>CM064910.1:41922341-42627341 GCA_032727855.1 Quercus ilex subsp. ballota
TACCCCACCAGTGCCTTTTGATTGGTTCTTCTCTTTTGTTTTTCAGGTACATCCATTGGTACATGTGTGGACGATCAACTCACTGACAATTTTTGTGCATCATCAAGATGAGATTTTGGAACTTAAGAAGTTCTTATGGAGTTTTTATTTTTGTAAAACTCGCTTGAAAGTAATTATGGAGGTGGTGGAGTAATGCACTGGTGGGAGTGTGAGAGAGGGAGATATGAGTGTGATTTTGTTTGTGTGAAAAGAAAAAAAAGAAGAAGAAAAAGTGAGGTGTGTGACCAGTCAAGGGAGAGGAGATATTTTGAGAATGAGTGGTGGGGAACAAATTAGGTTGGTGAGGCACGCGTGGGTCGAAAGAAAATTCTGATCTTTTTTTTTTTAACATGGGGTGTTACAATTATCCTTGTTGATTTCTCATGGGTATGAAGGTTTAAAGGTGCTTGCTTTTAGCTAATACCATAAACCCTATCCAACCAAATAATGAAAGGCTTGATTTAGGCAAACGCTCTAACAATGTGTTCTTAAAAGGTTTTGTTAATGGTTTTCCAAAAGAATTCCAAAGCTATCCCTTTTCAAATATGAGTATTTCAAATGAAAAAAAAAAAAGAGAAATTTTCAAGTTATCCTTAAATAAAAGCTTTCCAAGGGGGCATTTTAAAATAAGTCCTTGATTGATGCACTTTTCAAAATCACTTTCTAGATTAAGTTCCAATAGGCTTAAAATTTGAATCTCCTTCAAAAATACTTACCAAAACCCATAGAGTTTTGCCTTTAAAACAATTTTTTTTCCTATAGATAACCATGGAAACCATTTCATTAAGAAAATCCTCTTTTAAAAAGGTTTGAAAAAAATCCCTTTTTTCTTAAAAGAAATTTGTTCTTCAAGGATTTCCAATAAAAAATCTCTTTTCATAAATACTCATGAGATAATCTTTTTCAAAATCCCCTTTCCAATAATTCATGAGATAACATTTAAAAAAAAAAATAAATAAATAAACCTTTCCAAAAATTCATGAGATTTTCAAAGAGAAAATAATTTTTTTTTTCAAATGTAAAAGGGGTTTCATTTTTAAAGGGATATAAATATTTTTCTCATCTTTCTAATAATAAAAGCTCTTTTCCGAAGGAATGATAATTTTATACAAATAAAAATGTTTACGACAAATTCTTTTTAAGGGCAAAATTTTAAAGAAGTTGCGACATGTCCATAATTCACTTCGATTGAATTAGTGAAATCCAATCAAGCTAACATTTTCCCCTTCCTTTACACTAGCCATTTTGGTTTATGGTGTCTTATGCTTGAGAATGACATGTGGAGAATAAATTTGCTTTTGAAGGTATAAGGTGAAAATTTTATATCATTTCTCTTCCTTTTTATGTTGTAGAATAATATTCACATGCTAGCTATGTATTTATTTCTTGCAATGTAGTTATAGGCACAAGCGCCCATCCGGTGATTTTGTTCAACTTGCCTTGTTGCACATGATCGTTGTGCTGTAGGAAATACGCCTTAGCCAAGTAGATAGAAAGTGGAGGGTTAAGTAGTATTCACCATCTAGTTTAGGTCTAGGAACCAAACTTAGGCCCCTTATAGAGGACCTTGTATATTCAGAATCTTGGTCTGGAGTTAAGGTTCAGGGATGAGAAGGTGTTAAGCACCCAACCTTGCCCATTTTGTAGGTCGGCCTCCACTCGTTGGGTTCCATATCCTAATTATATCAAAGGTTCCTATAATAGGTTATCCTATACACACACACACACACACACACACACACACATTCTCTCTCTCTCTCTCTCTCTCTCTCTCTCTCTCTCTCTCTCTCTCGTTTTATATTATCACATCCTAACATACATCTAAATATACACCCTAGCATTCATCTAAACAAGGCATATCATCATCTCATCCACATAATAGCATCTCAAAACATATCACATTGCATCTCATACATCATATCATGGCATCTCATAATCACATGGCATTAACCATATCATATTAGCATCTCAAGGTAGCTAGCATCTCATCATATCATCATTGCAAGTTCATTTCATATTGTTTCATTCATGTTCATCATCAAACAAGCATGCATGTTCATGTTATAATGCATGTACTTACTTTACCTACCTTAATGCATCATCACCACAACACCTATGCATTGATGCATGATCATATTTTTATGCATGTTCATGTTGACATTCATAAACATATTAAACCCTAATCTTTGATCTAACAAATTTAGCATGTAAGCATGTTATCTTATTAACCCTAGGCCTAAACATATGAGAACTAAGCTAAACAAACCTAAAACCAGTGGTGGTGCCACGTACAGCTCAAGGTGTTCTCGGGAACACCCTAACCTGAAGAAAAAAAAAAAAATATTGTAAGGTTGAATTTAATCAACCATTTTGTTGGCTTTATTCTGTGCCAAATTTGCTTGTAATTTAGCATTTAAAAACCATGTATTTAGGTGGAAATCATGTAAGGGTAGTGTGTGAGAGAGTGTGAAGAAATGCTCAAGATTGTGCAGTGAAGCAGAGACTCACAACTGGATCTTGTGGGTGGCTCGCGACTAGCAAGCCCCCAGAAGATGCACATGAGTGAAGTATGTAGAGAAGCTGAACCATCATGCTAGCTGTTGCACTATAGGACAAAAAGTCTAGACTGGCCATTCAGCTAACTCGCGGCTTGAACTCGCGGCTCAGTCAAGTGGCGAGGCCAAGTCGCCAGCCAGCTCTATTTTGGAAAAATGACTCTTCGCATTCCAAACACACACCACTATATATAGACCCTTATACCCACGAAATGTAGAGAGCTTTCAGAGAGAATTTTGAGAGAAAAACCCTAGAGAAAAACAAGATTGACTCATCCATAATCTTTACATAGAGACTCTTCAAATTCCTCTACTCTCACCCTCTCAATTGTTACATCCTTGGGAGGTTCTTGGCCAAATCCATTTCTCACCATACCCACATCTGTGAGAAGGCTTTTTGGTGCGTTGGGAAGTAGTTAGGAAGGGACCAATGGTTATTGGTTGATGCTATGGGCTATAGCGGAATCCCGTAAGCTAAAGAAGACAAAGGTTCGGCGCAACCTCGTTGGAGCAAGAAGCTTGGAGGGCTTAGGTACACTGGGTAGATTAGGCTTAGAGGGTCTTCTGCTATTCATGTATCCCAACTTCATTCTTTAGTGGATTATTGACCGCTTGGAGGGTGGTAGAGAGGTTTTAAGCCGAGGGCTTCGGTTTCCTCTTCGATAACACATCGTTGTGTTGTCCTTGTGTTTGCATCTCTCTTCCCTTAATCTTTGACATTTAATTTCTGCTGTTGATGTGATTTTATTTGGTTTAGATTGTTTATCAATTTTGTTATAAGCTTATGTTCATTTTTCGCACATACATTGTTTGATGTTAAGCTTGAATTGGCAATTTGTAACTTGGGGTCTAAACATTTATAGTGTTTTATACGCTATTTGAACATTCAATTGGTATCAGAGTGGGTACACTTGTTTTGGTTTAAATACCTAAGTGTGATCCTTGACCCCTTGTGTTTATTTGCCATGGATGGTGCTTTGTATGCCTCTTTGTATGATTTGGTTGATGATGAATGTAACATGCCACGTGTTTGTGAAAATGCCTCTATGAGTGATAATCCTCATGATTGTGATGCTATGTTACATGAATCTTTGGATGTTTTTGATATTCCTAACATCAAACCCTTGAAGAAAAATGCTAAGAAGTTTCAAAAGAATTTGAGCAAGTTATTTTGTGAAAATGATGATTTGATTGCTAAGCTCAATGAATCCAACAAATTGGTTGAGAAATATAAGAATCTTGCTGAAAATTCTCTTGAAAAGCTGAAAGAGTTTGAATGTTTGAATATGGACTTGGATGCTAAACTTGTTTTGTCAACAAACTTGTTGATGAGCTAAAATGTGAAAATGAATCTCTTAAGATGCATGCCAAGTGTTTGATTGCTGAACCTATTGCTAAAAAGGATGAAAATATTTGTTGCAATCATGTTGTGGTACTCGATTTTGTGCCTATTGTGTGTTCTACCTCAAAGGACAAATCGATGTACATTCTTCCACATAAAAGAAATCAAAACGTGGAGAGAAAGGCTGTTAAGTCAAAGCCTCCGTTTAGGTCTCAACCTAAGGCTGTGGATGGATCTAAGTTTGTTCCAACTTGCCACCATTGTGGTGTGATTGGTCATATAAGTCCTTAATGTCATAAGTTGAGAAGAGAATAAAACCATGTTGCTAGATCCCTTCCCAAAAGGCCTAGTAGACCTAAACGCATTGTTTGTCACCATTGTGGTGCCTTTGGTCATCTAAGACCTCAATGCTTTAAGTTTCATGTTTTTAAAATAATCAAAAGAAAAGAGAAACTTGAGCTTCTTGGAAGTTGTGCTAAAAAGGGTAAATCGGATTTGAGTGAAAATTGCATGTTGTTAAAGAAAGTGTTTAATGCTTTTAACTCCTTGACTATGTGCATCTTTGGTTCTCATTCTTCCAACCCTCATCTCACTTCACTTGAGACACTCTTTCTAAACAGTCGTTTCGTTTGGATGAGGAAGGGTTTCTATGGTTGAGCTTTTGCTCTTTTGGTCCTTGATCTAATTCTTTCAATCCTTGTAGGACCCTTCATGCATTGAATGTCATATCTTCTTGCATTTATGCATTTTGCATTTGTTTGTATGCATTGCTTTTGTTTTGATCTTACTCTTATGTTTTAGTTTTGTGTGAGTAAAAATCCAAAACCACATAAAAAGTGAAAAATTCAAAAAGTTTGATTGTATATGTTTGAGCACATATCACATGTGAGTTTTGGCTTGTACCTTCATACAAATGGCTTTATGCATTTACGAGCTTAGTTTGTTCTTTATGCACTTATATCTTTGTGGGCAAAATCTTGACATCTTTGTGTGATTGTTGTAAATCGATCTTCATGCTTGTCATGAATGATTAGTCAATAGTCATGTTGGTTTAGATACATGCGTAGACTTGTACCTATATATCTTCCCACAATTTTATATTTTTTTGCTTAAAGAGCTCAACCAATGTAAATCTCAAAATGAAAAGAGATAATGAGCTGCAAAAACTGTCGTACATACTAGTATTTGACTAGGAAAAAGGGAAAGCAATTTTTATGAAAATGTATGATGCCCAAAAAGCCAAAGGCTAACTCATCAAATTGACATATCAAAAATTTTAGATATCGATCTCATAATGAGATGTATTGATTCAAAAATATCAAATGATATGTTGTATATGGAGCCAAATGAAAAGCTTCAAAGTTATGTTATCAAGTTTTTGTGGGTGGTCATATATGTTCATTTCTATAATTGAGGTAGACCACTTGATTTAGTACTAGTTGTGTATGACTTGATTAAATTGATCATTGAAGCTTCACTCTAGACTAAGGACTATTCCACATTTGATACACACTTACAACACATATGCCTAATGTTCAATGAATGCCTTATTAATTTGTTCGATTGTAATTGTTTAAATGTGATGTGTGTGTGCTCAACTATATATGAATCAATCCAAAAATATTTTTGATCATTTTTTATGTTTTTGGAAGTGATTTTCATCACTCTTTGTGTTCATGTTTAATGCTTACTTTGTTTTCGATTGTTTTAACATGTTTTATGTTGAAAAACAAGTATCAGAATTTTGGCTACTCATTCTGGTGATTGCAAGCCGCGAGACCCAATCACGAGCTTACACAGAATGATTTCACGACTCACTCGTGACTCAGCTCGTGACTCGCCAGTCGTGAAATGCCCAGAAACAGCTTTTTAAAGAACTTTTTCGTGGGAAACTTGTTTCAAACCTCTCCCATCCTCTCTAAAACCCCTCTTTCAATATTTTTACATCAAAATCCAATAAATTTGAATGTTTTTTCATTCCATTAACATCTCTAAGGTAATTTTAAACTCTTTTCATTGTTTTGGATCCTTAGATTATGTTTTGGAGAGCTTGTGCTATTGGTTGGGATTTTCATCATAAGGGTTGGGAAAACTTATTTTTTGTCAAATTTTTGTATGGGATTGGTTTCTTTTGTTGATTTTCTTTGGATGTTGGCCCCTTTTGGCAAAAAGAACATGTATTAAGGGTGGATTTCATGATGTTCATGCATTGTTTCACATTGTTCTTCATAGTGTGCATGCTAGGTGTTTGATAAAATGCCTCTTAGACATTTTCTCGCTTGTTTGGACTCCGATGAGTATCAAACTTTGGGGTTTCTCATGTTTCCTTATTAGGAACATGTTTGGTTCATTGGTTGTGTATTTAACACACCTTGCCCCACGTGTGCATTTCTCATGCATTGGTCATGCATTGCACATAGCCACCTCTTGCACACACCTTTGCTACCCTTGTCATGCATTGGTCTATACCTTGTTTCTTCATCCTAGCATGTTATGTTTACCTTATGCTATGTAGCATTTCGTTCTGTCTTAGGTTTGAGCTTCATTTTCTTATTCATCTTGCACCCCTCATGCATCATTATCATTGTTTGTACCTTCATCTCTTACCCTCTTTTCTCCTTGACCCCTTTGTTTATTTGTGTTAAAAAGGGGGAGAGTATACTCTAGAGTAGTATACCGGAGAGTTTTGTCATTTCTATATGACTCTTGTGCACATTATTGGGGAAAAAATTCTATTTCTTGTGCACATTTGTAGGGGAGAGATATTCCATAAGGGAGATGCATATACCAAGGGGGAGAAAACATTGTATTAATAAGAAAACTTTGTTTTGTTTGTGTGTTGAACATGTATACATCCTTATACTATTGTGCTTTATTGGTTGCATTTTCAGATGATCATTTGCTGTGCTATATGATCATTGTAGTCATTTCCATATTATTGTCATGTGTTTGATCAAGTTGTTCATATGTTTCACAACATGTTTATTTGTGTAAAGTTATTATTTACAACATTATGTTTTGTTGGCTTTTATTCCGTGCCAAATTTGATTGTATTTTATTTAATCTGTTGTACCCTGTATTTATTGTGGGATTTCATTGTAAGGGTTGTGTGTTAGAGAGAGAGAGTTTGAAGACTGAAGATTTCTCGCGGGTATGTCGCGACTTAGCTTCCTGTGAAGTGACTCATGTGCCCTGCACATGCTGGAATGCGAAGAGTCAGGCCAGATGGAGACAGCTGTGTCTCGCGAGTATCTCGCGGGTAAGGCCTTCCCGCGAGACACCCGTGAGGCATTCTGTTCTGCCAGCTTGTCCAGTCTGATTCACACTTTCTATGCCTACACTATTTATACCCACATTACCCACAAATGTTGGTGAGGCAATTTCAGAGAGGAAAATTTCAGAGAGGTTTTCTAAAACACACACGCCCATCTTTTGAGAGAGAGCTACTCATCCTTAGTGAGAAATCAATATAGTCTCTTCTCCATCCTTTTCCAATTATCATACCTTGAGAGGAGATTTGTACCCAAACACAACCCACACCTATTCAGAGTGTAGAGAGTGTTTTGGAGCTATTGAGAAGCATTGGAAGAAGCCAAGGATGGCAGATGCAACATGGAGCTTGTTGCGGGATCCGGAGAACTAAGACAAGACACAGTTCCGAGAAGCCTTGTTGGAGTAGGAGTTTAGAGGGCTTTAGTACATCAGGTAGATTAGGCTTGGAGGGTCTCTTGCTAACTCATGTATCCCAACTGATTGTCTAGTGGATCGATTACTGCTTTGAGGGCGGCGGAGAGGTTTTTCGCCGAGTTCTTCAGTTTCCTCTTCGATAACACATCGGCGTGTTATCTTGTGTTTGCATCTTTCTTCCCTACTCTTTTACATTCCATATTACTGCTGTGTTGCTTAGATTATGGATTAGAGTAGCTTATTTGTTTATCCGCTCGCATTTACACTATTCCGTACTTAGTATTAAGTTAGTGTAAAATCTATCGAGCCGTAATTTTAATTTGGGGGTCTAAACAGCTCTTGTGTTTTTGACACATTTTCAAGCTTTCAATTGGTATAAGAGCGGGTACACTTGTTTTGGTTTCATTACCTAAGTGTGATCCTTGACCCCTTGTGTATTTTGCCATGGATAATGCTTTACATGCTTGTATGGATGTTGTTAATTGTAACATGCCATGTGTTTGTGAAAATGCCTCTATGAGTGTTTATCCTCATGATTGTGATGCCATGGTACATGAATCTATAGGTGTTGTTGGTATTCCTAACATCAAACTCTTGAAGAAAAATGCTAAGAAGTTTCATAAGGATTTAAGCAAGTTATTTTGTGAAAAGGATGAGTTGATTGCTAAGCTCAATGAATCCAACAAATTGGTTGAGAAATATTAAAAACTTGCTGAAATTTCTCTTGAAAAGCTAAAAGAGTTTGAACGTTTGAGTATGGACTTGGATGCTAAACTTGTTTTGTCTAACAAACTTGTTGATGTTCTTAAATGTGAAAATGAATTTCTTAAGATGCATGCCAAGTGTTTGATTGCTGAACCTACTGTTAAAAATGATGAAAATATTTGTTGCAATCATGTTGTGATACCTGATAATGTGCCTATTGTGTGTTCTACCTCAAAGGACAAATCGGTGTACATTCTTCCACATAAAAGAAATCAAAAGGTGGAGAGAAAGGCTCTTAAGCCTAAGCCTCTGTTTAGGTCCCATTCTAGGGAATTGAGTGGATCTAAGTTTGTTCCTACTTGCCACCATTGTAGTGTGATTGGTCATATAAGACCTCAATGTCATAAGTTGAAGAGAGAACAAACCCATGTTGCTAGATCCCTTCCCAAAAGGCCTAGTGGACCTAAACTCATTGTTTGTCACCATTGTGGTGCCTTTGGTCATCTAAGACCGCATTGCTCTAAGGTTCAAGCTCTTAAAAGAATTAAAAGAAAAGAGAAACTTGGGCTTTTTGGAAGTTGTGATATAAAAGCTAAACCGGATTTTGGGGAAAATGGTAAGTTGTTGAAGAAAGTTTTTAATGTTCTTGCCTCCTTGTCTATGTGCATCTCCGGTTCTCATTCTTCCAACTCTCGTCTCACTTCTCTTGAGACACTCACTCCAAACAATCATTCTGTTTGGATGAGGAAGGGTTCCTATGGTTGAGCTTTTGCTCTTTTGGTCCTTGATCTAATTCTTTCGATCTTTGTGGGACCCTTCATACATTTAATGTCATATCTTTATGCATTTTGTGCATCTTACATTTATTTATATGCATTGTTCTGTTTTGATCTTACTTTTATGTTTTAGTTTTGTATGAGTAAAAATTCAAAACCACATAAAAAGTGAAAAATTCAAAAAGTTTGATCGTATATGTTTGAGCACATATCTCATGTGAGTTTGGCCTAGTACCTTCGTACTAATGGTGTAGTGCATTTTTGAGCTTAGCTTATCCTATATGCACATTTATCTGTGTGGGAGAAATCTTAAAAACTATGTGTGATTGTTGTAAATAGATCTTCAAGCTTGTCATGAATGATTGGTCAATAGTCTTGATGGTCTTAATATTTGCATAGTTGTGTCTATATCTCTTCCCACTTTATTTTTTATGTTTTTGCAAAAGAGCTCAATAAATGTAAATCTCCAAATAAAAAGAGATAATGAGCTGCAAAAGCCGTTGCACATACTAGTATTTGACTAGGAAAAAGGAAAAACGACTTGTTTTGAAAATGTATGGTGCCCAAAAGACAAAGGCTTGTTCATCAAATTGAAATATCAAAAATTTCAGGCATCGATTTCAAAAAGAGATGTAAAGATAAAAAATGATCAAATTTTATGAATTGTAAAGAAGCCAAATGAAAAGCTTCTAAGTTTTGTAATCATTCTCATGTGGGAGGTCATATATGCTCATTTCTATAATTGAGATAGTCCACTTGACTTAGTACTAGTTGTGTATGACTTGATTGAATTGATTATTGAAGCTTCACTTTGTTCTAAGGACTATTCCACACTCAATTCACACACACAACACACAAGTTTAATGTTCTATGAATGCCTATTTCATTTGTGTGTTTGTACATGTTCAAATGTGATGTGTGTGTGCTCAACCATATGTGGTTCAAACTAAAAAGATTTTTGTTTTTTTTTGTTTGCTTTTGGAAGTAATTTGTATCACCCATATTTTTCAAAGTTTTTAAAGTGTTTTTGTGTGAAATACATGTTTTCTGGGTGTTTTCGTGACCTATTTCATTTATAGGCTCAATTGGGAGTTAAATGGTCCAATTCTCAAGTTTTTTAGCTTTGGACAGAGAGTTTTGCGACTGTTTCGCGGCTGTTTCGCTAGTAAGGCTTACCTGCGAGATACCTGCGAAATTTTCGCGGAAAGCTAACCTGCGAGATACCTGTGAAAATTTCTAGATCAGCTTTTCAAAGGGAATTTCATGGGTCATTTGTTTTAAACGCCTCCCATCTTCTCCCAAACCCCTGTTTTAATGTTTTTACATCAAAACCCAACTAATTTCAAGTGTTTTACATTCCATAAACAAATCTAAGGTAATCTTTAACTCTTTTCATTGATTTTGATCCTTAGATTACGTTTTTGGGGGTTTTATGTTCATAGTTGGGATTTTCTCAAATGGGAGTTGGAAAACGTATTTTCTGTCAATCTTTTTGATTGGGCTTTGTTTTAAATGATGATTTGCTTTGGTTGTTGGCCCCTTGTGGCAAAAATAACTTGTATTTAGGCAAGATTTTCATATGTTCTTGCACTGTTTAACATACTTGTGTAGTGTGTGCACTCTATGTGTTTGATAAAATGCCCAAATGACATTTTCTCGTTGTTTTGGACTCCAATGAGTACCAAACTTTGGGGATCACCATAATTTTTCATGTTTATCATGTTTTGATCATTGGTGGTGTGTCTTATACACTTTGCCTCGTGAGTGCTTATTCATGCATTCGTCATGCATCTCACATGCACAGTAGATGCACTGTAGTTGCACTTTGCTGCACGCACTCTAACACTTGACATGTTTTTGCATTCACTCATGCTAGCTAAGTCTTTTTAGACCTTTTAGCACATATAACATGTTCTTTGTATCTATGTCATGCCTAGGTCCTTAGCATGTCATGTTCTTTATGCTTTGTAGTATTTTTTATGTTTTTGTCTTATGTTTGAGCTTCGTTTTCTCATTCATCTTGCACCCCTCATGCATCATATCTTCTTTTCGTTCCCTCCTTCCTCTTGATTCATTTGTCTATTCGTGACAAAAAGGGGGAGAGTATTGTCATTTCTATATGACTCATGTGCACACTCTTAGTGGGAGAAATTCTACCTTGTGCACATTCGTAGGGGAAGAAAGCCATAGGGGAGATGCATATACCAAGGGGAAGAAGATATTTTTTTAGAAAACCTTGATTTACTTTATGGTGCTTTGAGTTACTTTTAGTATCTATGCTTTGCATCGTGTTTATGTGTTGGAACACTCTTGTGCCCTTGTAGGATTGTTCCTAGATGCATATATGCTTTACGCATTGGTTGAGTGTTGCACACTCTTGTGCCCTAGTAGGATTCTTGTTCCTATATGCATATACTTCATGTATTTTGCATTGGTCGTGTGTTGGACATGCTTTTATCCTTATGCCATTGTGCTTTATTGGTTGCATGTTCGGATGATCATTTGCTTTTCTATACCATCATTGTGGTCATTTCCATATGACTGTTTGTTGTTTGATCAAGTTGCTCACATGTTTCTCATCATGTTTCTCATCATGTTTACTTGATCGCTTTTACTTGTTACATTATACTTGTCCTTTTATCACTTGATTTACCTTGAGGGTCTAACGTGTTTTGTGCAAGTGTTTCAGGTTACAGGTATCTTGTTCCAAGTGCATCACAGCTTCTAGATTTAGGTGTGAGTGAGTTTTGCCATTGTTCCCAAACTTACGTTTAAGTCTAGAGTCTGTTTTAGGGGTTTTGTCACGAAATATCCAAAGGGGGAGATTGTAAAGTTATTATTTACAACATCATGTTTTGTTGGCTTTTATTCCTTGCCAAATTTAATTGTATTTTATTTAATCTGTTGTACCCTGTATTTATTGTGGGATTTCATTGTAAGGGTTGTGTGTTAGAGAGAGAGAGTGTGAAGATTCAAGCATTTGAAGACTGAAGATTTCTCGCGGGTATGTCGCGACTTAGCTTCCCGCGAAGTGACTCATGTACCCTGCACATGCTGGAATGCGAAGAGTCAGGCCAGATGGAGACAGCTGTGTCTCGCGAGTATCTCGCTGGTAAGGCCTTCCCACGGGACACCCGCGAGACATTCTGTTCTGCCAGCCTGTCCAGTCTGATTCATACTTTCTATGCCTACACTATTTATACCCACATTACCCACAAATGTTGGTGAGGCAATTTCAGAGAGAAAAACCCTAGAGAGGTTTTCTAAAATACACACACCCATCTTTTGAGAGAGAGCTACTCATCCTTAGTGAGAAATCATTGTAGTCTCTTCTCCATCCCTTTCCAATTATCATACCTTGAGATGAGATTTGTACCCAAATACAACCCACACCTATTCAAAGTGTAGAGAGTGTTTTGGAGCTATTGGGAAGCATTGGAAGAAGCCAAGGATGGCAAATGCAACATGGAGCTTGTTGCGGGATCTGGAGAACTAAGACAAGACACGGTTTCGAGAAGCCTTATTGGAGTAGGAGCTTAGAGGGCTTAGGTACATCGAGTAGATTAGGCTTGGAGGGTCTCTTGCTAACCCATGTATCCCAACTGATTGTCTAGTGGATCGATTACCGCTTGGAGGGCGGCGGAGAGGTTTTTCGCCGAGTTCTTCGGTTTCCTCTTCGATAACACATCGGTGTGTTATCTTGTGTTTGCATCTTTCTTCCCTACTCTTTTACATTTCATATTATTGCTGTGTTGCTTAGATTATGGATTAGAGTAGCTTATTTGTTTATCCGCTCGCATTTACACTATTCCGTACTTAGTATTAAGTTAGTGTAAAATCTATTGAGCCGTAATTTTAATTTGGGGGTCTAAACAGCTCTTGTGTTTTCGACACATTTTCGAGCTTTCAACTTGATTGCTTTTTACTTGTTACATTTTACTTATCCTTTTACTACTTGCTTTACCTTGAGGGTCTAATGTGTTTTGTGCAAGTGTTTTAGGTTACAGGTATATATGTTCCAAGTTCATCACAGCTGCTATGATTCATGATAGGGGGAGTGATATGATAAGGAAGTACTTTATGTTTTGTAACCATTGCTTTTGTAAGCTTTTAGGTTTTTGTACCCATGCTTTGTAGCCTAGTACTTGTTGTTAAATGTTATGCATTTTACTTCAGTACATCACTCTTGTGCCCTTTGTTGGATTTTTATCCTTAATGCAATTTCCTTGTGTTGTTGCATTGGTTGAGTGTTGGACATGCAAATGATACTTTGCAAATGAGCTTATTAGCTTGCATGTCCGGATGTTCATACCGTGTGTGAATGAGCATTGTGATCACTATTTATAGTGATTGTTTGTTTTTGGTCAAGCCATGATTTATTGCTTAAGTCATTTCTGCTTGATTGCATTGTGCTTGCTCCATATGCATTACAAGTTTTCTGCATACAATGGTCATACTGTGTTGTTTTGTTTCAAGAAATACTTGTTCTTATGGTTCAAGAGCTTCACAAATTCTAGAGTTAGGTGTGAGTGACTTTTGCTCAACTGTTTCTAACTCACGCGTTAAGTCTAGAGTTTGTTGTAGGGTTATGTCACGAAATAGCCAAAGGGGGAGATTGTAAGGTTGAATTTAATCAACCATTTTCTTGAATTTATTCTATGCCAAATTTGCTTGTAATTCAGCATTTAGAAACCCTGTATTTAGGTGGCAATCATGTAAGGGTAGTGTGTGAGAGAGTGTGAAGAAATGCTTAAGATTGTGTAGTGAAGCAGGGACTCACGATTGGATCTTGCGAGTGGCTCGCGAGTGGCAAGCCGCCAGAAGATGCACATGAGTGAAGCATGCAGAGAAGCTGAACTGTCATGCCAGCTGTTGCACTACAAGACAAAAAGTCCAGACTGACCATTCAGTTAGCTCGCGACTTGAACTCATGGATCAGTCAAGTGGCGAGGCCAAGTCGCCAGCCAGCTTTGTTTTGGAAAAGTGACTCTTCGCATTCCAGAGAGAAATTTGAGAGAGAAACCCTAGAGAAAAACAAGATTGATTCATCTACAATCTTTACATAGAGACTTTTCAAATTCCTCTACTCTCACTCTCTCCATTGTTACATCCCTGAGAGGTTCTTGACCAAATCCCTTTCTCACCATACCCACATTTGTGAGAAGGCTTTTTGGTGCTTTGGGAAGCAGTTAGGAAGGGACCAATGGTTATTGGTTGATGCTATGGGCTATAGCGGAATCCCATAATCTAAAGAAGACAAAGGTTTGGCGCAACCTCATTGGAGCAAGAAACTTGGAGGGCTTAGGTACACTAGGTAGATTAGGCTTGGAGGGTCTTCTGCTGTTCATGTATCCCAACTTCATTCTTTTGTGGATTATTGACCCCTTGGAGGGTGACGTAGAGGTTTTACGCTGAGGGCTTCGGTTTCCTCTTTGATAACACATCGTTGTGTTGACCTTGTGTTTGCATCTCTCTTCCCTTAATATTTGCCATTTAATTTCTACTATGGATGTGATTTTATTTGGTTTAGATTGTTTATCAATTATGTTATAAGTTTATGTTCATTTTCCGCACATACATTGTTTGATATTAAGCTTGAATTGGTAATTTGTAACTTGGGGTCTAAACGTTCATAGTGTTTTATACGCTATTTAAACATTCATATATAATAATTAAAATTTTTTATATTTGCTATGTATTAGGAACACCCTCAAATTTAAAAAAAAAGAAGAAGAAGTTATTTGTTCTACTTTCAAGCTAAAAAAAAAAGCCCAAAAAAAAAATTGAACTAAAATCTGAAAAAAAAAAAAATTGTAACAGAGCCAAGCCCATGGCAAGCCGAACAGATTACAGAGGTAGCAAACCCATAGATTCTCCCAAAAAAAAAAAAGAGAGCAATGCCTTAGTCCCTAAAGGTCTAAATCAGAAATCACTAAAGGCCTAAAGCAAACCTAAAGACAGAGCAACGCCTCAGTCCTTCAGAGCAACGCAACTTGAGCCTTAAGTCAATAGATGGAGATCAAATCGGTCACGTCACTTGCAGCTTGCTCGTCGTCGCAGATCGGTCACGTCGTCGCAGATCGGCCTAGTCCAAATCGTCGTCATCGCTCGCTTACCCCTATGCGTCGTCGTCGCTCGCCTTCATCGGAGGACAGAGATCGACAGGTCGCTCATTGCCTCGTCATTGCCTCAACAGCCTTAGCCTTCAGGCCTCCCTGCTCGGCTACTCCGGTGCTCCCTCCCTCAAGGTATTTCATTTTACTAAGCTAACTTCTCTTTCTTTTTCTCTCTAAGTCTCTCTCTCTCTATCTGAACTGAAATGAATGAAACTTTCTCTCTTTCTCTCTCTATTCTTTAATAAGACTAACTCTTTCTCTTTTGAACTGTGATCTGTGATTGGCTGAACTTTAGCTTTATTAATATTTTGTCTATTTTTGACTTTTTGAATTTGGCTTTACTAGTTAATCTTATCCGTTGGTGTTAGTGTGTGTAGTGTGTTGGTGTTGGTGAGATATTAATTGTCTTTTAGTGTAATGTATGATTGTGAAGTTTTCTGATTGGCAGGGGGCATGAGGCATGAGGCGTGCTTGTGTGTTGAGTGGAGTGGGGGTAAATGGGTACATGGGGCTGGGCTGCACATTACTCTGCTTTAGTGCTTTAATTATTGTGCTGCACATGGGATGTGTAATGTGCACATTAGTGGTTCTTTTAGTGTAATGTGCACATGGGGCTAAACAGTATAACAAATTAAAGCAGTATAATTAATGACAAACAAATTAAAGAATATAGTTTATTGTTAAGCTAAACAACAATAATTAAAACAGTATAATTAACCAATACATTATAAAAGACAAACAAATTAAATTATGATAAGCTAAACAACAATTAATAATTTAATAATTAATGAAACAACAATACAACAAATTATAGTTTATAAAAGACAAACAAATTTATGAAACAACAATAATTAATAATTTTTTTAATACTTCAAATGAACTTATAGTTTATTGTTTAGGTACCTTTGTTCATTTCTTTTCTTTTCATTTTTTTTTTCTTTTGAGGTTTTTCGATGTACAGAATGCAAATTTGTTTTGGTTTTAAGAACTTTTTTTTTTTTTTTTTTAAGCACAAACCTCATACTGGCCAAATCTTGAATTTCGGCCGGTATTTACTGAAACATCCCGAAACACCCAAAATAGACCGAAATGACCCGAAATTTTTTCAAAGTGGAATAGGAACACCCTAGACAAAATTCCTGAAGCTGCCACTACCTAAAACATACATATATACTAAGCAAAATGAAAAGAAAGCATAAACAATTTTGGGATTCTGGGTTAAGCTTGATTGTGCATGTAGAAGCATGAGTATGCAAGCTAGTGGAGGTGCATATGAATGACCATACACCCTAGCATTCATCTAAGCATGGCATATCATCATCTTATCCACATCATAGCATCTCATATCATATCACATGGCATCTCATACATCATATCATGGCATCTCCTAACCACATGGCATTAACTATATCATATTAGCATCTCATCATATTATCATTACAAGTTCATTTCATGTTGTTTCATTCATGTTTATCATCAAACAAGCATGCATGTTTATGTTATAATGCATGTACATACTTTACTTACCTTACTGCATAATCACCACAACACCTATGCATTAATGCATGATCATATTTTTATGCGTGTTCATGTTGACATTCATACACATATTAAACCCTAATCTTTGATCTAACAAATTTAGCATGTGAGCATGTTATCTTACTAACCCTAGGCCTAAACATGTGAGAACTAAGCTAAAAAAAACCTAAAACATACATATATACTAAGCAAAATCAAAAGAAAGCATTAAAAAAAAAAAAAAATTTTGGGATTATGGTTTAAGCTTGATCCTGCATGCAAAAGCATGAGTATTCATGCTAGTGGAGGTGCGCATGAATGACCATGCGCGCACAACCTAAACCATAACTCAGGCAGGAAATAAACAACTAAACTACATCCTAAGCTATCCTAACATGATCCTAATTATCAAAGAAACAAACCTAAATTATACAGCATACAATTAAAGCTATAAAACATAAATAAAAGCTTAAGGAAAACAAGAAAAAGGGAAGAACAATACCTCAAACAAAAGAGCTCTTGGTGCTTGATTTTGGCCATTCATCTTGGTCAATCTAAAAGACATAAAGATCAACGAATTAGTAAGCTTAACTAGAGAGCTTAGTGAAAACTTTAAATGTGAAGGTGTTTTAAAGAAAAACTCGCTATTTTCATGTAGATACATTGTGTTTTGGGAAAAGAACCTAAGAGGCCTTTTATAGAGTTCGGAGAAGGGTGCTTGGCTCTTCCTAAGGGATGTGAAATTAGCTATGCATGCATTTCCTTCAAAAATATTTCCTTATATAGCTTTACCTATAGACATTGCATTTTGTACCACGAACGAGCCTCCATTCCCCAATGACGGTAAAATTCTAAAGCCCAAAGTTGGTTTAGGGCTTGATTAGACAATAAATTGACTTGAGGAAAGTTTCTATGCAAAATATAGCTCTTTTATGAATAAAATAAAGCAATTTTTGGAAAATAAAGGCCATGGAAACCCTAGGGCTACGTATGTAGACTTCATGTATGCATATGCATACATGAGCCTGCATACGCAGCTAGGATTCCATAAGTTATGAAAGACAAGTTTTTTTGCATTAAAGTTGAGGTTTGGAATGAATCCCACATCGTCTAGGTGTCGTTCCAAACCCCCATTTTTTAATTATATAAAGCCTTACATGGTATATTTCGAAAACACATAGAAAATCCGAAGGGAAAACACAAGCTTCACTAGAAATAGTGAATAAAAGAGGGAGTTTTCCACAAAACATCCTCAAGTCAATATTTTCTAATTGGGGCTTTTTCTGGCCTTGATCTTTGATTTTTAAGATTACTAATCACTCTTATATTTGATTGTGAATATATTTGACTGAGGGGAACGGTCAAAATCAATCCTAGGAGCTTTTGTTTTGAGAAATGTTCTAAGTCTCTTTTTCTTTTCTTTATTTGTTTTGATCTTCATTTCCTTGTTTCTTTTGTTTATTTTGGTTATTATATGCTTGTTTAGTTCAGGTTTACATAGTTTCTTGTTTTAAAGCATGTGAGGTTGTTAGTTTCTTTAGTTTTTGTTTTTGTTTTGTTTTTTGTGTTTATGTTTCTGGGTTAGGGTTCTAGGGTGTGTCTGCGTGTGCATGCTTTTTGCATGCATACACAGGCTCGAAGTATGCGTATGTATACAACTAGGCTGCATACGTAGGCTATGTGCACACATACTCATGCCCAAAAACCCTAATATGAGTTTATCTGCATCTGTTTGTTTATTTCTTTTACATAATATGCCTTTATTTTAACCCTCTTTTATGTTTTTGAGTCTCTGTTTCTCTGTTTGATTGCTTGTTTGTCTTTAACATGCTAGATTAGGGTTTCTCTTCAATGATTTCGTTGTTTTTCTATGTACATGCATTCAAATGTCCATGCATTGATGCATAGGTGCTGAGATGCAGTAAGGTAAGTGAGGTAAGACATGCATTTATATAAACATGCATTTATTTTGTGCTTTGGTGATAGATATGATCATGCTTGGTTGAATGATACGTAGGGATATCTATCAGATGTTTATTTTGATCTTGCCATGCCAATATTTCTGCCTTTGTGATATCTTGTTTGCTTGCTGCCTTGGATAAGATAATGATATGCATGATAGATGTATGCTAGTTTTGATATGGGTTGTCATGATAGGTATGTTAGGATTTTGGGATGATTGATACCATGTCGATTGCTAGATGTATGTTAGCGTGTGTGTGAGTTTAGAATAACGATGAGAACATGCCTTTAATGAGATTAAGATGTGAGACATAATAAGTGGAAGCCGACCTACGGGTCGGGCGATTTTGGTGTCTAACACCTTCCCAAAATCGTACCTTAACTCTGAATCCATACTCTAGCAGTAAGATAATCCTTCCATATAAGGGCGCTATGTAAATGGTTTCTAGACATAATCTAGGTAGCAACTCCATCTTTTCTTTGCCCCAGTCCACTCGGCTGAGGCATACTCCCCTTTCCTATGAGGAAATCGTTGCACCTACAGTGGTGACTTCGCTGGGGAAGAGAGTTTGATTCCAATATGTCTTATTTCTTAATCTTAATGAAGGCTTGTTCAATATTTTTTTGCACACACTTTCACTTGGTTCTTTTGTCCCTTTACCTCGGTTGGTGATGAGTGGGAAGATGACTATGCTCCATTCAAGCCAAAGTCTTTTGAAGTTCATCCTACTAACTCACAATCTATGCCATTGCCTATGGTGGGCTTTGAGTATGCTAACGGTTTGCCACCAATCCACAATGGTCCATTTAGGCCTAAGGTTGGAATCATGACCCACCTAGTTGTGAGTGACCTACTTATCTATCCTTTTAGCTCTAGGGAGTCTGCCCACACTTAGAGATCTTAGATCCTATCAAAAAGAGGGTACCCTTAATATCTCTTGTTTTTTTAATTATATATTTTGTGTTCAGCTAATTCTAAAGGATAAATAAAGATAAAATATGTAAAATTTAAGGATGAATCAAAAGTTATGGCATACACTACGATGATTGGGATAAAAGAAAAGAAGTTCTCACAATGAAAGGCTTATCCTAAGGTCCAAAGGTATATCTTAACTTGAAAGATTCATAAGACCATAGCCTAATTGCTATCATAAGCCCAAATTAAAAGGTCTATTGAAAAAGAGGACCTAGGGCCTGAAGTAACAAGTATGCTATGGACTTAGCATCCAACATCCTACAAAGTCAAGATGAAATTCCCTAATCTTGGGCCTCCTTGTTGTATGCCAATGTCCAAAATGATGAGAACTTCATGGACTTCGAGAGGAAGACTACAATATATTTTAGTTAGAGGGCTACTACAAAAAAAAAGAAAAAAGAAAAAAAAAAGAATGAATAATGACAATGGAATGGAAAAGAAGAAGGGCCCAAAAGTGATGAATATATTGTAAGCCCATATTTGAGACAATGTGTTTAAAATCTCTAAGTATATTCTAATAAAATCCCATAAGAGTAAGATAAGAGCTTTATTATAAATGGATTGAAGCCCAATAAAATAAGGGGCAAGATCTAAGAGAGAAAAGAGAGTGATTTTGTAATTGGGCATTCATTAAAATGGACTTCAAGACTTTTCTGTAAACATCTAATAAAGGACTTTTTAATTGGGACATGTACTCACCAAATTCATTAAACCTTCCCAGTTTTCCTTGTACCATGATGTTTGACAACTTGACTTAAGATGATATCGATCGAATGATGATTGAAGGAAAAATCTGCTTTCTTCTACCAGAATTCCTACCGCAACTAAGAAGTGCTCCTAGACCATGGTCCATTAAGAGAGCCTACGTCAATGATTTCTCTGAATCAAGAAACACAGAATTGTGAGAAAATCATGACTAGCCAGAATGGACCTCAATAGCAGAGTTAACTTAAGTTACCCTAGCCCGCTTCATGCTTGAACATGACGCGGACCCTCCTTCTAATGGCAATCAATACCTTGTTTTTGTCCAAGATGCAGACAAAGAAGAAGAGGAGAAAATAGAGTGATTAGCTATTGGACTGAAGATGATGACGACTGGTTTTTTGACGAGGAAGATAGAGATTTCCCTAACAAAGGTGAACTTTTATGTGACATAACTGAACTTATATGCATATGCGGGCCTCTAAATGATGAGGACTGGTCCACTGAGCTGAAGACTTTGTTCGAAGAGGAGGACGAGAAAGAAAGCAATGTGCCTTAAAGGAGAGGACAGACAGAATTCATCATAGGATACCTCAATAATTGGATTTGGGTTGGGTTTTCTAACAATATGGGAAAGAAATTTTGTAATGCAAGCTCCAGTGTACTTTTCAACATTTTCAATAAGATGAATTCTGATTTGGCTTATTTTGATGTGTCCCATAATATTGAAATTCTGCACTTAAATGATTCTAATGAATTTGAAAATGAAATTAATAAACAATTGGAAAAGAAAATTGAACCTATGGAACCAATTTTTGAAACTCTTAGTTTGGGCAATGATGAGAATCCACACTTAATTAAAATTGGCTCAACCCTAAATGAAAAAGAAAGAAAAGATTTCAAAGAGCTTTTCACTGAATTTCAAGAAGTATTTGCATGGTCCTATAAAGATATGCCTGGTATTGATCCCTAGATAGTGCCTTGATATCTTTCATGGATGGTTTCCCAAGATATAACCAAATCAAGATGGCTCCTAAGTATATGACTAAGACTACCTTCACCATGGAATGGGGAATCTATTGTTACATCGTGATGCCATTTGGGCTCAAGAATGCGAGGGCAACCTATCAATGAATGACCACAACTTTGCTACATGATAGATGCACAATGAGGTTGAGGTATATGTTGATGAAATGATCATGAAATCCAAGGATAGAGAGGGTCACATTATTAACTTAAGGAAGTTCTTTGAAAGGATCAAGGAGTATAGATTAAGGTTGAACCCCTAAAAGTGTAAATTTGGAGTAATTGTGGGAAAGTTGCTAGGCTTTTTGGTAAGTGATAAAGGGATAGAATTTAACCCATTAAAGATCAAAGCCATATTGGATATGCCTCCACCCAAGAGTGAGAGAGAAATAAGGGGATTCCTAGGTTGATTGCAGTACATCAACCAACTCATTGCCAAACCCACTTCCACTTGTGAGCCTATCTTCAAGCTTTTAAGAAAGAATAAATGCCATGCGTGGAATGATGAGTGTTAAAAGGCCTTTGAAATCATCAAGGAATATCTCCTCCATCCACCTGTCTTGATACATCCGAAGCTTGGAAAGCCACTACTCCTGTACCTTTCTATCATATAAGATACGGTTAGAAATATGCTTGCACAAGAGGACGATGATAAGAATGAGAGAGAGGTGTACCATTTAAGCAAAATGTTCCATGATTATAAGACTAGATACACGCCCACAGAAAATTTGTGCTTTGCTCTCGTGTGGGCTGTATAGAGACTGAGACACATTATCCTACCTTTTCAAATATGGATAGTAGCCAGAATGGACCTATTGAAGTATCTATTTGAGAAACCCGCTTTGAGTGGGAGACTATCGAGATGGTTGATCTTATTAGCAGAATTTGATTTGAAGTATGTGGCAAGGAAAACTATCAAAGGAAGCGTTGTGTCAAATTTTTGTGTTGAGAACCCTGTCGAAGGAGAAGATGGTAGAGAAGATTTTCTAGACGAGGATATTTTGGACATCGAACTAGGGGCATGGAAGATGTATTTCAATGGAGTTGTGAACTAGTATGGGAATGGAATAGGGGTATTCTTGATCACTCCCGAAGGATCTCACATACCTTTAGCGATTCGACCTTAGTTATAGCCCAAGCACAAAGATTATGGAAGGCAAAGGAAGAACACTTAAAGTCTTATCAGCAATATTTAGAGGATTTGACCAAAACCTTTGATAAGATTGAATACACTATCATCCCTAGAGCTTAGAATCAATTTGCAGATGCCTTGGCTGCCTTAGCCTCTATGGTTGAAATACCTGAGAGAGTATGGACATGACCATTAGAGATAGAATAGAGTTATGAACCAGTGCATAAAGGGAAAGCCGAGTCTTCAGTCTTGGCCATAGAAGAAGAAGGGGTTCCTTGGTATTATGATATCCTAAAATTCTTGGAATTGGGAGTGTATCTTGATGGTGCCGATAAGAGAGAACATTATTCGATTAGGATGATGACAATGCAATACATCCTACGTGGAGGACAGCACTGTAGGAGATCCTATGATTACATACACCTCCGTTGCTTAAAGGAGGAAGAAGCTGAAAAAGTCACGGAAGAAGTTCATTAAGGGATTTGTGGTCCTCACATGTATAAGAGAATGTTAGCCAAAAAGGTCCTAAGGATTGGATACTATTGGAATACGATGGAGGCCGATTGTGTAGACTTTGTGAAGAGTTGTCATGACTGTCAAACACATGCGAATTTGAATCATGTGTCACCAAGTGAGCTATACAACATGACTTCTCCATGACCTTCTGTAGACACCTCATTTTGTACCCAGTTAATAAACTTTAGTCCTCGGTCTCGATGATAAGCTTGACATTTCTACAAAAGGTAATTGAAGTTATTTTGATAGTTTGGAAGTAATCACAACTCAAAAGTGCTCAAATCGCTTTGAAAACAATGCTAAAAAATGACCTTTACTCACTCTTTTGGCCATAACTTTTGATCCACTAAGAATATTTTAGTAAGATTTGTCTCATTAGAAAGTAGACATCTTGGGCTTCAATTTAATACAAATTTTACATAATTTGAGTTTAAATTGAGCGATTTATGACTGTTTGAAGTTGGGTTAACTAGGCAATCCGATTTTTTGGGTTTTAAAACTTCATTTTAATGGCCCAAAACATAATGTTTTGATGTGGGCCGGCCCATGGACCCTTGTGAACATCCATAGATTATTAAAAAGTCTGAAAACCCTAATTTTAACTTATAAATACTCATCTTATGCCTCCAATCAAAACCCTAGCTAGAGAGAGCTATTTTTTAGCCTCCATCTTCTCTAAAACCTTAATTCTTTTTTCTAAAATACACACACAGCACCTTTGCACGTTTTTGACAAATTAAAAACCTCTCTTTACTTAGTTCTAAGTCAGAAACTATTTTCCCAATTTGATTTCTCAAAACCCTTTTTAAAACTAATCTTGTTTTTGAGTTGTGATTACCTATAAACTATTGAAATCTTCTTATACCTTGATATCTTATTGAATCTTGTTGTGTAGGTACTGAGAGGCCAGTTAAATATCAACCGAGTTTGTATTCCATAGCAAGGTGAGTCTCTCTTCATGACTTTTCCTTGATTTGGTTCTTTTATAATTTGTGTTTTTGTTGTTCTTAGTTAACTTATATGTTATTCAGGCTTAGAAATATGTTTTGTTTTGTTTGATTTTTTTTTTTTGTCTTATCATGTTTTGATTGGAAAGTTGATATGATTTGTTATGTTGATGAATATGTTTTGATGTGTTTAGTGTTGCTCTTGTTTATTGTTATATCCAATGCATGTTTAGGAATAGATTTTGTTTTGTTTATCTTTGACATTTTTGTTGTTAGTTTAGGTTGTTTAGTTTTATATTAGAAGCATGTTAGGTTTGGTTTGATTGTTATTTTGTTGCTTGCTTTAAAACTGTGTTTCTAGGTGTGTATGCGTGCATATACTTATGTATGTGTACATTTGCATACACATACTCATGTATGTGTACGCATACTCGTGCCCAAAAATGCAGATTTAGGGTTCTTGCAATTTTGATTGTTTTGCTTAGTTCTAAATCCTTTATTTAAGTCTTGTTAAGTGTAATTTGCACATGTTTAGGCCTAGGGTTAGTAGAATAACATATTTCACATGCTTTGATTGTTGAATTGATAATTAGGGTTTATATCTTGGTTGAATCACATGAACATGCATTGATGCATAGGTGCTATGAGGTAAGTGAGGTAAGTCATGCATAACTACATGAACTTGCATTTGATTGGGATGATGAGCATGATATGGTTTATGAACATGATGAATATGCTTGGCTAATACCATGATGCTATGCTTGGATGTTTGGGATATGCTTGATGTTAATGCCTTGTTGATGCTATTGTATTGTGATATGCTTGCTGCCTTAGATGAGATGAGATAGATGTATGCTTGGGTTGTGATATGCCATGATAGATGAGTGATTAGGTCTTGGTATGATTGATGTCATATTGATTGTTAGATGTATGCTAACATGTGTGTGAGTATAGATGCAATGTTGAATGTGCATTTAATAGGGTTAAGACATAAGAGGAAGCCAACCTTAGGGTTGGGCGATTTTAGGTGCCTAACACCTTCCCAAGACTGTACCTTAACTTTAAACTCATATCTCTAGTAGTAACATCAATGGTCCTTTCTTGAGAGGACGTTATATATATGGTTCCTAGACCATTGCAAAAACTAGGTGGTGACTCTATCTGTTATGTCCACACTTTCTCAGTTTGGGGGTCAGATGTGATTGGAAAAATAGCCCCTAAGGTATTGAATGGACATGAGTACATCCTAGTGGCGATTGACTACTTCACCAAGTGGGTAGAGGCGACCTCCTACTCTTTAATGAAAGCAAAGCATGTGACTTAGTTCATAGAGAATAACATCATTTGCTGATTCAGGGTACCACAAGAGATCATCTCAGACAATGGATCCCACTTTGAAGGGGAGGTTTGAAGGATCATGGAATTATACCACATTGAGCATCATAAGTCTTCACTGTATCAACTGTAAACTAACGGAGCTGTAGAAGTAGCCAATAAGAACATTAAGAATATACTAGCCAAGATGGTAGTAACATACAAGGATTGGGTCGAAAAGCTTCCATTCGCCTTATGGGGTTACAAAACTTCTATTTGTGCATCAACCCCCTACTTTTTGGTCTACGATAGTGAAGCGATGCCTCCCATTCAGGTGGAGATACAATCACTAAGGATACTGGTAGAAACCAAAGTCCTAGAGATAGATTAAATGAAAGAAAGATATGAGCAATTGGCCTTGATAGATAAGAAGAGAGTTAGAGCACAATACCATGCACAAGGTTACTAGAAGAGGATTGCTAGGGCATTTAACAAGAAGGTGAAGCCTAGAAACCTTAAGGAGGGAGATTTAGTCCTAAAGGTTCTTAGAGATGAAATATTTGATTTAAGAGGAAAGATGAAGCCAAGATGGTTTGGGCCTTTTATTATCAAGATGATCATGTCAGGAAGCGTTACAAGGATTACAGATTTGGATAGGGAGGAGATGTTTCGCCCAATCAACATGGATAGATTCCGAAGATACAACATTAAAAAAAAAAATTGAAGTGAAAAAAAGTTTGATAGGTTTAAAAATTGGAAGGGTGGCCTAGGCAAAAATTAAGGCAAAAGAACCCTGCTATATTGAAAACCCGAAAGGGTGGTATAGGTAAAAGATAGGGGGAAAGACCATGGGCATGGCGAAAATTCCTATAAGGACATCATGGGCAAAAATTACATGCACAGAAAAAAGAAAAGAAAAGAAAGAAAAGTAAAGACAATAAGCAAAAATAATAAAATAGCTAATTCTCTTATTACTTAAATTAAAAGATGATAAATTGTTTCCATGGTGGCTTTGGAACATTCCAATCCTTTATTAAACTTAAAAGAAAGACATGAGAATAATAAATTGATAAAAAATAAAATTTGGGGCATATCAAGGTAGTCAATTAGCCCTCTTCCTTTTGTTCGGCCTCTAGTAATCCTTCTCTTCCTTATGAACCAATTTCATATTAGCAGTCAGCCAAGCTTTGTAGCCTGAAGTAGGATGGAGAAACCGAGGGAGACAAATGTCCCTTGCCACCATCCTCTTCAACCAAGTTTCACAAATCTTGCCTAAGACACTTTTAGTGAAGACCGAGATATGAAAGACATCATCATAACTAAGAACCCCTTGACGGTCTCCAAATCGCCTAGCAATGTGGTCTAAGGAATAGTAAGAGCAACGACAAAACCCAACCAAATGAGCACAGTTGTCTTTAAAGACACAGTTGACCATGGCTATAATATGCCATAATTTAACTACCCATTGGACATCAAAGGTGGTAAGATGCTTCAGGAATTCAGTGAACTTAGCGGAGTCCATCTCATTGTTCCTAAGCCTATGGTCACGATAATGCTTGGGGAGATATTGACTAGGAGGGATAGTGGGAGGATGAAGCAATCGAAGCCCTTTATATAGCCATATCTAAGAGAGAGAGAGAGAGAGCGAGAGAGAGAGCATGAGTGGAAAAAAGGAGAGATAAAATACAAAAAAAAAAATGATAATTCAAAGACAATATTAAGAGCCTCGATGTGTTGAAAATCGAAAGACAATCTATACAATAATTAGAGGAATCCCGCTAGGTTGAGAACCTATGAAAAAATTAGGGATCATACCTGAAGGAGGAAAGGACTCCCTGCAAAGAAGGTTGCTTCCTCCCTATGAATAGTGTCCAAGCCATTAAGAGTTTCAGCCAAGATCATGCCTACAGGGCTTCCTTTACTCAAGTTGTTGACCACTAAGCACATCTGTTGATCTACCTGATATGTTTCATGCACCAAGAAATACCTTGCAAGGAGACATAAACAGAAGACATTGAGATAATGAGAGCGTACCCTACCAGCCATACGTACGGCCAACCGAGAGAAGTATGCAAAAACCATGCAGATGTTCAACTTGTCAAGCATATGTCATTACTACGTCACAGCCAAAGAAATCCCTAAAAGGTCATAAGCCAAGTCAGCAGAATCCTCGCCAATGGTAGGAAGGATGAGAGTGCTAACATTAGGTTCGCCCATGATTGCACTAAACTCTTCAATAGTGGGTCATATTTCCATATCATTGAATTGGAAAACATGCCAAGTGGGAATCCAAAAGTTGGCAGTAGCATGAAGAAAAGGTTCATCCACTTTGATTTGGTGGTAGGGAAAGATGCAACAGAGGCTAAAAGGGATGAGAGAATCTTTGAAACTAGGGCCAAGCCTCTTGATCCATTTGAAACTTCTAAAGGAGAGAATTCTGCCAGGGGAAAGCCTTGAGAGGTATTTTCTGAGCTTAGAATATGTTTTGTGAAGGTTTGGAGGCCCCCAACAGCTATTTTATACTTAAATGAGGTGGCTAGGGTTTTTCTAACTCTCGTAATGCATATGTAGAGCCACGGCTACGTACGCATGGTCAACACTTGCGTACGCAGGCTCGTGTATGTGCACGCATGGAGTAAGGCAGAGCCAAATCCTTTTCCTGTTTGGAGTGTGACTCCTTCACCATGACTCCTCTTATGATTTCTACAACCTAAGGGAGTACTCAGGGCACAATCAAGCTCAGATTTTCAAGCATTGAAGATTAAGAAAAATAAAATTGCATGAGGTTGTAAATTAAGTATATGTCCTAAATAAAAGCATAAATGTAAAAGATGTTCTTAAAATACTAGTCAATGTCTTAAATCAAATCCAAAGTGCTAAATACATACTAAAAAGGAAGAAGATAGTAAAAAAGAAGAAGAAGAAGAAAACTGTTGTGTTTGTGTCTATCTATTTGCAGGATCACCAGAAATGCCACTTCCTCGGCTGGTAGTTAGGAGTAGTCTCTAAACCTCCACCGTCATCATCATCATCATCATCATAATCCACGTCACTCGGGTAGGTCAACCCTCCAGGACCATACATTTGCCTGGGTTACTCGGTCATCTCCAGTTTGAGGTTCCCGGCAAGCCAAATGAGCTCCTCATGCTCTTGTATAGTTGGTTGAGTTAGTAAGAAGACATTGTTAGAACAAGTGATTGAGGGATATAAGAAAAGAAAAGGAAGGACAGGGCAAGGAGTGGAAGAAAACTCACCACTCGTGTACCCTCAGGAAAAGGGTAACCTATGACATTTGTGTTGCGACCCACCACACGCTCTCAAGCGAAGTCATCGAGACTGTAGGCATAGACTGACCAAGATAGATAAGGAGGGTCAATAGGAGCACCAGTAGTAGGGCCAGCCTGACATAAGTATTCCATTTGAATATCATCATGTGAAGTAATGTAAAGGAAAAAAGGGAAATAAATGAAAAGAGGAAGAACACATACTACAGCAGTGAGAGAGGGCATGAGGCGAGTATAATTGAACTCATCATAGTCCAGCTCGTCTGTGACCCGCGCGCCATAGGGAATACTGTTCCTTCACAACTAGTACTCAACATTCGTCATGGAAAGCGGGGCAAGCATAAATGCCAGAGGATTCATCGGAATCTATGGGGCATCCTCATCCACCAACTAGCAGTGTACCTACTCCGTCAGGTAGAGTACCCTCAAGCCAATACCCTTAAAGGGTTGGGTAATCGCGGAAGTGACAAGAGCAGTTGCCTCCAAGTTTAGGTCCCCAACAAGAGGAAGGCCGGCCCATGGTCTTCTTATGACCTGTGATAACGCATAAGGTTAGAAGAAAAGCCCTAAGAAACATGCAAGGGAAATAATAAGAGGCAATGAATTCATAACTCACCTCATTAGAAGATAGCCCATTGAAATGAGCCCTAACCAAAGTGAAGCTCTTCAAATCCACCTTTGCTCCCTGAGCAATGAGACTGTATTGCACGGCCTAGCACTGGACAAGAATGACAGTTTGCAAGAAATGCAGTTACAGTTTGCAAGATGATAGCTTGCAAGAAAAGCAATTGCAGATTGACAGATGACAATTTGCAAGAAAAGTAAGAATAGTTTGCAAGGTATAGAGGTGAGCAATTTGTAAGATGATAGTTTGCAAGATAAAGGCATAGATGCTGTTTACAAGAGCATGATATATAGTTTTCTTTAACCCTAAATGACATATGGATGAAAATAATTTCCAGAATGGGAAATACATGAGCTACAAAAGAAAAAGAAAAGGGAACTAACCTTAAGGAGCTTCCAAGGCCACACTAGCTGGCGCAGAGTCCCCCGGCTAAGCATGTCTAAGGAGGAGTACAAGTAGGCAAGACACGTCTACCCCTAGTTGGCCTCCCAAGCCTCCCCAAAGTCGTGTAAGAGGCCTAGCCACCTAAAAGATATTGTTTGCCCTATATTGGCAAAGAGATACACCATTAGAAGGTACAGCAAAAAGGCTCTAGCTATCTGGGCCCAGTCGTTGGCCATCACCTATGTAAAGGGCTTGTAATCCATCTCAATGTCAAAGTAACAGATCATGTCAGTGTTGTACCTCCTCCCGAGCAGCTCTATCCCCAGCTGAGTGCCTAACTCACCCTCTAAGTTTATGAGTGCCCCATCGCACCTAGGGCCAATCATGCGGTGAAAATCAGGGGGAGTCAAAGTCATCTCCCTATCAGTAATGTGGAAGGTGTGGGTTGTATCCCACCACCTCTTAGCCAAGGACTACACCAAAATGGGGCTGGAGGATCTCTCTGGTAGTAAATGGATGATTGGCTCGAAGCCTACTACACGAATATGGGCCTTTGTTTCCACTGTAAGGACCCTATACCATGCCGCCACTTAGTTAGTGCTTCATTTACCTAAGAATGGGGTGAAATCTCTAAAAGGATGAAAAGATGTTAGAATTAAATTTGGATGAGAAATTGATGAAAAATGAGTTCAAAACAGTCAAAATAGGGTTTCTGGCTGCTATCATACGTATGCAGGCTCGCGTTTGCATTCGGCATATGCAAGTTGGAACTTGAGTCCGTATGAACTGAAGAACATGGACATGTACGCATGAACATGTCTACATATATATGAAGCCTAGCTATGTACACACGAATACAAGCTGCGTATGCAAGCCGATAGCTGCGTACACATGAACCTAGACGAAGAAGTGTTCTTCGACGATTTCAAGCATAGTTTGATCAAAACTCATCCTAAACATGTTCTTACCCCTACCTAAGGTGTCAGCTTTTCATCTAAACCCATCCCACAACAAAACCCAAGGATTTACATGTCCAAAAACATATTAAAATGGAAGATCAAAGCAAAACTCAAAAATGAGAAAAGTTTGAAAAATTCACTAATCCGTCCCTTGCACTTTCGGAGAGATAATCTTGTGGCCTATAGGTCAATGGAGGAGACTCATTCAGCCTTATAGCCCCATTTTGATGTGTGAGATTAAAGGCATTGTTGGAAAGCGCATATGAGGTTTTCTTGGTTTTGGACTTGGTTGCCATGGAGAAGATGAGAGAGTTTGGGAGAGGAAGAGAGTTTTAGATGAGAAACTTTAAGAGAGAAGAATCAGATTGTGAGAAGAAATGAGAGAGAAGTAAGGTTTTTGTAGAGAAAGATGGAAGTTGGAGAGTTAGAGAGAATGTGAAAAGATGAGAGAGATGAAGAAAATGAGAAAAAAAGAAGAAGAAGAAATGGTGGGTAACCATTGGAGAAAAATGAAGATGTCGGAATGTATTTAATGGATAAACTACATGTAGTTTAGGCATCCCCACTAAACTACGTGTAGTTTAGTAAAAATTCAAGAATGCATTAAAAAATAACAAAAATACCCTCAATTGGGTAAAAGACATAAGGACCCTCAAAACGTTCCTAGTGGATTGAAAGCATCAAGAGCACCCCTCAGTAGATTAGAAATCACCAAGAAAACTCCCCCGTGAGTTAAGTTCATAAACCAAATCCCCAATAAAGTACAGTATCATGGAAGGACTCCCCCACAGGTCAGAGGCACAAAGGCAACCCCTTTGAGAGTTGTGAAGAAATTTTTCCTATGGAGTTTATGAAACCCCCTTGTGGGTGGAGTCAACACAAGTTCCCCAGTGAGTCATAAAGGAGAAGAAGAAAATTTTCCCCAGTGATCTACACACCATCAAAGACTTCCTCGTAAGTCAAAATCATCACCAAACTCCTAAGTGAGTTATCTTTGCCCATTGGACTACACCCTATCAAGGACTTCCTCGTAGGTCAAAATTACCAAGAATGCTCTCTTTGGGTCACCAGCACACTCCTCAGCGAGTTATCCTCCCTAGTGGATCTTTCACCAAGGACTTCCTCGTGAGTTGGAATACTAAGGCTACTTATGCACATATCTTACAGGAATTGAACATGTAGGCATAGGCCACGTGCTAGTCAAATAAGTTGGAATACAAAATTTGTGCACATATCCTCTGGGAATTGAATATGCAGGCATAAAATCTATGCAAGGCAGAATTTGTGCACATATCCCAAGAAAATTGAATATGCAGGCGCAATAAAAGAGGTAGAGATAGAGATAGAGACCAAGGTCACCCCGAGGCAAGAGCCTCACTAGAATAGGTAGAGATGGAGAAAGAAGATAAGTATTACCCACCCGGAGAAGTTTGAGGCAAGAGCCCTAGTGGACACCTCATAGATGTATCCTTTTAAGCTCCTAAAAGCACATTGTTTGTTTGGTTAATGGTTGCAGCCGTTGGCCACGTTTGTTTTTCCTTTTTAGTGACTCTAGGATAGTGAGTTACTTGCCTTTTGCTTGTAATTGGTAAAATAGGTTCTGGGATAGTGAACCTATCGTTGCTTGTTTTCTGAGCAACAAAGGTGAGAATTTGGACATATGAATCCCACGCAACTTTGTGGAGTTGCAACCTGCTCCATGTATGTGTGTTGTGTGCCAAGTGCGTGGGTTGGGTCCAAGCCGTACATCGAAACAAAATGTTTTGTCTCTTATTTTTTTGATTTCGTTAGCGAAGCTCATGAATCAAAAGAGGGGCATCTGTAGACACCAAATTTTCTACCCTTTTTGAATTGGGCCCTCGTTCCCCAATAATGGTAAAATTCTAAAGCCCAAGGTTGGTTTAGGGCCCAATCAGATTATAAATTGACTTGAGGAAGGTTTTTATGGAAAATATAGCTCTTTTATGAATAAAATAAAGCTATATTTGGATAATAAAGGCCATGAAAACCCTAGGGCCATATACGCATACACGCACATGTGGATGCAAGCTTGGTGCATGCGTACGCATACACGAGCCTGTGTATGTAGTTAGGGTTTCAAAAGTTATGAAAGACAAGTTTTTCTACATTAAAGTTGAGGTTTGGAATGAATCCCACATCGTCAGGGAATTGTTCCAAACCCCCATTTTTCAACTATATAAAGCTTTATATGGTATATTTCAAAAACATACAAAAATTCTGAAGGGAAATCACAAGATTCACTAGAAATAGTGAATCAAAGAGGGAGTTTTTCACAAAACACCCTCAAGTCAATATATTTTGATTGGGTCCTTTTCTTGCCTTGATCTTTGAGTTTCAAGATTACAAATCACCTTATATTTGATTGTGAATTGATTTGATTGAGGAGAACGGTCAAAATCAAGCTTAGGAGCTTTTGTTTTGAGGTATGTTCTAAGTCTCTTTTTCTTTTCTTTATCTATTTTGATCTTCATTTCCTTGTTTCTTTTGTTTATTTTGGTTATAATATGCTTGTTTAGTTCAGGTTTACATAGTTTCCCTGTTTCAAAGCATGCGAGGCTATTAATTTCTTTAGTTTTTGTTTCTATTCTGTTTTCTGTGTTTTTGTTTCTGGGTTAGGGTTCTAGGGTGTGTCTACATGTGCATGCTTTCTGCATGCATACACAGGCTTGAAGTATACGTGTGCATATAACTATGCTGCGTATGTAGGCCTATGTATGTGCATACACACTCGTGCCCAGAAACCCTAATCTGAGTTTTTTTGCTTCTATTTTTTTTATTTCTTTTACATAATATGCTTTTATTTTGACCCTCTTTTATGTTTTTGAGTCCCTGTATCTCATTTTGATTGCTTGTTTGTCTTTAACATGCTAGAATAGGGTTTCTCTTCAATGATTTCTTTATTTTGCCATGAACACACATTCAAATGTTTATGCATTGATGCATAGGTGCTGAGATGCAGTAAGGTAAGTGAGGTAAGACATGCATTCATATGAATAGACATTTATTTTGTGCTTTGATGATGGATATGAATATGCTTGGTTGAATGATATGTAGCAATATCTATCACATGTTTATTTTGATCTTGCCATGCCTATGTTTCTGCCGTTATGATATCTTATTTGCTTGTTGCCTTGGATGAGATATTGATATGTATGATAGATGTATGCTAGGTTTGATATGAGTTTCCATGATAGGTGTATGTTAGGGTTTTGGGATGATTGAAGCCATGTTGATTGCTAGATGTATGTTAGCATGTGTGTGAGTTTAGAATAACATTGTTGAACATGCCTTTAATGAGATTAAGACGTAAGACACAATGAGTGGAAGCCGACCCACGGGTCGGGCAATTTTGGGTGTCTAACACCTTCCCAAAATTGTACCTAAACTCCAAACCCATACTCTGGTAGTAAGTTCAGTCCTTCCACGTAAGGGTGTTATGTAAATGGTTCCTAGACCTAATCTACATGGCAAATCCATATTTTCTCCGCCTCGGTCTACTTGGCCAAGGCGTACTCCCCTTTCCTAGGAGGAAACCGATGTGCCCACACTACCAACGCCACCTGCAGGTACATGGTTGTGCCTATGCACGCAAGTTGTATTCCTGCGTGTGCAGAGCTAGGGTTTCTACTAGGTTTTTATGCACTAAAATGTCCGTCAAGTTAGAGAGTGTCCTTAGCTAGGCCTTAGACTAGTCATTGGGCCTTCTAGTGATATTGTCATTGGGGAACGAGAGCTCGAGTCGTAAGGGGTACAAAATGAGGTGTCTACAGTAGTAAATAGTTTTCTCGTGATATTTATATATATTTTCACATGCCTTTTTGTACATACTCTTTGCAAATAATATCACATGCTACTTATGTAAGTAAATAATATATATTCACATGCTATGTGTATTAATTATTTACAAAAATTATTTAAAACAAAATGCGATATTAACTTAGGTTCGAGACTTTTGTTAATTTAATTAACTTAGGAGCCCTTGGAAATGGCTTTTAGTTGATTAAGTAATTACAATGAATTAAAACAATAGGTGACCAATTACATCTAGAATAAACCAATGGCTGATGGCGACTTCTTAAAATGAAATAAGTAAAGAGACCCATCCACACACAAGGCACCCTAGTAACACATACACACATATCATCACATGTCACCAAGCAAAAGTCCCAATGTGGAAAAGAAAAGCTGAATGGTGATTAAAATGAATTAGACCAATAGGTGACCAATCACACCTATAATAAAACAATGGTTGGTGATGACTTCTTAAAATTAAATAAGTAAAGAGACTCACACACCACACCCTAGTAACTCATACACATACATCATCATATGTCGCCATGAAAAATGCCTAATGTGGAAAAGAAAAGCCAATGGGTTCCTTCCCTTTCGGCAATGTCAAAATTTTTTTTCCAGTGTCCACAACACCATATTTTTTTTAGGGTCAAATATTATAATTATTATTATGGGCAAGGATTTCCTGCACACAAGGTTCTAGCAATTGCTATTAACCTGTCGTTAAGGATTTCTCTCTCTCACACATACACACATACATGACACCTCCTCTCTCTCTCTCTCTCTCTCTCTCATCGTCCTCCTCCTTCGTTCTTCTTTGGAACCTCAGACCAGCAAAATGGATTTTTTATCTCTCTCATGTACACGGCAACAAATCACTCTCTCTTCAAAACATGCTTTCCAATATACGAATAGGAAAAAAACTATTTGGTAATGATGATGCTGAAAAAAACCATTAGTGTGCCACACGGTACTCACACACTCTAAACGGCACCTGTACAACAAAAAGGAGAAGACCTAACAGAGAACACCAGTGTGGTGCCGGCCAAATACCCTCCGAAGGTCAAGTTAGAGAAATCTCTTGTTCATACCTCTAGAGTGTTAGAGAGGGGTTAATTATGCGTACCTCGATTTGTGAGGGTATTAGGGCTTTTATAATAGTAGAAGGTTGACATCTCTTTCTTGGAGTAGAAGTCTTTTCCATATAGGAGTCCTTATGAGCATAGATTGCGGAATTCTTTCCTTATAGAACTCTAACATTGAGCGTGGAATACAAGTCATTTCCTTATTATTCATGCGTGGTTGCCAAGTCATGGTTTTATTAGAACCGTCAGCTTTAGGACCGTCAGCTTGTCTTATTCCCTTCAGTCATGAAGGGTCGTCAGCCTTTTAATGGAATCAGCCCCTTAAGGTTCTTCGCGGACTTCCTTCCACGACAGCCTATTACTGTTCGTCAGCTTTAGGGTCTTCAGCCTCCTCAATAACTTAGCCTGTCAGCATAAGCTATAGGTTCCATTCTGAGTAAAGCCGACGGGTTAAGCTTGGGGTGCCTTGTGTGCTATCATTTTGACTTATCAGTTGCCCTCTACTCCATATCTCCGTCAGTCAAAACTGACGGGTTATGGAGTTAACATTTTTCGTTGCTGACTTTCATTTTGGCAAGGAAAGAGAAATTAATTCATATGCGATGTAGCCAGTATTAAATGCTTGGACACGTGGCGTATTCTGGTTGCCTCCGCTTCTGGACGAGGGCGTCGCTTCGTCTTCTGTGCATATTCCCTATATATATAGTCCACCTCTCCTCCCCATTTTTCTTATTCCATCTTTTCTGATTCCTGGAGAGAAGATCCGTCACCTTTCTTTCGTTAATCCTCCTACATCGTCGCCTATACTGCTGCTGTCGTGTCTACAACCGTCACCCATTCTGAGAAACATGTAAGTTCTTTTTCTCTCTTTGTATATGCTTTATTTCGATTGATTTCTCTAAAGCGAGGTCGTCATCTTAGGTGCTTAGAACAAATTCGTCACTTGTAGGTAGTCAGATGTTAAGTGACGAGTCGAGTGATCAGTTGTCGGTCCGCGATGGAGTGGGCTACGATGAGATATTTGGTTCAAGTGATGAGTCTGGGAGCTTTTCCTGGTCGTTAGAGAGGGAGACGTCAGCCCAAACTCCTGACGAGGAGGTAGGGAGTCATGGAGGCAAAGATCAGGAGGAAGTAGTAGGTGAGGAAGGTGAAGTTGAGGTGGAAGAAGAGAGGGATAGTGACAGAGATGAAGGTGACGAGGAATTTTGTGTGGGGACTTCAGGAAGTCCTGAAGGTAGTCGTCCCTTCATTCTTCCCGAGGAATGGGCCGTCAATAAATTTTTACCAACAATGAGTGATAAGGTTTTCAAAGAGTTGCGCGTCCGTTTTCAAATCCCAGATCATATTCCTATCCGTCTCCCCAGGGAAAATGAAAGATGCTATACGGGGAGGACCGCAGATGTGGGCATGTATGATGCCATGTTCGCTACAGGGTTGAGACTGCCCCTGACGACCTTACACAGTCAGCTTGCTGACTTCCTTGGGTTGTCTATTAGCTAGATTGCTCCAAATTGGTGGAGGAGTTTTATAAGTGCTGAGGTCTTATGGGGTCGTCTGAGTGGAGGGCACCGTCAGCTTTCTTTAGATGAATTCTTTTACTGTTATAGACCCTAGCATCTGTCTTCTTCTAAGGGGATGTACCATTTTGCCGTCAGGGAGAGGGATTTGAGATTAGTGTCTGAGATGTCAAATTCGAATAGAAACTCGAAGGGTAGATACTTTTTTGTTAAAAGGACAAACTGGGTATGTCGTCAGGACGAATGGGAGACGATGCCTCATGGTTATTTTGATAATACTTGGGCTTTTGTCAAGAATTCAGGTTTTAGCCGTCAGCTTTTACCCCCGTCAGGTTTTGCATGTATTTGCTTATCTACCTTTTTAAGTATTTTAATATTATCTCCTTGTTTTTCTTTTTTAGCCCACACTTGCCCTCTTATAACCGAAGAGCAGGGGGATTTTATCTGTCGGGTTCTAAAGATTCCCTTAAAGGAGCGATCATGTCGAGATTTAATTACTCTTGACACTCTACACACATACTGCGGGGGTTCGGAACCGACGCCTGAAGCTTGCAAGTTAGAAGAATTTTCTCGTCATTGTGAGTAATTTGTCCATATGGTCCCGTCACTTTTAGCACTTGCCGTCAATTTTTCTTATATGTGTTTGTTACCTCTGTAGAGATGGAGGCCACTAAGCAATGGATAAGGGCTGCTGCTGCTCGTCAGAAGGAGGAGAAGATGGCAAAAGGTGAGTTGACCTCCACGTCAGCCCCCTAAAACATCACTAAGGGTTCATCGAAGAGGAAAACCGACGGAAAGGATAGCCGTCTCTCTAAAAAGGTGGCCGTCGCTTCTGGAAATGAGCCCCCAGAGAAGTCACCCCCCAAATTAAGCCATGGAGCAGGAAAGGGGGTGATTACTTCTTCTGGTCCTGTCCTTGAGGGGCCCCGTTACCTACTGACGTACAAGGATTACGCCGTTGACGAGGTGGAATTGTTCATAAAGCCGACGGATATAGATCCTTGTGCTTTGTTAGGGACGGGGGACTTGGGGGCGTCAGCTTTGTTTGACTTAACATTAGTAAGCTGTCTCCTCTATCTAGTTTCTCTTATTATATTTTTTCTTGTTCATTGACTGACGGCTTGTCCTTTTTAGGTCTTGGTACGTGTAAAAGTGCTCTGAGACTGATGCGTGGCTAAAGAGGATGTCGTCGGTCGCGTTAGGAAGCACAATACCAACTTGTTGAACGAACAAGCTCAGTATAAGGAGGTCGTCTGTCTTCTAAACGTGGAATTGAAGGAGACTAAGGGAAAGCTCGAAGAGGTGGACCGTCAGAAGGAGAAGTTAGAACAAGAGCTGACGGCCCTTCGAAAACAAGTGGAGCAGGTTGGGGCTGACGCCGTCCTGAAGTTCAAGGAGCCAGATTCCTTTTTTTATTCTTGTGGTGGATACTGTGGAACAAGGTTCGACGACTGCCTTAAGCAGGTTGCGTCAGCCTTTCCTGAGTTGGATCTATCAGGGATTAGTATAGATGGTCCCCCACCAGCGACGCCTGCTAATGACACCATCGTGGTCGAAGGTGACGACCTTGAGGACCCTCCTGAAGATGACAGTGTTGTTTTGGCCCAACCTACTGCGAACCCACCTGTCACTACTTCAGGGCCCTCTGTGGAGGATCTAAACGCAGAAGAGCCTCATTCAAAAAAATAAAAGGACTTTAAGTGACGCCCCTTCTGCCTAGCCATAGTTTTGTTTCTGTTGTCTTTTGTTCCTTTTGCAGAAAATGTTTTTAAGTGCCCCCTTGGTCTTTGGGGCTTCTATTTGTAACTAATTTACTTTTGCTCATGATACCTAACACCCGTCACTTTTGAACATGCAAGTATGGCGATTGGCTCGTGTGCTTCTTTTTTTTTGTTTTGTAGATTCTAAGGCTATTTCCCAGTCGTAGGTTGGGCTCGTTAGCCTAGTTGTAGGGATTTAATGGTACTGAATCACGATTACGGACCCGTTTATTTCAATGACGTCGTCAGCTTTGCCTTTTTATGTTGAGTATTCTAGTAGAGCCGTTAGCTTAATGAAGCCGTCAGTTTTGACAATTTTACATGTAGACGGTCATTTTGGTGAGCCCGTCACTTTTAATGACTTCGTCTATTTTATTAGGTGTGGGATTCGTCTACTTTATGGACCAATAGACTTGTCATTTTCGTAGACTTTTAATTTGTTGCTTCTAGGAGTTTTATCAACATTCTTTTATCCTGGGACAAGGTCGTTCGCCTTACGGACTTACCATGTTTTGATAATTTATTACTTTTTGAGATGAGGTCACTCATGTGGGACCGTCAACTTTATAGCTTCGTCCATATTATGGACGACCAATTTGCCAATCTTTTATTAGACCGTTAGCTTCGTGGCCTCGTCTATTTTGGTGGACTTGGCCAACGAGTGTCTTTTATTAGACCGTCAGCTTAATAGCTTCATCCATCTTGTGAACTTTGGCCAATTCGTCAGTCTTTTATTAGACCGTCAGTCATAGCTTTGTCCATCTTGTGAACTTGGCAAATTCGTCAGTCTTTTATTTAGACTGTCAGCTTAATAGCTTCATCCATCTTGTGGACTTGGCCAATTCGTAAGTCTTTTCTTAGACCGTCAGCTTAATAGCTTCGTCCATCTTGTGGACTTGGCCAATTCGTCAGTCTTTTTTTAGACCGTCAGCTTAATAGCTTCGTCCATCTAGTGAACTTGGCCAATTCGTCAGTCTTTTATTTAGACCGACAGCTTAATAGCTTTGTCCATCTTGTGGACTTGAAATTGTAAGTAGAAACTTTAGTAGTTCTGAATAAACTCTTCTTATTGCCATGCATTTATATAAAAAGTAGTGCAAAAAAGAAATCCTGCCCTTTGGGCTTATTGTAGCAAAAACCAAAGTAAAAGACCTGCCCTTTGGGCTTATTGTAGCAAAAACTAAAGTGAATGATAAATTTGAGGAGTATAAGTAAAATTTGCTGCGGTAAACTATGAACAAAGGGGGGGTGTTGTTCTTCACGTTGCCATCTCTACTGGTAGTATTTTCTCAAGTGTTCAACATTCCAAGGATGTGGCAACTCTCGTCCGTCTAGCGTTTCCAAATGGTAGGTGCCCTTCCTCTGCCATGCCATGACTCAGTAAGGACATTCCCAATTTGGGCCGAGTTTTCCTTGGGTCGGGTCTCTCGCTGCGCCCATGACTTTCCTTAGAACGAGGTCTCCAATGTGGAAGTCTCTGTGTCTGACCCGGGAGTTATAGTTCTTGGCCATGCGGTCCTGGTACCGTGCGAGCCTTTGTTCCACCGCTGCCCTGACTTCATCCACCAAATCGAGCTGTAGACGTATGGCCTTATCGTTTTTTCTTTCGTCATGGTTGTGCACCCTATAGCTTATGAGTCCGACTTCGGCTGGGATGACTGCTTCGCTCCCGTATGTTAGTCGGAATGACGTTTCTCCTGTTGGTGTCCTTGTCGTAGTCCTGTAGGCCCAAAGTATGCTCGACAACTCTTCTGCCTATATGCCCTTTGCCCTCTCGAGCCGAGTCTTGGTAATCTTCAGTAAGGATTGGTTCGTGACTTCGACCTGTTCGTTGGCTTGAGGGTGAGTGGTGGAGGAGTAGTGGTTCCTTATCTCCAATTGCGAGCAGAAGTCCCGGAAGGAGTCGTTGTCGAATTGTTTCCCGTTGTTTAAAACTAAGACTCTAGGGATGCCAAACTTGCATATGATACACCGTCAGACGAAACTCCATATGTTTTTCTCTGTAATGGTGGCCAAGGCTTCAGCTTCCACCCACTTCGTAAAGTAGTTGATGCCCACTATCAGAAACTTCAGCTGTCGTATCGCCGTCAGGAATGGCCCCATAATGTCTAGTCCCCATTGAGCGAACAGTCATGGTGCCGTCATGAGGGTAAGTTCTTCGGGTGGTTGTATGATAACATTGCTGAACCTTTGGCACTTGTTGCAGGTCTTTACATAAGCCTCGACATCCTTCTGCACGGTTAGCCAAAAGTACCCCGTTCGCACTAGCTTATGCACTAATGATCTGGACCCTGAATGGTTTTTGCAGATTCCTTCGTGCACCTCTCTCATGACGTAGTCCACTTCCTCGGGACTTAGACATCTCAGGAATGGCCGGAATAAACCCCTTTTGTACAGGACGTCTCTTATTAAGATGAATCTTGTTGCTTGGATCTTCAGCTTTCTAGCGGCCTCCTTTCCGTCCGGTATTGTGCCATTCTTTAAGTATGAGACTAACGGTGTGGTCCAATTGCTTTCGGAGCCTATCTCCTATACTTTGATGGAATCTATTAGCGGTGAAAGTTGAACAAAAGAGAGTACATTACCCGGGGTGGTCATTTGTTCGGCTGAGGCAGCTTTGGCCAAGTGGTCGGCTTGCCCATTTTTTCCCCTAGGGATCTGTACAATTTTGGCCTTCAGCTTGTCTACCCTTTCCCTTACTTGGTCCAAATATTTCTTCATTCTTTTGCCTCGGCACTCGTAGTCCCCGTTTATCTGGTTAGCGACGACTTGAGAGTCGCAGTAAACGACCATGTTTGCAGCTTTTGCAGCTTTGGCGAGGTCGAGCCCCGCTATTAAAGCCTCATACTCTGCTTCATTGTTCGTGGTAGGGAAATCAAGGCGGACCATGCACTCGACCGTGTCTCCTTCGGGTGTCAGTAGTACAATGCTGGCTCCCCTAGCCTGCCTGTTGGATGATTTGTCTACATGTATTCTCCACTGTGGAGATTCCTCTGCCCCCCTGTCTTCGTCATTTATGAACTCTGCTATAAAATCTGTGACAATCTGCCCTTTAATGGCGGTTCGTGGGCGATAGTGGATATCAAACTCACTCAATTCTATAGCCCATAGCGCTAACCGGCCAGCAACTTTTGGGTTGCTCATTGCCCGCCATAAGGGCTTGTCGGTTAAGACGATTACCGTGTGGGCTTGAAAATACGGCTTAAGTTTGCGTGTTACCGTAATTAGCGCAAAGGCGAGTTTCTCTATGGGTGGGTATCTTTCTTCGGCACCACGAAGTGCCTGACTGGCGTAATACATGGGCTTTTGCACTCTTTCTTCTTCTCTGATCAGGGCGGCGCTGATGGCAGCAGGGGAAACGACTAGATATAGAAAAAGTTCCTCACCAGCCTACGAGGGACTTAGTAACGGCGGGGAAGAGAGATAAGCTTTTAACTCCTCAAATGCTTGTTGACACTCGGCAGTCCATTCGAAGGATTTCTTCAGCGTGCGAAAGAAGGGTAAGCATTTGTCCGTCGCCCTTGATACGAATCTATTCAGCGCCGCTACTTTGCCATTAAGGCTTTGCACTTCCTTCACATTTTTTGGGGGTGCCATCTCTATTATGGCCCGGATCTTGTCAGAGTTTGCTTCGATGCCTCTCTGCAACACCATGAATCCTAGGAATTTTCTTGCCGTCACTCCGAAGGCGCACTTTCCTGGATTAAGTTTTATGTTGTAAGAGCAAAGGGTGTTGAATGTTTCCTTGAGGTCTTCCAAGTGATCTTCCTCCCTTCGGCTTTTCACCAGCATATCGTCGACATAGACTTGGACATTTCTCCCAATCTGCTGCACGAACATTTTGTTCATGAGCCTCTGATAAGTCGCGCCAATATTTTTTAGGCCGAACGGCATCACTTTGTAACAGAAAAGGCCTTGGCTAGTAACGAACAAAGTTTTCTCTTGATCGGCTTCGTACATCCTGATCTGGTTGTAACTAGAGAAAGCGTCCATAAAACTTAGCAACTGGTGTTGAGCCATAGAGTCTACTAGAATGTCAACCTTTGGGAGGGGTTAGCTGTCTTTGGGGCATGCTTTTTTTAGGTCGGTGAAGTCCATACACATCCTCCACTTCCCGCTGGCTTTCTTTACCATTACAACGTTCGCTAGCCAGGCGGGGTAGTAAACCTCTCTAACAAAGTTCGCCTCTTGTAGTTTGCGGACTTCTTCAGCTATAGCTTGATCTCGTTCCTGGGCAAACACCCATTTCTTTTGTCGAACGAGTGGAAAGGAAGGTGACACATTCAACCTACGCACCATGACTGAAGGGTCTATTCCTGGCATGTCTTCGTGGCTCCAGGCGAACACATCCTGATTTTCCTTAAGAAAGGTTACGAGTTCTGAGCGAACCGTCAAGCCGGCGAGAGTACCAATCCTTGTGGTCCTATCCAGCCAGGAGTTATCAAGGGGTATCTCCTCGAGCTTCTCTACGGGTTCTACCTCTATCCGTTGCTCTTCTATGTTCATGGTTTGCAACTGATCATCCATTTCCAGCATTGCAATATAGCATTCTCGCGCGGCCACTTAGTCCCCTCGTAATTCCCCTACTCCGTACTCAGTGGGGAATTTGATCATCAGGTGATAGGTCAAGGTACGGCCTTCCAGGAGTTAAGGGTAGGTCGCCCTATGATGGCGTTGTAGGCAGAGGAGAAATCGACTACAAGGAACATGACGTTCCTAGTGGTTTGTTGAGGATAATCTCCAATGGTGACTGGTAATGTGATCACGCCTAGGGGGTACACTTTTGTTCTGCCGAACCCGACGAGTGGGGTGCTGGTTAGAACTAGTCACTCTCTGCTGATCCGCATCTGTTGGAATGCTGGGTAATAGAGAATATCTGCGGAACTTCCGTTGTCGACCAAGACCCGGTACACGTTATAGTCTCCTACCTTAAAGCTAACGACCAGTGCATCGTCATGTGGATCGTGGAGACGTCAGTCATCCTCTTCCGAGAATCCAATAAGAGGGTTGTCGACTCGCGGCATCTTCAGGATGACGCCTGTGAGCTGGACATTCTGGACCGCTCTGAGATAAGTCTTACGAGCCCTGTTTGATAGGCTGTTGGCCGCCGCTCCCCCTAAAATCATCCTTATGTCTCCCAGGGGTTGCCTTGGTTGTTCGTTGTCTCGTGGGGGAGCTTGCTCTTGAGGAGGCGGATCTGCTTTTTCCTTGCTGACGAACTTCTACAACTTCCCTTGTCTAATGAGGGCTTCAATCTGCTGTTTCAAGTCATAGCAGTTAGCTGTGTCATGTCCGTGGTCGCGGTGGAAACGACAATATTTGTCTCTAGACCGCTTGCTAGGATCTCCCTTCAGTTTTCTGGGAAAGGTCAAAGCCCCTTCGTCCATGATTTGCATTAGGATTGACCTATCGGGGTGGTTAACGGGGTAAAGCTTGTAAACCTCCCTCCCAGGGGTTTAGAACGCCTTTCATCCCTTCGGTCTCCTGTCCTTGGCTTCTTCCGCCCTTGGTCTTGTCGTGCATTTTCTTGCCTCTCCCTTTTTCTTGGCTTTTCCTCCCGAGCCTGCAACACATCTTCAGCATTCATGTACTTGGTGGCCCTGTAGAGTACTTCTGACATGGTCTTGGGGTCATTTCTGTATAGTGAGAACAAAAACTTACCCTTTCGCAACCCATTGGTGAAGGCTGCTACAAGTATTTTGTCATCAGCTTCGTCGATCGATAGCGCTTCCTTGTTGAAGCGTGTTATGTAGGATCTCAGCGTCTCGTCCTCTCGTTACTTGATGCTCATCAAGCATGCCATGGATTTTTTTATATCTGTGTCCCCCAATAAAATGTGTAGTGAAATAAGCGCTTAGCTCCTTGAAAGTACTGATGAAGTTCGGCATCAGTCGGCTGAACCATACCCTTACGGGGCCCTTCAGCGTTGTAGGGAAGGCCCTACACATGATTTCGTCTACTACCCCTTGAAGGTGCATCAAGGTCTTGAAGGTCTCTAGGTGATCCAAGGGGTCCTTCACTTCGTTGTAACTGTCTATATGCGGCATGCGAAATTTATGGGGTAGGGGGAAGGAGTTAACAGCCACAGTGAAAGGCAAGTCAGTGCGGTTGACCAAATCATCAAGATCATTAGAAACTCGCCCCTTTTGCGCGTTCATCATAACCTCCATTTGCTCCTTCATCGCCTGCATCTCTGCGACAATTTGTGGTGGAGTTGCATTGGTGAGGGATGGCATGCTCAAATTCTGCCTCTTCGGTCTGCTCGGGACGTTGCTGCCCTCAGGTCTTTCCTGATTTCTTTTTTCAACACTGGTCCCTTCTTGATCTTCCTTTTGGGCATTCAACGCTGCGTTTTTCTGGCGCAACTGTTCTTCCAGGTCGTGGTTTTGCTTGGTGAGGCATTCCACGGCCGCGACGAGAGTTTGAACTTGCCTCTCGTGGGCGGTCGTGGGAGGCTCCTCTTCTCGAGCGTCATTTGTTGTTGCCATCGAGTGGGTGAGCATCATACAACTCTTTTATCCGGGAAACTACAGTATGGCTTGCAAATCGTAGCAAAACGTTCCCATAGACGGCGCCAACTGATGATTTCGAAAAAACCACCAGTGAGCCACACGGTACTCGCACACTATAAATGGCACCTGCACAACAAAAAGGATAAGACCTAACAGAGAACACCGGTGTGGTACCAGCCAAATACCCTCCGAAGGTCAAGTTAGAGAAATCTCTTGTTCACAACTCTAGAGTGCTAGAGAGGGGTTAATTATGCGTACCTCGATTTGTGAGGGTATTAGGGCTTTTATAGTAGTAGAGGGTTAACATCTCTTTCTTGGAGTAGAAGTCTTTTCCATATAGGAGTCATTATGAGCGTAGATTGCGGAATCCTTTCCTTATAGGACTCTAACATTGAGCGTGGAATACAAGTCGTTTCCTTATTATTCATGCATGGTGGCCAAGTCATGGTTTTATTAGAACCGTCGGCTTTAGGACCGTCAGTTTGTCTTATTCCCTTCAGTCATGAAGGGTCGTCAGCCTTTTAATGGAATCAGCCCCTTAAGGTTCTTCGCAGACTTCCTTCCACGACAGCTTATTACTGTCCGTCAGCTTTAGGGTCTTCAGCCTCCTCAATAACTTAGCCCGTTAGCATAAGCTGTAGGTTCCATTCTGAGGTGCCTTGGGTGCCTTGTGTGCTATCATTTTGACTTATCAGGTAAGATCTTGTTCCTCCCAAAACCCCACGTTTCAAAAATCAAGGATAGGGAGTACAATGCTAGGTTGGAGAATCTTGGTGTTTATTGCAACAGGCTGGGCAAAATTATAATTACTAATTACCAAGAAAAAAATAACTTAAGTACCCATCCCAAATGTAAATCCCCAACATGGATCACAACAAAACCATCCCAAAGAATTCTTACACATCACAATTGCTATTCCAAAAGGCTCAAACAATTTTGAGCTATGAAACACAACACATACATCATTGCCGTGTACATGAAAGAGAGAAAAATCGCTTTTGCTGGTTTGAGGTTCTAGAGAAGAATGAAGGAGGAGGAGGATGAGAGAGAGAGAGAGAGGAGAAAGGAGAGAGGCGTTGATGGGTTTTAAAGAGAGAGAGAGAGAGGAGGTGCCATGCATGTGTGTATGTGTGAGAGAGAGAAATCCTTAACGTTAAGTTAATAACAGTTCTCTTAAAATTGCTTATGCGTGTTGCACATGACCCTTGTATGTGTTTCTCTTTTTTTTTTTTTTTTTGGACACCTGTTCTTGTATGTAGCAACTGCTACAACTTGTGTGCAGAAAATCCTTGTCCAATTATTATTATGCACATGGCAAAGTAGGGATGGGTCTTGTGGAAGTAAGTTTAAGTACAAATGTCAAGTCATAAATGGAATCATTTTTAGCCTAAAAAAGATTACAAGTGGAATTAATCTAAAGTAATATAGTAGTTATCTCGAGCGGTTACTTTAGTGGTTACCTTGAGCAGTTACCATTGGGTACCAAACATGTGCTGGGGTGATTATTAGGAGCAAGATGATAGTTGCCTTAAGCAGCTAAAGAGGTTACTGAGTCTTACCAACAACAAGACACTTGGCATAAAAGATTCATAAAAGAATTACATGTCTGCGCAAGGATCAAACATAAATGTCAAACCCTCAAGTATAAATACTGGCCTTGTTATACAAAAAAGGATTTTGAGCACAACCAAAGCACTTCAAGATCATTTGTGTTAGATTATTAGGGGATCAAGTAGTTTGTAGTCAAGTCAGGTAGTCCTTTAGGCTTGTAGAAGAGTTTTTGCTTGTAAATTTATTTCCTTTGTGCTTATGTTGTTCAATCAAGTATTCAAGTAGTTTGATGCAATCTTTATTTCCTTTATTGAAGTTTGATGTGATTTACTGTTTATTTCAGATCAATTTGATGATAAAGTAATCAAGTAGGCTTGAATTATTTACATTTCCTACAATTTACTGTACTTTGTGAGGACTTCTTCTAGTTTCATTTACTTCGAGATGATCTACTTTACACAGTTGACATTGAGATGATACACTTTGAATTAGTTCACTTCGAGTAGGCTTGATAACTTAGACAAATAACTCAATTTAGTCACTTATAATTTTCTTATTCTTATGGTTAACTAGCACATTTCTCAAAAAGTCTTATTAAGTTAGGCATTTTCAAACCCTAAACCCTAGTCTTCCAAGTTAGATATTCACTTCGAGCTAACAAAAATATCTTAAGGTTCACCTCGAGTAATCTAAAAAAATAAAGGGACTTCTGTTAATATAAAATTGGTTTCTACTCAAATAGTTGTACTCACTGTATACACCTCGTTTATTTGGTAGAACTCTTTCTTCTAAAAAAAATTATTTATCAAAAAAAGAAAAAAAAATTCAATTCTTACAACAAATGAGAGAGAAGGATTTTGAACATTAGTTCTCCTTGTAAAGGAGGCCAAACAATAACATTCGACTACAAGTTACTGGCCCTACCATTTCAATCTGTTATTTGGATAAAAGTATAGTGGTTGAGTGCTCTTTTATTTTCAACACAAAAAAACTATCAATGCTTTATGTTCCTCTATTTTAACTATGATATCTGTCTTATTTTTCTCTCTTAAGGTCCGTTTGGATTGAGGGAAAGGGAAGGGGGGTAGAGTAGAAAAGAGTAAATTTAGCACAAAATTAGCTTATTTTTAACATACTCTATTCTACTCCCCTCCACTCTCCCTCCTTCCCCCCTCCATCCAAACAAGTCATTAGTTCATAGAATGGTAGAACCACTTTTGACCCATTAAAACAATTCTCCGTATACTTGAAGGATATGCTCTGTTCTTTGACAAACTATCCTAGGAAGAAATTCCATATGACCTCCACTTTTAAGATCTCTTAAAGAATTGTTAGCAGATGTATATTGAATTTTTAAAAAATTAACTTATAATTAAGTGTATTTAACCCAAGCCCAAGCCGAAAAAAGGACCCGGAAAAGGATGTTTATTGATTTTCTTCAAACATTGCAAACCACCATACATAATACATATAATGGATAAGAAACCAAAACCCTCAATACGCTGTACAGTCCAAAAGGTTAATCACTCTTCCATATAAGAATCACGGCAGAGAAAAATGTTTCAATAGATAAGCATTCTTCATACCAACATCCTTTAGATGTATATCAACTAACTTGTTGAGAAAGAAGGACAAGAAGCCCTTGTGGGCCCACTAATATTTCATTAAGGAAACTAATCAATCCAAACCAGACCACGGGAGTTACATCAACTCCACCAAGGGGTGGAATCAACTTACGGGTTGGGATGAGAAGTGGTTCAGTGGGAGCATAAGCTATTACATATGGGAACTTTCCAACAGGAAGTTTTGGGTACCAGGACATTACTATTCTCAAAATAAACAGAAAACCAAATGCTGAGAGAAAGGGTCCTAGGAACCCAATTGCAAGTTTTGCTGAAGCAGGGTCCAAATCAGCTAATGCCAATTTCTGCATAAAATCTATACCAGCATTTGGTGATATCTCCAGTATGTTGATCCTGGGAATTTTTGCCACTTCGTGTACATCAAATGGCTCTACTAAAAGAGATGCATCTAATTGTGAAAGTTCATTGCTGGGGAAAGCCATGATTTCTGTAAAACATGAGCTGCATTGAGCAAGCTGGGAACGCCGATTTGACTTTCTTTTAGCTGGATGCCTAAAGCTTTCCTGCCATAAGGTGAAAGGCAAATGTGGATAGGACTATAATTCCAACAAGCATGAAAAGGACAGAGATCTTAATTTTAAAAATTTTGGGATCAGAATTTCTTAATTGAAATTCATTAAAAATAGTAAGAAATGTGTTAACTTAATTATCAATATTTCTTCAAATATATGAATTTGCAGAAAAAGAGTCCAGAACTGGAAATACATTACAATAAAGAATTTAAGTTTCATGGATATTTTATAGGTTTTGGAAGTCTCACATTGCAACTCTAGGATTTCAGCAGAAAACCATATGGATACAAAATTCGCTCCATATTTCTAGTTCAGCCTGATTGATTAGCAGTCCTCCTCTCCCCCCACCCCCAACACACACACACAGATGATATTTTTAGTTATGTGCTAAAATAAATAAACTAATTAAAAAAAAAAAAAAAAACTCTTCTTGAAAGTTCAAGCAGAAAGGCTCTACCTCTTCTTTCTTAATAACATTAACAAAAAATTTGTAAGATAGGCAAATAGCTCGTGTAATGTACCCTATCCTAATAAAACAGACACGCACAAAACAGCCCATGTTGATTTTTGAATTCATTATGATAAAATATATATATACACACATACATATGCCAAATTTAGAAACAAATGAGAAGGAAACACTGAAACTATTCTCAGCAAGCCCATTTCAAGAAAACATCTGGAAAAGAAAGATTTGGGTACTCACAGAAAAATGGGAGTGCCCTCGATTGGATAACAGAGAAGGCCATCCTACGAAAAAAAAAAGTTGAGAGCACAACCCGAACCTATGAGTAACATGAAAACCCAACTTGAAAAAGATTATAAGAAATAGTTGTTATAACATTAGAGATGTAATTCCCAGCAAAAAAAGATTTAAAAAAAAAAAGCACTGTACCTTTGATTTGAACGTGGTTGAGAAGGTGAGAACAGGTCGCCATGGTAGTCTAGCGTCCAGAAAGAGCGGTGAGCGGAACGTTATCTTTCCAGTGTGTTTGGGACTTGGGACTCACTCTATTAGCAAATATAAATTGGATCGGGCTGGCTGGGTGGGCTTCAAATCCTTAGAAATGTGACCCGCTTAGCATCTATATTAGCATATAGGAGAAATTATCATTTTTTGGGGTCGCTTTTACTTGGTCACAATTTGTTCTCACAGTTAATTTGGTCTATTTTATATTTAATTTGCTATTAAAAGCTTATGTCATAAGAAATTAAATTATGTAAGTATGTGATGTAAACCCCCTTATTTACACTATCCAATAAATGAGTGTCATGTCAGACTTTTTATAATAAGCGTAATGCATTTTTAGTCCCTACATTTTAGTTTTATTTTATTTTATTTTTTGGTCTCTACATTTCCATTTCACCACTTTTAGTTCCTAAACCAATTAACGCGTGTTATTTTAGTCTTTTCCACCAGTCAACAGACGAAAATAACTAAGGTGACTAACGGAGGAATTAAAATATTATTAAAAATTCACTGTAGCACTCATCACTCATGCCACATCAGATTATAATTTAAAATATTTATTTCTCAATTTTAACAAAAGAAAAAAATATGAGTTAAAAATTTTAAAAAAAAAAAAAAGAAAAAAGAACACACTAGAACATAAGAATAAGAACAGAAACCCAGATTTGACTCAATGTAAAATGATTTCAAAGTGTAAAAATTTTCAAGTGAAAATATTTTTCAGAAACGAAAATGATTTCAAGTGTTTGGTCGCATCACAAAAAATGTTTTGGAAAATATTTTAAGATGTTTGATTGTGTTTCTGAAAATCCTCTAGAAAACACATTTTCTCAGCTTTCAAACAAATATTATAATAGGAAATTTGAATATATAAACCAAATCAACAAAAAAACATAACAAAAAAAATTCAGTCTTCCTAAAAAATAAGCATCGATCATGAGAGAGGGAGAGGGAGAGATAGATTGAGAGAAAGAGAGAGAGGTAAAGGACCACAGATTGGTGGGTGGGTCTGAAGGAGGCGAGATGGGCGGGTGGGTCTGACGGCAGCAAGTGGGTCTAATAGCAGCGAGATCGGTGGGTGGGTCTGAAGGAGGCGACGACGACGAGATTGGTTTGTAGATCAGAGATCATGTTAGCTTCTCGGCTTTGGTTGGTCAAAGGGAAAGAGAGAGGAAGAGACAAGAGAAAGCTTCCTTGACTGGCGATGTAGATCTGTGGCAAAGACGATGACGGTTCAGTGAGGCTGAGGCCTAAACCTGCGGCACGATCAGACCGACAAAGGTTGGGTTGTCTTCTTCACTGTCCAAATTTTTATTCTTTCATTTTCTTGGCAACCAAACAAAGACTAAAAAAGAACTAAGAAATGATTTTTCTTGGGTTTGAGGATGGGGGCTTTGGAATTTATGATTTTTTTAATTTTTTTATGGTGTTTTTATGCTGAATTTTCTGGGTTTATGAATTTGGTTTATGGGTTTATGAATTTTATGTGTTGGAGGTTTCATTGTTGATTGAAAGATGAGAAAATATGGGTTTGAGTTGTGATTTTGTATATCTGGGTTTTGTAGTTTGAGAAAATCTAAGAAGATCTGTTGCTAGGTTTGTGTTTGTGTTCTTGTTGGAGATCGATTTGTGTTTGTGTTTGGTTGACAAGAAAGGGCAAGTAAATTTGGACATGTGTTCTTATGTTTAAAATCTGGGTCTGTGTTCTTTGGTGTTCTTGTTGAAGATGAATATAGATCTTGATGTATTTTTGGATTTTAATTTTTTTTTTTTAATTTTAAATCTGTTAAAAACTTAAGAAGCTTAGATTTTTTTATTATTATTTTATCTGATGAGTGCTACAATGAATTTTTAATAATATTTTAATCCCTCAGTTAGTCACCTCAATTATTTCCATCTGTTGACTGATGAAAAGAACTAAAATAACACGCGTTAATTGGTTTAGGGACTAAAAGTGGTGAAATGAAAATGTAGGGACAAAAATGGAAAAAAGCCAAAATGTAGGGACTAAAAGTGCATTTACGCCTTTAAAATAAAACACCAAAGATGCACACATGTAATAACACTTGATTAAAGCCACAAAATCCTAGCACATCTCTCTCAGACCCATTCTTTGAGTGCAAACATCATTGGCCATGGTTGAGCAATCTTTTCTTGTTGCTACTGCTGTTGCTCACCAGAGGTCACCATTGTTGTTCCCATGTCCATACTAGCCTTGTTTCTCTCTCATCTTCTCTATTCTCACCATGAGGAACCCAAGGTCGAGATTCATTGCGTCACACCTTTGTTGGTAACCACCATCACCACAACATGCAGTTAATCTTAATTTCTCTGTTGTTGATTTTGACTTTGAGAAGTGGTTGAGGTTGGGTTTGATTTTTGGGTTAGTTTGAAATGGTAGATTTGGATAATCGGCAAGATATGGAGCTACAATGGCTGTTTGACTTTTGGGTTTCATTTGTGGGAGGCTATTTGCTCAAAGTCATGGCCATGGAAGATGGTGGCAGTAACCAGTGAAAGGTGGATTTGAAGAAGATTGGCCGGTGCCTGTTTGGTGAGAGAGCATATGGGTTTTGGATGAGTAGTGAATGTGTGTGATACTACCTATTCATTATTTTGCAAAAAACTGATCTAGCACGCTATAATTGGAGGGGTAAACGATGGGGTTTACACCACGTCTTTATCAAATTTGGACTCATGTGATAAATGATGTGCACCAAAGTTTACGTGGCTAATAAAATAATAACAAATTTGTTTTAATAAACATTAAAAAAAAAAAAATCTGAATATGGTAAGGATAGGGTGTAATATCCATGTTTTACACCATCTAATAAGAGATTATTACATCAACTTTTTACTTAAAATTGAATACATCCTACCACACCTAATAGTATCTCAATAAAATCCCAATTTGGTTGGATTTTCAAATGGGTATTAGAATTGGTTGGGTGTGGTTGTGTTTATTTTTTAATTTGTAACAAGATGATGTAGTATTTTGGGACTGAAGGTATAAAACTTTGGTTTTATGCCACATCTTTACAGATTTAATCTCTAAAAAAAAATGTCACATCGAGATTTTTTTTTTTAAATCTTATTTTCTTTTCTCTCACTTTCTTAGCAACCAAACACAAAGAAAATCTCTTAGCCATTTATTTTCTCTCAAACTCAAGAACAAAAACTACTAAGCTCAACTTCCAACAAGTTGTTGGAGTTGTGATTTTAAGTCGAAGACTTAGCCTTTTCAGGCTGAGAATCAGATTCTAAGTAAGGTTTTACTGTTAGAAAATAAGAAAACAAAAGATGATGCAATTGAATAAAGTTTCTCTCCAAACTAGTTTGGAGAGAAACTCTTCAAACTTTTTATATACCTCTTTTTTGGGTGTGAATTTTGAAAATCTAACCGTTGAATTTCATGTTCCTTATGTTCTTAACATGCATATCAAATTGAATGTTATTTACTATTTGATCAATTAGCCAATTTTTATACACAATTTATATCACAAAAACTTGAAATTTTAACATTTGTTTGATGACATAGTAATTAATCTTTGATTTTCTTGAAATTTTGTAAGCATGAAGGATATGATAAGAACATGCAACCAATGGTTAGATTTTCAAAATTCACACTCAATATAAAGATATATGAGTAGTTTGAAGGGTTTCTCTAAAAACTAGTTTGGAGAGAAACTTTGTTTGATGCAATTATTGGTTTCTCAAATTTCAATAGTATAAGTAATAATAAACAAACTAAGCCAAATGCAAATGCTTTTCTTTTTGATAAGTAAGTGCAAATGCTTATACCTAACTCTATCTCCCATTAATTATGTCTCTCTCCCTCATCTTGTGAAAGATTGCACCACTAGCCTAGCGTTCAAGTTAAAAGGTTTTCATATAAGCCACATGAATGGGTGGAGTCTTGTAATTGCCTCTTAAGAATGGAGGCTTTACTGATGTTATCTCCCCTTCTAGGTCAAGAGTTTTACAATAGAGTCACCACTTATTTAATTAGAAAAATAAGAAAACCAAAAGAATTGAAAAGTGCATTTTTATTGATGAATTGAAATTGTATACCTTTGTGAAGTAACTAAATATTACATGACTTTGGTCCTAAATATAATCTAAGACATACACGGCTTTGGATCCTAGTTACATTCTACAAAGATAAAATTGCATGGAAATGAATTAATCTAGAACTCTTGATCTAAGTTCAGAAGCTAGGTTATAGGATTGGGAAGGTGTTAGTCACCCAACTTGCCTAGTGAAATCAGTCTTCTAGACTTTGGTGGCCAATGATCTTATCACATCATCCAACAACATATGACTGCAAAGATATTAAAACAAGCAAAAAGCATGATGAAACCCTATTCTAGGCATGCAAAAAGTTGATATTGAAAGAATTGAAATACATGGTGAATACGTGTGTCATGTGTGATAAACCCTAATCGAAGAGCATGTGAGCATATATTAAGTTCCTAGACCTAGAATTAAATTAGAAACTAAGATTAATTCATAGATCCAAATAGATTTTGAAAACAATTTTTATTTTGGAAAAAGATCTTGGGATTTGCAAAGAGATTTTATTTTAAAAAGAAGTTTTGATTTTGAAACATATTTCAATCTTAAAAACAAGTTTGAGAATTTTAGATCAAAAAGATATTATTGAAACTAAACAGAAAACTGCTTTCATCATGGGTGCTGAAAAAATATTTTGATGCTGAAAAATATTTAATGTAGGAGGTTATTTAAAATGGTACAGTTTTTTTAATGCAAAAAACAGTGCAACATTTTATGTAGAAAACAATGCAGAAAAATAGTTTTCTATAAGATCTTTTTAACAAACTGGATCTATGAACCTAACTTTAATTAAAAAAATAATCCTAGATCTAATATACTTGCATGATTCTAGTATTTTAACTCAAAGTATGGAAACACATTTATAACTAGGAAAAATCCTAATTCTAAACATGTGAACATAATATTTGAATTAGGAACCCTAAAAACATGAAAAGTAGGAAAAACTAAGCAAAACCTATATCTTGCATGCTAAACAAATAGGAACTAACTAAGAACATGAAAATAAAACATTTTTGAATCTAAAAGCTAGGGCCAAATTAAAAAAAGAAGAGGTTTAGAAACCTTACCTGCATGCACCAGCACTCCTGAGCATTTCAAGCACTCGCAGCAAAAAAGTTTCTCTAGAGAGGGATTTGTAAATAGAAATTTGGTAGCCTAAGACCATGAGATCCAAACTATCCCTTCTAGTGAATTGAAACCAGGAGGTCTAAGACACCAAAGGCACATTCCTACTACTAACTATAGAGAATAGGGATAGAGTTCTCTTGAAGAGGATTTATGAATATGAAGTTGGTAGCTCAAGACTAGGAGGTCCAAGCTATCACTTCTAGTGAATTGAAACTAGGAGCTCCAAGGCACCAAAGGCTCCTTACTAATACTAACTCTAAAGAGTAAGAACAAAGAGAGAGAGAGAGAGAGAGAACTTAGTTTACTAGGAAGTTTTGAGGATTTTTGGAGTGCTTTGAACTATTAATGGAGGGGGGTATTTATATTGGATGTTAAGGAGCTAGGGATAAGTCTTTGGGCAATGTGAGACTTAGAAAAATAAAGTGTTCTGAGTGAAAAATGTAGGGGGGCAAAGTCAACTTGAGTAAGGAGTCAGCCAGGCCAAAAAAGGAAGAGATTTTGGGGGATTTGGTCCAAGTTCTGATCGGCACTTGGTACAAATCCTCCCTAGCCCTTTCCCTTTTTGTCTCTTATGTTCCAGTTTCAGTTATGATTTGATTCCTCCAATGATCATTGCTCACTATTTTGACCATGACTTTTGATCCACAAATCATATTTGAGTGAATTTTGTTTCATTGGAACATAGACACCCTAAGATTTAATTTGAACATAATTTTTTGTAATTTAGATTTAAAATGAGTGAGTTATGGTCATTTTGAAGTTAGCTAGCAGTGCAGTTAAATTTAGGGTTTTGCAAGCCCGTATTTGGAACCATGCGTGCACACCCATGACCATGAGCACACATTATGCGTATTGGTCATATCTTCATTTTTAAGGGCCCAAAGCTTCAAGATTTGGGTTAGGCCACCCCTAAACCTTTAAGAATGTACAAAAGCCTCTAAAAGGTTTTGAAAACGCTAGGCTGAATTAGGTTGATTAGGCCTGTACCCCAATTAATTTGTATTCAAGATTGCCAAAGTGGGAGATCCCAAAAGCACCTTTCTTTGTAATATGTGGTATTTAGATGATATTTGATGAAAACCCCTTCAAAAATTTGGCTATCCATGAAAACTACCAGGTAGCTAAGTGTTGAGGTACAATTTTTCTCACATGCCACATGTCCTAATTTCATTTGCCCACTCACTAAAAAATACCCATAATTATTTTGAGCATTCACAAGTATTTCTCATATTATTACCCAAATTGGGCCCTCAAAAATATTTCTCATATTATTACCCAAATTGGGCCATCACAAATATTTCTCATATTATTACCCAAATTGGGCCCACACAAATATTTCTCACATCATTACCAAAATTGGGCCACAAAATTATACCATCTCTAGAAAAGCCTAAACTCATTTATCTTTGGCAAAACCCAAAAAAAGTCCAAAAATTTTATTATAAAGCCCGTTGCTACAAGACACTTATTATAAAGTCTGTTGCTACACGACACTCTTTACAAGGCTCGTTGCTACATGGCACCTACTCTAAAGCCCTTTGCTATACGACACCTTTTATGAAGCTCGTTGCTACACGACACCCCTTACAAAGCCCAAGAGAAACACCTGGCAATATTTATCAAAATCCCAAAATATTATTAAAAGCCCATATATTTATTTTGGCAATATTCTATTAAAAATCCAAATATTATTTTGGCAATAATTTACAAAAGCCCAATACAACTTTGACAACATTTTATCAAAAAACCAAAACTATTAATTTTGGGTAGACAATTATTCCATGAAAGCCCAAATTTTATTTGACAAAAATATTATATTATGCTCAAAGTCCAAAGTTATTAATCACTGACAACAACATATTTTGACATGATAAATTCCCTAGCAAATATGCCAACTCATGGGAAACATAAATTATTTATGCCATGTTACCCATCTCATAAAACTATTTCTTTTACAAAATTTATGGGAATCATACTTATTTTTTCCATAAGAAATTACAATTACAAAAGCCCATGTATCTTACAAACCCATGGCAAGACTATTTATTTTATAGGGACATGCACGCTTAAGAGCTTAATGACAAGGCCCAACCAAAATAGTCTAGCTCATATGCCAAATCTTAGCAACTAAAGCTCATATAGGTGACTAAAATGGTTAGGCTGGTTACAATTCAGTTTCAGCACAATTAGACTGACAGCTGAGACTAACTACAATCACTTTCAGCTTGTCAAATCAAGTCAGAGGGGGACATGTGTCAAGCTGAGCTTAAACCCTTATTTGGCAAGCTGATTTCTGATGATTTTGACAAGACATAAAGGCTGTATTGATCCATGAAGGCTACAGTCAACCACCGTTTCTCTCTTCTCCAACAAATTTGATCAAGAGGCTAAGGGAAACCATAACCAGACCTTAGAAGCTTTTGGAACTACTGCTAAATAGCTTATTACCCTGCTAAAAATATGTATTATTTGGTTCATGAACCAAACACATAAACCTTAATGGGAAAACTTAGGGAAATGTGGTTTGGAGGGCACCAAGGAGATCTCCAGCAGAGTTTCTAGCAAGGGGCTCCAAGATTGACACCTGACTTGGGGTGACACAATCTGCCCTAGGAACTCTAATACTAGCAACAGATAACCAAGATCACTAGCCCTAATACATGCTCTAATCTCATTGGCTGAGGACAATCTAGCATTTAATGCTAAGTTAGAACCTCTAGTTGATATTACCTGAAACAGCAAATACTTCTTAAAGCTAGACATACCATTCTTGGCCAAATCCTAGGATGGATCTTCTGAAGTTTTAATTCTAATTGAGATAGATTTTAGCTGAGATTTTTTGCTAGATACCCCCTTAAACTTAGTTATAAATAGAGCTCCTCATCAACACACCAAGACACACCATACCATAAGAGAAGGACTAATCTCTCATAGCTTCTCTACTTACTCTTTTGCTCTAATTATCTTCTTAGCTCTTTAATGAGGTTCTGAGCTTCTAAGTTCTTAGTTCTCAAATTAATAACTAAGCTCTTCAGTTTTTGGCTTATAAATACACCACACACTACTGCTCATAAATACTTATCCATCCTCCAATAGAAAATCCCAGTAACATAACTAAATATTCTCTCACTACTCATTCATACTACCAAAATGACCCCTACTACTCACTACACATACAACTATTATGAGCATCCCTTGGCATAAAAGTGATCTTGTTGCTCTAGCTGGAATCTCTCTCTCCCTTCATTTCATACTAAGCTTTCTCCATCATTTGTCATAGTGGATCCCATACAATTGAAAGCTATAATGTATTTATAACTATAGAATTTTTCCCTCATGTTGTTGTAATGGAGGACTCTCTCCTAATGGGTCCCTCCAATAATGACTTCGGAGATGTAGACACTTTCCTCAATTTATGAAAACACTAATGACTAGAAGTTTATACAATTCTATTTTATTTTATTGCTGGGATGTTTCTTTGTTGCAGTGGACTTTTCCATCTGTGCTAATTTGTTTACTATAGGAAATGTTTTAGGCCTTCCCATAATCTTTGTCGGGCCTAACCTAGGAAAAAAGCATAAAAAAAGGGAATCTCTTAAAATTTTCACCGATAGTCTTTGGGCTGTGCTTCAAGCCCATCATCGAGTCTCAGTTTGGACCCCACCTAATTATCACACATTTGTCAGAGGGAAAACTTTCACCCCTGACACCAAGTATCCCCCTCTGAGGTTCGAGCTGGACTCCTTTAACCGTGAGACTATGCTTTTCACTCACTCTTTTCTCTCATGTTTCTCTCCCCTTACTTAGGTTCCAAACCCTATTTCAATTTCCCCCCTCTTTTTTTACCCTTCTCTTAGTGGAGCCCTTATAATGGTGGAATATCCTACATGTGTGTGGGTACCTCCACTTTTGGGACCTGAGTGGATCCCTAGGTCTATGTACTGTTCTATCATGTCAAATCATTTGCCAGAGGTGGGGCTCAGAACTCTATTATTGAAAAGATATTCTAGTAATTTATGTCTGACGCCAAATCTCATGCTTGGCGGGCGGATCCTCCTTAGGCATTGCTTTATGTCCTAGGTAGGGCAAATCATCCTCAGTATGTTCCTCTGAGGTGGGGTATCCCTTTAGTTGTGTTCAAATATCCATTTAGTCAATATGGATTGGGTTGGGCCTAGTTAACCTCGAGCACCTATCTAGTCAGTATGGATTGGGCTAGGCCTAGTTAACCTCGGGCAAGCTTGGCCTGGCCCGACAACAAACCAAGCTCCCCCCCCCCCCCCCCACACACACACACACTCATATTATGTCTCTAATGAAAACCCTAGCTAGAGAAAATTTATTTTTTGCCTCCATCTTTTCTAAAACCCTAGTTCATATTTTCTAAACTCATACACAACACACTAGCACATTTTTAATGTATTAAAAACCTCTCTCAAGTAGATTTCTAAGAAAGAAACTAGTTTTTTAAATCGTTTTCTAAAACCTTTTCAATTATAATCTTGTTCTTGAGTTGTGATTAACGAAGGGCTATTGTGTTCTTTATTTTCTCTTGCAATCTCAATCTAATTTCAATATTGTAGACATTAAGGGGGCCAGTTAAACAATCTCAAACTTCTGATCCTAAGCAAGGTGAGTATTCTTTCCATGAATTCTTTCTTTGTTTAATTAGATTCACATGAGCTTCTTAACATAGTTTTTCTAATTGTTATATTTGATATGCTTGATGATTTTTATTCGTTTTGATATGTATTAATATGATTTTGGGTTGATATATGTGTCTTTATTTTGTTCTTATGTTAGATTAACATGTTCTTGGTGTGATGTTAGTTTGAATATTCATATTTGTTTTGTTCAATGATTATTATGATCATTGTTTGATGTCTTAACATGATTATAGATTTGTTATATTTTGTTCTTATTTTAGCAATGCCCTTAATTTCATTCCATTTCGGTCTAAATGGCCAGAAAATACCATTTCGGTATGCAAACTAGAATGAGCTTGTTCCACCTTGGATGAAATTCTAGGTCATTCTAGTAAATTTTGGCCATTCCGAACTATTTTAGTGAATTCCGACCAAAATTGAAGTTTCACCTAGCATGAAGCCATTATTTTTTTATATGTAGACACTCAATTTTGCACCCATAATTTAATTTTGGAAGATGACTGAAATGATCATTCTAAGTACCCCAAAAATTATAATTGCATTTCATGCATCAAATCATTCATCACATACCATAAAAATGATCTTGAGATTCTAACGATCGTGACCAATATGTCTGGTTCTCAAATCAAACCATCAAATTGAAAAATATCATGAGATCAAGTTTTCACGGTCTGCATGCATTTCATTTGGGTGAAATTGATCATAAGTGACTAATTGAAATTAATTTTGATTAGTCAATAATTAAAATTAATTAAATAATTTATGTGATTGGTTGTTGAATTGGTTAAAATGAGTTTCGTTGCATAGGAATAAAAGGGATAATCTGATAATGTGGGAATTGTTGATAATTAGGCTTTTAGAAGTAATTATCTTTCAAATAATTATTCTTTTGAGGACTCAATTATCAAATTAAAATGAATTTTATTTAGAATATAAGTTTGAAAAATGTCCAAGTACAAATCCCAACCCAAAAAAGAGTCCAAAATGCATTAGAAGAGGAAACCGGGCTGAGCACTGAGGAGTGCCAATCAGCACTCCAATAGTGCCAATAGGCACTTGGCAAGTGCTGATCGGCACTTCGTATCTGCCGATTTTCTAAGCAACCATAGCTTGTTTTTTAAGCAGACACACCTTTATAAATAGAGGAGAAAATCTAAAATTTAGCACACCTCTCTCCCCTTACGTTAAATAAATTCTAGAAGCTTTGCTTTAGGAATTTATTTTCTATAAGTGATAATATTTTAGATCTCAAAAAGGTTCATCTTCTTTGATCTCTAAAATATTCCCCTCTTGTAGAATACATTCATGCAGGTATTTTCTTACTTTGTTTCTTTCTTTCACAATTTTATCTTGTTTTTGTTTTCTTTTCATAAACATGTTCTTGTTTGTTTTGATTTTTTCTTATGAATGTGTGTTTTGTATCTTTCATTATTCACCTAGTCATGTTCTTAAATTGGTTTTGCATACTCTCCCTCTATCCTTTCTTTTAAATTCACATGCTTAGTTTAGGTTCTAATACATTAATTGATTAACATGCATAGATCTAGGGTTAAATTTCTTATTGCAAGAAATTTATTATGAAAGCTTCATTCTTTTTTCTCTAATAAAAATCAGATCTATATTTTTCATTAAAATATAGATCTGAATTTTTTTTTATAACAAAACTAGATCTATATTTTTCATTAAAATAAAGATTTGAATTTTTTTCTTTAACAAAACCAAATTGGTATTTTCATTAAAATACAGATCTGAATTTTTTTCTTTAACAAAACAAGATCTATGTTTTTCATTAGAATATAAATCTGAATTTTTTCACTTTAACAAAACCAGATTTGTATTTTTCATTAAAATTCAGATCTGAATTTTTTCCTTTAACAAAAACTAGATCTGTATTTTTCATTAAAATACAGATTAGAATTTTTTTTCTTTAACAAAACCAAATTTGTATTTTTCATTAAAATACAGATTTGAATTCTTTAAGAAAAACCAGGTCTGTATTTTTCATTAAATACAGATCATAATTTTTTTCTTTAATAAAACCAAATCTGTATTTTTCATTAAAATACAGATCATAATTTTTTCTCTATAAAAATATAGATCTGAATTTTTTCTCTTTAACAAAATCTAGATCTATATTTTTCATTAAAATCATATCTGAATTTTTAAAACGAAACCAAATCTGTGTTTTTCATAAAAATCTATACTTTCATAAAAGATTTGTTTTCTTTCCATTTATAAATATAAAAACTAGATCTGAATTTTTTATAAAAGAATTCATTATTTTCATCATAGAAACTCAGATCTAGATTTTTCACCAAGCAATCTCATCAAACTTTTTTTTCTTTTTCATACAAAATAAAATTGCATACCTAGGACTCTTAAATGGTGGATTAACCTTAGATCTAGAATTTAACATGGAATTTGTTACATTTAAATAATATCATACAAGGGTACTTAAATGATCATTTGAGAGTCTAGGAGATTGGACTTTGTCCGGGTAGGATGGGTGCCTAACACCTTCCCATTTTGTAACCTAGCCCCCGAACTTTAGGTTTTTGGTTTGTAGAAATAGTGCTTTATTTTATATTTTGGTAGATTGTATCTAGGACCAAAGTTTTGTATTTTTTACATAGATTGTATGTAGGACCAAAGCCTTGTAAAGATCTTCTATCAAAATTGTATTCATTTATTCTATCAATGAAACTTGGAATTATTCAGTTATGTATTTTACATAGTTTTTCTTATTTTTTGTAATAAAAATAAGTGGCGACTTCACATTACCCCAAAATAGAGGTGTCGATACCTTTCTGCTTTGATTGAGAGCACCCCAAAAAGTTTTTGGTCTCTCAACTCCACTGGGGATGTTGATGGCTAAACTTCATATTAAATGTAAGATGATCAATTAAGTACCCTTGTGTTTGTATGATATATTTTTTGCTTGTATAATATTGCTTAAGTTTGTATGATATTGTCTGGAATGTCATTTGAAATTCCATGTTGTTTGTTTATAGCTTTCCCTAACTGTCATTGTGCATGCCATGAAACAACAAATTATGCATGAACCCGTCTCAAAATCTGGTGTTAGTAACCATAGATCACTAGTCTTCCTTAGATTTGGGTACCCAGTTTTGAACTCACTGCTTGCTCACTCCCAAGTGCAGGAGATCATAGCAATATAATTCTCGGAGTACCGAGGTCAAACCACAAGGAGCGGGGTAAATTCAAAGACAACGTAATTAAAAAAAAAACAAAACTTTTGGTGATGATGAAGAATTATTTTTTCCTAGTAATTGTAAACAAGAATAAGAATGATAACTGATTTAAGTTAATAATGTAAATACTAGGGCATCGGGTTGTTTCCCTATATAAATATGAAATTCTTTGTGATCTAAGAAAATATATATTTCATAATTGATTGTTTTTATACAATTAAATACTTATGATTCAGTTGAACTAAGACAATTCAAGTACACATGATAACCAAGATTAATAATGCGGTTAGAATAGTTTTTAGAAAAACCCATTCACTTTAAAACCTAATTTCTATTTGAAACTATTAGAAATTCATCTAAATAAAAAGAAAAACATGATTGAACTTATTGAAAGCATGGAAGAACTAATACATCAAAAGAAATCTAATTGAACAATCAAATATGTTGTTGTCTAAAATCTTAGAACGAATCACATTGAATATTCATACCGTATAGAAGAAATATAACCCCTAGCCCTAGCAAAGAGTTTAGGCTGCCATTAGTGTAAGGTTGAATTTATTCAATCATGTGTTGGCTTTATTTCGTGCCAAATTTGCTTGTATTTTAGCAATTAGATACCTTGTATTTAGGTGATATTTATGTAAGGGTAGTGTGTGAGAGAGTGTAAAAAAAACTTAAGATGTGTGCACTCAAGAAGAGTCTCGCGACTGGATCTCGTGACTGGCAAGTCACCAAAAGTGACACACGTGTGAAGCATGCAGGGGAGTTAAAGGGTCACAACAGCTGAAGCACTACAAGAAAAAACTTCTAGTCTGGCCAGGTAGTTAGCTCGCAACTCAAACTCGCAACTCGTTTCAGTCGCGAGGTTGAGTCGCCAGAATGCCTTGTTTGGTTGAAACATGACTTTTATCATTCCTCATACACCCTACTATAAATACCCTTATACCCACGAAATGTTGAGAGCTTCCAGAGAGAATTTTGAGGGAGAAACCCTAGAGAAAAAAAAGATTGACTCATCCACGATTTTTACCATTTGATTCACCAAATTCCTCTACTCTCACCCTCTTCATTAACATATTCTTGAGAGGTACATTTGCCAGATCCTTATCTCACCATACCCATATCAGTGAGGAGGTATTTTGGAGCTTGGGAAGCAGTTCAGAAAGGGACCAATTCATTTGGTTGATGCAATGGGCTTATTGCAGGATTCGGTAAGCTAGAGAAGACAAGGTTCGGCGTAACCCTGTTGGAGCAAGAAGCTTGGAGGGCTTAGGTGCACTGGGTAGATTATGCTTGGAGGGTCTTCTATTATTCATGTATCCCAACTTCATTCTGTAGTGGATTATTGATCGTTTGGAGGGCGGCGGAGAGGTTTTTCGCCAAGTACTTCAATTTCCTCTTCGATAACACATCGCCGTGTTATCTTTATGTTTGCATCTCTCTTTCCTTTCTCTTTACCTTTTAACTACTGCTGTGTTGGTTAATTATTATGGTTTAGAGTGTGTTACCAATTTGGATATAGCATATATTTCATATTCCGCACATATATTGTTTGATTATAAGCTTGTGTTGGTAATTTTGTATTTGGGGGTCTAAACGTTCATTGGTGTTTTACACGCTAATTGAACTTTTAATTAGAGAAAGGAAAATACAAGATTTTCTCTGCCAAATTCATTATACACAGCCTCCCTTCAAAACCCTAACGTAAAAGTGTCCAAAGAAAATAAAACTTTTACTATTTTAATTTTCATCCAGATTTATAGCAGTAACTTGTGAGTTAATTTCAACCTTCAAAAATTGTGAATTTTGGAAAACTTAAAACTGAAAAGTTGTAGATATTTAAGTCATGGTTCCAACCCATCTAGTCTTGTGTCGATTGGAGTTTTGAGGAGAGAGATACACCCAAAATACTGGTCAGTGCTCAACTCTGATTTTTCCTTTTCAGATTCTACCTATTTGATTTCTTCCCTTATTTGAAGCTTCCAAACATGGTAGAAGACCCAAGCAGTCCAGCTGCACCTCTTTAGACATTTAAGCATGGTCCTTTAGCTCATCTTTAATTCTAGTTTGGCCTCTATTCTCTCACAAACTCTTGTAAACTCATCTTTTTCACATGATTTCCTAAAAATAGAAAATTACACGCAATGAATGACATCTTATTCAAGAAATTATGTAAAGATAAATAATAGGGACTAATGCAAATCATGGATTAATTATACAAATTAAACATAGTAATAAGAAGATAATACTCACATAAATATATAACAAGTACACATTTTATGGCGTTATCACACCCCCCCCCAACTTAAATCTTGGTAGTCCCTAGCAATCCACAAAGCACCCATGTCTACTGAAAGTGAAAAATTAAAACTATGATACAAGCCACTTTTGTAGGCTTTCATAGACTACACGGCTGCACTTCTCACATGCAACAAGTCTTTGAACCCCTAAGTCACCCTAGTGGATGACTTTAAGCTTGTGAGGGATTGTAGTGACTTTACTCACAAAAGTCAAAGGTCACCTGAAAATTCTTGCAGCTAAACTTGGGGGTTTCCACTAAGAAATTTTCCTAAGCTTTTCAAAACAAAAATTCATGGAACTTTTTAATCCTTTCCTCTTTGAGAACTTTTTAAAGTGTAAAACACATCACTTATACCTTTACACACACACACACACACACAAAAGATAAAATAAAAAAAAAATAAAAAAAAATAAGATCAAAATGTAATTTTCGTAAAAATGTTTGGAAGCTTTTAGAGCTTCCATGAGAACACAAGCACAAGATTAAAAATGGTTTTTACAGCTCTGCTCAAATAGATTTCTCTCTCTCTCTCTCTCTCTCTCTCTCTCTCTCTCTCCCTAAACCCAAAAGGGTCCAAAGCACGAGAGAAGAACCATTAAGAACAAAAACATAGAGATTTTTCTTTTTTTTTTCATTTCTTTTCTTTTTCCACAGGATAAGAATAAATAACTATACTAAAATCTCCACATTACGAGTCAGAGCCCTATAACACATTTACAAACAATAACTAAAATCATGTGCATCCATATAATACATGAACATATTTCAAAACCCCAAATGGATAACACAAAACCACAACATTTCTAGAATACACAACCTCAACATTGAATCTAGGCCTACCACACCTAAGGCTAACAAACCTTAAGTGCCCAACCTCCAGTAGAATATTATGACCTCATTAAACTTTGCAAAATTGAGTCACCAACCATTTATGGCCCAAGTCTCCCAATTTAATATAGCACTCCAATCACCACCAATAAATTAAGCTTCATGCTCGATGTGTAGCTAATTTATCTGTAAAATTGTTGGAGAATGGGATGAGCTAAAACTCAGTAAGTAGCATAATTAATGAGGGTGGGGGAAATGCAAGTTTAATGATATTGAGCATTTTACAAAACATGCTATAATTTGGGAATTTCCATTTGAATTCTGCAAAATAAATTTCATTAACATCATGACAAGAATGATAGACCTATTGTAGCACCAAGCTTCCCAAAGTAACTATGAAACTACATGTTATTCACTGTGAGCCATAAGAATACCCAATACCATTTCAAAACCAGAAACCTCACCCAAGGCTACACGAGGTCGCCACACAAACGGGGTCATCACAAAGATGGGGTTGTCACACAGAAGTGGTCGTCACATAGACAGGGTTTTCACACAGATGGGGTTGTCACACAGACAGGTCGTCACACAAACGGGGTAATCATCAATATCATGGCACAATGGCAAAACCACATCAAAAGCTTACAAGTTAATGTATTTGAAATACACAGTTCACTTCTAAGTAGTGTCATAAAATATTTCAATAACCAAATATCCAAAATATTCTAAAAAGCCTCAAAACCATTTATTGTCATAAAATATTTTGCATAAATTTCCCAAATAATACAAGGTAAGATAAAGCATCTTTAGTATTTCCAAATAATACCACAAACCATGAAATCCATTATCAAGGGAGTTCAAATGTGCTTTTCTTTTACATGCCAAATATTCATGCATTTCCCTATATGCAATATTAAATATGATACACTTTTCATATATAATCATACATAGTAGGGTTACAACACGGCACTTTTTACAAAAACATAGTTCCACAAATAATTTTCCAAAATGTGTTTAACCCAAAAAAAAAAAAACATTTGTGCAACATGGTTATTTTCTGAAAAATCCCATTAAAAACTACTTACCTCGGAAGGCCAACCAATTTTACCTCAACCAGGCATCACCTAATCAAGCCAACCAATCGCTAAGTCCATCACCAAGAATCTCAAAACCTAGAAACACAATGATCAAGCCGATAATAACAAGGCCTACCACAAAGTACCATCAAACTTGTATCCATAGATCGAAAATGGTCCCCTAAAATTGAATTGAGGACCTAAAACCTAACTTAACTATCTCAAGGGACCTATACCAAAGGATATCAAACAAGCATACAAGTGATCCAAAGGACCATAATAAAACCAAAGCATTTTAATAAACTACCGCAAACAGTGTGCATTTATTAGATAACATAAAACATATCACTTCAAAATAGAGGTAGCGTATCTCATGAGTTTCCTCTTAGGTACCAGGTGATTAAGCCAAACCATTATTAAAATTAACTAAGTAAAACACGTGTTGAAGAAAACACATGAATTTACAAAGCTAATCCACTCATCAAAGGTTTGAAGTAAATTCCACAAAATCCCAACATGTTTGTCATACTTTCAAATTCACTACATAGCAAGCTTTTGTAAAACAATTTTGGTCCATGAAAATTTATCTAATTAACTTGAAATTAAATAGGGATTGGTTCTTACATGTGTAGCATGTACCATAAAAATTTTAGCTCAAAATAATTTTTCTATAATTTATTAAAAATCACGTAATGTGACTGACTCAAATCTGCCCCTGACAGCTTTAGAATCCAAAAGAAAATCATGATATTTTTAATTTTAAGCCCAAATGCTTTGAGACTTCATTCACATTAAAACCACATCTTAAAGCATATTAAAAACAAGAAATGAAACACATAATCTCTTATAAATAGTTTATCAACCACTTGGCATGCAGTAAGCATTAAGTCCACTTTCACATAAGTCAAAACCACCCAAATGCAAAGAAAGCACACTTTAAAATCAGCTCACCTCAACACATGCAGCAACAAAACTCATATGGTTGTTCTAGGAAAACCATCCCTCAAGTACCCATTAGAAAATTAGACAACTAAGAACATTTTATAATGGCAAACACCCCCCCCCCCCCCCCCCAAAAAAAATCACCATAAATAAACCTCAAATGGCCAACAAATGTAAAAACATAAATTCACTCATCAAATAAATCCCACCAAGACAAAACCTATATACATAAACACATGAATATCACTTCCAAAACTTAGATTAGAAGAACCTCTAGCAAAATATGGAAACCCACAAAATAATAAGAGGTAGTTTTACCTCCAAAAGGAGAGATGAAGAAGCCTTATAGGTCGCTATAAAGTTTTTCTAGTAAATCTTGTCAAAAAAACGACGGTGGAGGTGTTGGTAGGGTGAGTACCGGTGAGAGAGAGAGAGAGCGAGAGATGTGTGTTTGTTTTGTGTTTTAGTGTGAAAGAAAAGAAATAAGAGAGAGCCCTTGACTAGCTGGCCAAGAGAGAGATATTTTGCAAGCTTGTGTTTGTGTGGTTGGGAGTAATGGGTAGGAGGGGGCACACGTGTGGGCCATAAAAATTTGACCCTTTTTTGGGGGGGGGGGGGGGGGGGGGAGGGGTGGGGCTAGGGCGTTACACACACACACACACACACACACTCTCTCTCTCTCTCTATGTCTCTCTCTCTCTCTCTCCACGCTTGTGGGTCTTGGGAGTTAGAGTTTTCTAGGTTTTGGTTTGAGATCAAAGAGAGTGAAGAGTGGGTTTATTAATTGTGTTGGTTTTTTCTGGGTTTTTTTATTGCAATGGACTCCAAAACAAGATTGGTTATATATATATATACACACACAAAAAAAACTGAATTTTGTTAATTTTTCTGGGATTTTGAACTTTTCTAGGTTTTTAGGGTATGTTTGGGTAACAGTTTTTTCTCCTTATTTTCTGTTTTCAAAAACAATTTTCTATTTTTGAGACTGAAAAACTTGTTTGGCAACTCAAAATGGGCAGAAAACAAAAACTATTTTCAAAACTCAATTTGTGAAGGAAACTGAAAATATGCAAAATGTTGTTTTCAGTTTTTAATTTTCAAAAGTCAATGAAAACACGTTTTTAATTTAATGAATCTGTTTTATTTAATGAGTTAACATTAAATTTCAAATCCTAGTTACAACATATATTTTCTATTTTTTTTTTCTTTAAAAAAACTATCTTTTTATTTTCAACTAACCAAACATGTTTTTTATTTCAAAAATACAAGAAAATTGTTTTTTCTTTATATTCCCAAAAACAAGTTTTTGAAAATAGAAAACAAAAACTGTTACCAAACATAACTTTAGTTTTTGAACTTTTCTGGGTTTTTAATTTTTGCTGGCAAGGACGTGAGGAGTAGGATATTTGATTTGATTTATTGGAAGGTTGTTGAGTAAGATTAGGTGCTTTAATTTTTTTTTTTTTCCCCAATTGATTTATCCAAAGGATGTAACGATAAATACACTCATGGATTTTTGTTTTGAGTCCAAAACTATCATTGGCTCTTTTTCTTTTTTGTTTTCACTAAAGCAATTGTATCTAAAATAGTTCATTGCTTTGTAAAAGTTGGATTTATATAAAGTTGTTACTTGTCTTTTCTCATATGGCTTTATCATGCTTTCAAATGTATAATTAGTTGTTTGTTTGTGGTTGAGATGATAAGTTCAAATACAAGTTGAAGTTTTAAGAAATTTCATAATTGTTTTTTACCCATTGCACATTTTAATCTTGTTTTCTCTTGATTTTTTTTAATGTTTTGGGAGGAGAGAGATATAAAAATGGAGTAAAAATACATATTTGCTCTTGTTTTTAACATAGATAGGTAACATGAGACTAACGTAGGTAATCTCAGATTGGCAATGTGTTAAGTTTTAAACAACGGATAGGCAAGGTGAAAACAAGCCTAACCACATATAAGTTTACTATAATTTGCCACACACACACACAAAAAAGGATTTTTAATCTTTTCCCTTTTAGGGAACCTTTCCAAAAACACAAAACTCATTGGATTTTTAATCTGTACGGTTATCGGCCCATCATTAGGGGGCCTATGGGCAATGGGTCGGATAATAGTTCCCCAGCAGGCCCAATCCATGATACTCGGTGGATTGGGCCGTGGGTTGTTTAGTTCTCGGGATCCGACATTGCTCGGAGCCCACTTCGGGGTATCTCGGTAATGCCTTGGGGGATATCGACCCCAAGCAACATCGAGTGTCTGTTGCAAGCCCCAAAATTGACGTACCTATTCCCAAAGTTAGGCCCCTTTTTGTTAGGAATAATCCTAAAGGGCCCCACCCGCACGAAAAAATCATCAAAAGCAATCATCATTGACCCACTAAGGAAGGCTATAAATAGGAGGAAAATAGAAGAGAACGGGGTTAGACACTGGAGGGTGAGGAACCAGAGACATAGAGAGGAAGAGAAAAAAAATAAAGAAAAAACCTCCTCGGGAAGAAGGTAGGTAGTTTTATTATGGGTATGAACTTTTGACCTTAGGAGCTTCCCATTGTAGGATATCCATACACCCACTACAACAAGTAAATTGTGAGCCCAGCAAAACAGTTAGCCTATTAATCGATATTTGGGTGAGCACATAATCCTTTTTCCTTTTAGGAATTAAAAAAAAAAAACAAAACAAAACCAATGAAGATTTTTAATCTATCCCTTTTAGGGATTCTTTTAAAAATTAAAAACCATGGGACTTTTTATTTTCTCCCTTTTTGGGAATCTTTTAAAAAATATGATATCTTATGCATTTTTCTTTAATCCTTTTACTTTTAAGAATTTTTTCTAAAACTTAAAACCTATGAGCTTTTCACACAGAAAAAAACCTTTTAAGAGATTTTTTTTTTTGTAGATTAAAAAATCATAGGAACTTTATTTTGGGTGTTTTAAAATGTGATGCTTTGCCTGTGGCTTAAATCCATTAAGTTCATGGGCACTCTAAAAGCCAAACATAACTTCCCTCTCCTTTTAACAAACATCTTACTTTGTTGATCTTGGCGTGCAAATAAATGTGATGCCTAGTATGATTTAATGTAAATTTAAATGGGTGAGGTATATTTTCTATCTCTTATTTAAATTATTCATGTTATGTAGGTCATTTACATGCCATTATAATTTAGATTGCACATGTCATTCTAGAATATATTGCATGTAATTTTTACATGTCATTATAGAGTAGTTTACATGTCATTCCTTTACATTATTTCTCACATGTCATTCTAGGATGGATTGCATGTCATCTTAGGATAGTCTTTATCTTTGCCTTAGATGTACATGCATACCTTTCTTTCTTTTTTAAAGCCAAATATGTTAGTTGTTATTTTAAATGGTGAAATTTAACATTAAATTTGAAATAATGTATTATCCTTTTGGATGGGTGTCATGGGGTGCCTAACACATTCTCTAAACGTAAACGAACTTCCAAATCTTTTATTTCTGGTTTGAGATGTTTATTTTATTTCCAAGTTAAGCTTAGGAGCCTTAGGGTTTTCTAAGTTAAAATTATGAAATAAAATTGATTAAACTTAAGTGACTGGTTACACATTAGAATTCCAATGGTTAGTGCCAACTCCTTAATATGAATATAGTTGTAAATACTCACACTAACACACCCCACCATAGTATTGCACAACTTACACACCCATTTGCCTTACGCAAACGCACACTTGCGCATGTCGCCGAGTAAAGCGTACCAAAGCCATTGGAACATATGTTGAAAACACAGGACAAGCCACTTGCAAGACAAGTTGTCTCGCGAATTGCTTAATAGAATTTTGAATCTCCTCACGTGCTCCTCACATGCTCCATTTGCATGACAAAGTGTCTTGCAAGTCACCTCGCAAAGTGGCACTTCCAGCTACTCTTCATGTGATTTCTAAACCCAACCAAATTACAAATAAAACCCACAAAATATATAAAAAATGTGCATGAAAATACAAAGAAATTGGCATGGAGTAAAGTCAACAAAGAACTTGAAAAATTACAACTTAACATTAGCATATGAAGCCCTCTTGCTCTAATATTCTTCGCATTATACACTTCTAAAAAATGATAAAATTGTCTAAAGGTGATCTCTATTGATGTAAACCGCGATATGCATTCCTTAGTTCCAAGAGTCTAGACCACCTCTTATCGCTAGAACCTGCATCTTGTCCACCAATATCTGCAAAGGTAGTACATTTGTGATTGCCTTGCTTGCATTAATTGCTAGTTTAATGTTGTCAAAAAGAAAACAAGATTACATTGCAATGTAGGATTTGATCTCTCACACAACTCCGAACAAGTATCCTGCAGCATAGATTTTAAGAATTTATCAAAGGGTTCTAATGATATTCGTCAAATAAAAAACTTGGTTAGTAAGTTGTACTTTTACTGAGGTGGTAAGACGGATTGTGTCTTGTACTAGTGAATCAAGGTCAGCTTCATATCCAGGTTTAACATATATCACCTGCTAAGGCAACCATGTTAAGTTCATTTTTAAGGTAAAAGAGATAGATAGAGTGAAAGAGAGAGTTTAGAGACTTAATGATGGATCATCGCCCCCAATTTCAGGTAGTTGATTTGCATCATTGTCTCTGCTTGAAGGAAGAACCCATACATTGAAGGTTGTGTCAATCTATTACATGATGTACGAAAGTAATTAGTCATGCATGTGCTGCATAATATTTCATAGCATATTGTTCCATCTGGAAACAGATTCATCTTTCTTGAAAAATGAATAACTACCTCTCTGCAGTATGGTGAGGCACAGATACTACATTTTCTTGTGAAGGATGTAAGAATCCTTCCATCCACTGAAAGACCAAAGCTCGCGTGCTAGCAAAACAAAAGGGAAATAATTAGATACTCATACATACTGTCATGATATAGGACGAAAATTTTGGTGTGGGTATTAACGAGTAAGTAGATGTTGCTGTACAACAACCCCCCCCGCCCCCCCCCCCCACCACAAAAAAAAAAAAATTTGAAAGCAGGTGAAGTCCACTGAGATTTTAATACACAACACATTAAAGCCCCTAGCTTATTAAAAATGCCATGTGTGAGAGAGGGGTGTCTACACTATGCTTTGAACTTTGAAATTGTTATTGCCATGTATAATTAACTTGAAGGATCATAATTTTATTAGCAGTCATTTCCACCGTCACTTTTGCTTTAGTAACTATTATAATAATAGTACGAAAAATGAACAAAGATAAAAAGGTTGTGCCCAACTTACCAAATTCCACTTCTGCATGGTCTAGGAAAGGTTCATTGGTAGACAACTTTACTCTTAATTTTTTTATTTTTAAATAGAAAAGAAGATACTTTTCTCAAACTACGTAGAAAAAAGAAAGTGTTCTTGTGAATGATTTTTCTTTATTTTTATTTTTGATAGGGTGTATTTGTGAATAACGGCATTATATAAACATAAAAGCATTAATTATTACAGGGGAAAAAAAAAAAAAAAAAAAAAGAGGTTTAACCTTCTTTTTTTTTTTTTTTTTTTTTTGAGAATTTACATAATGGATACATGATACATACTGCAGGACTTGTTTTCTAAAAAATGCAGAGCACTTATGCTATGTTTAGAAGTTTGGAGAAAGAGGAGGATAGAGAGGAATAATTATCCTCTACTTTGTATGAATGTTTTTAAAATTAAGGGAGAGGAGAATAATTAGTCTTTTCATAGTTTGTAATTTTATTAATATAGTAAGTGTAAATTTGGTAATTCATTTGGTCAAGCATTTCTATACTCTACTCTCCTTCCAAATATCTCTAACTTGGGGGAATTAAAAATGAAGGGTTAGAAGTAGTTAGAACCCCTCCGAACCCCTCCAAACCCCTCCAAATCCCTCTCCTCCTTCCTTAAAAAACATCAAAACAAGATAATTTAACTTACTCTCCCTTCCTCTACTCCCCCTCCATCCAAACAAGCTATTAATTTTTTGAACTTCTACCCAAAAAAAAAAACAACCAAAATATACATTAAGATGATTCATAACGAAAAAGTAGTTGTAAAAAGAAAAAGATAATAATAATAATAATAATGTTAAAAGAGGAGTGTGAGTCACCTTGTGGATGGTAAGGTTGACAAAAACTTGTGCCTCTTTTTTATGTTCATCTTCCACCAAATCTTGCAACCGCAGGTCCTTCAGAGACAGAAGGTAGTCGCAGGTCCATTCCCTCTGCCATCTCCCGTCGGATGTTGATATTTTGATCATTCGGCGTGGATTCCTGCTACTTTTTCTTTTAATCTTTTTTTGATATATTGAATTGTAAACATCCGGTACAAATAACATTAGTCATGACTCATGATCATGAGAGGAACCAATCAATGCCGCCTATCATTATAATAAATAGTTGCTCAAAAATAACGGTATAAGCTAAAGCTACCAAAGTGCTTGCTGTGCATGCATAGGTATTAAAAGTTTATGCTAGATTCTATAAGTTTATCTTTACCTATAAGAATCTATAAGTTAATCTTTACTAATAATAATAATAATAAATAAATAAAAAGAAGAAGAAGAAGAAGACGAAGAGAGAGAGACCAAACTTATAGATTCTATAGTTATTTGATCATCTAAATTCAGCTACAGAAAAGGTGTAGAATGTTTCCAAGGCGGCAAGGCATCTCATGCATGATTGTACGTAGTTTGGCTTTAACATTTAATTAAGCCAGTGGGAAGCCATGTTTTGGCATTTAATACTAAAATAGTTGCTTGTTTGGTGTTAAATTTGGCCTTTCAACGTAGTACTAGTAAAAAATTCTTGTAAAACACACACATAGATGGGTTATGGTTCTGGAAAGAAATACAAGATCTTAACAGATTGCAGAGAGTGAATTCAAAGAAGAAGAAGTAAAATCAACTCCCAAATGGGGTTCACAATACCAGTGAGAAGTCATTTCTTTTTGAAGCGGCTCTGATTCTGCACTGAAACTTGAGGGATTTAGCCTTAGTTGGGTAGGAACTGGGAATTGGGCTGACGTTTCTTGCTGATACCAGATGGCCAACTTCTGCCATTTCTCTCTCTCTCTCTCTAAAAACCAAGTGTGTGATAAGTTGGAGACTACAACCTTATCTTCATATAATTGGCATATAAAGTGGGAATTTTTTCTCCTTTTCTCCGTATCTTGATTTTGGTCTATGGTTGACTTTTTTCTTTTGCTAAATTATAATTTTTTTTCTAACTTTCTTTTTTAAAATTTAAATGTTACTCTTTTTAAGTTTTTTTTTTTTTTTTTGGAAAAATAAAATTTTTTAACTTACATTCATTCCTAATACCTTCCTATCTTCGTACCTTAACTCCTAACTTAATTTCTAGTATGCAGACCCATGTAAGAAACCCAATTTGGTTCCTGAATTTAAACCAGGTGGCGAATCTCAAGTAAAGAGAGAGCGGGCAATGCAACTCATAAGTGCGGGATGGTGTGCCCACACACGTCTATTAAATAATTATTAAATATATTATCTATTTATCATTAAACATTTATTTTTCATATAATATTAAATATATATCAAATTGAGATTAACAATAGATAATAGAACAAATTCGTGACTATTAAATAATATTTAGAAATTAGAATACAAACTAAGAATATAGATATTTATTAATTTCCAAATTCACTATTACTATTCAAAGCATGAATCCTCTCTTTGTCTTGTGAAAGGGTATTCGATTCCTCTTGTTCTTATATCCTGGTCATGTTTTGCAATATTTTTTTTTAAAGAAGACACGCATGCAGAAGTGTCCCAAGTGTGCAAGTGTCTAACATAGATATGACACCCCAAATGAAGTGTCCGTACTTCCTAGATATGAATGCTCTTAGAGGTTGCTATTTTCCATGGTTTAAGATTTTGAAAATGGGGTTTTAGAATATCAGTGAAAGACTAATGAGAAAATTAACATTCATGCATTGATCTTTCTATATAGATTTGTAAATTAGTATCTAATCCCCAGGTTACAACAACATTACTAATTTTCTTTGGATCACAGTGCTCAACAACTGTGCTGGTATTGATATTGCCCTTAGAGCAACCCGCGAATTGCTCAAGACGTACGGTAACATTTGGGATTCGTGAATTGATTCAAGGTTTTTTTTTTACTTTTTAAGAATGAGTATTTGGATGACACCCATGTCATGGGTTATTTAAAAGATGATGGAGCACTTGGGGAAAGTAGGAAAATGGATCTATCGTGTTTATCTTATTTGTAAGCATATAAAAGAGTCAATCGTGAAGGTTTCAGTTGCAATGGTGAAATTTAATGTGGTTGTTCAATATTTCATTTCTTTCACATTATGATCTCACGTTCTCTTTCCTATATAATTCTTTAGAGAATTAGAAATCCTAACTTGACTACAATTAGAAATTCTTCACCCAATAAAATTCTTCCAATTTTATAAATTCTCGATTTTTCTTCATGTAGTAAAATTCACTCACCTCCTACTTACTTTTAAGGACAACAACTTCTCCGATTAAATCCACCGGTCCAATTCCCATGTAAGTTTCTTTCTATTTAACTGTGTCTATTTAACTGTGCTTGCAATTCTTCTCAAAAGAAGAAGGAAAAAAAAAAACTGTGCTTTCAATTTGTTTTAATGTTTAGAAATTTGGATTGTTTTTAATTAAATTTGGGCTTCAGTTAAACATTGTTTTCTACACACATATATGGTTAGTGTATATTGGTGCAGTGATTGAGGCTTAAAACGCATTACTTATGTAAACTCCTTTTATGTTTGCTACTTATTGGTTCATTAAATTTGTGTGACACAATGATCCTATAGTTAGATATGGTTTTATCGGGATGGATAAGCTAAGTGGGAGATATAATCATTTGAATAAAATCAACACTAAAAAATTTGATTGGAATATTGGAACAAGATTTATTAGAAGGTGGGATTGATAACACCTTCAAAATGTGTATTTATTATATATTTATTAGGCATTATCCCTTTCTTACTATGCTTAATTTTTATAATTAAACTAAGATTGCAGTATTTCCTATTATTTGAATTTACATAATGTCTTGAATAAAATGTCATTTATTGTGTTTAATTTTCACTTTTCAAAAAACCATGTGAAAAAAGAGTTTACAAGAATATGTGGGACAAATTAGAAAGGATGAAGTTGCTACTTGGAAGACAGTATCCATACAAACTAACAAATAGGTGGTTTTGTATCAATCTAGTCCTAAACCTAAAGAAATATCGAAATAATTTCATAAGAGAGCCAAAAAAAAGTCAATAATATCATGCTTAAATATCTAAGGAGGGTAGTTGAGCACTATTTGGTATTTTGTGCATAACTCTTTCCTCAAAATCTGGAATGACACAAGGCTGGCTAATTTGGAATAGCAACTTTGAGCACTACAACTTTCTAGTTTTGAGCATTCCTTTTTTTGCAAGTTTTGAAGGCTGAAATTAACCCATAAGTTACGGCTGAATTTATGGGCAAAAAATTACGAAGTCAAGATTTTTATTTTTCTTGTTTTCTTTTAAATTGGGGATTCAATAGGGTTTAGGAGACATCAATTTTGCAGAACGGAATTCGTATTTCCTTTCTTCTCTCATGGCAGCTTAAGCCCTTAGCGAGGACTAGGGGTTATGTTTCCTCTATAATAGTATCAATGTGGTTCTTTCTAAGATTCGATATGACAATATATTTGATTGTTCAATTAGATTGTTATTGATGTATGAGTTATTCCATTCTTTCAATAAGTTCATCGATATTTTTCTTATTATCTAGATGAATTTCTCATAGTTTTAATTAGAAATGAAGTTTTAAATGGGTGGGTTTCTATTGAAATTTGTTCTAATCACATTGTTATAATCTAGGCTACCATGCATTCTTGTATTATCTTAGTTCAACTAAATCATAGGGTTTTTCTTTTTCTAAAAACAATCAAATATAGATTTTTTTTTTTAAATTTATTATCGGATCACAAAGAATTTCATATAGATATAGGGAAAGCTCTGATGCCCTAGCGTTTATATTGTTGATTTATACCCATCATCATTTTTTTATTGATAACAATTACTAAGCAACACTACTTTTCTTCTTTACAACAATTGCTATTTGATTTCATTGTCTTTAAATCCATCCTGCTCCTTTGGTGTCGTTGCCAGGGAGCTGATATTTTGATGCATATTCAGAGACAATTTTCATGGAGAAAAGCACAACCAGTGGAAATTCTTCTATTGGTAATTTCGTTCCATTCTCCCTTGTTTCCATTTTTATTTTGATTTTTCATTCACTGTTGCATAAGCATCTAGGCTAGAAAGAAGTGAGGCAGAGTAGAAATATTTTAATCTTACTTTGGTAATCTATTTGGCATGCCTTTGCCTTTGCATGCATCATCAATCATGGGTGACGACACATGTAATAATCATGATGAGAATAAAACTATGCATGAACCGTTGCATTCCACACAAAGTTTTGTTCATTCATGCATCATGTTTCCACTTAATACACCACATGTAGAATTGAATCAAGGTTTATTAAAAATACTTCTTGACTTTAGAGAGCAAGAAAATGAAAATCCTCATGTCAGAGCCTCTGAAGAGGTAGTTAGTAGTTTATATGCACAAAATGTTATTGAGATTGCTAAGTTACACTTCTTTCCTTTTTCCCTTAAGAAAATGCAAGAAGTTGGCTTTACACATTGAAACCTAGGTCTATAGGTAACTGGGGGGAGATGTCCCAAGAGTTTTTTAAGAAAATAATTCCCTCCTTAAAAAGTCTAGCAAGTAAAAAGAAGGATAGCTAGTTTTGTTCATAGAGAAAATGAGACCATATATTAAGCTTGGGAAAGGTACAATTCTCTTTTCAATTTCTACCTAACTCATGGATATAAAGATTGGATGTCGATTAACTATTTTTATGAAGGACTTAGACCTAGGGACCGACAGTTTGTTCAACTCTCATGTCGGGGATATTTTACAAAAAGAACCCAAAGAAGCAATGGATTATCATGACGAGATAGCTGAAAACTCTAACACGTAAGCTGGACCTAACCCTATGTACTCCACAAACCAGACCAAACTAACACTACCACTTCTAGTGGAATTGTTTTCAAGTTGAGGGAAGAGGATAACTTGAGTGCCAAGATCAGAATGTACAAAAATAAAGACGCGCAAAATGAAAGGAAGCAAGAGTGGCAGTGCCTCCTTTAGAGAGTATCCAATGGAGGTATGTAAAATATGCCATGAGATAAACCATGTTACAAATGAATGTGCATCACTTTCATCATTCTTAAATGTGCCTAAAGAACAAGTTCTTGAATTTAACTCATACCGGCCAAATAATTCTTCATATTCTAACAATTATAACCCAAATATGTAGAGTCATCCGTATATGAGCATAAGAGTGATAATGTGTTGAACCCCTCCTACTCCAAGGAACTTTAATTCACCACATGCATCATAATCATCTAAACCTTCTTTGGAGGATGCACTAAATACTTTCATCCAAGGGAAAATTGAGCAAAATTAAAATTTTGTATCCATGTTCACTATGCTAAATGAAGAGGTAAGAGAGACCAAGAGCCATATAACTAGGCTTACAAATTCATTGAGTAGGATAGAGAAAAGGAAGCTTTCTTCCCAAACTCAACCCAATCTCATTCATCAAAATCTAAAAATCGGTTCAAAGGATAAACATAAGGAAGTAAAATTTGTGACCACTTTGAGGAGTGGTAGAGAGATTGATAAAAGTGTTCCTTTAGTAATTAGTAACTAAGAAATCTAAGGAGACCCTAGTTGAGAGAGAGATGAGACTGAGTTACATGGGCTTAATAACATTGAACAATGCTCATTCCCTACACTATTTCCACAGGCCTTAAAATTACTTAGGAAATTAGACACCAAACCTGAGATATTAGAGCATTTGATCAAGTCAAGATAAATAGTCCATTATTGCATATTATCAAGTGCCTACATAAGCCAAGGTAATTAAGGACCTATGCACTGTCAAGAGAAAGCATCATGTGAAGAAGACTACATTCCTAGCCAAACAGGGTAAGTGCAATTAACTGTTATCCAACATAAGACCCCACCACCAAAGTATAAGGATCTAGGTTGTAGTACGATCTCTTGTGTGAAACTTCCAATTGAAATTTGCTAATATAGCTAGGGTTTTCCCCTTTTGCAAAGTGGCGTTCCAAGCCACCCTCTTTAGGCTTAGTGATTTTCTTCCTACTCGCCACTATATGTAACTTACACTGGGTCTCGGAGGGCCCCCATATGAAATTTCTGTTCATTCTATCTCAAGTTTCTAATAGCTTAGCTAGAAGAGCAATACCCTACATAATGAGGTTGTAATGCATAAAGTAGCAAGGACAACTCACTCAAGGAGAAATTGAAATATTGATTCGTGGATCTCACATGCATTATGGGAAACCCAAAGATGTCTTCTCAGGTTAGGGGTTAAATGAAACCCCAAGGTACAGCAACGGTAGGGTTAAGTGAAACCACAGGGTACAGCAAAGCTCCTCCATAGTTTAGCTTGCCACATTTGAAGAGTACACTTCAGATTTTCCTAAGTTAGCTTTCTGGCCTGATAGGTTACAAATGAGGACCAAAACTTTTGGGACACCCTAACAATATATATATATATACACCCTAACTATATATACATACATATATATATATATATATATATATTGGTTTATACATACATACATATATATATATATATATATATATTGGGTTCGTCTTTGCAAAGAGAACCCTTGCAAAACAAAAAAAAAAAGGTGTGAGAAAAGACATTCATTTCTTGAAACTGATGGGGTTCCAAAGTTTGTATCATACTAAGATGGCTAAGAATTTCTATGCACAAGATAAAAACATAATGAGAAAGAGGATGCCCCTTGACGAATCCCTCTAGAGGGATGAAAATGATCAAGGATAAATCCATTAAAAAAAAAAAAGGAGACTGTAGATATGATAATACAACGCATAAGTCAGTAACATTATTGGGCATATTAAATAGGCAGAGAATATCCTGAACAAAATTTAATTTGAATCAGTAATAAACTTTCTATAAATCAATTTTCATAAACATAAATCCAGCTTTTCGTCTCTTGTTACTCAATGTGAATCAATTCCAGCACAATAATTGCAGTATCTAATATTTTCCTCTGTGGCACAAAAGCAGATTGGAGAGACAAATAAGATTAGGACTCAAAGGTCGAATAAATATTGCGTTTTCATTTTCACATTTCATTCCTATCAACCTGAAGTATCAATTGATTCATCAATGGCAGTAATGTTGACAATTTCCATGAACTAAATGCACCCCCACTAGTTTTTTCTTTTTTCTTTTTTAAATGTAATAGCAATGACAACAAGGATATCCGTAAATGCTGAAAAGGTTTGCTATTGTGACATGTATGTGTATAAAAACAACAGCCCCATGGAAAGAAAAGGCTACAAATGTCTTCATACAAACCAATGGGATGGAGGCTGTAGTTTCATCTCACAGATGACCAAAACCCCAACCCCACCCCCACCCCTCACACCCCAAAAATAAATAATACAGAGTCACCGCATGGCACTGATTTTCAGAAATATACATACCTCCCTCTCACCTCTTGTGCCTCTTCCGAGATCTCCAAAAGTTTGGCAAATATCTTGATATAGAATATGGGCAACCAAAGAACCGGAAAAGATTTTGGCAATCTTTTTTCCCTACTTCATCATTTCCCTGTGAGCTTAAATGACTTAAATAAGTTTTCCCTTCATATATGTAACAAAGCTGCTGCCACAAAAGCATGCTCAATCCTATTTCCACCGAAACACTTGAAATAAACAGATATACTAGAACAAGCCCTCTTGTGGATAGTAGCACCGCAGACCTTAGCAAAGCAAGAAAAATTTCCATCACAACCCTGAAAGCCATATCCCTGTTAAACCCATTGAGACGGCCAAAATTATAAGCTAATTGTGGCCATAGATGCAACCCTGCATATATAGACATGATTGATACATAAATTGTACTGATGACAGCTGAGATGAGGAAGAGAATGAAATGCCGGTGATTTGCTGCACCCACACAATTCCCAATCTGCAAGACGATTATGATTGTTAGTATGCAAGTAATGAGCTATACTTTTCACAGAACATTTCAAAATCCTAGCGACAAGATCTTCCCAAGTATTTCATGTGGTCAAAATATTTTAAGAAAAATTTGTGAGAACAATGAAAAGCAGATTTGTTTTTTTTTTTTTAGATAAGTAGGAATGAAAAGGAGATCCTAAAACCTCCCTAATCTCCAACATCAAAAGCTGAAACCCTATCCCACTAATTTTTTAAATTTTTTAATATTTCTATTAATTGTACACAACCAAGTTTGATTCTCAAAGGCACGAATTTTTTAACAATTGTCTTGGGGTAATTATAAATTTCAAAGTAGATGCTATTTCTTCCAAATCTAAGATCACATGATCAAGAACATCTTCAGAAGTTGAAATAAATCCTTAAATCCCCCCTTAAGGCCTCAAGCTCCTATACCTTGAAGCCTTTTCAATCAGTTGGAATCCTGATGTGCTGAATGAAAATTTTATAAAACTTTCTCAGATAAAAGAGAGGAAACAAGAGAATTGAATTGTGTCAACTATATCAAAAGATGACGATCAAACAGTACTGTTTTTAATTTTTTTTTTTTTTTTTTTTTTTTTTTAAGGGTATTAAAAAAATCTGGAGAAGCTGTTTTGATAAAAAAATTAATGGAAGTCAAGCAGGGAATTTGGGGAATATAGTAACTCTATTGATTTGAGAAGAGGAATGATAGGCTCGTACAAAGAATTAGGATGATCCAATGGATGCATCGAGGAGAATGAAAATGAAATAACTAGTGCCTACAGGATTAACTAATCTTTTCTATAAGATCTTGAGGATAATAAAATTTCTGATGAATAGACGAAAAGCACATTTTACTTTTTTTTTTTGGTTATATACAAGAACAAAGGAGAGAGCTAAATTGCACGAATTATTGTAAGTTAAGCTAAAAAGTTATATCATTAAACTTTTAAAGAAAATGATTGAGCATACAATGGTACGTGAACTAACAAGCGTTCGTTTCTCCAAAAAAAAAAAAAGTGTTCAAGAAGTAATTAAATTGTCATGACAATCATCAATAGAGGCTATTTTCTTACTTGGACGTTTAATGAAGAAATATAAATAAATGGGCAAATATTCCCACATGGTTTTATAAAACTCTATGATTTTTTTTTTATAAGTAATAAAAAGTATATTAAAAAAATAAGCCTGAGTATACAAGAAGTATACATCAAGGACAAAATACAAATCAAGTGCATAAAATACAAAAGTCCATAAAACCATGAATTGAAAAAATAAGAGTTTAAGATCTGAAATTGTTCTCTAAATCCTCAAAATGCTGGTTATTCATCTCCCGCCAAATGCACCACATCAAACAATGAGGGACAACCATAAAAATAGCACTATTCTAATGTAGCCCAAACTTTCCTTGCCAACAAGCCAATAACTCCACCACAGTCTTTGGCATAACCTAGTGAATGCCAAACAAGGTAAACACCATAGTTCACAAATCAAAAGCAAGAGGGCAATGGATAAGGAAGTGGTCTACTGATTCCCCATTTCTTTTACACATACAATTCCAATCTAAAATCAAAATCTTTCGTTTCCGAAGATTATCAATAGTCAAAATATTCCCCAAAGCTATGGTACAAACAAAAAGCAACACTAGAAGGGACCTTAGGCTTCCAAATAGTCTTCCATGGGAACTAGTCTATACTTTATACTTTTTGTCAAAATCTGGTAATAAGATCGAACTGCAAAAGTTCTTCCCATAGTAGGTTTCCAACAAATCTTATCATCCCTAACTTCCCTTAGAGAGACTCCATAAATACTATCCAGGAAGTTAGTTAAGGACTCCAATTCCCAATCTTGAATGGTTCTTACAAAATTTAAATCCCTTAAAAAATTAAGAACAACATTTAGGAACTTCATCAAATCAGCCAGATAGACCTCCTAATTTGGACTTATAGCAAATAATTCTGGATAACTCAATCTCAAATGGGTTATCCCCACACCAAATATCCAGCCATAATCTAACAGTAAACCCAGCCCCAACCTCAAACTAGATGTGATGAACAAAAGAAGGCCAACCACATCCAATAGACTTCCACAAACTCACTCCATGTGGGCCAGTAACAAGAAGAGAGCACCAACCTCCCCCTTCATAGCCATACTTCATCCCTATCACCCTCCTCCACAAGGCTTGTCACTCATTCCCAAATCTCAATAACCATTTTCCAAACAATGCTTTGTTAAAACTTCTCAAACTTCTAATAGCCAAGCCCCCAAAATGAAGAAGAGCACAAATCGTAGCCCATTTCACTAGGTGAGTTTTTTTTTATCATCCCCCATACCACTCCAAAGAAAGTTTGTTTGAAGTTGTCCAATACGGTTTGCAACCTTCTCCATTGGACTATAGAGATGCAAAAAGAAACCCACCTTCTCCATTTTTTAGGAAAACCACAACGATCCAACATATAAATGAGGAAATCCTAATTCACATGAGTAGATGCCTTTTCTACATCTAGCTTACACAACACCCCAAGAACTCCTAATTTCACGCTACTATCCAAGCATTCATTGGCAATAAGAACAAAATCTAAAATCTTTCTTTCTTTAACAAAAGCATTTCGAGATTTGAAAATAATGTCCCCAAGCACCATTGCACCATTTTCAATTTGTTAGCTAAAACTTTAAAAATAATTTTATACACTCCCCCCCCCCCCCCCCCACACCCCCCCCCCCACACAAAAAAAAAAAAAAAAAAAAAAAAAAAAAAAAAAAAAACACTAATAGGCCAAAAGTCCCTTACCTCCACTGCATCAAATTTCTTAGGAATTAAGGAAATGAAAGTGGCGTTCAAACTTTTATCAAACTGAGCATTCTCAAAAAAATACTGAAAGACTTCCAAAAGATTTGTTTTAATAATCGCCCAACAAGTTTGAAAAACACCATGGGAAACCATAAGGTCTAGGAGCTTTATCTCCATTGAAATCCTTAACCACCCCAAAATCTCCACTTCCTCAAAAGGTCGTTCCAACCAGCCAGCCTTATCCTCAGAAATCATGGAAAAATTCAGCACGTCTAGGTGAGGGCGATGTATCTTATCTTTTGAGTAAAGACTCTTATAAAACTGAATAATACCATCTTCAATAATTTACTGATCTGATGTCAACACCCCATCAATATTGAGACTGCCAATGCTTTTGTTCCTCCTATTAGAATTAGCCATATGGTGGAAAATTTTCTTATTATTGTCCCCCTCCTTTAAACATAGTACCCTCGATTTCTGTCGCCAACTAATCTCCTCCAACAAGGCAGTCTTCTCAATTTCCATGCAAATCCTCTCATTTTCAAGCTTCTCATCTGCAGATAAATAAACCCTCTCCGTTTTATAATCCAAGGCATTCAAATTATTCCACAACTTCATTCTCTTAATGGTGACATTACCAAACTCTGTTACATTCCACTTTTTAAAATCTCCCTTTAGAGCTTTCAACTTCATAGCTAACTTATAACTAGGAGTTCCATAGAAGTGATAAGAGTCCCACCAATTTTTTACCTTCCCCACAAAAACATCCACCTAAAGCCACATGTTCTCAAAACAAAACAGCGTGCGTCACTTATGAATACTCCCACCATGTAACTTACCAACCATTTTTTATGAAAATTTGGATAGTGTTCCTCCCACTCAGAAGAAAAGAGAAAACAATCTATCTTGGAACTAGACAAAGAATTGGACAAAGTGTAACTGCCACCCTCCAAAGGGATATCCATTAACCTATTAAAAAAGAGATGAAATCTGAGAATTTGTGCATAATCTGAGTGACGTTTACATCCCCCAAACATTCTGAAGAAAAGCGAATAGCATTAAAGTCACCACCCACACACCATGGTAGACTCCAACTATTCAGTCCCTCCAATTCCTCCCACATCAGTCTTTTCTCCCTATCCACATTAGGACCATACAAACCAAAAAACCCATTCAAAATTGTCCCCCGCATTCCTATTCTGTAAGACACCAAAAATTGACCCACAGCTTCATCCAACTTCTCCACAGCTCTCCTATCCCACATTACCAATATTCCACCTAAAGCACCTATTGAACTCAAATAAACCCAATCAACATGTTGACAGCCCTAAAGACTTCTAATAAAGTCCCTAGTGATAAGCTCCATCTTTGTCTCCTACTGGCAAATGACATCAGCCCACCATATTCTAATAAGATTCCTAATTTGAAGCCTCTTATCCTTCTCATTCATCCCCCTCACATTCCAAGAGACTATCTTCACATTCATTGGGACACAATCACAGCCCTTTCCCTATTGGAACCACAAGATTTACCAGAGGTGGAATCGTAATTGATAGAGCTCACCCTAACTCCTTTAAGCCCTTCCCTCCTCCCTTTAATTTTTTTTCTCATAGCATTGCCCTTTGTCTGATTCTTTCCTCAACAGCCAGGAGGAAATTAGAAGCAAGTTCTTCCAAACCTTCTATCGACATCTCCAAAAAAGAGCCAAATTCCTAGAACTTGCTTTGAAACAAGGGTGACATACGAGCCTGATTTCCAGACTGACCATCTTCAAACAGACCGGAAAGATCCTCGGTAACATGGGTCTTGATAGAATACGATATAGCCAAAGGAGTCACATTCAATGGTTCTGAAAAATCCGAATCTAGTCGGGCAAATTCCACCATCTCACCACCTTTGTCGAACCAATCCTTAGAATCCACATGCCACTACTCTTTCCCACACAGATTGTCCCTCTACCAGCATTAAAGAATTCACTGAATAATCCACAACATCAAGCTCATCCGAAGTAGAGTCCTTTAAAATACCTAATGGATGTCGCTCGATCTCCATTGGCACCACCACCCTCTTCCCATCACAAAGTTCTAAAACCCACTTATTAGAATAACCTCATGATTTACTCAAGTCAGTAGCTTGATCAAATATAAGCTGCTTTATTTGTCGGTGCACCAACTCACTGTCAACACTAGAGTTGAGATCAATTGCCAAAACCACCATGTTGTTGCATGTTGGCACCAATACTTGTGGAGTGAGGCTTGACTCAGCATTGTGTGGGTTCACATCTTCCTCAGAGATCTGCTCCATGGTGGCCGAAATAGGTTCCAAAGTATGGGTGGGAGCTCTATTGAGAACTTGGGATTCCAAAACATTTGAACTGACCTCCGAGTTACGGAACGCGAGGGTAGATATACCAATATTGGGGCATGGATCATCGCCGGTAGTGGAAGAGCCGAAGCACTCAGCGCATTTGCGAGAAAAAACCAAAGAAGGAATAACTGGAATGGGCTTTTTGACTGAAGCTTGCTGGTCTTTGGGCAGATGAGCAGACCCAACTTGGCCCATAAAAGAGCCCTGAGGCTTCCAAGCTTTAGTTGTGGGCCTAGACTCATAAAAAAACATCTTGATCTAGCTGGAATTTAAGTGTGGGCTTGATTTCGTTTAAAACAGGAGCTGGCTGTCCTAAGCCCACTTCCTTAACTTCAGAAAAAACCATACCCCACCTCCCATCAAAACCTCGCTCCACACGGAAGCAAAAATCCAAAGTGAACTTTCCAAGCATATCGTTAGAAACAATCCCATTTATGACCGACGTAACATTCGCCCCAAACCCAGCCTTCTCTTTCCTAGAATAAACATTGCGAAAATTGTTGTGATTTCCATTGGAATTTTTTACTTTTGAAATTTGAAATTCCAAAATTTTCTCCTTCCCTTTATTCACAATTCCATAATTATTCTGGCTCCCCTCCACCATCACCAGAGCAAGTTGCTTGAGATCACCCTTTTGATTTTTGGGATGTCCAAGTTGGAGAAGAGAAGCTTCTAACATCTTCCTCAAGTGAAGTCCAAATCCTCTCCATCCCCTCCCCAACTTTCCTTCCGGTATCACAATGGACCCCTTAAGCCAGCCTTGGATGAGTTCAGAGATAAGCAAGAACATGCAATGAACATTAGAACCCAACTGGATAATAAAGATTTTATCTCCCTCCCTAAATGTTCGGGAAAACTGTGTTGGAGAATGTTTCAACACCAACTCTTCCACATTAAACAGCAGCCTCTTAGCATTCTCCTTCCCCAAAGCAACAAAATGGGATGAATCTTGACCTTTTTCAAATATACGTAACAATAACAAATAAAAAGTACCACTTTGTTCAATTTAGAATTCAGAAGTTTTGGATTTGACAAAGAAAAACATAGATCCTCCCATAGCAGCAACAACAACAACAACAAAAAATTAAAAATAAAGGAAAACGTAAACCAAATAGAAACAAAAAGAACAAAAGCAGAAATTTATGGCTAATTTGAGGTAGCCAGGATGTGTTGAGGGAGAGGACAAGAGAAGGTGAGAAAAATTTTAGGTTTAGTTCCCAAGCAACAATTTCATTTCCTAGTTCATTACCTTCAGTCAATTTGCTCTATGATAGAGAACCTAGAGAGGTAATGTGCTCAATTTTGGAAAAAAATAAGTTTATTGATATAGGTTCACATCAAGGATCAAAATTAAGTTCTTATGTCTTTGCATTGCTAATATAAATGAGCTCACCAGATTGATCAAGGAAGAGGTCCTCCTATGATGTATGTTATTTGCAGATGATACTATGTTAGTCGATGAGACCAAAACGAAGTCAACTCCAAGTTGGAAAGTTTAGGGGCATAACTAGAATCTAGATATTTTACATTAAATAGGTGTTGTAGGATAAATTGAGGAATTCGTCTGTGTGATTGTGGTGGGTTTTGGGATTGGAGAATTTTGGATCTAAGGTTTCAGATTTACCCCTGAATACAAAATTGACCATAAATAATAAAATAAAACACAAATAAATAAATATATGTTTCAACAATAAAACATGCATAACTAAACCTTTAAAACAGATGCAGGAGGCAGTGAGAAGACAAATTTCCTATATTTTATTTGATTTTATGTATCAAGGGAAATTTTGTAATTTCCTAATATTTTAGAATGGGCTGTGCTTATAGTCTATTGGGTCTTACTTTAGTTTTATTTTAAGCTTGGTTATTTAGTTTGGGTTGAGTAATAAAGCCCAAGGAGTCCAAGTCCAAGTCTTATTAGGGTTTTAAGAAATCCTAGTTCAACTAGGATTAGGTATTAGTCTTCTATTTAAAGAGTTGTAGTACTTTCTATTGAGTTGATTATTAATGAATGTTTTCAGAATTTAAGAGATATGCTTTCTTTTATGGTTTGTGTGATGCGACATTCTCCGAGATGTGATGCCAAGGAACCTTACATGTGATGCTTAGGAAGTCTAGGTGTGATTCCAAGAATTTATCTATTTTCTTTAATTTTACTATTCACGGTTACTATTCACATCACTGTTCACAACAACTCAAATCTTGAATTTCACCTTTGATTTCATTCCTAAAACCCTATTAATCCTTGTCCCTTTTTCTAGCCTACTCCCCACCAAAACCTAACCCTAATTCTTCAAAACCCAAGCTATACCAGATCTGTCCCTAGTGTTCTAAATCAGATTACCTTGTTCCCCCTTGTCCTACATCAGTTTGGTATTAGAGCGGGGATTTTGCATCATGTCTACACGATCAGGGAGATCGTTTAGGGGGAAATTGAGTGATGGTGAGCGCAATGATTTTATTTTTCAAATCTTGGGTCAACTCAATGAATTTAACCTTCGATTGAATGATTTAGAGAGTCAAATTTCTAAACCTAATGATCAAGAAGTTGCTGTTACAGTGGGGGAAACATCCGGAGCCAATAAGGGTGAAAAAGATAAGAATGAAGAGGAACAAACAACAAAAGAGCATGTCAACACCAATCAAGGGTCTAAATTGAAGGGGTATTGTACCCAAGGAGTACCACAAGATTCAATTCTTGAGTGGGCTAGAGAAATATTAGAAAGAAGGCGATATGAACCTTATGATACAGCTGGTGATATCACAAAGAAGGTGAGGATGGAAGTTCCAGATTTCGAAGGAAGGGTTGATCCCACGGTATTCTCAAATTGGATTGCTTCTATTGGAGAGTATTTTGATTGGTATGATACGGCGGATGATAGGCAAGTAAGGTTTGCTAAGATGAAGCTTGTAGGCTTGGCAAAAGTGTGGTGGTCTGGTGTCGAAAACGATATTAGGAGAATAGGCCAACCGCCTGTAGGCACATGGCAAGAGATGAAGGTTAAGCTTCGAGAAAAATATATGCTTGCTAACTATAGAGATAAGTTGTGCGAACAACTTTCTAACTTGAAGCAGGGCAGCATTTCATTAGCTGAGTATATGCAGAAATTTGATGAAATTAAGACTAGGAGTCAGGTAGCCAAAGAGCCTTGTCAAACACTAGTTCAATTCAAGACTGATTTGAGGCCTGATATACAGAGGGAGATGCTTAGACAACCTGTTTATAATGTGGAACATGCATTCCAAGTGGCTCTTGACATGGAGGAGTACTTGAGAGATCCAATTACTAGGAAGAATGGGTGTCAAACCGAGGAGGCAGTGTTTAAGAAATATTTTGAGTTAAAAGCATCTACCAATTTGGATGATTCTAAAGGCAAAGGGGTTATGCCAAATAATTCTAGTGGAAGAGAGGCTAAATGCTTCAAGTGTGGTGAGGTAGGTCACATGAGTTTTCAATGTCCAAAGAAGAGAAGTTTACATATTAAGATAAAGAAAGGGCAACACAACAAGATGAAGGTCACAAGGAGGATGCATTTGATTATGGAGCTTTTGCTATGGATGACTTGGAGGAGGATGAAGTAGATACTTCTCTTTTATCTATAGTGAGATGTATTTTAGCAGCCCCTAAAGTAGAGAAAGAGGATTGGAGGCGAACTTCAATATTTTAGATGTTGGTTCGTTGTAGAAACCAAGCAAAGAAGCTTATTGATGTGGGAAGTTGCATGAATGTTGTGTCATCTTCCACGGTTGGACGCCTTAAGCTTCCGGTTGAACCTCATCCTCAACCATACAAAGTGGCTTGGACAGACAACACTTCTATTCCGGTAATGCATAGATGCCTTATTTATTTTTCTTGTGGTATTTATAGTGATTCTATCATGTGTGATATAATTCCTATGCAAGTTACACATATCCTTCTTGGTCGACCTTGAATCTTTGATCAAAATGTCCAACATAATGGGAAAGAAAGCACCTACGCTCTAATGGTTGGTGAGAAGGAGGTTGTTTTGAAACCTATGACCTTAGCTAAGATGGATAAATTTAAAGTATCAAAGCCAAAAGTTACAGAAGGAAAAGATCTACAAGCTGAAAATTCTGGTGTAGCAACAGAACCTACCAAAATAAAACCTCACCAGCTTATAGAAGTGCCTCAAATCTAGCAGATTTTTCCAAAGATTGCACTGATTTTTCTTTGAAAGATTTATCAAAGCCCTTTGGTGCGGACACAAGGTACAAGCCTCCAATTATACGCGTGTATGGGAGGAAGAGCAAAAGGAAGACAGCCCAACCTGTGGCCTTATGGATGGAAAGTAGATATCATCAAATTAGGGTTCGTCCTAGTGATGAGTGGAAAACTACCTTCAAGACAAAAGATGGTTTATATGAGTGGATAGTCATGCCTTTTGGATTGTCTAATGCTCCTAGTACCTTTATGAGAGTGATGACTCAAGTGCTCAAGCCTTTTATGGGAAAATTCTTGGTTGTGTACTCTAATGACATCCTCATCTATAGCAAATCTAGGGAGCAACACTTAGACCACTTAACTCAAGTTTGTACTACCCTTAAGAAGGAGAGTTTATATGGCAACCACAAGAAGTGCTTTTTCTTTACCAATAAAGTCATTTTCCTAGGTTTCATAGTATCCTCAAACGGAGTTTCTGCCGACCCTCAAAAGGTTCAAGCGATTGTGGATTGGCCCAAGCCCAAAAATATCCATGAAATTCGAAGCTTTCGTGGGCTTGCTTCCTTTTATCGCTGATTCATCAAAGGGTTTAGTACCATTATGTCCCCCATCACTGACTGCATGAAACAAAGGGAGTTTACTTGGACAAAAGCTGCTGCTAAGGCTTTCAATGAAGTAAAACAAAAGATGACTGAGGCACCTGTCATGCGTCTCCCTGATTTCACCAAGCTTTTTGAAGTAGAATGTGATGCCTTAGGTCTTGGTATAGGGGGAGTACTTAGTCAAGAGCGCCACCTAATTGCTTATTTTAGTGAGAAATTGAATGACGCTAAGCAAAAGTACTCCATATGTGACAGAATTTTATGCCATTGTTCGAGCTCTTTGGCATTGGCACATTACCTATTGTCTCCAAAATTTGTTATCTACTCTGATCATGAAGCTTTGCGCTATCTCCATTCTCAGAAAAAGCTGAATTTTAGGCATGGTAGTTGGGTTGAATTTCTGCAATGCTACTCTTTTATGGTGAAACATAGGGCGGGAGTTGAGAATAAGGCTGCTGATGTGCTCAGTCGAAGGGTATCTTTGCTATCAGTCATGAGTGTTAAGGTTACTAGGTTTAAACGACTCAAGAATGACTATAAGTCATGCCCAGATTTCGGAGAGCTCTACGCTAGCCTAAGTAATGCCTCACGGCCAATCCTGGATGATTATACTCTTCAAGATGGTTATTTGTTTAGAGCCAACAAGTTATGTATCCCTCGGTCTTCAGTGAGAGATTTCCTAGTCTGGGAGATACATGCAAGGGGCCTTGCAGGTCATTTTGGCCGAGACAAAATAATTGAGGAGGTGGAACGTCAATCCTATTGGCCTGGTCTTAAGAGGGGTGTTGCCAAGATAGTTGGTCAATGTCGTACATGTCAACTAGCCAAGCATCGCAAGCAAAACACTGGCTTGTATACACCTCTACCTGTGCTAGATCGCCCATGGCAGGATGTGAGTATGAACTTTGTGTTAGGATTGCCCCGCACCTTTAGGAAGCACGATTCTATTCTAGTAGTTGTTGATCGCTTCTCTAAGATGGCTCATTTCCTACCATGTTCTAAGACCTCTAATGCTTCTAAGATTGCAAAGCTCTACTTTGATGAGATTTTCAAACTTTATGGTCTTCCCAAAACCATAGTGTCTGATAGGGATGTTCGCTTCATGAGTTATTTTTGGAAGACTTTGTGGCACTTAGTAAGCACCAAATTGAAATTTTCCACTGCATTTCATCCTCAAACTGATGGTCAAACCAAGGTGGTTAATCGCAGTCTAGGCAACCTTGTTCAGTGTCTAGTGGGTGAGGCCAATTGAAATTGGAATTCAATTCTTCCTACAGTCCAACTTACATACAATAGCTCTATTAATAGGTCTATAGGCGCTAGTCCTTTTGAGGTTGTGCATTAGTCTACACCTAGGAAGCCCTTAGATCTTTTGCCCATGTCCCCACATGTTAGAATTTATGAATCTGCTGAGGCATTTGCACGAAATATTCATGATTTGCATAATGAGATTCGCAAAAAAAAATTCAGGTAAGTAATTCTCATGCAGAGTTTCAAGTAGGAGATTATGTCATGATTCGGATTCGACCTGAACGGTTTCCCTCTAGGACCGTTAAGAAATTACAGGCTCATAGTGCCGAACCATTCAAGGTATTGAAACAAATGGGCCCAAATGCATATGTCATTGACCTTCCTCGTGATTATAGTATTAGCTCCTCCTTTAATATAGAGGATCTAGTTGCTTATAAAGCCCCACAGTTATTCCTGATACCCCTTTTGATAAGCCTTTGCTTAATCCTATTGATGCCCCTATCCTTACCCCTTTACCCTTAATCTGCCCTATGCACATAAAGAATCTATTTATGCTATTTTAGATGAACAGATTGTTTCTACCAGGGATGGAGGAGTTCACCGTTTCCTAGTTCGTTGGGGAGGGCGACCAGATTCTGATTGCACATGGATTACTCAAGATGAGCTACATCGACTAAATCCTGACTTGCTTGAGTACTATTAAAGCTCTTTAGATTTCCACTCAACAGGGTCGAGTTCTTCTCACCCAGGGGGAGTTGGTGCGGACACAAGGTACAAGCCTCCAATTATACGCGTGTATGGGATGAAGAGCAAAAAGAAGACGGCCCAACCTGTGGCCTTATGGATGGAGCCTATTAGTAATTGGGCTTGAGATTAATCAAGCCTGAGAATTTAATAATTAGGGTTTTTTTTATGCTTCTTATTGTTAGCTATTTAAGCACTTTTTCTAATTATTGTAAGATAACTTTTGAGAATTATAAAAACGTGTGTTTCTTTTACACTGGTGCCGACTCCAGTTTTGCTTGGTGCTGACTCCGAGCAACCCTTAGATGCTGACTCCTAGGATTTATCCTTTGTTCTATTGTTGTTTAATTGCTCCATTGAAATAGTGTGGTTGTCCTATGTCACCCTTATGTCCTATGCCTGAGTACTCTATTAACTTTGTCAAAGGTACAAGTTGTCTAGTGACAACAGATGCAAGTGATCAAGGGAAGCTTGAAGTAATGCAACAAGATTCGTAAGAGATGGAAACTATTGATGAAGTAGTTGAAATTGAAAAGGCAACGTATCAAAATTACAAGGCAGAAGTGAAGACTATAAGTCTATAACACTCGAAGCATCTTATTCCCAAGTTCACGTTGCTTACCAAAGTAGGGTTCTATACTTCTATTGCCTACACCAACTTCTCAAGATATTGATTTTGTCATTCCTGAAAAGTTTAATGGGTCAATTGAATTGGTGGGTGTATCATTATCATCCTTGCTTCCACAAACGAAGAAACAAAAGGAAATTCGAATTCAAAGTGTTTATTCAATGTCAAGGATGCACTTCAAGAAACCAAGATTCTTTTTACTTCAGCACTTCAAAACTTGAGGTCAAGTTTTCTCCAACCAAGGGAGAATGATGAAGGAGGCAATGAGAAAACAAATTTCCTATATTTTATTTTATTTTATGTATCAAGGGCAATTTTGTAATTTCCTAACATTCTAAAATGGGTTGTGCTTATAGTCTATTGGGTCTTACTTTAGTTTTATTTTAAGCTTGGTTATTTAGTTTGGGTTGAGTAATAAATCCCAAGGAGTCCAAGTCCAAGTCTTATTAGGGTTTTAAGAAATCCTAGTTCAACTAGGATTAGGTATAAGTCTTCTATTTAAAGAGTTGTAGTACTTCCTATTGAGTTGATTATTAATGAATGTTTTCAGAATTTAAGAGCTATGCTTTCTTTTATGGTTTGTGTGATGCGACCTTCTCCGAGGTGTGATGCCAAGGAACCCTAGGTGTGATGCTTAGGAAGTCTAGGTGTGATTCCTAGAATTTATCTATTTTCTTTAGTTTTACTATTCATAGTTACTGTTCACAAAAACCCAAATCTTGAATTTCACTTTTGATTCATTCCTAAAACCCTATTAATCCTTGTCCCTTTTTCTAGCCTATTCCCCACCAAAACCTAACCCTAATTCTTCAAAACTCCAGCTATACCAGATCTATCCCTGGTGTTCTAAATCGGATTACCTTGTTCCCCCTTGTCCTACGTCAAAAACCCAACAATTTTCGCTTCATTTGGATTTCATACATGGGGCCCCATAAAATAAATCTTTAAATAGGCAAATTTGCAAAGTAGTAACAAACTAATCATCCATGACTGTATCATATGCAATAAAATTTTGATAAAAGTATAGATAAGGATGGAAGCATAATAAAACATAATGATCAATAGATGACAAACAATTATCAAATTCAGTATCTTAGATTAATAAAGCATAAGGGTAATGAGCTTAAGCAGGATTTTTGTGCTTGAAACAGAGACCTGTTTAGCGGGTAAGGGTTAACAAGGTGTTGGAGGAGAAAAGGAATTGGATATGGAGAAAGAGACTGAGGACTTATCCCAGGATGACTGATTAAAGAGAATGGAACAAAAATCTGAAAAATGGAAAAGCTAGCTCATTTGAGGAAGTCACCTGGGGTTGGCAGTCAAGCAGTATGGCTGAAGAAAGATGAAAATTATACAAAGACTTTTCATTAATTGGCTAATTCTCTCACAGGCGAGTAAACTTCTTTGGAAACTTAGAAGATGATGGAGTGTCATGTCCAGAGGATGATGAGGTTAAGGAATCCGTTGTTTGGTTTTACTGGGGATTATATATTGAATCATCTAATTGGAGACCTCAGGTGGGGGTTAAATATGTCCTCTATTGATGAAGACACTAACAAATGGATGTAATACAATATGAAAAAGAAGAAATACTTCAGCATTGCAAGATATAGATGGTGATAAGACTCCAAGTCTAGGCATGGATACAATCACATTTTTTTTAACATTGATGGGGAATCTTAAAGGCTGATATCATACATGTCTTTCAGAGTTGGTATGATAATTGTAGGTTTGAGAAAACCTTGAATGTTACATTCATAACTTCTATTCCTAAGAAGAGTGGTGCCATTAAAAATTTAAAATGATTATAAGAATTTGAAAAAAAAAAAAAAAAAAACACAAACATAGAAAATAAAAAGAAACCAAGGAATCAACACCTAGGATTGCCTGGAATCAACACCAAGGCATTAGAAAAATCCCAACTAGAATCTTGTTCATCATAAACTAGTCTTCATTGGAGTACAATAGCACACTTGTATAAAGACTGCAACTCAATCAGAAAAAGGAAAGCAGGAGATGAATCCGGCACATAGAAAGAAACAAACCAACCCAATGGTTACCCAAACAGCAGATCAAAGACCAAAAAAAACACACAATTTAAGTCATGAAGGGTCACATTGGCCCCAAAGTTGAAGATACAGAGGTAGCAGCTCAGCAAGAGAGCAGAAGGCTACTCTGTGGTGTTTTTGTGGGTTGCCAGAGGAACACAACTAAACCCATGAGTGAATCATGGTCAGGCGATGGCAGTTGGCTGCCACGAAGACCACCAGACAGTCTCACTAGAGCTTAGCTGACGTCTCCAGCCAGTGAACCCCATTTTGTTTTGCTCATCGGTATCAAGAGTAGACCGTGGGTTGCTAAATGGTTGTGGATGTGGTTGCCGATAATGGAGAACAGTGGGTTATGGTCGCCAACGGTGGACAAATAGTGGGTCATGGTCAACGGAGCTAAGAATGCTTGGTGTTGTATGGCTCCGATACCATGTTGACTAAAAAATGTGTTTAGGGTTAATTTTATTGTAATTACCCTAACACATAAATATTATTTATATATAGACAGTGATTACAATAATATTATTATTTTGCCCCTATTTTAATACTCACTCATAACAACTTCCTTAATTGACATGGGGGATGCCCCAACATGTATATGTAATGGATCTATTCATAATAGAGTGACTAAGTTTTATGCTGGCTGTGACCACAACCCTCCTCCTTTTTCCAAGCTTAGGATCAACTGTGAACAAAATACATAACACTAAACATAGACAAAGGCAGAGTTAACCTAATTTACTAATAAAGCCTAAAATAAAATCCAATGAAACAACTGAACTACTTAGTGCAATTAATCTCTTTAAAAAAAAAAAAATTTAATGGCAAAGGTCAGTATGAGCATACAGAACAAGAGTAATTCTTGTTTTGCAGAAAACAGAAACCAAAAAAAAAGGGGCAGGATTCCATACATAGGAAAACAATCTTATGCCTCCATAAACTTCTTCTCAGGACTGACCAAAGGAACATGAAGTCAACATTCAAAGCACAGAAAAGAAAATTTAATAAATGAACCAGCCCCTTGCTTAAATGCCACATCCCAAGTCACCAAAGCCCACTAGATTGCAGGTTCAACTCAAATAATAACATGTTTATAGTGGGCAGCAAAACATCTAATTAACATATCTCAAGTAAGTTATTAAATAAATCGAAAAGGTCATAACCACTTACAAATGGGCAATGATGATCCATATCCAATATACACATTCCACATGAACGGCAGTGATGAGTACTAGGTGACTTTGGTTTTGAGCAGTAGTGACAGAAGGTATAGTTCTCAAGGTCACCTTGCCGCACAGCTGGAAAGCTACCCCACTGCATGCTTGGAGGCATGCCAGCACAACAAAATGCCGCAAGGCTGAATGAAGAAAGGGTAGTTACAGACAAGATCACCGTTATGATGGAGTGGAATATCCCACTGAAGTAGCTAATAGAAAAAACAATGGGGCACACTGCCCACACCCCACCACCTGCATTTTTAGGAAAATGTATCAAGATGAGATGGAAAAAGATCATCGAGAATATGGGATACAGTAAAAGGTTAGTAAGTAGTGCACTGAGACTTGAGATGGAAATGAGGGTGTAAAAATTCTAGATAAAAAAAATAATTCAATATATTTAGTTAATGGATAATAATATGGATACGGGAAGCATTCTTTTGGCTAGACACAACAAACTGCACAAATAAACTTAAGTGGAAGATTCAATATTGAAATGTGAGTTAACCTGCACGACAGTGGTTTGTAGCAATATCTCAAGGACTAGATGTCTTAAGTTCAACTTCCACAGGTTACTGATGCTTTTCTTTCCCTTCTCATAAGACCTAGACCGTTTAGGTTTGTGATTTCTGTGTGATAACATGCATGATATAATCCAAGGGACGTATGTGTGTGAGTGTCTGTGGAAGAGAAACATAATTTATAAGAACATTTACCAGGCTGGTGACGGAAATACAAAGGTAACTCTTAAAAACTATATGCAGGACCTCTTCTACCCTATTAAAACTATTTAAGACCGTCAAGCAACTGAAAAAGAGACCAGATCCCCCGTGATTAACATCTCACCAAGCCCATGCCAACACACTATTAAGAAATCAAAAGAATATATGTTTTTGGGAACATTACACCAAGACCCCCTAAATTTTATGTTGTTGCACTAAGACCTCTATTTGTTTTTACCAATTTAGTACAATTACTTTAATACCGTATCAAATAGACCCCTTCTGTCAATGGTCCTTTCATTTGCTAATAGAGAGATCACATGGCTATCATTTGAGCCTAAGATTTTGGCACCAATTCATGAAAACAATGGGAGAACCCTAAATCCCCAGTCAAATCCATCCCAAAATTATCAATAAAAACTGACAGAAAACCATAGGGTATGTTTGATAACTGTTTTTTTCCCTTATTTTCTGTTTCCAAAAACAATTTTCTATTTTTGAGACTAAAAAACTTGTTTGGCGACCCAAAATAGACAAAAAACAAAAACCATTCTCAAAACTCAATTTGTGAAAGAAACTGAAAACATGCAAAAGGCTGTTTTCAGTTTCTAATTTTCAAAAGTCAATAAAAATATGCATTTGATTTAATGAATTTGTCTCATTTAATGAGTTAGCATTAGAGTTCAAATTCTAGCAACAACATATTTTAATATTTTCTATTTTTTTCTTTAAAAAACTTTTTTTTTAATTTCAACTAACCAAACATGTTTTTGATTTCAAAAATACAAGAAATTTTTTTTTTTTTTTTTTATATTCCCAAAAACAAGTTTTTGAAAATAGAAAACAAAAACTGTTACCAAACATAACTTTAATTTCTCTCAAACAAGACCCCATACCAAAAATAACCAAATCTAAAGCAAAATAATCTAGAATACTCAAGAATATTTCACGCAAATCAAAAACATCATCATACGGTGAAGCAGCAAAGGTAGATTTTAGAAATCTTACCTTGCAGGAAAGCTCTATGATTTCTTCACTAGTGATTTACCGTTGTGCTAGGTCCAATCAGTGATACAATTTTCCTGCAATTTATTTTCTTTCATTTCAATACCTTCCCCTCTACATTTTGACATTTTTCTTTTTCTTTTTTCCCCAAATTATTAAGTCTTCCAACCTTGATCTTGTGCGATAGACTTGCTCACATCTTGTGATGTTATGGATTTGAAAATGACATCTTGCACATAATTTTTTGATGAGGACATCTTGCATAGACTTGCTCACATCTTGTGATGTTATGGATTTGAAAATGACATCTTGCACATAATTTTTTGATATGGACATCTTGCTCATAATTATTCCAAATCCACATATTAATAAAGCTCAAATGCCTCCTAAATTTCATCAATAGAAAACAAATGTCTCCTTTCATACTTTCTAAACTAAAACATGAAATTCAAATCCTTCTCTTTAAATAATTCTATCTAAACGAACCGTTAGCTTTATTTATAATAGTTATGTAAACCATATTTTCTAGGCTCTCTTTTGATGAAGGAAAGGATGCCCACCATTTGACATACATCAATTAACTTTTGAACTACTAAAGATAACTTGCAGAAGCGAAACTGATAATATACCTAGTTCTAATTGTCAAAGAAGGGAGGGGGAGGATCTCAGTCATGCATTCAATAAAGATTAGATATCAATTTTCCAAATAAAGAGAAAGAGCGTTATAGGCTTACTTATCACAAAGAGCATAAACACAATGAGGACACAAACAAAGCACCGGTCACGCAAGCGCCTCCACCAAGAGCCCTTGCTTTCACATTTCGACGTGTTTTGATTTGTTATGGCCCCACACCAACCACACTTGAAAATAGGTGCATGAGATGGAAGAAGAAGGCGTAATCCACAACCCCAGCATGTTTCCTCATGATCGTCATTGACTGTTGTTATAAATTCCTCCTATATGTAACCCTTCCATTAGCGACAAAGTTTTTAAATCACAATGAAATGCACAAAAAAGATCATCCAAAAAGCCATATCTAGACAACAACTGGCCATGCACCAATAATCATGTTCAAATACAAGTGAGCAACCAAGGAGACTACAAAGTGCAGAAATTTTAATGACAATTCATAAAGATCACTAGAAAGGCATAATTACAGTATGATTGGCCATGCACACATAAACATGCTCACTCATTCATGTTATAGGTGTAAGAGGGATAGGCACTGTTGGTAAAAGTGAGCTTAAGCGCCAAAAGCTCAGCAAATTTCAACTCTAAAGTGAAGTACATTTACAAAAGTGCGCTTTTTGGAGCTTTTCCTATCAGCTCATAGAGCACTTGTTGGAGCTTTTTATTTTAAAAAATAAAACAAATGTGAAATGTAGCAGCCATATCATAATGGTTTTTATATACACCATGGATTAGTTATACAGAAGTCAATTTTATGGTATGATACCATACAACTAAGTCATTTACAAATTCTAGAAAGTAAAAAATCCATTCATGACCACACCCCACATCCCGTTTGTCCTCACCAAGGAAACTCAAACAAGAATGAGGTCACTAGCATAGCCCCAAAGAGAGAAAAGACAAATGTTGATAATTGATGCAGCCAGCTAAATAATATCTCTTTTCTTCTTCTTTTTCTCATAGTATTGTTTATTGTTTATTGTTCACAAAACCTACCCTGAAGTCCATAAAATCCTCTCTTTTTTCTTCTTCCTTACAATCACAAATCAAGTCCTTGCCTAAAACCTCACATAAGTTCTTCTAGAAAAAATAAAGGCATTAAATAACTCATAAAACCACCCTTCGCTTTAATTCTTAACACAGGTCAAAGGCTCATAACCCTTTGTTCAACAATTGTAAACTATAGACCCACAAATACTGATATCCCTACAGCCACCACAAAAAGCACATGCAAACAAATTCCTAAACTTACAATTCATTATTTGGCTTCCAAAAACACAATATTCAGAAATTGGGTATCAGTTATTTATCATATCATATCCATATCCATATCCAGCCTGTGAAATTAATAACACAAGGAAAGTAAACGGGCATAAAATAATCACAGAAACAGCAAGCAAGAATAAGAGAAACCCAAACACCAAAAGACGTAGTAAAGCCAAAACAAAAGTCAAACAAAAAAGTTGGAAGTTGGAACTAACGTTGGGGAGGTCAGCCATGTAACTGAGATTATTTCAGAATGATGAGGCTATCTCTCTATCTATCTATGTTCACTTGGACCATTTTTCTTCTGAACTCATAAGTAATTTCAAAGAGAATATAAATAAATAAATAAATAAAATTTAATACTTCCTCCCCAGACCCAGAGTCGGAGGAGGGGAAGAAGATGACTTCTTACTTCTTGTTGGTCCAAGCGTCCAGCTCTGCTTTGGGGAATTTTTGGATGCTCCAATCATCCAGGACAAGTTGGGCTTGGAGCATTGGGCCTTCCGTCTTTGTTTTCTTTTTTTCTTTTTCTTTTTTTAATTATACACCACATATATGTAATATGTATATATTAGCCTTGCTTAAAGGCTTATCTATTTTTTCTGAGAAAAAATTAATAATTTATATTTATTATAATTTAAAATTACTATATTTTGAATCACAAAAAAAAATTAAAGAGTATGATGAAAATTTATTTCACATTCAAATGCATAATACTCATCACACTCTTAGATTTTTTTATTGAAAAATATAATAATTCTAAATTATAATAAATAAAAATTATTAACTTTTTTTCAATAAAGTAAAAGAGCATCTGAACACGCGCATAAGCGCATGCTTAGAGGCTAGTATTAATCTACTAAGAATGCTTCTAGTGACCAAAAATGTGAGCAGAACAATTCTCCTCCAAGTATATGTATTTTGTTGAACTGAGGCACATTGGATATTGATCTTTCTAGGCCATTTGACAAAAAAACTTTACACTTACATTTTTATTTATTTATTAATGAGACATATGATAGAACATATGCACCACTTTTTTCTTTTGCAACTTCAATTTCTTTATAGGCCATTTCTAATCTACTTATTTTTTGTCCATAGGCCAATGTAAAGAAAATAATAATAATATTTTGACCAATTTTTATATACCCGTTCTTCTTCTTCTTCTTCTTTTCTTTTTTTGAGAAAATAGTAAATCCATATTATTAAGTTAAAGCAGAAAAATCAGACAGGAATACATCATCTAAAACACTAGATAGTTCTTCTACCCAAATATCAAAATCTGCAGATGAAACCGCTCTCCTAGCTAAGGCATGGGCCAACTTATTGCCCTCTCGCCTGACATGCTAAAAATGACAAGCTTGCATAGAAGCCCCTTCATTACGTGCATCCTCAATAACAGTCCCATACAAAGTATTGCAACGTTCCCTAGCTTTCAAAGCCTGAACCACCTTTAAACAATCACCCTCCACTGCTAACTTGAAGACACTCAGTTCTTTAGCAAACACTCAGTTCTTTAAACAATCACCCTCCACTACCCGTACTTCTTCTTTTTTGAATTATTTGACTTTTGCTAACTTTGTCATATTCACTATCAAATAAAAGTAATTGATAGGTTGTAATATTGTCATGCGAATCTAATAAATATGATTTTTGTAGATTGTAATATTTTCATTTAATTTCATAAGTGGACTTAAAATAATTTTAAATGCATTTAAAGAAATTTTAAATAAAGTAATACTTCTCACAAAAACTATAATGCACCTAAAATCTGTTGAAACGCTCCATAAAAGAATTAAAATATATTGTAATACTGTGAAATCTATTGAAATATTTGATGCAAAAATACTGGGTACAAAAATTAAAGTAAAACTCCATCCATGCTATAGTAATTATAAAATAAAGTAATACTTGACACAAAATCCAAAATGGAATTGAAATCTCCGAACACTCGATACAAAGCTGTATATATTGTAACACTTTGAAAACAAATGGGACGGTTCATACAAAAAAATATGTTTGTTTAAACAATTGGTATCAAAATATGTTTGTTTAACCATTTCGTACAAAAATTAAAGTGGAACTTCATGCTAGAAATCCCACTTTCTTGAGTTTCCATTGCCACTCTCTTGTATTTGCACATCATCTATATTGATGTCATTAACATAGTACTACAAAATTATATGCAAGCGTTATATAACAATAGCCAAAACAAATTCATCCCAAAACAAATAAACAAACAATAGCTAAAACAAATTCAACCCAAAACAAACAAACAAACAAATTGATATGATTCTATAAGGGGAAACTTGAAATCTATGTAAAAATATTTGGCACTCCAATTATGGATCTATAGGAAGATGCCAAAAACATTGAATAAAATTCAAATTTTTAATTAAAAGCAATAAAGTACAATAATTACTAATCAAAAGAAACAAAAAAAATCAGGAGATAATCTTCCACTTTCTTGAGCAATTTTTTCTTGATACCTTTCACGCTTTCTTCTCCATTTTTCCTTGTGAGAATTTTTTGTGAGAAAATTTGAGGCATTTGAGAACATTGAGTATGTCGCTACTCTTTTGAGGGGGAAGTTTGAGGTGGTGGAAACACATATTTGTTTTCTATCCTAATATTTATAGGAATTTATGAGAATTTTTGAGCATATCTCTACGGTTAAGGATGTATAGTTTTTTTTTTTTTTTTTTTTTCAAACCGCATAAGACGTAAAAAAAGAAGTCAGTTGAGTTCAAATAGAACATAAGCATTATTTCACATAAAAAAAAAAGAGTAAATTACAAAGTTAGTCCCTATTCTTTACGTCATATCTCAATTTGGTCCATAACTTTTTAATTGTGTCAATTTGATCCCTTACCTTTTAGTGTCGTGTTAATTTAGTCTCTGCCGTTATCTTTTGAATTGAAATTATGATATGGCAAATGGCTCAAATAAAATGTATTTTTTTTGCCACATTAACAAATACCTGTACCACCATGTCATTTAAAAAAAAAATCAAATTAAATCCAAAACACGTGACAACCAAAATCCATAACTCATCATTATCTCTTCGGCGTAAATACACTTTTGGTCCCTACATTTTGGGCTGATTCCCATTTTGGTCCCTAAATTGATTTTGTTCCTATTGTCGTCCCTAAAAAAAGAAAATCGATTTTATTTTGGTCCTTGCCGTCAACCTACTAACAGAAAATCCTATGTGACTAACGGAGTGCCATATTTACGCTGACGTGGCTAATAAAAATAATAATAAAAAATCTTATTTGGCATTTTTTAATACCACCTCAGCATTTTAATTTCTTTTAAAAGCCATGTCACTTAAATCTAATTTTATTTATTATTATTTTACTTTCGTTATTTTTTTTCGTTAGAACATAAGTCTCTGGTGATAAACTGAACTTGGTTCTTCGCGTTCTTCCAGCAACCAAATCTAATCTCTAGCAAACCCCCAATCCAAATCCAGCAAACAAATCTAATCTTTATCAAATCCAAAGAAACCAAACCAAACCGTAAATAAACCGAAGAAATAAACCCATAAACCAGTAACCAACTCAATCAGAAGCAAACCCACAAACCCAGAATTTCTCTTGAGAAACAAACACACAAAAAACCCAGAACAAGAGCAAGCAAGATACCCAAATCCGAACCAAACAAAAACACCACGTTCTCTCCAAAAACCAAAAACACAAACATACCAAGGTCAATAACAAGGATACCCAGATCTGAACAAACTCAATCATGCAAGTATTAAACAAACCCAGATTACCCACTCATGGGCACTAACTTGCTGCATGCCACGGCCACCACCGGCGATGTTCACATTTTCCATATCCAAACACCATCCTCCATCGAAACCCATAAACCCAGAAAAATCATTAAACCCACATGGAAAAGAAAAACACATAAATTTAAAACAAACAACACCCAGATGGAAAAAATAAACCCAGATCGAACCTCTAGTGACCGGAGCGGTGGAGCAGAGGACACTGAAAGAGAGGCCTTGCCGATTCAGTATGATGAGAAGCTCAAGGTTCGGCCATAGAGGCTTTGCTGATTTGTGAGTATCGAAAGATTAGAGAGAGTGAGATCGTGAGGATGAGGTTTGGAGAAAAATCACCGCCGGTGGTGGCTCATGGTAGCCGTGAAATAGCTCAGATAGAGAGAGAGGAGAAGAGAACTAGAGATGTTGATCTGATTTCCAGCTTAAAAGCTAAATCTTTTGGAGTCCAAATCTTTTATATATTTGTGTTTGGTTAAGTAAACATAAAATGCATGAAAATGTGACACTTGAGAAATTAAAATTTTAATTTAAATCAAATTTGTATTTTCAATTTAATCAAAATTATATTTTCTGATGTGGTTTTTGAAAAAATAATTAAAATGCTGATGTGGCACTAAAAAATGCCAAATAGAATTTTTAATGATATTTTAATGCCATGTCATTGACACGTTGGTGCCACATCAGTGCAAACATGGCACTCTGTTAGTCACGTAGGATTTTCTGTTAGTGGGTTGACGGCAAGGACCAAAATAAAATCGATTTTCTTTTTTTAGGGACAATAATAGGAACGAAATCAATTTAGGGACCAAAATGCGAATCGGCCCAAAATGTAGGGACCAAAAGTGTATTTACGCCTATCTCTTCTCCCTCTCTCTCTCTCGTTAGTCAGACTCTCCACCCATCTCCATCTCTTCTCCCTCATCCTCAAGATCTGAAGTTGCAGACAGTAGTGAGGACCAGGTCTCTCAATTTTGGCAAAAGCACAAACCTATAGACAACCACGACCTCAAGACACAACAAGAATATGCATTGACTGCTGCTCCCTCTTAATACTAACTTTAGCCGTAGCATCGGATCTAGTTATTGGGGCCTTTAAAAGTAGACTGTTTAAAGCTGAAACAGCCCAAGCCTTTCTCAAGGTATTGCTGATGGTATTCCTCTGCTCTGGCAGGTAGTATCTCAGTTTCAATCTTCCTGTTCAAGAGTTTCTGTTGTCGTTCCAAAGACTCTCGCTGCATTTTCTTGCTTAGGTGTATAGAAGTATATACCATATCTATACTGTGTCCCCACATCATTTCCCTGCACGGCAAGGAGTTTATTGTTAGCATCTGTAAAGTGATAAGGCTGTGAGACAAATGTGTGTGCAACAAGGTCAAATCAACAAAGCATCTGTTTTGAATATGGAAGTAGTGTGACTTTTTAGACTTAGCATATGGGCATGCAAAATTGAGAGACCATAAAAGTAATAATCTCAGAGATTTGGATGGTGAGTCTGGTGACTAAGAAGACGGAGGGGGAGAAGAGACAGAGATGAGTTAAAGATTTTGGATTTTAGGGATTTTGATTGTCAAGAGTTTCAGGCCCGTTTGGTTTGCCATTTTAAACAACATTTTTTAGTTTTTAAATAGCATTTTACGCATTTCAATACACTTTTTCACCCACACGTATTTCAAAAAACAATAAACAACAATTTTCAAACTACTCTACCAAACACCCCCTCAGTATTTCAGATTTAACTTGGTCTGTTTTTTAATGATGTGGCGGTACAGTGTCTGTTGATGTGGCAAAAAAATAATTTTTTATTTGGGTCGTTTGCCACCTCATCAATTTTCATTCAAAATTAATGATAGGGACTAAATTAACATGGTATTGAAAGGATAGGGACTAAATTGGCACAATTGAAAGGTTATTGACCAAATTGAGATATGGTACAAAGGATAAGGAGTAATTTTGTAATTTATCCCAACAAAAAAAAAAAAAAAGAACATAAGCATTATTTGAATTTTGAACAAATCAAAGGAAACATGAGGTGGTTGTTTAAAAATGTTAAAAAATAAATAAATAAATAAAAAGAAAGAAAGAAAGAAAGAAAGAAAGAAGAAAACGCAAGATTATGGATTAGTAGAAAAGTGGTAAAAAAACGTTAAGAGTGTATTTTTTTTTTTTGAGGAAAAAAATAATGAAGCTTGGATAAGTTTTTAAAATATTAAACCCGAAATTTTTGGTAAGAGAAAAAAAAATTAGTTCAGATTTTTAAAAAAAGAAAAGATAATGAAGCTTGGATAAGTTTTAAAAAATTAAAGCCAAAAATTTTGGTAAGAGAAAAAAATTAGTTCAGGTTTTTTTTTTTTTTTTTTTTTTTTTTTTTTTTTTTTTTTTTTTTTTGTAAAGAAAAGATAATGAAGTTTGGAAAAGTGTTTAAAAAATTAAACCCAAAAATTTTGGATGAGTTTTAAAAATAAATCCTGAACATGGGATTTGAATTTTTTTTTTTTTTTAATTATGCTTGACTGCGAATGTGTGTTAGAAATGTAGAGGTGGGAGAAATGTGGTTAAAAAAAAACTGTTTTTTTTTTTTTTGGCTAAAATATAGGATTTTTTTAAATCAGTTGTAGGGGTATTGGGCCCAGGAGCTCATTATCTATATATATATATATATATATAGGGCCTAGGGCCCAATCCAAGGACGAAAGGTTGTCCGAGGAGGAGTAAACATCGTCAAGGGAGTCCGCCTTAGTAAATGAAGAAGTTAGTTTTGGTCATAAGCGCCTAGGAGGGTGAGCCGAGGATGAATGCCTCCTCAGCTAACCAAAGCCAAGATCCAAAGAAGTGGTCTGCTGTCCAGGGAAACATTCCAAGAAGTCCTGTTGGTACGAATAAGCATAACAGAAACATAGGACAGGGGGAAAGTCCTAAAATATCTAAGAAGAAGGCTGCTACCACCGCAGTAATGTTCTGCAGCTAACTTTCTAACTGCATTAATGTGGAGAATACCCCTAAACAATGCTGCATTGGTTGTCCTAACGCACAGAGGGCCTGAGAAGATGTTCGATGGGACAAGATTGTCTAAAAAGAACTATATAATAGAAGAGACCCTCTATGGTGAAGGGGATCGAGAAACTAAGAGAAAAACACTGTAGCCATCAAAAACTGACCTTGTAATCAAACTTGAAAGAAATATATAAGAACTGATTTCCTCGGACTGTGCCGAAGACGATTTTCTTTAGCTTAAATCAGTTTATTTTCCTTTTATTGTCACTTGAATCCATTATTCTTGTTGTTTAACTCGTTAAAGTCCAGTTTTCCAATCCACTCTCTACAAATTCATTATATTGGGCTTTTTGTGCCTAAGTTCATTCATCACTTGGGCTAGGAACTCAAATTGCGTCCTTACAATTGGCCTCGTTTGTGGGAATTACTGGTGTTATAGTGAGTTTGATGTTCAACGATAGTAGGTTTGGTCTAAACCAGACAGAATCTATAAGGTCTCAGTGTCAAGATCACTTCCGTGATCTTGAACAAAGAAGAGACCGGGAAGGGAGTGTGCATACTACCTATACTAGTAAGAGCCATTCTCAGGGTGGTAGCCACCTTTCTTATGAGAAAAATACCAAAGCCATGCAGCTAGAGATTGATCACTTGAGGAGAAGCTTACGCCACGAACGATGAAAGCGAGCTCCTTCCAATTCTGACTTTTCTTCCGATGATGAAGAGGATGGTAGCTATAGGTGCAAATTGAGGACCCCTCCTAGTGAGTCTTTCTCGTATGATGAAGGCTACCATCACGAGCGTAGACATAAAAATTCATCTTCGAAAGGCCTAAGGAGGAAGACTTCTTCAACAGTTCATTCAGCCCACATTCACCATGTATAGTGGTCGAACAAACCCTGTGGAGCATGTTAGCCACTTCAATTAAAGAATGACTGTGTACTCCAAGAACGAGGCCTTGATGTGCAAGGTATTCCCATCCAGCTTGGGACTTGTGGCGATGAGGTGGTTCAATGGTCTGGGTGCAGGTTCCATTAATTCCTTTAAGGAATTCACTTAGGCATTTGGATCCCACTTTATTACGTGCAGCATAGTTCCTCAGCCCTTAAATTCCTTATTGTCCATGTCCATGAGAGAAGGAGAGACCCTGAAAATATATTCGGACAGATACTGGGAGATGTTCAATGAGATAGATGGTGACTTTGACGACGTAGCCATCAAGACTTTCAAGGTCGGCCTACCTGCCGAGCATGACTTAAGGAAGTCTTTGACTGAGAAACCTGTTACCAGTGTACGCCAGCGCATGGATCGGATTGATAAGTATAAGAAGGTTGAGGAGGACCAACAGCAAGGCAATGGAAAGGGTAAGGTTATTCCTTAGAAGATGAGGGATTTCAGGTCGGACCGCTACAACAATAATAGACAACGGAAGGATTTTGCTGGGCAATCTAGGCCTACAGCCCCTCAAGTGGTTAACATTGTGTTCCGAGAACCAGTGTATCAAGTTTTCGAGAAAATCAAGAACGAGCCATACTTCAAATGGCCAAACAAGATGAGTGGAGACCCCTTAAGGCGCAATCAGAGCTTTCATTGCCAATACCACCAAAAGCGTGGGCATACCACCAAGGACTGCAGAACCCTGTGGAACCATCTGGAGTAACTGGTCATAGAGGGAAGGTTATAGCAGTTTTTGTATCAGCCTAATGGGCAAGGAGACCAGTCAAGGTCAGGGGCTTAAGGGAACACTTCTTCAAGGCCCTCGATAGGCATAATCAATGTCATCTTTGCTACACTTGGAAGAACTGGTTCTCATCCTTTCAGGGTGATGTTTGTGGCTCGGTTGCAAGCTAAGGACTCTAATTCTAAGCTGAAGAGGGCTAGAGTGGAGATCCGACTGGCGCTGAGTTTTTCAGACAATGACAAGATTGGAACCATCTAACCACATAATGATACTTTGGTGGTCACCCTCAGAATATGAGGGTATAATGTTAAAAGGGTGATGGTGGATCAAGGCAGTGGGGCAGAGATTATGTACTCTAATTTGTACAACAGACTAGGCCTGAAGCCTGAGGATTTAATAGCCTACAATTTACCTTTGGTAAGCTTTGATAGGAAGGTTGTCATTCCAAAGGGTTAGATTAGATTGCCCGTATAGGCGGGTTAAGAAGTGGTTGAGGTGGATTTAATTGTAGTGGATGCCTATTCTCCTTACCTGGCCATTATGGTAAGACCCTGGCTTCATGCCTTGGGAGTCGTTTCCTCCACTCTACTTTTGAAGGTCAAATATTCATTCGGGGACCAAATTCAGGAGCTGGTTGGAAGCCAGTCCATGGTAAGGCAGTGCTTAATCGCTGCAATAGTGCATCAACCAGGAATGGAGTCCTCGGCCTCGGTTGGAAAGAACTTATAGCAATCAAGGACTTGAGTGTTATTCGTGAAGGGGGCAGCTGAGGAAGCGAAGTGTGAAGACTTGAAGAAAAATGTTGTTGATAATGATTTGGAGAAGTTTTTTCAGGTCGGATTTCAGCTGCCTCCTTAGGAAAAGGAAGCGCTAGTAGAGTTCCTTAGGAGAAACATTGATGTGTTTGTGTGGAATGCTTACAAAGCTCCTAGGGTGAACCCAAACCTCATTTGCCATCATCTAAATGTCAACCCATCTATCATCCCTAAGAAACAGCCACCTCAGCACTTATCCAAATAACATTTTAAGGCTGTCAAAGAAGAGGTGAAAAAACTTAAGCAGGCTAAGGCTATTAAAGAAGTGTTCTACCCTGAATGGTTGGCTAATACAGTGGTAGTAAAGAAGAAGAATGGGAAATTGTGAGTATGTATAGACTTCACAGACTTGAACAAAGCCTGTCTAAAAGACCATTTCCCCATGCCTCAGATTGATTAGTGGACGTAACTGTAGGCCATCCTCAGATGAGCTTTTTGGATGCCTTTCAGGGGTACCATCAGATACCTTTAGCCTTGGATTATCAGGAGAAAACAACCTTTGTCACTCCTTCTGAGAATTACCACTATAAGGTGATGCCATTTGATCTGAAGAATGCAGGATCCACCTATCAGAGAATAATGACCAGGAAGTTTGAGCCACAACTAGGGAAAAACATTGAGGTTTATATAGACGACATGGTGGTCAAGAGCAAGTTGGAATCTGAGCACGTTAATGACCTCGGGAATATCTTTGAGATCTTAAGGGGAAACAAGCTGTGACTTAATGCTTCTAAATGTTCTTTTGGTGTTGGATCAGGGACGTTCTTGGGTTACATGGTTACACACTGTAAAATTGAAGTCAACCCTGACCAAATTAAGGGAATTAATAATTTACAGCTACCTCGGAATCCTAAAGAGGTCCAAAAGCTAACAAGGATGACGCTGCTCTAAACCGATTCATCTCTCGATCAGCAAACAAGTATAGGCCTTTCTTTTGGTTGTTGAACAAATTGAAGGGATTTGAATAGACTGAGAAATGTGTCCTGGCTTTCTAGCAGTTAAAAGAGTATCTTTCTCAGCCACCCATTATGTCCAAACCCGAGGTTAATGAGATTTTATTTGCTTACATGTCAGTGGCCTCCCATGCGGTGAGCTTGGTGCTAGTATGGGTTGATAGTGGTGTACAGCGGCTAATTTATTATGTGAGCAAGTCACTACATGAGGCTGAGATCCGTTACCTACCACTGGAGAATGCCATTTTGGGAGTGGTGTATGCTACATGAAAGCTCTCCCACTATTTCCAATCGCACACAGTTATTGTCCTAACCCAGCTCCCGCTTAGATCTCTACTTCGGAGTGCTGATTACATAGAGAGGATTGCCAAGTGAGGTACAATCCTAGGGGTTTTTGATATCAAGTACATGTCTCGCACCTCTGTCAAGGGTCAGGTCCTCACCGATCTGGTGGCTAAGTTTGCTGAAACCTCATTGGAAGAAAGAGCAGAGAAGAAAAACATGGATGGAAAATCGGTTGGGGTAATCTCCTTACAAGAACCTTTATCCTAGAAGGTATACATTAATGGTGCGGTGAACCATAGAGAATCTGGAGTGGGGCTAGTCCTAATATTTTTCGAGAGGATTACAATTGAGAAATCCTTGAAATTGGGCTTCTTTGCCACAAATAATGAAGCTGAATATGAAGCTCTACTGGTAGGGATGACCATGGTTCAGAAATGGGTGGAAAAGCAATAGAAATATTCTCTGATTCAAGGCTGGTTGTGGGCCAAGTCCAAGGAGAGATGGAAGCTAGAGATAATGCAGAAATATTTGAACCAAGTTAGACACTTACAGTCCGGATTTGAGTCTTTTAATTTGTCACAAGTCCCTAGAAGTAGGAATACACATACTAACTCTCTTGCAACACTGGCAACATCCTCGGCACAAAGTTTACCTCGGGTGATCCTTGTGGAAGACTTGTGTAAACCCACTGAGGTGGGGAAAAATGTGGTTCATGTTCATCAAATAAGGGTGGGTCCTAGCTAGATGGACTTTATTGTGCTATTCCTTAAGGAAGATGTCTTGCCCGAGAATAAGTTTGAGGCCGACAAGGTATGAAGGAATGCTCCTCGATTTTGGCTGTCCGAGGACTAAAAGTTGTACAAGAGATCTTTTTCTGGCCCATATCTGCTATGCATACACCCTGAAGCAGTTAAGCTACTCCTAGAAGAATTACATAAAGAGATTTATGGAAGCCACACAAGAGGCAGATCTTTGTCTCACAAGGCCCACACTCAAGGCTATTGGTGGCTAGATATACAGAGAGAAGCACAAGAGTATGTGAAGAAGTGTGACCAATACCAAAGATTTGCACCAAACACTCATTAACCTAGAGGAGACCTTAATCCTCTATCCAGCCCTTGGTCTTTTGCTCAATGAGGCTTGGACATTATAAGTCCTTTCCCTAAGGCAGCAGGGAATAAGAGGTATTTGTTGGTCGGCACAGAGTACTTCACCAAGTAGGTTGAAGCTGAACCATTGTTAAATATCAAGGATGTGGATGCCAAGAGATTTGTTTGGAAAAATATTGTCATTCGGTTTAGAATCCCTCGTACCCTCATCTCAGACAACGGTCTTCAGTTCGATAGTAAGACCTTCAGGAGATATTGCTGTGACCAGAGCATAATAAATAGATAATCCACCCCGGCATATCAATTAAAAAGAAGCTGGAAGATGCAAAGGGAAAATGGGTAGAATTGTTGCCACACATCCTTTGGACGCACCAGACTACACCTCGTAGGTCCACTAAGGAGACCCCCATTTTCAATGACTTATGGAGCCGAGGCTGTTATTCCTCTGGAGACTAGATTCCTAACACTAAGAATGAGTTCTTTCACTCAGAGCAACAATGATGGGCTATTGGAGAAGAGCTTAGACTTAATTGAAGAACGAAGAGAAAATGCTATCATCCAATTGACCTATTATCAACACAAGCTCAAGCAAGGATATGATGCCAACGTGAAGCTAAGGCCACTGAGAACAAGTTCTTCACTCTGAGCAACAATGATGGGCTATTGGAGAAGAGCTTAGACTTAATTGAAGAATGAAGAGGAAATGACATCGTCCAATTGGCTTATTATCAAGATATAATGCCAATGTGAAGCTAAGGCCACTGACACCTAAAGATTTGGTGTTAAGAAAGGTTTTGGGTACTGCAAAGAACCCAACGTGGGTAAAGTTAGGGCCCAACTGGGAAGGGCCATATCGCATCACCTTGGTGGTTGGAATAGGTGCGTATCATCTTGAAGACCTAGATGAGAACATTGTATTACGCCCCTGGAATGTAAAAAACCTAAAAATGTATTGTTATTAATGAAAGTCTTCCTTGTCACATTCTCGTTTATTACATTATCTGTTAAGATTCATGTTGTTGTTATTCTAAGTATAAAACAGAATCTTGGTCATGCCTGACTCTTCGAACCACTTACCTTAGGTAAATTGATATGTTAAGTTACTTTTCTAAGTATTAAATAGAACTTTAGTTGTGTCTGGTTCCTTGGACTACATACTTTGGGTAAATTAATACTTAAAGGCATCTTTTTAAGTATTAAATAGAATTTTAGCTATGCTTGGTTCATCGGACCACATACTTTGGGTAAATTAATACTTAATGTCATCTTTTTAAGTATCAAATAGAACATTGGTCATGCCTAGCTCCTCAGATCACATACATTGGGTAAATTGATATGTTAGGTTACTTTTCTAAGTATTAAATAGAACCTTAGCTATGCCTGGTTCCTTGGACCACATGCTTTGAGCAAATTAATACTCCTTGACATCCATCTAAGTATTAAATAGAACTTTAGCTATGCCTGACTCCTTAGACCACATGCTTTGGGTAAATTAATACTCCCTGACATCCATCTAAGTATTAAACAGAACTTTAGCTATGCCTGGCTCCTTAGCTATGCTTAGCTCTAAGACCACATGCTTTGGGTAAATTAATACTCCTTGACATCCATCTAAGTATTATACAGAACCTAAACTATGTCTAGTTCCTCGGATCACATGTTTTGGGTAAATTAATACTTCCTGACATCTATCTAAGTATTAAACAGAATCTTAGCTATGCCTGGCTCCTCGGACCACATGTTTTGGGTAAATTAATATTTCTTTACATTCATCTAAGTATTAAACAGAACCTTAGCTATGCCTGACTCCTCGAACCAAATGCTTTGGGTAAATTAATACTCTCTGACATCCATCTAAGTATTAAACTGATCCTTAGCTATGCTTGGCTCCTTGGAGCACATGTTTTGGGTAAATTAATACTCTCTGACATCCATTTAAGTATTAAACAAAACCTTAGCTATGCTTAGCTCCTTGGACCATATGTTTTGGGTAAATTAATACTCCCTGACATCCATCTAAGTATTAAACAAAATTTTAACTATGCTTGGCTCCTCGGACCACATGTTTTGGGTAAATTAATACTTCTTGACATCTATCTAAGTGTTAAACAAAACCTTAACTATCCTTGGCTCCTCACACCACATGCTTTAGGTAAATTAATACTTCCTATTATTTTCCTAAGTATCAAACAAAATCTTGGTCATGCCTGGATCCTCGGACCACATACCTTAGATAAATTGATATTTCAAGCTATTCACAAAAGTGTCAAACAGAACCTACATTATATCTGGATCCTTTTGAGTAAGTTAACATTTCCTATTGATTATTTGTGTCTGATGGGATCAGCCATGCTGAATGATGTGAATTTTCATTGAAGTGACATGATCAATTGCATGCTTGTAAACATCATTTAAAGCATTTGAAAGTACATCCATGATATGTTTCAGGTTTGATTATTGTATCCAAGTCTTTTAACTTAGTAATGGGAAGAAACTTAGATGAAGTCTAACATGAATTGGTGTCTTACCATTTATATACATGAATGGAGTGGTATTTAATTTCCATATTAGCTAAGTATTAAATAAAATAGAAACTATATCAACACTTGTGTGAGAATCATAGAAATGAGGAAAATGTTCATAACTTTCATTAACTAAAGCGCTGGAAAAAGGCAGATTAGATACAAAGAGGTAACGCTAATTACAAACTTTGAAAATAACAACAGTAAAAAAAAAAAAAAAAGAAGAAGAACTATACTGGAAATTATTTCTTTTTTATTACAATCTTGTCTTTGGGAGGGGCTTTGGTAGGCTAAGTGGATGCTACTTCTGAGGCCTCGACACCCTTGCTTGCAGGATCAGCCTTGGCAGGCAGGGAAAGAGTGGACAGGACAATCTCCATCTTTTTAGGAACTTCTTTCTCAGCAAGAGGGTCCTGGGTGGTAGTTGAAGGCTTCATGGCATCAAGGGCCACTCCCTAGTTTGAGTTCTTTCTTTTTCTGTGACCCCGGGCTACTTGGCCTCCTCAGAGGGGTTGACAGAAGAGGTCAGAACATTGGCTGTACTGTCCTTACCTACTTTTGCCACCTCGAATGCGGTATTAGTCCCAGAGCCAGAGGGAATGGACGCTTGGATTGCAGGGGGGTAGTATACACTATTTGCTTTCCTAAGTACAGATAAAGCCTCAACCCCAGCTTGGTTGAGAGCTTCATACCACACTTAGAAGCAGTAGTTCCTACATACCCTCGAGACCTCAGTCCTGAGGGCCTCCTCGGTCTCTACCACTCCTACGTCATATCCATCTTACTCGGCCTGATCCTGGGCCTTCTCCACTCGTTCCCTTGCCTTCTCGGTCTCCTCCAGTTTCTTCTTAAGGGCAACGATCTGAGTTTTGGAGGTGGCCAGCTGATCCTCTGCGTTGCGAATGAGCACCCTTTGGCCCTCAGCCTGCCTCTCAGTACTATCAAGGGCAGCTGTAGCACTTTTTCTTTCCCTCTCCTCTTCAAGCAGCTTACTCTTGAGCTCTTGAATACTCTTTTTGGCCACATTAAAGGCCTTCACAGCGGCGTTATGCCTTCCTTCCTCCTTCATCTGTCGGTGGCAGTAATTGGTTATCTCCTTCACCCGGAATGAGGCTTGAACAACCTACCAAGGAAAGAAACATGGATTAAAAAAAGAAAAAGAGGAAAGCAATTAAAGAAAAAGAAAAAGGGGCCAAGTAGAGAACATACCATGGCAAGGTACCTCTTCAAGCTGAGGAAGACCTTGTGCCTCCTTATGGATTGGAGCTCAACCATGTCCTCGAGGAGCAACAGAGCCTGCTCCACCGCGTTGGCCACATAGCCGGCCATCCCTCCTTAGGAGTCCCTAATGGAGGCACTGGCTGGCAGAGGAGCCCCATCTAGCATTAGGGCGAGGGTCTAGGCTGGAGGTGTGACCTGAGGATCACTCCTTTTCTCAGCGCCCTTTTGCCCCACCTTGGCTTGCTTGGCCACTCTTTGGGCCTCATCCTCTTGAGTGGGGTGGGTTTTTCCAACTTCCACCACCTTTTTACCCCTTGGCTCCCTTTTCCTTTTTAAATCGGAAGGTTTAAGTCAGAGGGGTAGGGCAAATTGGGGGGGGGGGGGTAGGAGGCTTTGTCTGGGTTGTCTTCCCATGCGTGTCCCCCTTGGTTGGGACTCTAGTAGTTCCTGCAGGGTGGACCTCTGCTTCCGTTGGATCCCCATCTCGTCTAGTATTGGTGTGAATGGATGGCCGAGGTCGCTAGTTGAAGTTTTTGGGGACAAAGGTTGATTGAAGACTTCAAACTCGTCCTCGGAATCAGATACTTCAACTATTTCTTCCTCTTTTTCTTCTTCTGTGTTGGCAGGGTCAGAAGAAGTGGCCACTCCGGTTGTCTATTATGGTGGCAATGCTACTTTTGGTATGCCTTCAGGTAAGGGCAATGGTGAGCGAGCCTTCTAGAACGGGGCCGGTAAGAAGAAAGCATGAAGCAGTAATGCTGATCCTGTGCAGACGAGGATCTCTGGCTTTAATGACACACTTAGGCGCCTGGAAACTCTTGGATATTGGAATGTAGTCCAATATCAGGTGGGCTGCCCTGAGTTGACCGTCTATTTGGATGAACACCTCGACCTTCAGGATCTTATCCAAACTCGCTTGGTTCATAAGGCTGAAGTTGGGAATAGTAGCATTTTTGTCTGCAAAACCATTGGGAAAGACAAAAAAAACATTGTTAGCAAAGAATAATGCAAATGAAAGGGAGGTAACTTTAAAATAATCATCCTAGGTCTAAAACCCCACCTGGCTGCCCCTCTCTCGTCGGGCAAGGGAGGCCATCGTGCCATTTCCCTGACACGATCGAGAAATCCTTTTTGAGGCCCTTATTGGATTCGGGGAGGCATTGAATAAGTTTGACCTCGGGGTACCTAAATTTTAGGTAACACCTCTGCCCCATTAAGTGATGGAGGTTGTAAACCCAATTGACATTGTGGTGTGTGAGGTTTAAGCCCATCCTCTCATGAAAGGCATCTACAGAGCCTAAGATTCTGAACATGTTAGGCGCACATTGGGTGGGAGTTAACCTATGGGCCCTAAGGTAGTATCTGGTAACAGTACACATCGGGATTCTCATCCCTCCTTCTATAAAGGCAATCATTGGGATCACCACTTCTCCCTCTTGCCTTTTCTCATGCCATTCTCCTTCCTTACAGTACCTAATGCCTACTCTTGGAGGGATCCTATACTAAGCCCTATATAATGGAAGAGACCCTCCACGGTGAAGGGAATCGAGAAACTAAGAGAAAAACACTGTAACTATCAAGAACTAACCTTGTAATCAAACTTGAAAGAAATATATAAGAACTAGTCTCCTCGGACTGTGCCGAGGACGATTTTCTTTAGCCTAAATCAGTTTATTTTCCTTTTCTTGTCACCTGAATCCATTATTCTTGTTGTTTAACTCATTAAAGCCCAGATTTCCAACCCACTCTCTACAAATTCATTGTATTGGGTTTTTTGAGTCTAAGTTCATTCATCACTTGGGTTAGGAACCCAAATTGCATCCTTACATCAATAATTATACATATTTAACCCGAATATTTAAGTTTTACAAACTGGTAAATTTAAGGGTATTTTGGATATCAAAATTGAGGAATCCAAACAGAAGAAGCCCCTTAAATATTAGTATAGAATATATATCGCTATCCTCTTTGACCATATAGAAACTGTTTGAAACAATATATATATATATATATATAATTAATTACCTTTTCAGCTTACTCAAGATGGTTATCCCTTTGCTGGTTCTCAAGGTAATTATTCTAGCTCGAAATGTTATCTGACCTCGTAGACTAGGGTCTGAGGTTTGGAACCACCTAACTTACTAGGACTTCCTAAAACAACTAAATTACACTACTAGCCTACTTAACTAAATCGGATTGCATCTTCTCAAAATTAAAGAGCTCAAAGTAAATTATCTCGATTAGAAGTAAACTAAGGCAAATCTTCTTGATTAAAGTCATATCACAGTAATTCAGTTAATTCAATCCTAATAACACTAAATTGCATGGAAATTGACACAAATCAAATTATCACAAACATGTACATAAAACATCAAACTTCCGAATATTCACAAATACAAGTACTAGGACATAAACTTACAAGCATTTGAAGATCTCCTTACAGGCCTAAATGACTAAGAGACTAAATTCCTAAGAACCTAATTTAATGATTTCCTGAAGTGCTCTAATATGTGCTTTAAATAAGTTTCCTGGTTAGTGATATCCTTCTTTGTTGAATGAGACCCCTATTTTTACCTTGAGGACCCAGAAATCTATGATATATATTATAAAGGTTGGATTCCAAAACTGGTGGATGCATGCTAAAATGACATTTATTCATTTTCAAAGCATACTGCAATGACACATGGCAACTTCCTATATTTAATTGGTATGATATGGACAAACAAATTCATGTGTCAAAAAATTATTTGTACATGTCAGTATGCTTGCCATAATACTAGACACATGGCATATAGTTAAAAATTTTGAAAGAAAGAAATGTTTTTTTAGTAGGGTATTTAAGTTCACATTTTTATTATTATTTATGGCCACTAATTCTTAATTTTTCATTTGACTTTTTTTCCCAGTTACTCCTCTTCCAAAGGCTATTCAAATATTTTGTTCTAAATAAAAAGTAATTTGTTGAAAAAATACTTTAATTTAGTAATATATGTGTAATCCAATTATCTATTAGATATTATCTATTATCTATTGAGATTTAAAATAAATAAATAAACTTATTTTGGAATCATAATTAAATACATCACAATTAGAAAAGAAGCCTAGAAGTCAATTTATTTTTTCCACCTTTTCAATACATGAAATTAAAATTGTGCATATGGGGGGATGAACTTGAGCTCGGGCCGGAAACCAAAGGCCCAATAGATCATATCTTAATAGATGGGTCCAGCCCAAAGATGTGAATATGAGTAAAGAAGCTTGAGGAATAAAAGACAACTCCCAGGAGCAAATTCCATGGAGGTCCAAGATAGCTACCTTTACCAAGGCTCCCTACCAAGGTAATAAGCAGGGATTTTCCCATAGCAGATACTCAGGGAACCACGGGTAACTAGTTCCCCTCTGGTTCGAGATGCCACCTTCATCAAACTCGCCTTGGGAAATGCCATGAAGAGATTAGGACCACAGAGGCAGTCACCTCCGCATTAATGACATGTTCTTAACCTAATCTTTCCACGTTAAATGTTGATTGACAATAGTGAAGACAGCCCAAAAATTCCTATTTCATGATGAAAGAATGGGAGAGTAGATGGGTGATGGGACAAGTATCCCCCAAATCCAGCTGGAAACAATCCAGCTAGGGAGAGAGGGAAGGGGGTAAATGCCTATAAAAGGAGAGGAGGTACAACAGGGATTAAAAAAAATTGAGAGAGAAGACTTGGAAAAGAACAAGAGAGAGAAAATTGTAACAGCAGAATATGACTTAGAGTTTTTAGTTTTCAATCCAACCTTTTGTACCTCAGGAAACCTTTTGTATATCAATAACAGCCTATTTGCTCCTTATCATTTTTCAACCAATTGTTTAGATCTCCCAATGTGGAATTCTTGCCCTTTTGTTTCTCATAAATTAACTGTGTTTGTCATCTACCTGGGCATTACCTTCACGGTGTTTGTTTTTTACGCCCATTGTACACATATAATAATAATAATAATATATATATATATATATGATATTCTCCTAACTTCTAACTTTTGATGTTTCTTTTTTTGACACAAAGATATATATATACACACGCGCGCACACACACACTAGCCTTATGAGCGCATTCTCAAAGGCTTTTCTATTTTTTTTCCCATAAAAAATAATAATTCTCAACTTGTTCTTTCTTTGTATTCTGTATAAAAAATGACAATTTAAAATATACACAAATTTTAGTGTTGAAGAGTGTTTCAAATTTAAACACCTAGAACTAGGAGTGTGCAAACCAATATCGTAGCCGACAAAACCAACCAACGGCGATGTAGCTACACCACGGTGGGACCGACCGACCGACTAGGCCGAGGCTAGCGAGTGGAAGGCAAAAGGTAGTCCAACACTAGTGCGGTGGAGCCAACAAATATATGGATTAACACAGTGTCGTTTTACTATATCATTATTTTTTTAATAAACAAATGCATCAAAATGACATTATTTCTCTTGGTTTTGAAAAAAATTTAAAAAAAAAAAAAAAAAAAAGGCACCAAATGTAATCGTTTTCTACTAGGTCAAGGCTACTATATAATATATATCCTTTCTTTTTTTCTCTTCTCTCACCTTAACTCTTTCTCTAACCTCACGCCTCTTAAGTCTCACTAGACAGTAGGTGTCGACAACCAACCTAGTATCCATAAGCTGCCGGAAAGTCTTTGTCTCTCTCTCTCACCTCTCGCCCTTAACTTAAGTTCTTAAAATTCTTTCTCTCTCTAAGATTCTAACTATCTAGGACTTTATACTACTTTTTTTTTTTTTTTTTTTGATAAAAGACCTTGCACTACTTTGAATTTGATAGTGCCTTACACGACTTTTTTGTCTGTAACTGTAAAATATGAAAACAAGAAAAAAGTTGATAAAGCTTGAGCTATCTAACAATGTGAATGCTTGTCCCTTTCTTAACAAAAGGTGAAGACCATATTGTATACACCTTATTTTATACCCCTTATGACTTGAGCTCCTGTTCCCCAATGACAACATTACTCTAAGGCCTAAGGTTGATTTAGGGTCCAATCTTGTAAAATCTTGACTTGAGTAATTATTTATGGAAAAATATAACCTATTTTTAGAGAAAAAAGGTTGTAGGAAACCCTAAGTGTGTGTACACATACACCTGTATGTGCCCGCACACTTAAAGCATGTGTATGCATACTTAGGGTATGCACACGCATCTAGGGTTCCAAAAACTATAAAAGAAAAGCCTTTTTGGACATAAATTCATGTAAAGCGAACCCCTCATTATTTGAGAGCCGCACACCCCTATTTTACCACTATAAAAACCCCATAAAAAAACACTTTTTCAAAGGAGAACGAAAAAATACAAGATTCACTAGAAAATAAGGTTTTGAAAGTTAATTCAAATCTGATTTTTGTTTTAGAAAAACAAAAGAATTTTTAAAAATAAATTCAGATCTAATTTTTGTTTTAGGAAAACAATAAGTTTTTTGAAAATTAATTCAGATCTGATTTTGTTTTACATAAAGAAACAGATCTAGGATTTAATCATATGCATTACATAACTACATGAACAAAACACATACATATACACAGACATTCATAATATAATCACTAGAAAAAAAAATCAAAACAAACAAAAGAAAGAACATGTTAGGGAAAGCTTGGAGAATTGAATCAGTTACATATCGTGCTTGAAATTGCAGGATGGACCCTTCTTTTTTGATTCCATAGAAAGCAATGCTTTTACAAAACGTCGGCTATTTACAATGCCCTCAAAACATGGGCTATAAACAATGGCTCCAACAGTGGGCCTTTTACAATACAAGGAAATTCAAATTTACAATGAAGAGGCTTCATTCTGGATGGCCTTGCCTTCTTAGAGAAGATCTTGAATTCTCGGCACTGTCCTCCTTGGTGTGGAGTTTCGGCTACTTGCTACAAATTTTATCTGTACACATTTACATGATAGAGCCATTAGTGTATGCATGCAAGCCCTTGAGGGTTGGAAATCCTTACGGATTGGGTATGATCTAATGTGCAAGCAATGAGGTTGCTTTTCCCTAGGGGTTAATCACAGATGCTGTGTAAATAGGATGGATAAAATCTAGAGTAGAACACAACTCTTTGACAAAAGCAAAAGGTCGACCCTACAAATGGAAACTGGACACTTTCCCCTTGACACATTTTTGAAAGCAATCCTATGAAGGATATCCTATCCTAGGCTTGGATGCTCACACGGCTTAACTGGTGAGTTGGTCCTATTCTTAGGGGGGACCTCGATAATCTAATCCTTCCCTTCATAGAAGTTGTGGGATAGAGCGAATCAAGGGGGCGTTTTCAGCATAATTCAATCCACCAATGGACCCAGGAAGAGCCTAAGATTTGGCATTCAATAACTATCTAAGGTATACACATCTAGCATTTGCCTTCAATGCTAAGTCTAGGTTCGACCTAATATGAGGGGTGATGTCATGCATTTTGAAATGAAAGGGGAAAGACTTTCTAAGCACAACAAATATATGCACAGATAAAGATGTAGCAGAAATTAAGTCTACTATCCTAGGTTTGCACATGTGAAGGAAAGCTGTAAAGCATGCTTTAGGAAAGCTGGAAAGTTTCACACATACAAAAATACCTTAAAGCCGGTTCTTGGAAAACCATTTGAAAGACATTTTTGGAAAACATTTTTGAGTTTTGAAAATAGTTTACTAGGATATAGTAAAAACATTTTTCAAAAGGAAAGCCCTGAAGGCTAATGCCAATTTCAATGTTTTTGAAAGCCAATGTCCAAAGATTAAGATCTTATCAACAGCTTAATAGGCTAAACTCTCTAGGTGTCCTCGACGAAGTCGTCAGTCTATCGATGCCTCGCGGCTGTTCGACCACCCATTGCGGCGATGCTCGCATGCTTCTCCTTTCTTTCGGGAGGTGGAGGAAGGTTGTACCTCGAGTGTGTGACTAGAATATGAGTCAATTTTAAGAAAATTACCAAGGGTGAGTGAAGTTGCCACCAATAATTGGGTTTTCTAAGGTGTGATTAGTCACCTGACTCTATTTGATTTTATTACCAATCCTAGGCTAAGAAAAAATGGCATTTTTCCTAATCTAATGTGGATGGGTAAAAAATCTTGATTCTTGAGTTTGGAAGCCTGGTCACGTGTAGGGAAGGTAGGCACCCCACAATGCTTGTCCATAGACAATCCTTTGTTTTGGTAAAATCATAATTTAAGAACATTGGCAGTTGAAAACAAGCTATTGGCATTAGATTTCGGGGCTTTAAGTGAATTGGGTTTTGAGGTTTGAATTTGGAAAGGGTGTGGTTTCGATCAATGATTCTCAAGTGTGTTTGGAATCATTGCATTTCGCCTTATTTTCGTGGAAAAAATCCGGCAGCATTTCGCCTTATTTTCGTGGCGAAAATCTAGCAGTGCTTCGCCTTGTGTGCATCATAGCACACAAAATGCTATCCTTTCCAATATTTTGCCATGAGAATACGAAAATGGGGATGTCCCATTTTCATGGCAAAATTCCGGCAAAGTTTCACGTTTGGTGTGCTATGGCGCATCAGTAGGGTTTCATGCTTGTGTATACGACGTGTGCCAACATGCTTATGCTAGGACAAGCTGGAGCCTCTCAAAGCATTGAGCACATTGATACATGTCGCATACATGGGGAAACTGATGTCACTTGGTGACATGGAGCGGGACGATCACACCGCGATGATTATGCACATAATATGACATGAATATGCACCTGTAGCAAATGCCTTGAGTGCATACTCATGCCACAAGGTCAAGAGCACTCATGGCTAGAGAGGGTCGCTCACGTAGCCACAAGAGTCCATAATACAAAGGGCATTATCACCCACACATACGCAGGCATATATATATACACACACATGCATCATGCATAGTGCTATCACACAGAGCAGGAAAGTAATCAGACATTGCCAACGTTCCAAGGGTATGGCCCAACAAGGTACAGGAAATGTAAAATAGACATTGTCATACCCAGGGAATGCGACCCAAGCAAGGAATAAGAAAGATAAAAGGTACAAGGAGAGGGAGAACCCTAATACAATGCTCTAGAGAAGATGCTAAGAGAGAGGGAGAAAGATATAACCACTCGGGGAGGCTAGGCCTCTTAATCTACTGAACATTGCCTTTTGTGGGCTTGCGTCTTCTTGCCTGCATCCTTGCCCTTTTTGCTTGCACCTAGGAGGTCACACCTTTGCTCCAAATGTCCATGCTCCATGAGTTTACATGCAATGATAAAAGAAACAAGCCAGCAGACAAGCAAAGAAACAAGTAGAAGGAAAGGGTGTCCTAGGAGAACAAACGTAGTTTGAATCGGGTGTCTATAGTTCCATTAGATCGGAGTATGGACGACACACAAACTCATGTATGAACATATAGGCAAGCGTGCAAAGATGCAAAGAAGCAAAGAAAAGCCAAACGAGTGGCACAAAGCAAGCAAGACAAGCATAACAACATCACATGTAGTGAAGAAAGGGTATGCATCAAGCAAACCGACACCACAGAGGTGTATCTCACAAGTGGTAACTCCCAAACAATCCACAAGAGGGGCAAATGCAACCACACAAGCAAGTGGCCTCAAAGACTGACAAGCACAAGGCACAAAGCATGGCAAAGCCTAAATCTAGACAGGCAAACATGGATATAAAGTAAAGAAGCAAGTAAACATACACCTGCATAAAGGAAATGATCCAAACCCTTTGATATAGGCCTAGATGTAAGGATGTAGGCCTAGACCACAAGATCTAGATCTACACCCTACCTAAAGGGCTAAAACACAAGAAAAAGTGATAACAAGAGATAAAAAGGCTTTAGAAGCACATGGCATAGCAACCAGCATGTAGATCTAGAAACATGAACATGGCATGGGGCACACAAAGATATAGATCTAAGCATAAGCATGGCAAGGAGTACATAAACAAGTAGATCTAAGCATAAGCATGGCAAGGAGCACATAAACAAATAGATCTAAGCATAAACAATGGCAAAGAGCACCTAGGCATATGGATCTAAGCACAAACATGGAATTTAGGCATATCCTAGCCCAGGAAGGCTAAGCCAACATCATTAAAGCATTAAAACATGGCAAAAAGCAAGGAGACATGTTGGTAAAGCTATAAAACATGCTAGGAAGCAAGATAAAACAAAGATATGCTTGGAAAAGCAATAGAGCATATTATAAAGCAAGATAAAGCAAAGAGTGTAGATTGTAGCTAAAAAGCTACATCTACACTCTTAAAGCCTCAAATCCAATGTCCTAAGACCAAGGAGAGGAGAAAGAGTGCAAGAACACTACCTATTGATTGTTGAGAGAAGAGAGGAATCAAAGGTTTTTTGATGTGTTTGGGAGAGAATTTAGAGAGGAAAAGAGAGAGAATTAGCCTAGGAAATGCTCCAAAATTACTCACTTTTGTCTTTTTTGACCTGAGGGGGGTCTAGGGGTCTTTATAGCAAAAAAGTGACCTTTCAACTCCAGCGGCCACTTAGTGGCCGCCAACTTGGAATGGCCTGATAAAGGCCTTCTTGGGCTTGGATTGGGTTGATCTTGTTGTCCCTGGAAAGGTCTAGATGTGTAGTATCTAGAACACTAAAGAACTTGAAAATCCAACGATTAGATCAAAAGTTTGGCTTCAGGAAACGAGCTGATGCGCTATGCATGATTTTCAAAAATATCTAAACCGTTTTAACTCCAATTTTGACCCATGAATAGTCATTGGAAAAGGAATGCAATAATCTTTTCAATGATGTTGGTCTCAACCCATTCTGGCAGTCGGATCAAAATGAGGGTTTTTAATGCCCTTAGGAGTCAACCTCGGGTCAAAGTTGGTCAAACTTGATCAAAGATGACAAAAATCACCAAGCAGCTCGGGTTTGATATAGAAGCATGAAAAAAGTTGTTTTGGAATGATTTTGACCAACTTTGACTTTCGTTCAACCCAAGGTTGACCAGGGGCATTTTGGTAAAAAAATAGCACTTTGAGTGCCCCGATGTCTGAATGGGTCGTGCCACGTCAATCTAGATGTTTCGGCGGCCTCATGGAAGAAATTTAATATTTTTGAGATTTTTGAGGTCTAACGCGCAAATTGAGGGCAGGAAAAATACAGTATTTATAAATCTTTCTACATTGTTGGCCAAAAGTACTCGGCTCTGATTACCTTGTTTACCAATGAACTTGGACCCGAGTGGTTTCCGCAGATTCCTTCGTGATTTTCTTTGAGTGCGTAATTTGATTCTTGTGGGTTTAAGCACTTGAGGTATGGCTATGCATACCCACGTTTTTATAATTGGCCATTAAGGATGGTGAATCTTGCTGATCAGACCTTGGTTCTTCTAGCTTCATCAGGATCTTCTGGTAATTTCTCTCCTTGAATGTATGAAAGGATTGGGGCCATCCAAGTGCTTTTGGAATCTACTTGCAAAGCTTGTATTTCTATCATCAAGCCTTCATTCTGGGTCTGCTATTTTGATGAGGCAATCCAAGCAACCTTATTTGCTTCCGAATTCTCTTCTTTTGGCACTTGGATGAACTTAATTTCGTCAAAATGACTAGTTATCTGGATGGCTAGTCTTTGGTACTTCTACATCCATTCCTTCTTTGCTTCATACTCATGGTTCACTTGTCTGACGATGAGCTTGGAGTTGCTTTTAATCACTAAGCTTTTGACACCCAGAGCGTTGGCTAGTCTTAAGCTAATGAGTATTGCCTCATATTCTACTTCATTATTTGTGGCTAGATACTAAATATGTACTCCATATTTGAGGACGTCCTTGTTTGGAGATATCATGACGACTCTTATGCCTCCCAATTCTTTAATGGATGATCCATCAGCTTGGACCGTCCAAAACTATGTTTGGTCGTCATCTGAAAAAGTGAATTCAGCAATGAAATCTACCAATACCTGTGCTTTAATTGCTGACCGAGGTCTGTACTTGATGTCTAACTGACTAAGCTTAACGGCCCATTGCACTAGGCATCCGGCTGTGTCGAGTTTATTCTTGGCCTTTTTAATGGGTTGGTCCATCATGACAATGATCGAATGTGCCTGGAAGTATGGACGAAGCTTCCTCAGTGCTACAATTGATGCAAATGTACAATGGCCTCTGCACCCTATTTTCTTCCCTAATCAAGGCTGAACTCATTGCTGTTTGAGAGATTGCAAGATACAAAAAAAAGTCTTCTCCCTTTACTAATGGGCTCAGGAGTGGTGGTCTCATCAGGTACTCCTTCAAGTTTTCAAAAGCTATTTCGCATTCTTCAGTCCACTCAAAAGCTTGCTTGAGTATCTTGAAGAAGGGCAAGCACTTGTCTGTAGCTTTCGGCACAAACCTATTCAAAGCTACAACTCGTCTCGTCAATCTTTGAACCTTTTTCACAATCTTGGGCAATATCATTTCTAGGATGACCTTCACTTTCTCAAGATAGGCTTTTATTCCTATCTGGGATACCATGAAACGAGGAACTTTCCTGATTACACTCCAAAGGCACATTTTGCTGGATTGAGCTTCATCTTTTACTTTCGGAGCATGTCAAAGGTTTCTCTTAGGTCATCCAAATATTCTGCTTTTGTCTTGCTTTTAACAAGCATTTCATCAACATAGACTTCTACATTCCACCCAATTTGCTTGCTAAACATCTGGTTCACCAACTTTTGATATGTGGCCTTAACGTTTTTTAATCTAAATGGCATTACCTTGTAGTAATAAAGTCCTTGGCTTGTGACAAACGTTGTTTACTCCTGGTATTCTTCGCTCATGTGAATCTGGTTGTACCCTGAAAAGGCATCCATAAACATTAGTAGTTCATGTCGTGCCGTTTAATCAACTAACTGGTCAATCCTTGGTGAGGAAAGTGTTGACACCTCATTTTACAACCCTCATTTAACCTCACATGGAAGGTAAAAGGGTAATTTCACCTTAGAAATATGCATCTTGATTCTAGTTATTAGATCCTTAATCTCATTTCACCAAAATGATCTTGATATTGTAACGATTAAATTGACTAGTCATAAACCCTAATCGGACCATCGATTGAAAATTATCATCAAATCAAATTTTAATAGCCGAGATGCACTATCACAAATTGAGTCCGACTATATGTGATTATGAACAATTGATTCTAACTGGTTATAATTATAATCAATTTGGGATTAATAACGTGTCATAATTTGATTGGCTAGGACTACATTTTATGGTAAGGTTGCGTGCACTTAATTAATTAGATAGTCAAACATTAATTATTCAATGAGTAATTTGTGCAATTATCTTTTAATTAGGGTAAACTTGGAACTGATTAAGTCTGAAATGTGAGTGATTGAAGCATATTAATGTTAATTGGAAACTAGTTTGGGACTTATTAATGTTAATTGTGCTAAAATTATTTTTCTATCAAATGACCTCTGCTCACCATTTCATTGATATCTCTTAGAATATTTTAAATCTGTAAATGAGGCTAATTTTCCCAGAAATTAGACATCCGAGGCTTCAATTAGAGTACAAGAACGAGACAATTCTGATAAGAATCGAGTAAGATATGTTTTTTTGAAATTGGCTCTACAGGCTGTTACAGTAGCTACCGAATTTTGGTTGCTCCTCACTCCTACCAGTCTCTACATTTAATGCACCAGATTTTTCCAAAGGCTAAAATAAGGTCTAGGTTCATGATTCTTTGTCAACCCTCATTAAATGAAATTCCGTTCATATTTTGTCCACCACTACTATATAAACCCCACCTTTCCTCTATTCTAAGACACACAAAAATCTTTTCTCTTCTACTCTCTTGAGTTCTAGTAAAGTAGAGTAGTCTTGTCATATCTTGGTCTTCCTTAGACTCAGGATATTGAGTGAGATTCACTCTCCATCTCCTAACTATTCTTTTCCTCCACCCTTAGGACCTCCACCAAGAGTCTACTCCTTCACCGTATGGATCCACATGTTCATGCATAACACTAGTTTTGATCTTAAATCTGCATCAAAAACATGAAAAAGATGTTTGTTTCATAATTTTTTCAAATCCTTGAATTTAGGATATCACCATCCATACACATTCACTAGAATTTATTTTTCAATTCAAATGCAATACTTAATAAATTGAATTAGGGTTTATCACATGCACACACATTAAATTCAACATGCAAATTGATTGATAACATATTGAATGATATGATATGAATGTTGGCCACCATAGTCTAGAAGACCAATTTCAACAGGCAAGGTGGGTGCCTAATACCTTTCCACCTTGTAACATAGTTTCCGAGCTTAGATCAAGGGTTAGTAGATCAAGTACCTATCCATGTAATTTTCAGTCCCTAGATTGTAACTAGGAAACAAAACCATGTACTTTATCTTAGATTGTATCTATGACCAAAGCCATGTAATTTCCTATGATCAATGTACATTCATTTGCAAATTAGTAAAATGAAGAATTTTTCAATTATGGTTTTCTTATTTATTCCAACAATTAAATAAGTGGCGACTCCATTGTAAAACCCTTAATCTAAAGGGGAAAAATATAATCATTCAAACCTCCATTTTGAGAGGCAATAACATGACTTCACCCATTCATGTGGGTTTGGCCCAATAACACCTAAAAAGAAAGGGGCTGAAGGTGCGGTCTTTCACAGAAAGCTATCTTTTGGGCATGCTTGGTTGAGATCAATGAAATCAACACACATCCTCCATTTCCTGTTTGACTTTTTAACCATGACGATGTTAACCAGCCACTCTAGGTAATAAACTTCTCGAATGAAACCTGCTGTTAAGAGCTTGTCTACTTTTTCCATAAAGGCTTTGTTTCACTCGAGGGCGAATACTCGTTGTCTCTGCTGAACGGGCTTCTTCTTTGGATAAATGTTTAGAGTGTGTTCTATGATACTTTTGTCTATACCTGGCATGTCTTTATGAGTCCAGGCAACTACATCCAAACTCTCTTTTAAGAAGGAGATAAGGTTATCTACTATTGTTGAAGGTAGAGTCATCCCTAACATGGTGGTTTTGGATGCATCTCCTTTTACTAGCTCCACGGTCTTCAACTCTTCCACTAGTTCTTGTTGCTTTTTTTCAATGATCCTGGTTTGATTTTCTTTCCTTCCAGCACTGCTTGATAGCATTATCAGGCTAACACCTAATCTCCACGAATCTCTCCTATCCCATGGTCAGTTGGAAACTTGACTTTGAGATAGTACCTTGAAGTGGTAGCTTTTAGGCAATTGAGAGTTGGTCATCCTAAAATGACATTATAGGACGATGGACAGTCAACTACAAGAAAATTAATATCTCTAGTTACCTGTGCAAGGTAGGTTCCAGCTGTGATGGATGGAGAAATGATCACTTTTGGATAAACTTGGTCTCCACTAAAACTGACCAAGGGAGATTCAAAAGGACGGAGCCTTTTTGGGTCGATCTTCATTTGTTGGAAGACCGTCATATACATGATGTCTGACGAGCTCCTGTTGTCGACCAACATTCGACGAGTGTTATATCCCTCTATTGCAATCATAATCACCAATGGGTCGCCATGAGGCTGTTTCACTCCTCTGGCATCGTGTTCCGAAAACACAATGTCCTCTGCTTTAGTCCTTCTATACTTTGTCATTGGGTATCCTCTATGAACACTATTAACCTTTCTTTGGTAGGCTTTTCGCAAAGATTTGAATGACCCCCCAGTGACCGGTCCTCTAGTGATCATTCTTATCTCACCAATAGTGGCCTTAGCATCATTCTCATCATCTCTCCTAATGTCTGCTTGCTTGGGCTTCTCTTATGCCCGATGATGATGATGGTCCTTTTTCACAAACTTCTGTAATTTTCCCTTCTGTATTAATTCTTTGATTTGCCCTTTTAGATCGCTACATTCTTCAGTTGTATGGCCGTGATCTTTGTGAAACTGGCAATACTTCTTTTGAAACTTATGTTTTTGCACTGTGTCTAATTTTTTGATTTTTTTGGTCTTTGTTTTGATTCAGGTAATATCCTTCCTTGTATTAATCATACATATATCACTCTTATTCCAAAGGTAAAGAGTCCCCGGAGAGTTTCTAGTTTTCGCCCTATTACTGTGTAACATTTTATATAAGTATGTTTCTAAGGTTTTGGCAAACAGGCTCAAAAAAATAATGTTTGATATATTTTTTTTTTTACTCTTAAAGTGTTTTTCAGTCAAATAAGGCAATTTTAGATAATATTCTTGCTACCTTTGAAACTCTACATCACATGAAAACCAAAAAGGTTGGTAAATCGGGTTTCATGACCATGAAGTTGGATATGAGCAAGGCTTACCATTGCATTGAGTGGAGTTTTTTATGTCAGTTTATGGTTAAAATGGGTTTCAATGACTGGTGGATGAATGTGATTATGGAATGTGTCAGCTCCGTATCATATTCCATCTTAGTCAATGGTGAACCCCAAGGTGATATCAAACCTACAAGTGGGATAAAATAACTTCAATGGTCGAAGGAAAAGCTGCTATCCCAAGTAGGAATGGAGATACTGCTTAAGGCAATGGTTGAAGCAATTCCTACGTTTGCTATGAGTTGCTTTAAACTTCTGGTGACGTTGTGTCATGGTATTAAGGTTATGATTCATAATAAATTTTGGTGGAGCCAATGTGGCGATAGGAGGAAGATTCATTGGAAAAATTGGGAATCTCTTTGCTTAGCTAAGGGTGGGATGGGCTTTAGAGAATTGATTGTTAAGTGTTTGGTTAATCAGAAAATAGAAGGAAGGAATAAAGAAAAGAGTGGAAGAAAAAGAAAGAATTGAAGTAAGGGGTTGACCGTTACTTTGAGGGTAACCACCTCCAAGTAGAGAGTGAGAGAGAGATTAGAAGGAAATTGAGAGGGAAAGTTGGTTAATTCTCAGCATGATCTTCATTTCCCAACACTTAGCATCTTTTACACAATTCATTACTCTTCCCACCAAAACTAATAACCTAACTAACTGAATATGTTACAGAAACCACAACTGCTACTAATTAACAGAGCACAACCACAACTGCTAATTATCATACATAGCACAACCCTACTCAATTACAAAGCTAATCACACAGTCCACTAACTAGTTGCCTAACATTGGGTATGTTCAACGAGGCCATGCTAGCTAAAAACAAGTTTAGAGGCTAATCCATGACACTGATTCATTGTTCTATAGGTGTTTAAGGTGAATTATTTACCAAATGGTACAATCTTTGATGCCAAATCAAAATCCGGGTCCTATGCATTGAAGAGTATTCTTAGAGCTCGGACAGTAATCTCTTTAGGAGCTGTGTGGCGAATTGGTGATGGATGCACTGCTCTCATTTTCAAAGATAAATGGATTCCTGGGCTTGAGGGAGGAAGAGTAGTTTCACCTATCTCTATTCTGCCTGATAATGCTATGGTTGATCAATTGATTGATGGGGACTCAAAGTGGTTGAATTTTAGCCTCATAGATTGGATCTTCTACTTGTTTAAAACTCATAAAATAAAAGCAATTCCCCTCTGTTCGACTGCTCAAGCTGACTCTCTCCTTGGGCCGAATATTGTGAATGAGATGCGCTCGGTCAAATCGGGCTATAATCTCTTATGAGAGCAAGATTCCAAGGACATGGATGCATCTTCAAATTCTGATGATTCTTGGCGGTTCTGGTCCTATGGAGGTTGAAAAATGAAAACTCCCAATAATATTAAATATTTTATTTAGAGAGCTTGTACTAAATTTTTTCCCACCAAGACGAATTTGTTGAAATGGCACATCAGTCCATCTGCAACCGTAGCTTTTGTCAAACCAAAGAAGAATCTACAATCCATGCCCTTTGGTCCTGCAAGAAACTCAAACCGGTCTAGAATTCCATTTTCATTGGTCTCCCTCATGAGTTTTTCAGGATTCATTCTTTTTCTAACCTTCTAGATTTATTCTTTTGTTCCCACTACAGATCGAATTTATTCGCGAGAACTTCTTGTTCTATTTGGAATAGGAGAAACAAACTTCAAGTGGAGGAACTAGTAATGCCATAGAACAGGTAGCATGTTCAGTTCGAAAATATCTCAAAGAATTCCAAAGGTTCCCGCCCAGCCCTTGGGTGCAACAGCAGCCCAAGAAACCAGTGTGAAAGCCCCCCGATCCATGACAAGTGAAAACAAACTTCAATGGCGCCATATTTGAGAATTTACAAGAGGCCGGTATTGGATATTTGAGGATTTACAAGAGGCCGGTATTGGAGTTATAATTCGTAATTCTAAAGGCGAGGTGCTGGCAGCTTTGTCAAAAAGGATCCCTACGCCCTCGTCAGTGGTTATCCTAGAATCTTTTGCAGCAAGGAGAGCAGTCCAGTTTATCCATGAAATTGGTCTACGTAGTTCCATCTTCAAAGGTGACTCTACGACATCCATTAGTGCTTTGCGGCGAGGGACTTTGTTACACACTTCCTCTGGTCATTTGATTAAAGACATTTTGTCTTTGGCAAGCTCTTTACAAAGCTTTTCTTTCTCTTTCTCTCATACTTACAGGCAAGGTAATGCTTTAGTTGATGCTTTTGCCAAGAGAGCAAGACGTTTTTCTTTAGTTTGAATGGAGTATGTTCCTCTAAATCTTTATAATTGTTACTTGTCTGATTTTCAGTTTATGAAATAAAGTGGCTGTATTGGCATTCTTAAAAAAAAAAAAAATTGTCGCCCATTAATATTACAAACATATCAAACAGTAAGATATGCTAAGCTCCTCTCTAGATATGCTAAGCTCCTCTTTCTAATCATACTTCAGTGGTTGTCCACTGCTTGACTTCCCGCTTGAGTTACCCTTAAGCTCTATCATATTTGAGATGAAATATCCCAGCTGATTAAATAGTCAAATTCATGGCCAATCTAAATGTTGTATACCATCATCCGTTACATTCCAAGCTCCTTCAGCAATCTCACCAAACAGCTGTTCCCAACCCCAACTAGAGTAGCCCACGAAAAACCAAAAGTCAGCAATTGATTGATCGTCTGACTTAAACTCCTTGATTTCATGAATTGTCGCTACTTGATCAACAAAGTATACACCTGGTAGGACTTCAGGATACTGATCTTTAGTAGCACTTCGAGTTAAAGAGACAAGAGGCATTCCGCGTATCATAAGCGGCCCCCCAAAGGACAGAGGAGCCTGTTTTAACATTTCTAACCTTTCTTCCAGTTCATGCAGAGACTCCCATCTGATACGCTTGTTGATAATTAGACCTTGAAATCCATTACTCTGATCAGCTTTCACAATGAGAATTACTGACTTATCAAATGGTTGTACGCCAAGAAGTTTTTCAGTAGCAACTAGGATAGAACCAGCCACCACATGAGCAGCCCTTTCGTGCATATCCTTTGATGTGTGAGATTTGATTTGATTGTATTCACCGACTCTTTCCAGTTCCCTGTCTTTTAATAGGACTTCATGGGCTTTGTACTTGGAAGTAGAAATTTCATCACGAATTTCAGTGGGTGACGCCTCCTTGAATGGATTCTGATTCCCGCCACCTCTTTTGGCAACATTCCAAATAATGCCTGACAAAATAGACATATAAGGTCTATGAATGAGGTGAAGAAAAACCATAGAACCAGAGACCACCAACTTGTCTGTGATGCTTCAAAGAAAAAATGTTAAAGTGAAAAAGAAGGATTTAAAAATAAAGCAAAACAGCGTTTCTGTATTTCACAGGTCATTTGGAACTCCTACGAGTTTCTCAGGAAACTTCTGTAAATTATTTTGTTGGAATGGAAATCAAAATGTAAGATCATTAGACATATATGACAGGTAAATTCTATTATTTACATGAACGTACTTCCAACCAAAATAGACAGCATGCATGGCCACAATCACCACTACTTTAACAAATGGATATAACAAATTATTATTATCCCACCATGATCAAACTTGTGCATCAAGTACTAAATCTGACTCCACATTTTAATAAGAAAACTGTACTCTGCATCCATGCTGCATTTCAAAAGGTGTGTTGTACAGCAATTGACATCAGTATCCAGTATAGAATTCACATATACCAGCCCCAGCAGTGTAATCATTGCCAAGAATTATTTATATAAAAATTAAAATTAAAATAAATAAAAAAAGAAAAAAGAAACTGACTAGCACTTGGAATTAAAGCCATAGTAGGAACACCCTTGATCTCAGCCATAAGGACAAGAAAGGTATCTAATAGGAATACCCACTACCACTTGGAATTGCTAAGAGGAAACAGGCAACATTTAAGTACTAAAGTTAATTTTTTCCTTCATTTGAATTGTAAATCTCAACAGTTTGTCATTGAAATGTACCCTATCAAGAAAGATTACCCTTATTGCTGATAAGATTACGTGAATTGCTGCCTTGGTCAGCTATGAACCTGATTATGTCAGCTACAGCCATATCTCCATCATAGAGAATGGCATTCCGGCTTTCTGCTGGAAATAATATCAGAGCAGGATAAACTTCTCTCTGCACAGCTCAACACATCAAAAGAATATAAATAAGATGCCACATAATCTTCAATCAAAGAATGAATCTGATTGCATAACTGTTTAATAGTTTAGGCATGATAACAATAACTGGCAAGCAGGTCAAAGAGCTCCTAATCATCTACATATTACAGATGCACAAAATATTAAAAATAAAAACAAAGACCAAGGACAAGTTAGTATAAATTACTTAACAACGTTATGCAAAAACATGAAACTTTGAAGACTCATTTAAGATGCAACTGCTAAATCACATATGAAAGGCTCCAGCTTAAATTGAACTTAAGAAGCATACACATTTTTCCTAAATTACACCAATATTGGCAGGAAACCTACCTCAAGCACTTCCAATATGTTTGAGAAATGTTTAAACACTAAAGACCAGACACAGCTAGCTGGTTGGACCATTTGGACAGTCAACTGACCTTAGTTCTGATCTAGTTTACCCCCTGCAACTCAAGTTTTAGTCAAATCCACTTTGGGCCATTCAACCGCTCAATCAAACCACTGGACTGCTGAACTGAACTGACCTGACAGGTCAATTTTCAGGAGTGCAACGGAGAAGTTGTAAGTGGGAGAACGAGAACCCTAGACACATATCACTAGTTTTTCAAAATCTTTACCACAATTCTATATGAGATATTTGTGTATGGTTTTACAAGAAAATCATGTAGCAGACAAGTTTCTTTCATTCAAGTTAAAACAAAAATAAATAAACCACTAAATAAACCTAAACCCTAAACCTTAGGATAAATTACAGAAACCTCCACTGAAGTTTGGGGGATTGACATTCCACCCCAAACCTTAAGGGAAATAACACTCCCACCAAACCCCCCCCCCCCCCCCCCAAAAAAAAAAAATTTGCGGTTTGAGGAAATAAATATATTAGTCGTAGCAAAGTATTCCAAATTTTAAATAGATTTCCTTGACAAACTCTAGCCATGGTTTGGTAACAAAAAAACCATATTTAACCAAACACACTATGGTTGGGGTTTGGTCAATGAAATATTTTCAAATTTTAGAATATTTTGTTATTGTTATTAATGGAAGGACTAATGTGTTGGTTTCCTCAAAGCTTAGGGGAGGAGAGTGTCATTTTCCTTATGGCTTGTTTGGATTGAGGGGGAGTAAAACTCTATTCTACTCCCTTTCCCTCCCCCTCAATACAAACAAGCCATTAAGGTTTGGAGCGGAGTGTCATTTCTCCAAACCTCAAGGGAGGTTTGTGTAATTTACCATAAACCTTATGACCATTTTACAACACCCTAACCATCAAGTTAGAGCTTCTTCTTAGCTTAATTTCATTTTTTTTTTTAATTATATTTGATAAATTACCACTATTCCAAAAGCTTAAGCTAACAGGTTAGAACTTCTCATTTTAATTTCATTTTTATTATATTTGATAAATTGTCACTAGTTCCAAAAGCTTAAGTTGATAGGATATTGTGAAGTTAATCACTTAACCATTATTCTAAAACCATCCCTCATGTGTGGGCCTAGATTCCCCCTCAATAAGTGAGACTCAACATATGGAATTTTTAATTTTAAATGAGATAGGGCCAAAAAAAGAGTTTGAACTCGAAACCACTTGATCTAAAACTCTAATAACCAACCACTAATCCCAAAAGCTTAAGTTGATGGTAAAGGATGAACTTAATCACTTAACCATTATTCTAACTGTTATGGATATAAGCTAGGGGCAAAGTAGTAATATCACTGTAATCCTTTACATATAAATAATATTTTGTGTTTGGGTTAATTTATCAAACGCTAAACACTTTTACTCTGAGAACATGGTATCAGAGCACTCAACCCATTGTAGTTAACCCTCCAACCACCACAATGGTCGACCCTCTTCGCCTAACTTTAGATTCAGCGACCCTAACCTAAGCTCCAACAACCATGATTTGTGGCTGGAGGAGTCACCCAATGCTGGTGATCTTCTCTTGAGTCTCGCGACACCAAATTGACGCCGCCTAACCACAAGCCCATCACGGTTTTGCTCACCCTCCTTTGGCGACCCACCATAGCCCTCACACCGCCATTGGATTTTCCAAAATAGGGTTTCAACCATGGATTTATATGGTTTGAATCATTCTGATTTTCTTCAATACATTTATTTTTATCTTCTGTCTTCTTTTGATAAGTTATTTTTATCTTCTATTTGGGCAGCCTTGGGTTGATTTTTGGGCTAGAACTTCGTTGGTTGACGTCTAGTGGTGGACTGGGCATATTGACGTTGGTATGGATTGTTTGCTGCCTTGATTGGAATAGTTTGGTGTTGTTTCTTTTGTTGGATTTTCTTGTTGGCATAGTTTGGTGTTGATTTTGTGATAGATGTGTTGCTATTGGATTTGCTGACTAGTTGGAGAATATTGGTGTTGAGTTTGTTTCACGGTAGTTAGTGTGGTTCTTTTTTTACAGGTTCACTAACCTATTTTTTTATTTATAGTTTTGTTCTTAAGATTGCTATTATGGAGACCAAAGATAGTGTTTAGCCCACTAATTATTTCTTGCCCCCTGATATGTTATCTATTACTTTCATTTGTCTTAATGGAAGTAATTATGCTCAGTGGGCATAGGTAGTTGAAGTGTTTCTCCTTGGTAGAAAGAAGTTTGATTACGTGATTGGTGAAACCCTCTATCTATGGACTCTAAATATGCTAATTGGAGAGTCGAAGATGCACAAATTAGGAGTTTCTTGTGAAATAGTATGGAGTCAAAGATTAGTTGTAGTTTGTTTTTCTTACCGGCTGCTAAACTTGTTTGGGAACAGGAACTTTACTCTAGTGTTAACACTTTGAAGAGAATTTTTGATCTTCATCAATCTTATTTCTCAATTTCTCCCTGACTCTCAGAGATTTGTCTTTTGAAGACTAATATAACAAGTTTAAGGGTATATACGAAGAACTCAATATTTATCGACCCATCTCATTTAATGTTAAAACTATGAAGAAACAACGAGATTATATGCATGTTACTCACTTCCTCTCTAGCTTATCTAAAATTTTGGATCCAATGAAATCACAAATTTTTGCTAGTAAAGACCTCCCTTCTTTGAGTGAAAGTTTTGGTAGACTTAGACGGGCCACATTATATGACTCTAATAGTGCTACATTCCTTTCCTCTAATATTGATACATTACCTTCTAGTGATAAATCTACTTTTTCCACTTCTATGGGGAGTAGTAGAGGCGATTGTGGAGGCTGAGGCCGAGGCCGTGGAGGTCATGAACAAGGGGATTGTGGTAGAGGACATGGCCTTCGTAAGTGACTTACTATTATAGTGACAATCATACGGTAGACTTTTGTATGGTAATCCCTCGGCTCACCAAGCTTATTTTCATGCTGAAGAACCACCTTCACAGTCACTTCCACCAACATCTAGAGTAGTCTCAGATGCAGGCAACACTATGGTTTTTCAAAGATGTTTAATATTTCTTAAAATCTTATTGGATTATTATTTAGTGTTTTATATTGTAGTTTGTGTAGAATTTAAGTCAGTCAAATAAGTCCTAATTTGAGTCAATAGTCTTATGTGACCTTTTGACTGCATGATCTTGGAACTAGGGAGAATAATTATTATGCAAATTGTCACTAGAGAATGTACTGCTATTTATATGTTGAGTATAGGCTGGTTGGGGACTTGTTAAACAGCCTACAGGTCATCCAGTTGATCTTGGCATATGATGTTGAGCAATTGAAGAGGAAGATTAAGTTTCCTACTCAAAGAGTAGTAGAGTTAGAAGATTCAAGATCTTTTGAAGAAGGAAAAAGGTCAGATAGTGACTCTGAGAACTTGTTTCATGGTCATGCTCCTCATAGGCAGCCACCTATTTGGGATGACAGAAGATGGGAGATGAATATATAGCTTGAAATACCAGAATTCAATGGTAGTTTTCAAGCTGAGGAAGCCCTTCCTGTGGATTTACTTTATTCATCTACTATTGTGACGTTGATGGATTATTGTATTCCAAACATATTTAAAGATAGTGAAAAATGCTCTAAATAAGATATTGCGGATTGGAATTCTTCGCCAATCTATGACAAGTACCCTAATGAAGATTATAAATTGTGCAAACAAGAAGTTGAGGAAGATGATGATAGACTTTCTTTGTTCAAATACAAAAGGTTGTTGATTTTACAAAAGAGAATTATTCAAAGGTAAGATTCATTGTTGTAGCCATAGAGCAATTGGGTGTCAAGACATTATCTCTTGAGAAGCAAAATCCACATGTTGATTTTCTTGGGGTTGACAAATATATATATTCTTGATGATAAATTTGATATTTCTGGTCCATCAATGGAGATTAAGGGTCCTTGTCCTAAATAGATAAGTGAAGCTTTTGTGCCACGTGAATCAAAAGGGAAACAAAATCTAGGAGCAATGGATGAATATGCTGATTTGTTTTTAGCTTTGGTCTCATGTGCTACACTTTAGAAAATAAAATTACAAATTAAGAATTTGTTCAACAAGGTTTATCATGAGTGAGAAAAGATTGACAAGTAGCATGTCGATTCCACTTTTATTGTTGAGAAAAAAGGGATAAAAAGAAATGATTGGACATTCAATAGATTGAGGGAAGGATTTGAACTTTAACTCAAGGTTGAGTTTTCTGAAACCAGGGGAGACTAATGTAGGCAGCTCTATGGTTTTTCTAAGTCCTAATTTGAGTCAATAGCATTATGTGACATTTTGACTGCATGATCTTGGAACTAGGGAGAATAATTATCATGCAAGTTGTCACTAGAGAATGTACTGCTATTTATATGTTGAGAATGGGTTGATGCAATGCATTTTTTTACCAATTCATATATCTATTTTAGAGAATCATTCTCTACAACCCTATTTGGGTTTATTTCTCCATCTACTCCTTTTATTCTCTAGTTCTTCTTTGCTCTAAATCAATTCCAACAACCAATGGTTATTATGGACGGCATCAATCTCTATCGTTGAGGAAGGGTATAATCGCTTCCTGTGTATGCATTCTAACTTTGTTGGGTCTAGTTCTACAGATACTTTGGCTCAACAAGTTACTTCCCCTGCTTGTCTTGCCACTTAGGACTCTTAGGTCATTGACTCAGGTGCTACTGATCATGTGACAGGTACCTCAAGCCTACTCTCGGACCTTGGGCACTCTAGCAGTCTTCCCAATGTTACTTTGACAGATGGTTTAATCGCTACAGTTCTAGTTTGGGCATTGCCAATCTTAGTCCTAATCTTTCTCTCTTGTCTTATATATTCCTAATTTTCCTTTTAATCTTTTGTCGATTAGTAAGCTTATTAAACTTTTGAATTGCGCTGCCATTTTTTTTATCCACTCTTTTTTTTTTTTTTATCCATTCATTGTATCTTTTAGGATCTCAAGATGGGGAAGATTCTTGGTGGAGGGCATGGAGCCGGTGGACTTTACTATTTGGATGGTCATGGTTCTTCCAGTTTTGTGGCTTCTCACTTGTCTATCTCACCTCTTCAGCATCATTGTCGCCTTGGTCATCCATCTCTCTAGAATTTGAAGTTGTTAGCCCCATTGTGTTATTAGATTTGAGTCCTAACAATGTAAAGCATGTCAATCGGGCAAACACCATAGGGTGCCTTTTATCTCTAGGTGTGAGAGCCATGTTAGTAGTCCTTTTTATTTATTTCATTTTGATATTTGGGGTCTAATAAACACTCCTTCATTGTTGGGATTTAGATGTTTTGTCACTTTTTTATCTTATGAAAGAAAGGTCTGAAATGTTATCAATTTTCAAACCATTTTTTAAGGGAATAAAGACTCAATTAAATGCTTTACTTCGTATTTTTTGGCCTAATAATGCTCGTGAATATTTTCATACATCTTTGTCTCAATTTTTTGATGATCAAGATATAACTCACCAATCTTCATGCCCCCATACTCCACAACAAAATAGCGTTTTTGAATGCAAAATGCATCATTTATTAGAGGTCACTCATGTCCTATTGTTTCATATGCATGTTCCCAAATCATACTGGAGTGATGTTGTGCTAATTGCCAGTCACTTGATTAATTGCATGCCATCCACTATTCTAGGTGGTCAGATCCCTTTTGTTGTACTTTCTCCTAACGCATCTTTGTTTCATCTACCTCCTAAGATCCTTTTTTTTTTTTTTATAAGTATCTACCTCCTAAGATCTTTGGTTGTGTGCTATGTTCATATCTTAGGTCCAAGGAGCAATAAACTTGATCCTAGATGAATTTAATGTGTTTTTCTTATGTACTCTTGTACTAAAAAAGGATACTGATGTTACAAACCTACTCTTTGTCATAGTTTCATTTTGTTAGATGTCGCATTTGATGAGTCTCAATCCTATTTCTTTCCTTTGGTTGGTAGTGATAGTTCTCTTCGTTGTCTTCCTTGCTTATTGCCTGTGTCTCCTATTGAATCTCATTCTCATAAACCGCTCCAGGTGTATCATAGTTGGCAGAAGCCTCCAACAGAGATTTCTTCCCCACTTAGTGACCCACCTCTTGACCCTGACTCTCTTCCAATTACTCTACGCAAAGGCAAGCGTACTTGTACCTCTCTCACCTTATCTCTTAATTTCTCTTATGGCCATTTGTCTTCATCTATCCATGCTTTAACCACATCCTTGAATTTTGTTGTTGTTCCTAAGTATGTCCAGGAGGTTATGTCCATCCCTGGTTGGAAGTCCACCCTGTCTCAAAATGCTACTTGGTCTTTGGTTGTTAGGTGTATACAATAAAGTACTTGCCTGATGGTTCTATTGAGCATTTGAAGGCTTGCTTGGTTGCCAAATGATATACCTAAACATACGTTGTTGATTATGTAGACACATTCTTGTCTGTTGCTAAAATTTCTTCTGTCCGAATTTTGATCTCCTTTGCTACTAATTTGGTTGGCCACTGTTTTAGTTAGACGTTATAAATGCCTTCTTGAATGGAGATTTGAAGGAAGAGGTGCATATGGAGCAACCACTTGGGTTTTTTTTCTTCTAAAGGGAGTTTGGAAAGATGTGTAGGTTGCACAAGGCCATCTATGGTCTTAAACAATCTCTTGGAGCTTGGTTTGGTAAATTCAGTGAAGCCGTGTTAAATTTTGGATTGCAACGTTGCCAATCTAATCTCTAAGTTTTCTCATACCTTTGCAAGAGGAAAGATATTGTAGATGGTATATGTTGATGATATTATAATCACTGGTAATGACAAGAAAGGTATTGATGATTTGAAGAGATACCATCAAAACTCCTTTAGAATTAAGGATCTAGGTAAACTTTGTTAATTCTTGGGTATTGAGATAGCACGATCTAAAGAAGGCATCAGTTTATCACGAAAAAAGTATATGTTGGATATTTTGGAAGAAACTAGCTTGTTAGGATCTAAACCAGTGGAGACTCCTATGGATTCTAATGTCAAATTGTATGAAGATTAGGGGAGCTATTATCTAATCCTAAGAGATATCATCGTTTGGTTGGTAAACTAAATTATCTCAAAATTATTCACCCACATATATTATTTGCAGTCAGTGCTGTGCGCCAATATATGAAAGATCCTTGCCTTCCACATTGGGAGGCAGTTATTCAAATTGCGAGGTATCTTAAAGCACATCCAAGTTGGTCTTTTGCATAAAGCTAATGGTCACCAAAGGGTAGAAGCCTATACTAATGCTAATTGGGCAGGATCATTGTCAAATAGAAAATCCACTACTAGGTATTGCATTTTTCTAGGAGGAAACCTGATTTCTTGGAAAAGTAAGAAACAAATTGTTGTTGCCAACTCTAGTGCAGAGGCTGAGTATAAGGCCATGGCACACACATCATGTGAACTTATGCGGATTAAGCTTTTACTTTGAGGAATTAAAATGTGAGCTTATGTGGATTAGGAATTTACTTAAGGAATTAAAATTTGTTGTGAAGGTGCCTATGACCATGCATTGTGATAATTAAGCAGCAATTCACATTGCCTCCAATCTTGTGTTCCGTGAGCGAATCAAGCACATAGAAGTAGATTGTCATATTACTTGGCAGAAAATAGAAGATGGTGTAATTGTTACTCCATATGTTTCTAGAAGAGTCCAAATTGCTGATAAGTTAACCAAAGCTTTATGTAAGACTCGTTTGGGTTTATTATGTAACAAGCTAGGATTGTATGATATATATACTCTCTAGCTTGAGGGGGAGTATTATGGGTATAAGCTAGGGGAAAAATAGTAACATCATTGTACTTCTTTATATATAAATAATATTTTGTGTTAGGTTTAACTTATCAAACCCTAAACATTTTTACTCTGACAACACTAACAATATTAGAAATGATTAATTTTATATTGATAAATACTTAAATTTATTTAAGACATTACAGCCAACAACTATCGATTTGACGGTTGAACCTTTGACCCTAAATATTTTTATTGGTAAGCTACCAATAAAGTTAGCGATTCTTGAACCCATGACATTATCATCAGCCTCGTTCTTAAGGGGGTAAGAAGTGCCTCTAAGCTAGATCCCTTTGGCTAACATTCTCACTTTTCTTGTTTATTGGATAGTATGGTTTTTAAAGCATTGGGTTTGAAAACGTGAAAAGCAACTGGAAACTAACCACCCGTAACTTCAAAGCAAGAAGACAAAGGCAAAGGAAAAAACTAAGAATTGATGTTAATATAGGATAGGTTCCAATTTTCATTAGATTTCCTGTTTCATTGGGTACACTTTTAACATCTCATCATCAATTATTAAGTGAGAGAATAATATGATTTTCAAACTTTTAATAATAAAATAGTGATTTAAAGTTTTAGGAATTTTGGTAATAGAATTTCATCTAGAATAGAATTAGCTTAATAATCTTAAATGTATATATACTGCACTGAGGACTCTTTTATTATACATGTGGCATAAAGGTCGAATATCCACTTGTTACAACCATTGCCTCCAGGACCCCAACTTTTAATGGTAGATGAATAGAATAATTTGAAATAAATAAAGACATTAATTTTCTTTTAAAAATTTCAAGCTTCTAATATAGAATTTTAATCAAAATAGTAATTTAAAGTTATTGGAATTCTGGTAATAGAGTTTGATCTATAAAAGAATTAGCTTTATAATTCTAATGCGGTGAGAACTCTTTTATTATACATTTGGCACAAGATGATGGTACACCCACTTGTCACAACCACAACTTATATTATATCTAAAAAATGAACATAATAAAACAAAATTTACCAAAATGCAAACTTGACACAAACACAAATGAGAAATATAATTTCCAACCAGAAACTAACTATGCCTACCATTATCCTTGGCTCTAACCTCACCCAAACTCATTATAAGCTTCTGTTTGAAATCCACAAACCCCAAATATTGTCTTCAATATTGTCTTCAGGGGAGCAGCTAAACAATTGTCCACTAGCCTTAGAGCATATGAATTAAGTTCTTCTCGTTATGCTCTTGAGCTCTCTCTCTCTCTGAGTTGAGAGAAGGCCCGGCTACCTCGAATTAGCCACAAATTCTGTTTTAGTTTTCATTTTCTAGGGACAGTATGGGGGGATTTCGAAGTTTCTTTATTGAATCTAAGTTGTTTCAGTTGGTGATTGAGGAAGGTGGGAATTCTTTCTCCCTTAAGATCTTTGAACGGGGAAAATACTATATGCAATCGGTGTTTATGGGCAAGAGTGCAACTCTTTGGACAATGCGGAATCTGGAACACACCGTGAGTGGGGTTAGTCCTAAGCAATTCTTCACGTTCAGGGAAGGTGATACTGCTTACGCGATGCAACGGGGATCCAACTCATTTGGGCAGTACTTATCAGTGACAGAGCTTAAGGTAGGAGGGCTGCGGCGAACTATCATTATTCCTGCCGGAAAATTACTACAAGGTTGGAGAACTTTTGGGATTGAATTAAGAAGGCTTTTGGAACCTTCTCAATATGCTTTGGGTGGATTGAAGTTTGTACCGTATAGGTTCAAGCAAATCCCAAAATACCAACCTGCCAGGTCTTATGTGGAGGCTGTCAAAGCTCCGGTACAGGCAAGGTTGAAGCATGTTCAGCAGACACTCAGCGAAGAAAAGATTCAGGCTGGTACCGTGAAGAATTTTGTGGAATTTCCGAATGATAATTCTCACACACAGGTGGCGGATTTTGAAACTCAGGCTGGTAGCTTTCCTCAGTCAGCCGTGGGTGGTGGTGAGGGTGGGAAGGGTGGCATTAATGGCAAGAATAAATTTGAGGAGAAAATCCCGGAAGGAAATAAATTCAATATTTCCTTGAAGCCCAATTTGAATTCAAATAAGATTGAATTTGGAAAGTTACGTGATAGGAGGAAGGGACGTTGGCTAGGGAGAGGGCTGACTGTGAATGTGAATGAATATGGAAAGAGGCGGGTATTTTGGGAGGGTGGTAAAGGTGTTAAACAGGCTGGCAAATGGGTGAGTAATACTGCCCATAGTATTAGTGTGGGCCTGGGCTCATCTAAGCAAAATGCCCAAGCCTTGATGGGTAATAAAGAACCCATTTTGGGCCTGGGTCTGTCAAGCCCACCTTCTTTTGAGGCTGGCGAGAGCTCATCCAGTGGACTTAAGGCTCTGGAGGCTTCTTACCAGAATGGTTTAAGCTTGCCGAGCTCAGGTGGGAGTGCCACGAAGGATTTTGAGAGCTCAAGGACCACACCCACCATATTGGAGCAACGTGCGACATCGTCGTGGGTATCGGTGGGCATAAATTCAGCCTTAGCAGTGACGGAAGTGGCGGGTAACGGCGGAGAGCCACTAGCTCAGCCACCCACTGCCTCGGCTGGACTAGCGATGGTTGCCCAAGCCTCCCACGATCTGATATCGCCGATCAGTGAGCTGAGTGGGTCGAAGTTGGTGCCGGTGGTGTCATCGGCCTTGATATCGGAACCGGTAATGAACCCGATAGTACCGGCGTTAGTTTCTTTGAATTCTCAAGTGGCTTCAGAGGTTGGGGAGGAGGATTTTGTGGGTTTGGAAGGACCGGGTACTTCTGATTTTGAGGGAGCTCAAATACCTGGCCCAACTACTCATCCCTCCATTAAGTATTTTGTTGAAGATTTGGAGCACACCTGGGGTGATTCTGAGAAATGGGTCTTAGAGCTTCGTGGAGGTAAGCAGATAGCTATTCCTCTCTCACTTTACCACTCACCTGGGAGCTTGTCAGACTGCTCCGATCTCGAGGGAGCTGTGAGACAGGGTAATAACACCTTCAAGGAAGAAGGGCATATTGTTAGTTGGGCGGATGAATGTGATGGTGCTCTGGATAATGTTTCTGCTGTTTCGGGGTCAGACTGTGAGTTGGGGGGATCTGATGGAGGTCTTGTAAATTGGGAAAATGTTAAAGAACCATTGGTTGTGCAACCGTTGGCAATGGCTAACCCAGTTGCTCCACTTGTGAAAGTGGCAGATGCTTCCACCCAATTATCTCCATGGATTGAGAAACGAATTAAAGCCTTTAGGAAATCTGTGGGTATTTCCTTGGAAGGCTTCGAAGCGGAAATAACTGGGATTTTTTTAGCTTTGGAAGCTAGGAAGAAAGCTAAAATGCAGGTAGAATGCTCTCAGAAGAGAGAGCCTAAGACAAGTTATAAAGGGCGTCGGGAGTTGAAAAGTCTGCTAAATTCTTGGAACTTTGAGAATAATTCTGATTTGGTAGGAGATGGCAGTGGGGAACGGGACTCTGTGGTGCCTCAATGAATCTGAAAATTATCTCTTGGAATGTTAGGGGGCTGAATGACTCTGAAAAAAGACTTCGAATTCGGAATATGATCAGAGGATGGGGTGCTGACATTATTTGTTTGCAGGAAACAAAAATGGAATTGATAACAAGGAGAGAGATCCGGAGCTTGTGGGGTTGTCAACATTTGGATTGGCTATATTTGGGTTCTATAGGTGCTTCGGGGGGTGTTTTGGTGATGTGGGATAGAAGGATGGTGGAAAAAATTGACGAAGCAGTGGGAAGGTTCTCTGTCTCTTGCAAATTTAAAAATGTAGTAGATCATTTTGTTTGGGCTTTCACTGGTGTATATGGACCAAATTCTGATTGTGACAGGCGACTGCTTTGGGAAGAGCTGGCTGGTATTCATAGTTGGTGGAATGTGCCTTGGTGCATTGGAGGGGATTTTAATGTTGTGAGATTTCCTTCGGAGCGACTTGGTGCAAACTCTTTCTCTTCAGCCATGCTTGATTTTTCAGATTTCATTTCTGAACACAATCTTATTGATTTACCATTGGAGGGAGGTACTTTCACTTGGTCTAATTCTGGAGCAGTGGCTTCGCGGTCTAGGCTTGACAGGTTTCTTCTCTCCTCTGATTTGGAGGAGCAATTTCCTAATATTCGTCAAAAAAGATTGCATAGATTACTTTCAGACCACTTTCCAGTTTTGTTAGAAGGGGGAAATTTTCACAGAGGTAGCCATCCTTTTCGATTTGAGAATATGTGGTTAAAGGCAGAGGGTTTTGTAGAGAACGTGAGAACTTGGTGGGAGTCCTATCATTTTCAAGGTTCCCCTAGCTTTCGGTTTGCAAGCAAATTGAAAGCTTTGAAGCTAGACCTAAAGAAATGGAATGTAGAAGAATTTGGCAATGTGGAGGATAAGATGAACAAGTTATGGAAGAACCTTGAAGCATTTGACTTGCTGGAAGATACTCGTCCTCTATCATATGATGAGACTTTGGAAAAAGAACAGCTTCGCATTGAACTTGAAAAGGTAACTCTTATGGTTGAAATATGTTGGAGGCAGAAATCTAGGGCCCTTTGGATCCGAGAGGGGGATAGAAATACTAAATTCTTTCATAGAACAGCAAACTCCCACAGAAGATTTAATAATATAGACAATCTGATGGTGGAAGGTGAATTGACTTCGGATCCTAATTCAATAGCAGCTTGCATCTCTCACTTCTTCAAACAATTGTACTCTGAAAATGAGGGCCAAAGACCTGTGCTTGATGAAGTGGAATTCTCTATGATTTCTGAGGAGGAAGCTGCCTGGTTAGAAAGACCTTTTGAGGAAGAGGAGGTATATGGTGTAGTCCAAGGTTGTAATGGCGATAAATCTCCAGGACCAGATGGTTTTTCAATGGCTTTCTTTAAGGCTTGTTGGGACTTTCTAAAACTTGAAATTATGGAGATTCTTGCCAACTTCCATTCACAAGCTGTCTTTGAAAAAAGTCTTAATGCGACTTTTATTGCTCTAATTCCAAAGAAAGTTGATGCTGTCAGTGTGAGAGATTTTAGACCTATTAGTCTTGTGGGTAGCATTTATAAAGTCATTTCCAAATTGCTGGCTAATAGGCTGAGAAGGGTGATTACTGGAATTATCTCTGAGTCTCAAAATGCTTTTGTTCTGGATAGACAAATCCTAGATTCTGTCTTAATTGCTAATGAGTGTTTGGATAGTAGGCTCAAGGCAAGGATACCTGGGGTTTTATGTAAGTTGGATGTGGAGAAAGCTTTTGATCATGTCAGTTGGGATTTTCTTATGTATATGTTGCAGCGTTGTGGATTCTCTGAGAAATGGAGAAAGTGGATTTTGTTCTATATTTCCACAGTGAAATTTTCGATCTTGATAAATGACTCCCCTAAGGATTTCTTTGGGAGCTCTAGGGGGCTGCGCCAAGGAGATCCTCTCTCCCCGCTCTTATTTGCTATTGTTATGGAGGCATTAAGCCGTCTGTTAGATGGTGCGGTTCTGGCTGGACACATTTCAGGTTTCACTGTTGGTACTAGATCTAATATTCCCCTCATGGTGACCCATCTTCTCTTTGCGGATGACACTTTAATTTTCTGTGATGCTACAGCAAGTCAGATTGAATATTTGCGGGAAATTTTAGCCTCTTTTGAGGCGGTGTCAGGGTTGCATATTAACCTGGCTAAGTCAGAATTAGTCCCAGTTGGAGAGGTGACTAATATGGGGGAGCTTGTGGCATTGCTGGGTTGTAGACAGTCATCTTTGCCAATGACTTACTTGGGACTGCCATTGGGTGCTAAATTCAAAGACAGGGCGATTTGGAACTCTATCTTAGAAAGAATGGAGCGAAGATTAACGAGTTGGAAGCGATTATACCTATCAAAAGATGGTAAGATTACCTTAATCAAAAGCACTCTCTCAAGTTTGCCAACTTATTTCCTATCTCTCTTTCCTATTCCTGCGGATATTGCTATTCGTATTGAGAGGCTACAAAGAAATTTTCTTTGGGGTGGGATAGATGAGTCTCCTAAATTTCGACTAGTAAATTGGGCCCAGGTTTGTTCTCCATTGCAGTATGGTGGTTTGGGTATTAAAAATTTGAGAACCTTCAATCAAGCTTTGTTGGGGAAATGGTTGTGGAGATATGGAAGAGAGACAACCCATCTCTGGAGGCGGGTTATTGAGGCTAAATATGGGAATGATTGGGGAGGTTGGTGTACAAAAGAAGTCTCTAATCCTTATGGTGTTAGTCTTTGGAGAACCATAAGACAAGGCTGGCCAGCCTTTTCAAAATCCATTCAATTCGAGGTTGGTGTTGGTGATAGAATTAAATTTTGGCATCATGTGTGGTATGGGAGTTGCACCCTCCGGGAGGCTTTTCCGGAACTCTATAATATTAGTTGTAATAAGGAGTCTTCTATTGCAGATGTTATGTCCTTTCCTAACCAAAGGCTTCACTGGGATCTTCTTTTTTCTAGAGCTCCTCAAGATTGGGAAACAGAGCATTTTTACACTTTTCTTGATCTTATCAATTCAATGCCCCTTAATGGTGAAGGTCAGGACAAACTTTGCTGGAAACCAATTGGGAATAAGAATTTTAAAGTGAGTGAGTACTATCTCTCTCTTTCCTCTACTATAGACATTTCTTTCCCTTGGAAGCCTGTGTGGCGGTCAAAGGTCCCTACTAAGGTTGCTTTCTTCTCTTGGACTGCCTCCTTAGGTAAGATTTTGACTACTGAAAATTTATGGTATAAGGGTGTAGCCATTGTAGATTGGTGCTATATGTGTAAAAAGAGTGGGGAATCGGTGAATCATCTTCTTCTTCATTGTCCTATTGCTTATGAACTTTGGTCTATGGTGTGGGCTCTATTTGGTCTTCAATGGGTTATGCCGCGTGGTGTCTTAGATTTATTTTCGAGTTGGCGAGGTTCATTTGGTGGGTGTCGGAGCATTGATTTATGGAGGGCTGTCCCTCATTGTGTCCTATGGTGTATTTGGCGAGAACGGAACTCAAGATGTTTCGAAGGAAAGGAACGGTCTATTCCAGAAATTAAATCTCTTCTTCTTCACACCTTGCTAGAGTGGAGTTCTTCCTTTAATCTCTTCTCTTGTTCTAATTTTTTAGAAATGCTGGATCTTTGTAATTTTTCTGTTCGATGTACTGTTTTCCTTGTACACCCCCAGTGTACTTGGTCTTTTTGGTTAATACAATTCCGTTATTTATCAAAAAAAAAAAAATTGTCCACTAGCCTCACATAGAATGCTGCTCCTCTTCGCCTTATGTAAACACTTAGACGAGAAAGGATGAATCATACTTCCAATGGTGTTCAAAAGCCTATAATTGAGATCAAATCTGTCTTATTGCATTCTTTGTATGAGCAATCAGCCGTCATATGAGGGATTTCTACTCCTTTTGTTGATTTTTTATCGACTACATAAATTTTAAATTGTAATTTTTTCCAGGATTCTCTTTATACATCCTCTGTACAAGAGTTTATTTCTCAATATATATATATATATATATATAAGAAATAAATTTTATCAGAAAAAATTCAACAAGTACCCCAAGAGTATACTAGCTAAAAGGTACATGACAGCTCTAAAATTACAATGATCAATAAGCTCAAATCAAGAAGAGATGCATATAATGCAAATCAAGTTCTTAAACTACACGATTAAAAAAAAAGTTCTTAAGATACACAGGTCAACAAAAATCTCTGCTTTGATAGTCAACTTTCTAAAATACTTATTAAAAAAAAAAAAATCAATTTTCTAAAATGGAAACTAACTTATTCTGAATGTTGATTGATAATAGTAAAACTTTTAAAGTTCTGAAAAATAATGAGGGAAAACAGTGACAAGGGACCTCTAGCATGCATTTGCACCTTCAAAAGCACAAAAAAAAAAAAAAAAAAAAAAGAGTAAAATTTATTGATATCAAAACTACAACATATCTCAATATACGACATGACAAATATACATAATCAAAGATTCAACACCAAAAAAAGAGAAAAATAGCCAAAGAAGAAACTGAAAATTTGTGCCAATCAAGTATCATATTTCGGTTTATAAAAAACGCAGTAAAGCATCAGATGTTGGAGAAGACCATAATCTTCAACCATAACTTGCATAAAATAATGAAGATACAAGATATATATACAAAAATTAAATATGGATACCCTAAACAAACCTGATCCATTGATTTGAGTATCAAACTGCAATCATTCAATGTGCAATCCATTAAATAGATCAGTGGAAGTTCAACCAGGGCATCATTCAAGTTGTCTGCCACACAAATGGCCAACTGTCAATATGTGAGATTAATAGAAAGTAAATTCTAACATTCCTATTCCATTTCTTAATTCAAGGGAAAACTTTACTGAGAAAACAAACGCAAAAAAACCACAAGTAACTAAATAATTAGGGGGTCAAAAGTAGTAATTGAATGTTTGTGCACTAAATTGTGAGTGGACAAAACCAAATGGGGTAAAATATAATTTTCCTTTTTTTAATTGTCAAATATTATATATCTTATGCACCCTTATAATATTGAATCCTCAAACTTAACCTTCACCCCTTGTTAAGAGGAAAAGGAGATGCCATTTGGACAAGAGGCAACTGGATAAATTTATAAATATGTCCATCATACAAAAGACAGCTGTTGTACTTTAGTGTAGAAGTTGAAAATCCATGGACAAAACTCTATCCAGTATTCCCCATTGTTTATATCAACTCAAAGTTAATAAAGGTAAATTATTGACCTACTAGTTTACTAAATGCTATGAAAATATGTCATATGAACCAATGAAAGATGCATCTACTTTTTCCAAGGCAAGAAAAAGGAGCTAGTAATGTCAATTTTTTAAAAACATTTTACCAGGCACTTACCACCATTAAACACCTTTTCTCCATTCCTTGATCCACTCCTTAACACATTCATGTAGCCCTTCACAGCCCGATAAACCTCACGAACAACCAATTCCATTCTCTGACAAAACCCACACCAACTATTGCTAAAAAGGACCAACACATCCCTATTCCATGCATGGACCACATTGTTGGTGTTAGATTGATTAACACCAAGAACCAGCTCAGACAATCTATGAATTGTAATTTGAGGGATTGAATCCGCCTCGTGAAAATCCACATTAACAAATGGAGGGACAGTGGCCTCCCTAGGGCTTTGAATAATGGATTCAGACAGTTGATATGGAGGAAGAGTCCCATTAAGAAAACCAGAGAGAAAATCAGCCAGTGAAGAGTAGCTGAAATCTGACTCTTGGGGCAATACATAATGCTGCTGCAAAAGGGGATCAATTATTACCAAGGATGGAATGTTTGAGCCACCGGTCAGAGCTCTAAGTAACCGATAGTTGCCATCAGAAAAGAAAAAGGAACCCTCAAAGCCTTGAAATTGAAGCTGTTGCTCCCTTAAGTTGTCCACCAACAAAAAACCTTTTTCTTCCAAGACCGCATCTTCAGAGCTTTTTTCTTCAACCACGACATTTTCAAAACTTTTTTCTTCCACTACCAAATCTTGAGCAGTGGCAACTTCTTCAAGAGCGGTTACAGATTGGTGAGCTTCTAAAGATATTAACTGCTTGCTTTTATCAACATAAAAAGCCGTCTTCTCTTCATCATACTCAGAAGAAGGCTCACCATCTGTGAGTTCAGAATTTTCCTCATTCATCTTAGCAGATAAACTTGCCCTTTGTGGCAATTGATCTTTATCTGAATCAACACTGTTTGAGACAAGGCCTTCCTTAAACACTGCAGGTGACACTTGTTTAGACTGAACTGTATCCGATGGTAATGTATTTACTGACTTAATGTCAACATCATCAGATAAAAGTTGGAAACCCAATTCCTTTGCAAGGGAGCTTAATTTACCTTCTTTATTTTGCCGAAGAAGGTGTGCCAGGATCTTATGCAACGAACTATCTTCTTGATCTGAAGATATTTTATCCAAAGTGACATGTTTATCCTCATTTAGGATCATGATAGTAGACAGCTTCTCTTTTAATTTAATCTTCTGAGCTGTCAGAGATAGTTTTAATCTAGGATGTTTAGATTTACCACCCCATGCTTGATAATCTTGGACTGAGGATTTCTCAGGCTTGGCCCTCTTAGGCTCACCCATCTGATATGAAATATGATAGTGCAGTGCCAGTTCTCTAAAAGTATCAAGAGCCTCTTTACCCTTTCCTCTAGTTTCAGACGAGTCAGATGATCTATCCACAAATAAAAGTATTGATGGCTTATTTGCAGGTAAAACAGGCTCGATATCATGCCTATCACCTTCCAGCTACATGATGAAAAGAGACAACTATGGTATTAATGAATGAAACATGCTAGCAAAGAAATTACTAAGAAAAAAAAATGTATGGGGGAAACGAACAAAACAAAAAAGGGAACAAACATGTAGAAAATTAGGACACGGGTACAGCAATGATCCGTATATTAATTAATTATTATTATTATTATTTTTTTTTTCAAAGCTTATAAAAATTTTTTATAACAAAAATATTATTTGTTTTTAAATAATTGTTAAAAAAATTTTTAGAAGATTATTAAAGCCTAGCTACTAAAAATATATATATGTGTCTACTGTCTACCTAGGTAATGAAAAAAAACTGTAAAAATTTAACATAATTACTTACATGGCAGTGGCATGATGGGTGGTGGACTTCAACTCATAGGCAAAAATTTAAAAAGAAGACCTCTTTACCTCTTTTGTTCACGTCTTCACGTGTGAGGTGGACAAAACAAGGAAAAAAGAGAAATAGATATAAGAAGCTGGGACATGCATGCAGCCGGAGGAGAAAGAAGAAGAAGAAGCTGGGCTGCTGAAGAAGAAGAAGAGGGAGAAGATCAGCATGAGAGACCATAAAAAGAAGAAGAATAAGAAGATGAGGAGAAAAGAGAGATAGATCTATGAAGCTGGGCTGCTGAAGAAAAAGATCGGCATGAGAGACTACAAGTGGGTACCGTACAATGCGTTTCAGCTTTTTTTTTTTTTTTTGGCACATGCCATGTCGCAACCGTGTCCCCGCGATGTCCTTGCAATGTCCATCATTTTTCAAAAATCGAAAAAATAAAAAACGGCTGGGACACACGTGCAGCAGTGTCCAACGAGTGTCCCGTGTCCCATGTCCCATGTCCCATATGTGTCTAACATGAACATGGCATCCTAAATGCCATATCCATGCTTTCTAGCCCATAACCCACACCATTGATGAGACTTTCTGTGTTCAAGTACAAAAGGCCATTGATTTTATTGATTACAATCATACGTCGGCACAATTGGTTTGTTCAGTAGTAGATGAGTTCTCTATTGATGAACAAAGTTTCAATCTACTAAAGCTTGAACTTGAACACATTCAACACTATGATTTCATTGGGGTTGATGAGCTTCTCTCAAATTTTCCTGGTAGTACAGTTAATATTAATTTGGAAAGATTAATGGAACACATTCCTAATCCTTTTTGGGAGGATTTTAGTGAAGAAGAATTAATAGAGGTGAACAAGAGGCGTGAAAGAGTGATTTTAAGTAGTCTTTGTGGAGGAGGCAACATGAAGTTTATAGATGCATGCATGCAACATAGGTGTGTAGAAGTAAAATCTGTAACACACAATTACTACAACTCTTCCACAAAACTTAAGTTCTACAAGAATACTAGGCTAGTAGCTAAACAAATAGAGAAAACCTCTCAAAACAAATTTTTTATTAATAATCCACCTCCCTATAATGAGTATTTTTAGGAATAGAATTTCTCCTATTCCTTTTAGGAAAAGAAATAATAAACCAACATCTACTAGAGAGAGGAAAAACAATTTAACTAGGAAAAGAAAGACAAATAAAATCCTAATTCAACTAGGAAAAAAAATTTTAACTTAAAAGAGCAAATAATCCTAATTCCACTAGGAAAGAGAAAACAACATAAATTATTAAAAATTTCTTCTTCTCCCATAATGGGAGGGGAGCCACTGTGAGTTTTTGTAAAATGTGTTACCAAATTTTAAAGGTAAAACATTTTATAACTTTTTATAAAGGATTATACGGTCAAATGAGATACTGAACAAATGAAGCTTAAATGAACCCCATGGAAAAAGAAGTGGCCCTCAGCTTGTATATGAAGGATGAGATAAAGATTATGCGCATCATGATCTTCTAAATTTTTTCAGATGAGTAATTAAAATCTGTAACCACTTTGATGAAACATGCTAGGCCAAGCCAGCTCCTACTGAACTCAACTTGAATTGAATCAGCCAATTCATACATCTGAAACGGTTTTAGCCACACATAATTTTTGGCAAAAGATAACATGACACAAAGAAACCTCGTATAAGACTAGAATCAACAGCAAGTAAAGAGCAAACTGATTAAAATTACCTCCGTAACAACAGAATTATCCATCTGTAAAACATCCTTGAGGTCATCCTCTTCTTTAAGAATCCTTGAACACGTGGGACATGCAGCAACATGAAGTACTGCTAACCATGAACTAGAATCTTCAAGACCAAGAGATGAAAGCATTGATCTTTCTGATACCAAACCAAATCTATGCCTTTCAGGGGCCAGGAAAAACTCTCTTGCAACAATCATAAACTTCGAGAAGAAAGAATCAAACTGCTGAAATTCTTGTAAGGTACAAGATGATATAACACCAGAGCTTACATTCTCAACCTCCTTGAAGGAAGCAGTTTCATTTACTGAGCTGAATTGCCCAAGCCAAGGAACTCCGTTGAAACTATTTTCAACACCACATTTCAATATTTCATCCCCTGATTTTAAAAAAGAAGGAAAAGGTGACAAACGTATTAGTTTTGTTTTATTTTCACTTCAAAATCAGTCCCATAACGATGTGCAATTAGAAACTACCAGCCACCTTCTGATTATTCTTCCTTGTATCTGCCAGTGTTTGATTTGCCTCTGCATTAAAGTTATTTCCAAGAAGATCTTCTACAAAGAAAATTATTGTCAGTATCATGAAAGGACAAATTAACCCTGCAAAAACCACATAGTTTCCAATAGAGACACTTCCTATCTTACCATAACTTTTGTTTCCACTACCCCACAAAAGGAAAAAATTGTTGAAGTAACTAACCAATAATAAAAAAAAAAGGATAATGCTAGTTATTGAAGTAATCTTAAAGAAACACCAAGCGGAACTTGAAACAAAAACTCATAAAAGCAGCTAATCACAATAACAACAAAAAATATTTAAGGTTTTCTGAAAAATAATGAGTATCATTTTTTTTTTTTTTTGTTGGGAAAATTCAATAGTTACAATGGGGGGAGGTGGGATTTGAATCCTGAATGTAATGGACACAGCAAGAGGTGCCAAGCAGTTGAGCTACAACACTCTTGGGCGGCTGGTAGAACATAAAAATGTTAAAATTTAAGAAGTGCATTTTCTTATAAGACAGATATTATTAATTATCCAAGGTTGGGGAGCAAATGTGAGACTAACCTTGCACAGCAACTCCGAAATGATTAGTGTTGTGGTTGGCCAGCAATTTAGGAGTCCATCCGCAAAATTCGAGGAGAAGTAAGGCCTTGTCAGTTGAAGCAAGAAAAGTGTTCAAGTGGTCAGGAGTGTTGAGGAGGGGAAGTTGAGGTTGATTGGAGTTGGAGCTGGAGTTGGAGTTGGAGATATAGGGTAAGAGTGAAGACAAAATATTGAGTGCACGAAATGGTCCTCGATATTTGTAAGATACAGAATGGAGGTAGAATAAAATGGTAATTTCCTCCTCCTCATTAGCAGGAGCAGCAGCAGCAGCAATAATAGCATCTGCTAGCGTCTTCTCCATATTTCTAAACATAAACATCAACTTTAAGGAGCTAAACTCCTCCTGTTGTCTATCAGAAACCACATGTGCTACTTCTTTCATGAGGGAACGAGACTCACCAGACCCTGTGCAATCAATACAATTAATCATCATAATCAATTACAATACTATTAATCAATGGAGAAAGAGAGAGAGAGAGAGAGAGAGAGAGAGAGAGATACAGGGAAGAGTGATGAAGAGGAGGATATAAGGGTTTCGTCGGATCTGAGAAGAGAAGTTTTGTTTGGTGAGGAGCTGCCATTCCGATGATGATTCACAATCAACCACGGCTACAACAACAACAACCAATAACAACAACACCACCAATTTGGCTTCCTTCATCGCACTCGCACTCGCAAACTCTCAAACACCACTTGGGGGGGCTTTTGTTCTACTGCACTCCACTTCGGGTTTAAAATCCTTTGTTTTTGTGTGTTTTTGTTTTGTTTTACAGACAGTTATTCGGAATAAAAGAAACGACCCCGTATTGACATCATCATCGGTAAATTAATTATGACAAGAAGGTAAAAAAAAAAAAAAAAAAGATAAATAGTAAATAGTAAAAAAGAGGAAATGGATGGATATTATAAATAAAAGAGAAATATAAAGAGAGTTAGCGTGGAATTGAATGAGGAAGGGATTCGTTGGGAATTCGAAGAGGAGTGTGTTGTGCTTATTGAATAACAAAAACCCTTATCTTTCTCATTCTCAGTCTCATTGTTATTCTCCTTCGCCACAGCCGCCACCACTATCTCTATCTCATCAACATTATCATCATCATCATCCAATGGTGGAGGAATGGCCGGCGAATCGCGTGAGAGACACGTTCATAAAGTTCTTCGAGGAGAGGAAGCACACAAATTGGAAGTCCAGCCCCGTCGTCCCTCACAATGATCCCACTCTTCTCTTCGCTAACGCTGGTATCTCTCTCTCTCTCAGAAAATAAAATAACATCTCTACTTTTTTTTCTGATTTTGATTTTGCTTCTTGCTGCTGCTGCTGCAAAATACTAAAGGAATGAACCAGTTCAAGCCCATATTTTTGGGCACAGCTGACCCAAACACTCCCTTATTCAAATTGAATCGCGCTTGCAACACCCAGAAGTGCATTCGAGCTGGTGGAAAGCACAATGATCTGGATGATGTTGGGAAAGACACTTACCACCACACCTTCTTTGAGATGCTTGGCAATTGGTCCTTTGGGGATTACTTTAAAACTGACGCCATTCAATGGGCTTGGCAACTTCTTACACAGGCACCCAACCAACCTCCTTCTCTCTCGCTTGTTACTACTTATTTGGAACTTCCATTCAAACCTTTCCATAATATATTCTTTCTTTCTTTCTTAGGTTTATAAACTGCCTAAAGATCGCTTCTATGCCACCTATTTTGGTGGTGACCAGAAATTGGGTCTTGCTCCTGATGCTGAAGCTAGAGATATATGGCTTCAATTTTTACCACCAGAACGTGTGCTGCCTTTTGGCTGTAAAGTATGCTCTTCTACACTTACTGTTTCTTCTGACTTTACTTACACATGTATGTTTCTTTGTGTTGTTGGTATTACACATTAGTAACAACTGTAATAATACATGAGACGACTGTCATTCAATTTATTTTTAAGAATCTGATTCTAGCTTTTCTGTTTTTTTTTTTTTTTATGATAAGTAAGAATGATATATATACGAAAGGCTACTCTATGCATGAAGAACATAGAGCAAACCTAGAAAAAACAAGAATAGGAAAACAGAGAAAAACATAAAAGAAAACCAAACAACTAAAAAAATTACAAAAGAGAAAGGGAGCAAAGAAAAGAAGGGGGGGAATCACTAGACGTGAGTCCCCATACCCGAGACCAATCAAAAAAAGTTCCACTAAAAAAAGCAAGCATTTGATCACTGGAGCTATCCAAATCTTCAAAAATCCTCCGATTCCGTTCCTTCCAAATACACCATAGGATGCACAACGGGACTAAGTTTCAAATCTAAGACAAATGCTTCCCCAACCAATTCCACTAGCCAAAGAGCAAGTTTGGAATCGATCTAGGTATAACCCAAGACAAGCCAAAAGTTATAAAGACAAAGCTCCATAACTGATAAGCCATCTCACAATGAAGAAGTAAGTGGTCAACCGTCTCTCCACAATGACGACACATAATGCACCAATCCACAAAAACCAATCTCCTTAATCTCAAGTTATCTCCCGTTAGGATCTTATTCCAAGCTACACACCAAACAAAAAAAGAAACTCGCCTAGGGGCCTTTGCTCTCCAAATAGCTTTCCAAGGAAAGACAGTTGAGGGAGAATCCCTTAATTTGTTTTTTTATTTTAACAATGTGCCATCCATATGCCATTGAACTTTGGCTCAAATGCCACTTCCTCTCCCCCCATTAGAACGTGTTTGGGAAAGATCATGGGTTCAAATTCAATACCCACTTAGTGCAATTCGATAGAATCTGGAATTTGAGATTTCATAGGAATTTTCATGAAAGGGAATTAGGGGCTGCCTTAGCTTTCCTTGAGTTCATTCAATCTCGGATCCCTAGGGGTGGTGGGGATGACACTTCTCATTGGTGTCTCAAAGGGAATGGCATGTTTGACACCCGGTCCTATTACAATATCATTAGGGGTGCAATTGCTTCCAATTTTCCGTGGAAGGGTGTTTGGAAAGCTAAGATCCCTAGGAGGGGGCTTTTTTTGTGTGGACAGTGGTTCATGGGCAGATCCTTACTTTGGATAATCTTATGCTTAGGGGACGCATTTTGGTGAATAGGTGTTGTATGTGCCATCGGAATGAGGAAACTATGGATTATCTTCTCCTCCATTGTTCTGTAGCTCACTCTCTATGGGTTTATATGCTTAATATCTTTGGGATACATTGGGTCATGCCAGGCTCTGTGGAAAGCTTGGTGTATTGTTGGAGTTTTTGGCTGGGAAAATTTAATTCAAACATATGGAATATGGTTCCCGGCTGTTTGATGTGGATTGTTTGGGCAGAAAGAAATCGGCGCTCTTTTGAGGACACCGAGAAATCCTTGGTTCAATTACAAGCTCTTTGCCAGAAGACTTTATTTGATTGGTCTAGGTGTTGGGGCTTCTCGGAATGCTCCACTATCTTAGAGTTTATTTCTTCTCTTAGTATTGCTCTTTAAGTTTTTTCCTATTCGTTGTTTGCTGGTTGTTTTGTTTATTGCTTTTCCTTGTGTTCACCATTTTTTTAGTTTGTTTTAATAATATTCTTATTACCTATAAAAAAAATATACTTTTTTTTTCTGCTTACACTACAAAGGTTCCATCTAGGAAAAAATATTCTTGTCCATTAATTTCATTTAAATTGTGTGCTATATTCAAATTATTTTTTATTTAAAAAAAAAAAAATCTAATTGGTTCATTGTTTTTGTTTCTTTGTACAGGACAATTTCTGGGAGATGGGTGATACAGGTCCTTGTGGACCTTGCACTGAAATACATTATGATAGAATTGGTGATCGAGATGCTGCATCATTGGTTAACCATGATGATCCTACGTGCCTTGAGATTTGGAACCTTGTCTTTATTCAGGTATTACTTTGCCACCGTGTCTTGTGGATTTCCATTCAGCATTCCTGATACGATTTGTGTACTTCTTCTTCAAAAGACTTCTTACTGTATTTATGTATATTCTTCTTCTTCTTCTTCTATGTGGCCTAAGAATGAATTTGATTTATTATTTACTCTTGTTTGATTTTGATTTTTTTGGCAGTTTAATAGGGAAAGTGATGGTTCTTTAAAACCCCTGCCTGCTAAGCATGTTGATACCGGCATGGGTTTCGAAAGGTTGACTTCTGTACTTCAGAACAAGATGAGCAATTATGATACTGATGTGTTCATGCCCATCTTTGATGCAATCCAACAGGTAAATGGTGATGCTGATGGTTCAGTGTTGGTAAAAGCGCGCTTAAGCTCAAAGCATGAAGCCCCAAGGCTCTAGTGCTTTTTGCCTCAAAAGCTAGGCTCATTCAAAGCGCGCTTTTTTGCACTTTTTCAAAAAGCTCAAAGCTCTTTTTGGCACTTTTTTATATTTTCCAAAAAAGAAACCAAAACTGAATTAAAACTATTGACATAAACCATTGATTTGGCATATTTTTAGTGTAACTTGTCCTAAAACCCACAACCTCCCCATGATTCTCTATTTTTATTTTTATTTTTCTTTATTTTTTATCCTTGTAACAGTAACCCACCCAGCTTCTTCTTATTCTATTTTTTCCCTTCTGGATATTTGCTTGGTACCAATTACCATATTGCTATGTCCTGATGTTCTTAGCTCATTCATGAAAAACAAAAAGTATGATATAATATATTTGTGGTAATTATTTAGTTACTTTAGTGGTTGATGTTGACCATAGCAAACTAATTCTTATAGACTTATAGTCATTAAGTGATTAAATTATTAACTAATATTACTAATTAGTCATAGGGCATTATGGATATTAGAGATTTAAGAAATGATATTTCATGGAAGTACTCATATCTAGCTGATCCAAAAAAACAAAAAAGAATTGACTTGCAATTTTTTTGTTAAACTTGCAAAAGTAAGGCTTCTCTAAATGTTATATGAATTATATAAAAATTTTAATTTCAATTTATATGATAATTTGATTGTTGCATTTCTCATTAATAATTATTTTTAAATTTATTAAATTATTTTTTTTAAATGTGCGCTTCACTCCAATCAGGCGTGCGTTTGCGCTTTGCGCCTAGTTTGCAAGAGGCCTTTGCGCTGAAGTGCTCCCCCCATTTTTACCAACACTTACACTGCGATGGTTCTACAAATTCTTTTTGCTTTAATATTATCATTTAGCTCTCTTAAAATTTTAGTCAATTTCTATAATTACTCTATTGAGCTATAATATTGAAATGATGCAGCCATGGAAGTTTAGTTTGCTATTACTTTGCAAATTTGCATATACAAGATTTGCATATTCAAGATTTGTTTTGTTAGGTGCACGTGTGAAGTCTAATTTAAGTAAAAGTTAGTGGTTTTTAAGGTCTAAGTATGAGTCTTTTAGGGTTAAAACAATATTTTATTTGGCTTTTTTTATTTATTTATTTATTTGTGGTCAAATTTATATTCCAGGGCAAATCTGTAATTTTTTTTTTGTGAATTATGGTAATTTTTGTAATTTAGTTGAGTCCTGAATTTTCTAGTAGATCCTTTGTAATTCCCTAGATTGATTGCATATTGATTGAATGTGAAAAGTGACCTTAAGGTGCCAGAGCCTTGTATCGCTTGAGGTGTGAGGCAACAAAAAGGCACTAGCCCGAGTAACAGGCACCAAATTCTTAATATATTTATTATACATATAGAACTTAAATCCTATGTAGCTAGCGTATTGAAATATTATAATGAAGTGTTTTTCAATGTGTTGCATGAAGAAATTAGATCTATCAAATTATTTCAAAATATGATTAACATGGTTTAGCTTCTATTAGTTATTCTAACAATAGGTTTTACAACAAGCTTCTATATAAAATCAATTAATCTAACAATAAGTTTCACAACAAACTTTTATAAATTAATTTAACTAACAATAGGTTTTATAACTTGCCTTTTGTAAATTAATAATCTAATAATAAGTTTTAAAATTACAACAACTTCTATAAAAATAAATAAATAACTAAATAAAAATATATATTAAAAATAAAAAAAATAAAAAACTTAGGCCCTCTCACCTTAGCGCCTTTTTCATGGCTTGAGGCGCCGCCTTACTCTCCTAGGCTGTAAAGGTGAGCGCCTTGCCTTAGAGCCTTTCTTTCTCTTTTCTTTTTCTTCTTCTTCTTCTTCTTCTATATACTTCTCCCAAATAGCCATCAAATAAATCATCAAACCACCTTTTAACTTTTAACACAACCCATAGTACTTTCGTCAACAACTTTAAATCCTATTTCCAGTAAACCTCCTAAACCTTAATCCACCACAGCCACACATAGACAAATTCCTCCAATTTGTCCTACATCAAGAAATATGAAGTAGACATGCAGTTTCTAGATTGACACGTTTTTGCAACATGTTTTAGATGGACATGATTGTTTTGTGTTGGATTTGTACAAAATTTTCTTCTGATTCAATGCTTCCATTCTATATTTTCATTTTTTTTGTTGCTTTATTTTTAATACAATATGTGGCCTTGAAAGTGTACAAGTTTTCTTGACTTGCCATTGTTGTAAGGCTAATTGCAGTTATCCATTCTAAATAAAGTGTTAGATCAAATCTGCATACAAGTCATGAATAGTGCACGTGAACAATAGCATGAATGGTAAAGTGAACAATTATAGAATGTCAAAGAGAAGGGCCAGAGACTAGAAAGGAGGAAAAACACATTTAGTCCAATTTGCATCAATACTCAAAAGAATCAATTTTTTCAATTAATGAACTCCATTTCTTGAGTACATTGAGGAGAAGGGGCTCTTTTTTGTACTTGTATTAGGACTCCTAATTTGAGTAGTAAGCTAAAAGTCAAACCCAATATAGTAATGAAAGACTAACTTAGCCTTAAAGGAATCAGACCTAAGATACTTGGAATTCTGGACACCAATTAAATTACCAAAATACCCTCAATTTGCAAGAGCTTTTGAAATTACATTTCTGCCTTTGTATACAAACTAACCATAATATGTAAAATATAAACCCAATTCAAAATTTCCCCCAACAATACTTATAACTTGACCTTTAAACCATATTTTGCTGCAGTTGGACTTCACACATTGACCCAACACAATAAGTCTTCAACAAACAAACCTTTGAAGTTACAGCAAATTAGTCTTCCTTGTCTGCATCACATGATTGTGTGTATATCTCATCAGCATTATTTGTAAACCAATTTAGATAGTGGGGTGAGAATTGAATTGATTTTAATTTAGGGTGTGATTTGTAAAATTTTATAGTTTAGGATGAATATTTCAAATGTCCCAAAAATTTAGTTTTATTGCTACAATAAACGTAATATTATATTCCTAAAATGTCTCTTTCAATCTTTTTCCATTTTGACCACATTCTTTGGCTTGAATAGCAGTAAATTCTGCACCCAATCTGCTTATTATTTTCATCCAGAATGGTTGATGATGCTACATGTATATGATCCATTTATTTGCAGGCAACTGGGGCTCGGCCATATTCTGGGAAAGTTGGACAAGATGATCTGGACAAAGTTGACATGGCATACCGGGTTGTTGCAGATCACATTAGAACTCTTTCATTTGCCATTGCCGATGGGTCTTGTCCAGGTAGGGTACAACAGACAAGAATTCTTGTCCACCATTTTTCCTACTTGGCTCTTTTAGTCATCTAGTTGAGGTCTGTGGTTGTGATTTCCTATGGTGTACCTCTAATGGAACATTATTGACTCTACTGATCTTTTTTTGTTAAAAAATGTATTTTGCTCTATGGAGAACCTCTTGAGGCTTTTGGAATATTGTCATTGATTTGGCCATGTTTGCTTGCTAGCATGTGCATATGTAAAGTGGATGGATTAATATTTTAGGCCACCTTATCATTAATTTTTGCAACTGATATTGACTAGATGGTTCTACACTACGTGGTTGATATTTTTCTTCTTTTTCATATTCCATAAAATTATCTGTACAAATGAGTATAATTTTTCTCAAAGGAGAGGCTGCCCTTTATAATTGTATCCTTTCCCTCCTAGAATTTTGATATTTAAGTCTCTTATTTCTGGGCAGTGTGTTTTTCTGCATCACCATTTCTTTTATAGGATTTTCAGAAGGTATTTGGTGGCTAGGTAATTTTTAATCATGTAAAGGATTCAGAGAGGTGATTTCATTCCCGTATGTTGAAAAATTAGGAATTGTAATAATGTGAAAAAATTGTATTTGGACAATGTTTGTGCATTTGTGTAGTAGTTTTGTTTTGTTGGATTATTTTTTGGGGGCAATTTTTCGCGTTAAGGCTAGATGGCACCTTAAGAGTGATTTTTTAAAAGATTTATTTCATTTACTGTATCGCTTCTTGGCTGTCAAAATGTTGGAGTCTGTTGCTTTAATCTAATGTAATTGAAGATCAAAATGATGGAATTTCATCTTTTAATGATAGTGGTTATTCAAAACTATCATATAGGCCCTGAACTTATCTTTTGTAATCCTCTAATTGGTTTCTTGTTTTTTTAGTCTATTTATAAAATGTTTTCCTATACCATATTTCTCTTTCGATAAAAGTGTGGTTTAGTTATTTGTGAATTTGTTTTCAATAAATTATTCAATCTTTTGCATGCTAGCAACTTCTCACAATTCTTTGTGTGTAACTTATGACAATTTTACTTGATGTGTAGGCAATGAGGGCCGTGAATATGTCTTGAGGCGTATTCTTCGTCGAGCTGTTCGTTATGGAAGTGAGGTCTTAAAAGCTCAGGAAGGATTTTTCAATGGGTATAGAGATGTATTTTAATTTTTGTGATTATTTTCTATTTTTGGTATTGTTGCATCTAAAAGTTTATCATGCAACACTACATCTCTCTCTCCTTCATGCCTCTCTTCTTTCAGAACAAATCTAATTGCCATTGGGAAATTAAATGCTTTTGTTGAATTTAGGCTTGTAAACGTTGTGGTGAGAGTGATGGGCAATGTTTTTCCGGAGCTAAAGCAGAATGAAATGCGCATTAGGGACATAATTGCAGAAGAAGAAGCTAGTTTTGGTAAAACTTTACTTAAGGTAAGTGTGGATAGCATTATATTTGTTGGTACCCCTATTGTTAGTATTACAATATTTAGTTACCCCATATAGTTAAGTGTAGACACTTTCTGAACGTGCTCTATTTATTTATTGATAATATATTATGGTATTTATTTTATATCATATCCAAGGATGGATTTCTTTACAGAATTTGTATGATTTTTCCTTTTATAATTTCATTAAAAATAAAAACCCTTGTGTCCACTGCTTTTAAAATGCAAAACCTCACCCTTATATGAAAACTCCCATAAGTCTAAATTTAGGACTTGGGATTCCAAAAATTTACGGAATGTCTAAAAAAAATTGTCCAAACCAAGTAACAGGTGTATATACAATCCAACTTGATAAATATTTTAAAAAAATAAAATAAAACTTTATGCAATCATTTGGGGCATGACCGAGTGACTGGTAAACACAAATCTTTGAAGCCGAATGATTTGGGATCTTCCAAGAAAGTAGGAAGTTGTTTGATCTAAGGGAAGATGATATCCTTGGCATATAATTCGTCATGTTGTTAACAAAAGCGACACTAGGGTTGGGAAGGTGTAGAAAAGTGGCACCAAGGGATTGGAAGAAGGTTTAGAAAAGTGGCATTAGGGTTTGGAAGAAGGTTTAGAAGGATTAAGACTTTGAGAGTAAAATTTTTAGTCTCTTATTTTATGTGGATAAAAAAAATAACTCTTTTAACAATAAAATCAAATTTTCTAAACAAGACACTCTTATTTCTTATCTTTCATTTTCCTACACTTTCATGCAGGGTGACAAAACAATAAGAAAGCAATTATCAAATTTTAAGATTAAACTCTAAACGAGGGACTTAAGGTTAAGAATATGGCCCAACATTTTTCTTATTAAAAAAAAATACCTCACAAACATGGGAGAAAATATTCAAATATTTTAGAAGTTTCAAAACAAGGGGCTCAATGTTTGATTACTCAAATTCAACTCCTTCAGTGCCAAAAACTAAGAAAATCTTCAGAAAATGGAGAAAATCCCCAAATAATTTCGTTCAAGCCCATCACAATGCTGCCACCAACCCAATCACTTAAAACCCCTAAAAACCTCACGTTCTGTTATCTATGCACCTTGAGATGCTTGCAACTAATGCCACTTGATGGCTTGAGCCAAGCTGCCTTACTTGGTTTTGACAAGCTGACCATAGCAAAAATTAGTCCCGCTCACTTTATAATTTTTTTTGATAAGTAATAAAGATTTATTGATATCCAAAAAAAAGAGACACCCAATTACACAGGGAGTATACAGGGTTGTACATATCAAATACAAAAATTACATAAATCAAGTAAATCCAAAATTGAAGAAAAAGGTTGGTTTCTCCACACTGAGAACCAATCCAATAAGGTTCTGAAAAATAGAAGCTTGAGATCAGGCATAAAACGCTCATTGTCTGCAAAACACCTACTATTTCTTTCTTTCCAAATACAGCGCATCAAACAATGAGGAACAACCATCCATATATCTCCATTACGATGGCGACCAAATCGACCTTGCCAGCAAGCAAGAAGCTCAACAACAGACATTGGCATAACCCAACAAACTCCAAATAAACCAAAAACCATATCCCACAACTCTAAAGCAACCGGACAATGAAGGAATAGATGGTCAACAGTTTCACTACTATACTTGCACATATAACACCAATCCAAAATGCATACCTTTCTTTTCCTTAAATTGTCAATTGTCAAGCATTTCCCCAAGGCAACAGTCCATACAAAGACAGCCACTCTAGAAGGAATCTTTTGCTTCCAAACTCTTTTCCAAGGGAAAAACTGCTCACTATGGCCAACTAGAAGATGGAAGTACGCACTAACCATAAACCCCTTACTCTTACAAGGTAGCCAACATCTCTTATCCTCCCCAATCCCCCTTATGGGAATGCTATAAATGGTATTTATGAAGCTCCAGAAAGCTTCCAATTCCCGATTATGTACATTCCTACAAAAATGTATCTCCCAATTGAGGACTCCATTGGTGTACCTCAATAGATCAACCACACTCACCTCTTTGTTTCGACAAATCCTATATAGTTCAAGATAGCAATCTGCAAGAGAAGATGTTCCACACCATCGATCTGGCCAAAACTGCACTTTTGATTCATCTCCAATTTCATACAAAATAAACTGAGATAAAGAGGGCCACCCCCTTCTAATATTTTTCCACAAACTAACTCCATATAGGCCAGAGAATGAGCTAGAACACCAACCACCCTAATCACAACCATACTTCACCTCTATCACTTGTCGCCATAGAGCATCCCTTTCTTGCGCAAATCTCCATAACCACTTCTCTAATAAACTTACATTAAAGGTTCTCAGGTTCCTAATCCCCAAACCACATGAAGAAAGTGGAGTACAAACCGTAGACCAATTAACAAGATGAAATTTGGGCTCATCCCCTAAGCCACCATATAGAAAGTCCCGCTGAAGTCTTGCAATTCGGTTGGCCACTGAAGCAAGAATAGGAAATAAAGAAAGAAAATAAGTAGGAAGGTTTGAGAGATAGCTTTTAATTAAAGTGACTTTACCTCCCTTGGATAAATATAATTTTTTCCAACTTGCTAATTTTCTTTCCATTTTCTCTAGAAATAGATTCCAAATTGTCTTGTCCTTGAATTTTGCCCCCAAAGGAAGGCCTAAATATTTCATTGGAAGAGACCCTTGCTTACAGCCTAAAACAGCCACCAAAAGTTCAATGTTATGAACTGCCCCCACAGCCACCAGTTCAGACTAACCCAAATTTACCTTCAGACCTGACACAGCCCCTCAAACCAAATGAGCACCATACGGAGAATCAACATTTGATCAATATTAGCATCACAAAAAATTAGAGTATCATCAGCAAAAAGAAGATGGGAAACCACCAAAGATCTTCCTACAGAATCACCTACACGAAAACCTGATAGATGACCTTCTTGGACAGCCTTATCCAACATTCTACCAACGGCTTCCATAGCCAACACAAATAACAAAGGGGACAAAGCATCGCCTTGCCGCAACCCCCTTGAACTCCCAAAAAACCCATGGGGAGAACCATTAATAAGGATAGAAAAACGAACCGTTGATAAACAAAATGAAATCCATTGCCTCCACTTATCAAAAAAGCCACAACACTCAAGCAAGAGTGTAATAAATAGCAGAATATATTACCTTCATTGGTGTGATGAGGAAACTGTGGATCACCTTTTACTCCATTGTAAGTTTGCTCATGCTTTGTGGAGTGAGGTTTTCCTTATGTTTGGAGTTTAGTGGTATGTTCCCTCCTAGTCTAAGGTTTGAATCCCCTTGGGTGCGAACAATTTCTGGGGGCCACGCCCCGTTGGCGAAGCCAATGACTTACCTGATCCATGTGATGTGGTCGTGTTACATGGGTCTGGGATTTAACTGGGTAAAAAAGACACAATGCTGTTCATGGTCTCCAAGGTTCCTCGTCATAAAAAAACAATATATATATATATAAACATTTTCCAAAAAATTCCTTTATTTAGATCCCTCTTCAATGAATAATCTAGCAACTGGCGAAGTGTGGAAGGCAAGAACCAAGGTATTTCAAATGTAACTTTAGCAAGATAAATACTAAACAAGTCCAGGATGAAAATGGACAACGAATATTGATATGAAAAACTGGTTCTTCATGGATTTGTGAAACACATTTATGAATAGCCTGCTTACTTGAACTAAGACTCTCAGTGATTACTGTCTTTTGAAAATGCTGACCGTGTCTATAAATCAAATTTAGATGACATTGGGGGCCTTACAGATATCTGTCACAAATGATATTTGTAAGCTAATGTGTAACTAATGTATTTAAGAATATTGAATGTATATATGCGATTAAGAATGATGGGTTATCTATTTTGCTACTGGATTCCTTGGAAATATGACTTCTGTCACTTGCGAGATTCCTTTTTTTGTGTGAGAGAGAGCCTTAAGTACTCATTCATTGAGTTGCATCCATTATTTTTTATGGTATTGAAATGGGAACTTTTCCTGTATGATGTGTTTTTAGCTTTATATATCCTGGCTTTGTGGAGATATCTGTATAATTTGTCTAACATATCACGTCTTGGCATCATTTACTTGTATGTAGGGAATCGAGAAATTCAAAAAGGCTGCTCAGGATGTACAAGGGAAGATATTAAGTGGGCAGGTAAGTATTGTTATGATTACAACCTCTCACTCTCTCTCTCTCTCTCCCCCCCCCCCCTCCCCCCACAAAAAATCCTGTTTTAAGTTCTGTCCAATCATTGATATTATTAGAATTTTTATATTATGACCAGTGTTGGTAAAAGTTTCAAGCACACTTAAGCGCATAGGCCTCTTGGAGCCTAGGCACAAAGCGCAAGCGCACCTGATTGAAGTAAAGTTTATAGTTTTCAAATATAATATCTTATAACTTCTAATAAAAATATTCGTAACATATAATAAAAAATAATAATAACTCAAAATTTGTTCCTTTTACCTATTAAGTGCAATTGTATAATGTTTGTAAGTTCATATTGAAATTATTTCAATTCTTAAAATTCTTATATTGTAAATTGAAAACAATTTTCAATGGTCAATATCATAATAATCTAATCATATAAGTTTTAAACATAATATTTTATATAATTCTCTTGTGCTTTATAAAAGTTCATAAACATGATAGTTATTACCAAATGATATGTAAAAGATGTATATGGTTCTACCAACATACATCTAAAATTCAAAGATCAAAAAGCACAAGAATCGTAAATTAACCTTGTTCGTATCTTATCAGTTATGATGTGTAAATTAAAAAAATTGTTTGTGTAATACAACACTGTAATAGTGTTGGTGAAGCACACTTAAGCTCAAAGCGCAAAGCCTCAAGGCCCCCATGCTTTTTGCCTTAAAAGTAAGGCAAGGTGCATTCAAAGAAGCGTGCTTTTTTACGCATTTTCAAAAAACACAAAGCGCGCTTTTTATATTTTTCAAAAAAATAAACCAAAATTGAATTAAATCTATAGGATCTTGACATTATTGATATAAACCATTGGTTTGGCATATTTTTAGTGTTACTTATCATATATATATATTTATATATTGAATGTAACTTGTCCTGAAACCCACAACCCCTAGTTCTTCTCTATTTTTTTTTTTTTTTTTTTCTCCTTGAAACAGTTACCCACCCAGCTTCTTCTTCTTCTATTTATTATATTTTTTCCCTTTTGAATATCTGCTTGTTACCAATTACCGTATTGCTATGTTCTGATATTCTCGTTCATGAAAAAAAAAGAAGTATGAAAGTATGATATAATATATTTGTGGTAAATGTTTAGCTACTTTAGTGGTTGATGTTGAACATAGCAGAGTAATTCTTATGTACCTAAATCATTAAGTGATTAAAATTATTAACTAATATTAGTACTTAGGCATGGGGCATTATTATGGATATCGATGGAAGTACTTATATCGAGCTGGTCCCAAAAAAAATACTTGCGATTTTTGTGTTAAAATTGCAAAAGTAGGGCTTATCTAAATGTTACATGAATTATATAAAATGTTTTATTTTAGTTTATATGATAATTTGATCATTTAATTGTTGTATTTTTAATTAATAATTATTTTTAAATTTATTAAATTATTTAAAAAAAATGTGCACTTCACTTCAATCAAGCAGGTGCTTGCACTTTGCGCTTTGCGCCTAGGCTTCAATAGGCCTTTGCGCTTAATTGTGCCCACGCTTTTGCCAACACGGCACTATAATTATAGTGGTTGTGTGATAAATCATTAGTCCTTGTCATTTCTTTCAAGATCAAGCAATTAATTTTGATGATCAATATCTTTTTTTGCAATAAAATTAAAAAGCGTGCCTAGGCATGCTTTGTGCTTCTTCAAAAAGCTCCAAAAAAAATGTCTAAAGCGAGCTTCATTAAATGAGCTTTTTTTTGGCCTTGTGAAGCGTTGAGAGCTTTGGGATTTGAGCTTTGAGCTTTTAGGCACGCTTTTAACAACACTGATTATGACTGCTCATTTTCCAAAATTGGCTTTATGTTCTCTTTAATTAGGTTGTTGTTGTTCTTCTAGCATATGTAGAAGTTTATAAGTAGATTTTATTGACTTAACGGGTTTCAAGTAATAGCCTACTGGTAATGGCATCTTTTGTGATGTTTTTGGTTCAAACCCCACTTCACCCTCCCCCAACATATTAAAAAAAAAGGATTTTATTGACTTAGGATGAAAGACCTATTTCTTGAAGTGCCTTACTTTACCTGCTTTCTTTGGCTTTCTAGGTTTTTTTCTTTATTTTGTACAAGTTGTACATTCACTCAAGTTTAACTCCTAAGCCTCCCAAACAGGGGTAAACAAGAGGGGGGAGGCGCGGTGGAGGGAATTGTCCATTCAATTATCCAATACATGTTATCTTCATCGGATTATGAAGTTATGATTTTAATGATTAAGCCACAATACATTGTTGAAGTTAGTGGAAATGAATTCTTCTCTAGCACTCTACTCCTTTTCAACAAGGTCTAAAGTTCTTATATCTGTCAACCCCATCCATTTCCATAAATGTGTTAACCAAGAAAGCGTTGGGTCTCAATGCTTTTAATGGCAAATACTACTTCTCTTGTTGAATACATACCCCAACAATAAACTCGATGGACTTGATTCCAAGTCTGGACGACCATATTGATTCATCTTATGGAATTCAGAAATTTTGATTGCTTGCCCGCAAATGCTGTTAGGAATCTATTAAGGCATTGCTTTTGAATCTTATACCTAATTAATAAGTCTAGTTGAAAAAAAATACAATAAACTCTTGGGTAATTGGTTTCTCATTTAATTGATATTATGATTTAGGTCTTTTCAAAATCTTATGATTTATGTCTTTTGAAGATCCATCCTCCTTATCATACTTATCACTGTTTTTAACCCAGTTGATCACTTTCTGCAGGAGGCATTTGTTTTGTGGGACACATATGGGTTCCCATTAGATTTGACCCAGGTTCCTGAAGTGCTTTGCTTTTCCCGCCTTCTTGTTTAGTTGTATATAATTACTTTTGTAAGTTAATAATCTTTTGTCTATCAGTTGATGGCAGAAGAAAGGGGCTTACTGGTTGATGTTGACGGTTTCAATAATGCCATGGATGAGGCAAGAGAAAGATCAAGGAATGCTCAAAATAAGGTTTGAAGAGTTTTCTTTCTTCTCTCTTTATACATATGCCCTTAACTATATACTGAGTTTTTTGGCTTAATCTTACATGGATCTTGTGAAAAATAAATATTGATGATTTGGCAAACTGGATAATGCCAAAGGAATGTATGGCAAAAAAATGATAATACAGGTTGTATATTCATTTCTCATTTTGTTCTAATATTTATTTCTTGGCAGCAAGCTGGTGGTGCTATTATTATGGATGCTGAAGCTACTTCAGCATTGCACAAGAGGGGGGTTGCTGCAACAGATGATTCCTTCAAATTTATTTGGTTCAAGGTTTGATATTGAATATTACTTCCATTATGATTTATAAATTGTTACCCTCCTGGGTTTGAAAATAAGTCTTCAAGTGTACCTATCAAAAAAAAGAAAATAAGTCTTCAAGTGTTGGTAAAAAAATATAAATAACAACACCAGTATCTTAACTTTGAAAGAGAAGAAATAAATTTCCTTTTAACCATGCTAAGAGTATACATTCTTGGATGTTGTACTTTCTAATTTCTTTTCTTGATGAAATATCACAAAATTTGACTTTTTGGGTAGCTGATGGATTATATACTCATTAGAAATATGAATATACATTCTTAATCTAACAGTTTGCTCGCTGTTTCCTACGAAGACATCACATCCCCCCCCCCCCCCCCCCCCAACCCCAATCTTCAATTATCAATATATCAAAATGTGTTTTATGTTACATTTTCTTACATATGCCGAGAATGGAAGAACATTTTGAAACCTTTTCTGTAGACAAACTATGTTGAACTGTTCTCTTTGTCATTTTTTAGAATATTAGGGATGGAAATAAATAACATTGTTTTGAAAAAAATACATAATTGGAGATTTGAATAGTGAAATGTTAGCTGCCGTCATTTGGTGCTTGATTTGGAGTAAAGGGGTGTGTTTTGGTTTTCTTTTTCTTTTTTCCTCTCTAAGCTGGAATTTATATAATGGGATTATGTTTTTCCTTTGGTCCCTCCTAGAGGAAATAGCTCCCCACTCTATCATATCTATTCATTTTAGAACAATATGTCCACTCATGATTTGAAGGATATTTTGCAGGTTTCCCATCTGCCTGCAATTTTTGTAAATAGTAAAGCTAGTTAGCTCTTGGTCAAAGGATACTTCTTCCATAAGAATGGATGGAGGGTGAGGGCTTGAGTTCAAAAATCCTACTAGGTTCTTGTGTAACTTACCAATAAAAGAATTATGGGTCTGGTTAACAGGTGCCCTTAGGGCATTTGTTAATGGACTATTTTAAGAAAATTTTAATACCACTTTTATTGAAAATATAAAAAACTGTCAAAAAAATCAGTTTCTTTTTTTCTTTTCTCATAAAAAGTTTCTTAAAATATTTTCTAAAGCAATGCCCTTATGACATCCATTAACTTTTTTCAAAAATTATACAAATTAAAGGATTTCTTTTAGTTTTATGAATTGATGGATAATAATTTCTAGATGAGGTTGAGCTAGTAAATTTTATAAAATTTATAACTAGGTTATATTTGTCTTTACATTGATTGGGTCTCAACATTTTAGTTTTGAGGCAAAACAATTATGGTCTGATTGGATGAAGGGAGAGGGAGGGGGAGTAGAGTTGAGGTGGCTGGAAATTGCCCCTCTACTCTCCCTCTATCCAATCAGACCATTAGGGCCTGATTGATATACTGAATGATGATCAGGGAAGGAATATGAATCATTGCTAGTGGGAATAAAACATGTTAGTAATGAAATTAATATCTCTATACATTTTTTTGGTGGTAACATGACAAATGGGTTGAGAGGGATTTGGCTGTGGAGGAGGTGGCTACGACTTCCACAGTGATGGCCTAACTAGATACCCTTAGCTTCAAAAAAAAAAAAATTTTTTTTTTTTTTTTTTTTTTTTTTTGGTTTTTCTATTTCTCATTCTAGATTGAGGGGAGACTGTAGAGCCTCAGGTCCAATTGTCAATAGCTTTTATCTCCAAGATGCAATCTGGCAATTATACAATAGCTTTGTATATTATCTAAGAGCAATGAGGTTTCATTCACTATTTTCTTCTACCTTAGAAATTCATTCTTCCGCAATTGGATTTTTTAAATCAAGATTTACAAATAAAATAAATATGGGTTGTTAAGTTTCATCCTTTAATTGAACCTATCAAAAAACAAATCCACACCTCAAAACCATGAATCATCTTAACTCAAAGAAAAACCAACTAAGAGAACTAGGGAAATAGAAGTTTCTTAGACCAGTTCTAGATCCAAGAACCAAAGTAAACACAATTAAGATGAAAAATTCTTAAATCTCAAATACCCATGTTCATTTTTACCTAAGGATAATACCAAAAATTCAAAAAAAAAAAATCCCTAGATCAACAAAACCCATATCAAAATTAAAGGCTAAACTTCTAAATGATCTTCATGGAAGGCTGAGGAGCCATGGAGGAGATGACTAAATTAACTTCATTGTGGCTGAGGTGTGTTTGATGGAGAGAGCGAAGTCAATTGACAATGATCCTAGTTGAAGAGTGAAGAAGAGCATTTGAATTTTTCCTTTTTTTGTTTATAGGCGAATAACTACTCCCCATTAGTGAAAGTGCAACAATTGTTGAATACCTATTCTAGAGGAATAATTGTTCCATTACAAGCTCTATTTAACACCCCAAACATGCCCTAGTTATAGTCACTTGTTCTAGAGAAATTGGAAAAGCTCAGTCCAATTTCTCTTACTTCTCCTATTCTTTTTTCCTTGGACTGCCTCTGTTTTTCATATTTTAAAGCATAGAATACAGAAGTGACCATCAACATTGTTAATCCTGGGTGTTAAGGGCTTTTTTTACGCTTAGAATTATAGATGATGAAATTGCACAATGGCATCATGTGCAGGAGTGTTTTGTTGTGATTAGCCATTCTCTACTTTGCATATGGTACTCAAAGGGATTGATATCATTTGACATTTACTGGTATAGATAATTTGTGCATTATAAGGATTGATATACTGGTTATTAGACTACTGTATTTTGTATTAATGTAATTTTCCTTTTTATATGCTATACCAGGACCATGAAAGTGTGATAAGAGCAATTTATACCGGTTCCCAATTCTTGGAAAGTGTTGGTTCTGGCAGTGAAGTTGGTATAGTTCTGGAATCTACAAGTTTTTATGCTGAGCAAGGTGGTCAGGTATTGTATACCCTAGGGTTTTTTTTTACCTAGTTTTTGTCAAAATACCAGGTTCAAGCAATATGCTTTTAGTTCTGACTTGTTGAAACCTGAATGGATTCAGGTTTCAACACTCGTAGGTTATCATGCTTGCATTGATGTAAAAGTAGCTTGGACTCCATCTATAAAAAGCTGCTTTTTATATCAGATGTGTGTGTGTGTGTGTGTGTGTTTAAGTAATAATAATGACACCAAAGAAGCGTCCGACCCAATGCTTTATATCTATCCTAGTTGATCCTGATTTGATACATGAAAATGTACACAAAGAAATCTAAAGAATTACAAGCTATGAAGCACAGGTACCAACGCAATACAGGGTATGACATGTCTAGGATACAACAACTAATTAATTAATATTTATTTTTAGGTATATTTTAGGACATAATTTATGTTTATTTAAAGAATAAGTAACAACAATAAAATGTTTGAAACCATAACAAAAATTAATTCAAAAGCAATAATAAAATATGTAAAATAATGCTAATAAATCTTGTGCACAATAACATGTTTATACATTAAGATTAAATTCTGTAAGGACGTGGTGTAAAACCCATGTTTTACCCCTCCAATCTTAATATGCCACATCATCTTATCACATATTTAAGAATAAGCATAACTATACTCAATCAATTCTAATACTCATATATAAATCTAACCAAATTGGAAGTTTATTGAGATGTTTTATTTTTTTTTTAAGAAACGAGATATTATTAGGAGTGGTAGGATGTATTGAATTTTAAGTAAAATATTAATGTGGGAAAACTGAACCAGATTCCAAATATGGGAAAACTGTTTGCCTTTCCAATTCCACCAACCAAACAAAAGATCAATGACTGTACTCGGTAGCACCCAGGAAAGCCCAAAGGTGCGAAAAACAAAACTCCACAACTCAAATGCAACATTACAATCTAACTAAAGATGCTCCATTCTCTCCCCACTACAATGGCAATACAACATCACCCAACTAACGTTTATCCTCTCTTAATGAGATGATCACAAGTAAGGATCTTCTTTCATGCTGCCTTCCAAACAAAGAAAATAACCCCCAATATGCCTGAGGAATATGGCCCGTAGAAGAATACAATACATAAACTAAAAATATAAGATGGTGTGTATGTGTAAGCCTATAGTTTTTGGGAATTGGTTTTAGTACCTAAATCAGTTTATAAAAGTATCAAGAGTTTGTCATTTGGGGAGGTATAGGTGATTGCTCCATCCCAACTGTAAGAGCTGGGTGTATATATTCTCATGTTAAATATATGATATTGAGCCATGTGGTTTGCCAACATAGATAAATGCCTCCAGATCTCAATTAGAATGGTGAAAGTTGGGAGTGTTTTTGTTATGTTTTTAGTTTCTGGGTTCTAACTGCTAATTATGCAATTTTCTTGGCTGTTTTTCTTCTATTTAATTGGTCTTTTAAATCTGATATAGTTCTTGTGGTTCTAGATTTTTGATACTGGATCGCTTGAAGGCCCCTTTGGTTCGTTTCAAGTTGGCAATGTTCAAATTTATGGAGGTTTCATTCTTCATATTGGTTCTTTTTCTGGAGAGAATGGTAGATTCTCTGTGGGGGAAAAAGTAATTTGCAAGGTATGATGTGCATTATGTATTTGCTATTTTTTTTTTTCCCCCTTTTTCTTTCTTTCCTGGTAATTCTCTTCTATGCTTTAATTTCTTCTGCAGGTTGACTATGACAGGCGTAAGCTCATTGCCCCAAATCATACATGCACACACATGTTGAACTTTGCTCTTAGGGTATGCTCCTAGTTCCAAGTTATCATGAACTTGGAAAATTATCTTTTGTTTATCACTGACTCAGTATTTCTTAAACAAACTTGTAATATGAATGCAGGAAGTGCTTGGAAATCATGTTGACCAGAAGGGTTCTATTGTTCTTCCTGAAAAATTAAGATTTGATTTTTCGCATGGTAAGCTTGATTTGAATAGCCAATTAGGTTATCTGTATATACATGATCTCTTTAACATGCTGCTGAACTTGGATAGGCAAGCCAGTAGATCCTAATCATTTGAAAAAGATTGAATCAATTGTGAATGAGCAAATAAAAGCTGAATTAGATGTATTTGCGAAGGAGGCAACCCTTGCTGAAGCCAAGCGTATCAATGGTTTACGAGCTGTTTTTGGTGAAGTAAGCTGCTTAATTTGTTTCTGTTTTTTTCCTCAACTAGTTATATATATGTCTTGTGAGAGCGATGTCTTTTAACATGTGTTCTGTTTTTGCTATAGGTCTATCCTGACCCAGTTAGAGTTGTGGCAATTGGACAGAAAGTTGAGGACCTTCTGGCTGATCCAGAGAATGATGAATGGTTATCCATTTCTGCAGAACTCTGCGGAGGTCAAATCTTATAAATTAGAGTGCCTTTTCTTAGGGACTTACTCCGAATGTTGTATTGAATTTGATTTATGGATACATCTAGGTACCCATATATCAAATACAAGGGAAGCTAAGGCCTTTGCCCTGCTATCTGAGGAGGGAATTGCTAAGGGAATACGAAGGATTACTGCTGTTACAACTGACGGTGCTTTTAAGGCAATGGAATTAGCATACTTACTTGAGCAGGAAGTAAATGATGCATCAAAAATAGAAGGCAGCTTGCTTGAAAAGGTTTTTTCTTCTCTTTTTGTTTTTTTTTTTGGAAGGGGGGGTGGATTTGGTGGTGTGCTATGGGATGGGGGTGGGTGTTCAGCCTGATTTGCCCGCTTTTAGTAATTATAATGTGCAATCACCACCAGTCACCTCTTGCCATCTGCTGTCAGTTAAATCTGTTGCCACTTTGCAGACAGTAGCTTCTTTGAAAAGTCGTGTGGATTCCACGTCTATACCAGCAGCCAAGAAGGCAGATATCAGGGCAAAGATTTCCGTACTACAGGTATTGCAGTAGGAAAAACAGGTCGCTGGCTCATTGCAGTTTTTGCCCATTGTGTCTGATTTGTCTGATATTGTTAACTGTTTCATTATTCTTCTTGTGTCTGGTTCTATGTTGTACTTAGTTGCTTTGTTGTTATAGAATCAAGTGAGAAAGGCGCAAAAGAAGATTGCTGAAGAAAATATACAGAAAGCTGTCAAGATCACAATTGAGAAAGCTGAAGTAGCTGCTTCAGAGGGAAAGGCTTTCTGCGTATCCCATGTTGACGTTGGTTTGGATGTGGCGGCAGTTCGTGAAGCAGTTCTGAAAGTCATAGAACAAAAGGTCATTACTGTTCAGTTCTTCTTCTTCTTCTTCTTCTTCTTCTTTTTTCCCTTAACTTTTAATTTGTCAGGCTTATCTGTAATTTGGATAGCATTACTTTTTCTTCATTTGGGAATGCATAATCCGTCTCTTTAAATTGGAGAATTCAAGAACAGTTGTCATGAACATAATTACAAATCTTTCACATCTTCCAAAAAGATTGTTTATTTAATCTTTCATGGTGATGGATCCCTTTCTCTGAAGATTTAAGTCCTGCTGATGGATTTTGTGTCTTAGACATCATAAATAGAGGATTTGGGCCATTCAAATTTCAAAGAACAACGAAAGTGACCCTTACTCCTTCGTGTTAACTTGAGCATAAAATATTGAGATTGTTCTGATGGATGGACAGGGGATATCTGCTATGGTGTTCAGTACAGATGAAACCACTAATAAGGCTGTAGTGTGTGCTGGGGTGCCAGAGAAAGGAGATAGGAACAAGCATCTGGAGGTGTCAGAGTGGTTGACAGAAGCTTTGGAGCCTCTAAAAGGGCGATGTGGTAAAGGAAAAGGTGGTCTTGCATCTGGCCAGGTTAGTGATTTTGACTTGTTTATTTTCAATTTCAATGAAATAAATTGGTCTTTGTCATGATAGAACCATGCACGAGTCCTTGGGAACACTAGAAGCACAAGCTTACCTATCAAAAAAAAAAAAAAAAAACTAGAGGCACAAGCTTTGGAGCTTGGGTCCAAGCAGTTAATAGGTCTTTTTTTTTTTTTTTTTAACCCACAAAAATAATAATGATAATAATAATAGACTAATGCTACAGACACAAATTATTTTACAACATTTTTACAAAATGTTGATATGGCCAACCTCTTATTGGTTTTCATCTAGACCTATCGTTAATATTACTTTTTCATTTACCAATAATCATTTATCACATTAGTAGTTTGTAAAAAAATTTGTATCTCTAGCATTATTCATAATAATAATAAAGAGAAGAACAAAAGAAAAAGGCCCGGGAAAGCCTTCACTTTTGTTGGCTGAGTCAGTTGATATCTGCCCTGGGTCAAACACAATCTACTTTCTGATACTATTGAGTCTTTCCTGCAACATTTTTTCCTTGTCATATGATTGACCTGGTGCCATACTGGTTTTTTTTTTTTTTTTTTTTTTTTTGTTTGTTATGAAATATCAATTTCAGGGAACGGATGCATCGCAAGTCAATGAGGCGATTGAATTGGCTACAGCATTTGCATTGATGAAGTTGAGATGATAGATCTTGCAAATTCTTTTCCTACAGAAGAAACATGGCCTCATTTGCAGCTTATAGGAATTTGATTTGAATCATTTGACTAAATGAGACAATTGTTTGAGAAATAACTTACTTTACTTACTTTGATATGTTACTTTGTTTAGAGCTTCCTTAAAATCGTGTTGCAACTTTGTTATGTTACTTTGTAGTTCCACTGTTGTAAAATCGTTTTATCAAATGTGTCGACCTGTTCTTATACCCAATTGAATGAACATTGAATGTAGGACCAACATACATTTCCAACAATCCAGTCTTTTCTTCTTTGTTTTGACTCTGCATATATTCAATGTCAAACAACTGTGTAAAATACTATAGGAGATGGGAAACAATGTAAACAATAAGCTTACCTTGTATCTCTAGAGCCCTAAGATTTTACTGCCTAGTGAATTCACGGGCTGGTTTGTCCGATGACGGGTTTGAAAGAGGCCTAAGATTTCATTTTCAAGCATTGTGTTATTAAACTTAAAGCAGTTGCACTTCTTGAATATTCAACTTTCTCTAATGCAAACTTTTCCCAAAACAACTGGCCATGATTGTCTCTGCATTCTCTCTCAATAAAAGAGTATATACATACTCAAAAACAAGGGGAAAAAAAAGTGTATATACATTTCCGTCTACTTGTATTATAGAAAATCCAATATTTTCATTTTAAAATAACAAGTATAATTTTAAGAAATTCGTTCTTCATGTCGTAAACTGAATGTCTCCCCTAAATTCAAAGCAAAGAACAATCTTTGATCTCGTTTGAAGATTCTTTTTCAAATATACAAGCATTAGCTTACCCAAATCTTTCTTCCTTTTTTAAGATGACAATTTTATTCTTCCTATTACTTCTCTCACTTTTCAAAACACTCATTTTCAATTTTTATGGTTATCAATAGGGATGGCTATGGGGCGAGGCGGGTCCAAAGGATGGGGTCTTCGCTCCCACCTTATATGGTTTTGTCTTATTCCATTCTCGTCCCACCCCGCATGACAGGGAAAATTTTCTTACCCTATCCGTACCCCTTGAGGCCCTATGAAACCTTGCCCTATCCCATAAAACTCTATTTTTTATTAATTTGCTCACAACTATTACAATTGTTTTTAATACAAGTTTTTTCGTTAACAAATATGTACTTTTAAATTACAAATAAATTTATTCCATCAAATCAAACTAATTTTTAGCAAAAATTCAATAACATTATTAAAGTGTTTAACAAGAAAATATCACAATAAAAACAAAATCTCATGATACAAAATCAATTACTCAATAGTATATAAATTTGTTTATAATAAAGACAAAAGAAAATGTTAAAATTGGTACCTTATTTCTAACCTTTTTAGAGAAAAAAAAATAGGTAGAAAGCCTTGTTGAGTATAATAAAATAAGCTGATAATATATTTGTTTAAATAATAGAGTTTTAAGGTATGCAAATTTACAATTTAACCCTTATCAATGCGGGGCAGGGCAAGGATGAGACAGGTTGGATCTAAAAAGTTTAAACTCATTTCTGTCCCGCCCCGTGGTGCAGAACTAAAATCTTACCCCATCCCTGCCTCACCGCCTTTGTGGGACGAGGAAAACCCGTGGGGCGAAACGGGGAGGGGCGGGGTAAAATTGTCATCCCTAGTTATCAAGACACAAAAAATAATAAACAAATTAAATAGGAAATGAATAATGCTCCCTAAGATATGGAGCAACTCTAGCAAAATTCAAAATAGAGATTTGGGGTTTTTTTTTTTCCCTTACCCTATTGTAGGGAGTCTACTGTCAATACTCTTACAACCTCTCAAACCCAAGGACAAAGCTAAGGGGGTTGAGAGTGCCCCAATAGTTGGATCAAGACGAGGCAATTTGCTCCTTTAAGTTGAACCCAATCACAAGTCAAACTATCATTTAAAAAAGAAAGGGGGAACCACACTGATTAAATTCTTTCCATTATACCACAACCCTCCTTTTAGGATTTTCAAGATAAATTAAAAAACTCAATAATTGGAGATGGAAATTCAGGTAGAGGGAAAATATATATATATATATTGGTCATTGCATTATTTCTTAAAAGAAGGTGCGTGTATATTTTTGTTTTCTTTAGAAAATTTTCAAGTGCATTATCATATTTATAACTAGATTCTAACCTTTAAATTCAATACTATTGTTATCTCTATTTGAAATGTATGTATTTAAGAATAACCACACTAGATACATATGAAAGTTTTTACTAAAATTTAATATTATTATTTTATGTTTTTTAATTTTGGGGAAAATTACACCTTATCATCCTAAACTATTACTCATGAAACACTTTGCATCACATCTTATGAGTAATAGTTTAGGAAAATAAGTATATATTCTTATACTTTAAGGGGGATAAAGTGTGCATTCTCATAATTTAAGGGGGTAAATGTAGAAGAGGATATAATTTAGGATGGTAAAGTGTGTATTCTCATAGTTTAGGAGGGTAAATGTAAAATGAGATATAATTTAGAGGAATAAAGTGTAATTTTCCCTAATTTTTGCCAACTCTTATAAAAATTTCTCTAAGAATATCTTTTGCTTAAGTATGTAAATTGCTTGTCCTAGATAGTTACGTTTTAGTACATTTTAGTAGTAAAACCAAATAGTGCTTGATTTTTACTTCTAGATATCATTTTTGTTATTGAAACAAAATATATTTTGCTAATGGTTATTACATTATTTAATGTAAATTATTAAAAAAATTTATTATTATGAAATTTTATTGAAAATGTACGATTAGTTTTTTGAAACATGCTATGGTCAGTAAATTTTGGTCGATTTTTATTCATAAATATTAAAGAATATGAAAAAACCTTTGAATCGATTATTTATGGATTGAAATTAGAGTCAGAAATAGTAAGATATTGCAAAATTAATGAAAAATGGCTCAAACACTAAGCATTTTCTTGTTAAGTGTAAGAGCATTTACACTGGAGGTGCTAAATAAAATGCTATTTAGCACCCTCAAACACCAAAATACATGCTATATCCCATGTTCTAAATCTAAAAAAAAAAAAAAAAAAAAATTAAAACTAGCTACCATAGCACATTGCTACTTTTTCTTTAAGACTAAATTGCAATCTAAACCCTCTAACTGTGATCAAAATTCTATCTAGGTCTTTAACTTTACTTTAGTTCATTTAAATCTTCTAACTTTCAAATTTATTCAATCAAGTCTTCCATTAGGAATTATGTTAAAATCCCATAAAATTACTTTTCATCCTTATTTCTACTAACTACATAGAAAGTGTGAAGAGCTTTCTACTGAGCTTTGGTTTAGTCAAGTTTTGTATTTTATATGTGCCAAAATAGGGTGTTTGTGGCAAAAAAAAAAAAATAAGTGTCACCATTTCAATGAGAGACCAAAACAAAACTTGACGTAGGGGCATGTCTACAATGTTTTTGGTTGTTCCTTCTTGTAAGGTTGTGTTCCCTAGGGTAACAATGTTACAGGTAGGGCTAGTGGGGTTTTTTTGTTTGGGGTCTGGGAAACACTGATAAATAGGATGGAAAATCTTACAAAACATTGGCGCAAATTGTCTCTAAACGATAGGGAAAGAGGCAAACTAGTAGTGAAGAAGGATAGAGTCTCCCGTGAATACATGATTGTGGCAAAATTCCTAATGAAGCGAGTCTTGAATATTAAGGCGATAATAAGAACTTTTAGCCCTCTCTAGCGATCTAGGAACCGCTTTAAGGTCCACAACGTAGGAGACCACATTGTGCTATTTGTGTTTGATAATTCGGAAGAGGTCGACAAAATTATGGCCAGTGAACTGTGGGGTTTTGACAGGCATCTAGTCATTCTTCAGAAACTGGATACTACAGTTCCAGTTCATGACATGGCCTTGAACACAGTGTCACTATGGGTGCAAGTACACAACATTCCGGTCAATTTCTTAAGCAGAGGTGTAGCTGAGGATTTGTGTGACGCAATGGGGGTAGTGGATTATAATATGAGTGATGCGGAGGTTGACAGAGGTAGCTTCTTTCGAGTTCGAGTTCGAGTGGATATTTCTCTACCTTTCTGTAGGGGACGAGTTCTATCGATTGAGGATGATGAAGAACATTGGGTGACATTCTAATACAAATGTCTTCCTAATATATGCAATTGGTATGGATATCTGGACCATGCGATAGGTGGATAGAGAGTGAAGAACACTAAAAGAAAGTGACCGAGAATATAAGGCCTAGATAAGGGCACCCTTAGCATTGATGAGCCGAAAGTAAGTGGTGGTCGTGCCTGGGTTCTATGAGGCCAGAAAACAGAAGATGCCAAAGTCTTCCAAGTTGGTGGTTGAGAAACATTCACCGTCGTCGAAGGGAAATAGGTCCAACATTACACAGGTAGGGCAAACGGTGGTAATAGATAGATCTGAAACAGAGGAGCAAAAAATGGAAGAATTAAATGCACTGAGGTCAACAATTTTCAAAACGACTAATGGAGAAAATCACAAAATTAAAGGGGATTTATTTGACAACCAGATTTTGGAGATTGACATAGAATTAAATAAGTTCAGTATCTCAGGGAGCGAAATAAGGGGAGAAACGGCCAATCAGAAAAAGGTAGGTTCAGATTTTTCTAATGGGGATAAGGATGGGAAAAAAAAAAAAAAAAAAGCTTCCTCTGAAGATGCATCCGAGACAGGTGCTTGTCACGTGGCCAACTTAAGTGAAAACCCTCCAAACATTAATGAAACATATCCCCCCTACGTGCTTGGAAAAAATTCTAGTCGTGCAAGTAAGGGGCAAAATTCAACCAAAACTTGGACTAGAGTAGCAAGGAGTGTACAAGAAGCTGATGATGGTGAAAAAGAAGGGGTCGACTCTCGCTCCAAACGAACTCACATGGAAGTGGATGGGTGTGATGTTCCAAAAAAAAGAAGGTTGATTGCTCACAGTAGCAAAAAAAAATTTCCAAGTGGTGGAGGCTAATTGTCAGCCTCGCCAAATGCAATGAATCTCCTATGTTAGAATTTTCAGGAGCTTGGGAACCTTTCGACAGAGCAGGAGCTTGGGGATTTGATCCAGGCACAAGATCCATCAGTTGTGTTCTTAGCCGAAACATGGCTAAATAAAGCAAGGCTAGAAGATATTCGGATTAAGTTGAATTTTGGTAGTATGATCAAAGTCTGTCGTGACTGGAGAGGAGGGGAGATTGTAATCTATTGGAAAAAGGATGTCGATTTCTCCTTAGGCACCTTTTCTCCAAATCACATTGATGGCATTCTGAATAAGGGTAAAAAGGATGAATGGATTTTACAGGTTTTTATGAGGAGTCAGAAACACAAAACCATCATTTATCATGGACCTACCTTCGAAGACTTAAGACTAGGAATTCAATCCCTTGGCTTTGTGTAGGGGATTTTAATGAGATTACTAGAAGTCATGAGAAGATGGGGGGAAGGCTAAGGCCAGAAAGACAAATGGAAGAATTTAGAGATGTACTTGATGAGTGTGGCTTCAGAGATCTTGGTTTTGTGGGAGGTAAATTCACATGGTGTAATGGTCATCTAGATGGCTTCATTATTTGGGAAAGGGTAGATAGAGCGGTAGAAACAATGGAGTGGATAGAGAAATTTCCTGCCACAAAGGTTATGCACTTGGAGTGTGGTTCGTCAGACCATAAACCAATCCTCATTTGCCTTAATGGGATTCCAAAAATTCGACAAAAACCTTGGTGTTTTGAGCATATATGGTTAGAGGAAGAAGGGTGTAGGGAAACGGTTGAAGTGGCTTGGCTACTTGAAGCACCTGGGCATGTCATGGTGCGGGTTGAATGCAAGATTGGTCATTGCCAATCAAAACTGAAATGGTGGAGTAGGGTGGCTATAGGGAATATCATACGACTATTAAGGGAAAAAATAGAGTTGCTACGTAAGGCAAAGGATATGGCAATAGATGGTAAGTCCATGAATAGGGTGATTCGGCTAAAAAGAGAGATAAATGATCTTCTATCCAAGGAGGAAAAATGTGGAGACAAAGATCACATACCTTATGGCTGCATAAAGGTGATGGTAATACTAGACTCTTTCATAGTCGAGCTACTCATAGATTTCAGCGTAATAGAATTGAAGTGCTAGAAAATCAAATGGGGGAAAGGTGTGTGGACGAAAGGGAAATAGCAACCATACTGATTGAGTTTTATAACAACCTGTTTTCCTCATCCTCACCGGATCAAATTGAGGAAGCTTTAGAAGCCACCCCTTTGGTGATTACAGATGAGATGAATCATGAACTTGTTGCTCCTTTTGAGAGAACTGAAGTGGACTTAGCTTTGAAGCAGATGGATCCTCTCAAATCCCTGGGACCGGATGGGATGCCTCCATTATTTTTCCAACAATTTTGGCCAACTGTAGGGGAGGAAGTGACAGAGGCAGTTCTAACATGTCTTAATATAGGTTCAATCCCTCCTTCCATTAATCAAACTTTATCACTCTCATTTCAAAGGTAAAAATCCCGGTAAGAGTTTCGGAATTTCGTCCTATTGCACTTTGTATTACTCTTTATAAGATTATTTCTAAAGTTCTAGCCAATAGACTTAAGAAAATATTACCTAGTGTTATTTTTGAATCTCAAAGTCCTTTTTAGTCTAGTAAAGCTATCTCTGATAATATTTTGATGGCCTTCGAAACTCTACATCATTTGAAATCTCAAAAATTTAAGATGGGTTTTATGGCCATGAAGTTGGATATGAGCAAGGCATATGATAGAGTTGAATGAAAGTTTTTTATAAAGATTATGGAGAAAATGGGCTTTTGTGAAAAATGGGTGTCTCTTATTTTTGAGTGCATTAGCACGGTTTCCTATTCGATACTGGTGAATGGGGAGCCTAAGTGAGATATTAGACCATCAAGAGGGATTAGACAAGGCGATCCTTTGTCCCCTTATCTTTTTTTGCTATGCTCGAAAGGGTTAAATAGGATGCTCCAAAAGGCAGCCAATGATGATCAAATAAGGGGCTTCTCTTTATCTAAAAGAGGTCCAAAAATCTCTCATTCATTTTTTGCAGATGATAGCTTGTTGTTTTGCCGAGTCACTATGTCTGACCTACAAGCACTTCAAAGCATTCTCTCTTTGTATGAACGTGCTTCAGGCCAAAAACTCAACCGGGATAAAACATGCATCTTTTTTAGTAAGGCAACAAGTGAAGGAATAAGGAAGGAGATATCTGATTTCTTGGGGGTACCTGAGGTGAAAGAGTACGAAAAATACCTTGGGTTACCAGCGGTGGTAGAAAGGAATAAAAAAGCAAGCCTAAGATATATAAAGGAAAGGGTATGGAATAAACTCCAAGGTTGGAAAGAAAAGCTCTTGTCCCAAGCAGGTAGAGAAATCCTACTTAAGGCGGTGGTGCAAGTAATTCCTACCTTCGCCATGTGTTGCTTCAAACTACCGGTGAGTCTTTGTAATGAGATTGAGGCTTTGATTCAAAAATTCTTTTGGGGGCAGAGGGGGAGCAAAGAAAAATCCATTGGAAAAAAATGGGAAATTCTTTGTAAGCCAAAATCAAAGGAAGGGATGGGGTTCAAAGATTTGGGGAAATTCAATGATGCAATATTGGCAAAACAGGTATGGAGGCTGTTAAGGGACTAGAATTCTCTCTTTTATCATGTCTTCAAAGCAAAATACTTTCCAAGGGGATCGGTTTTGGAAGCCACAACCTCATCCAGATCCTTTGCTTGGCAAAGTATTCTTAAAGCAAGAAAGGTGATTTTGAAGGGAATGAGGTGGAGGATTGGAGATGGGAAGAGCATTGATATTTATTCTGATAATTGGTTACTGGGTGAGGGGTCTTCAAAAATTATTTCTCCTCGAGTGCCTGAGTTAGAGGGGGCAAAGGTTTCTGTCCTCATCTCCTCGGCGACAGGTACTTGGGACCAGAATTTGCTATACCAACATTTCATAAATTTTGAAACTCAACATATCATGGCTATCCCTTTGTGTTTGACCCACCAGAAGGATGTCCTTATGTGGCCTAGCTGTTCTAATGGAGAGTATTCGATCAAGACAGGTTATAAGCAGTTGTGTGAGGATGAAGACGGTGCCTCGGCATCGGCTTTGGATGTTTCGAATCAAAAGTCCTTTTGGAAGCGTATTTGGAAGATCCGGGTTCCAAACAAAATAAAAACTTTTCTTTAGCAGGTCTGCTCTAATGCAGTACCCACAAAAGTGAATTTGAAGAAAAGGAAAATCCTTGAAGATGCATGATGCAGTGCCTATCAATCAACACAAGAAACTACAATTCATGCCATTTGGAGTTGCAAAGAATTGCATTAAATACGGTTTCCCTATTTCAGCTGGGTTAGAACAGAGTACCTAGGCATTCGAGAGGTTCAGGAGTTGGTAAACCTGATCGGTCTTTAGAGACAGAGGCTGGAATTGTTTGCGATAGTGGCGTGGTTTATATGAAATCGTAGGAACAAATTACGGCTAAATGTGCAAAGCTTGGATAGGGACAGAATCTTCAGTGCAGCAAGGCTCTATCTCTCGAATTTCCAAATGAAATTTATGATGAAAGAGACTAAGCTACCCATAGCAAAAGTAAAATGGTTAGGCGAGATGTACAAAACAAATTATGATAGGGCAGTGTTCGGAGATTCAGAAGAGGCAGAGATTGGAGTGGTAGTCTACAATGCTAGGGGAGAAGTGCTCGATGCACTATTTGAGAAAATCCCTTGCCTAGGCTCGGTGGTTTTGGTGGAGGTTCTAGCTGTAAGAAGGGCTGCATAGTTCATTATGGAATTGGGCATATCGCAGTCAGTATTTGAAGGAGACTTAGACGTAGTGTGTGAGGCACTGAAAGTAGCTGATGTGGGTCATTATTCATTCGAGCAGTTTGTTAAAGACATTATGTCTATTGTAGGTTCACTTTGAACTTTCTCTTTCTCTCCTACTAGGCGGCAGGGCAACTGTGTACCTCATGGTTTGGCCAAAAGAGTAAGAGTTTCTTTTTCTTTATTAGTCTGGATGGAGCATGTTCCAACAGACGTGTATCTACTTGTAATTTCAAATTTTTTAGTATTCTAATAATAATGCTTGGTCTTGACTCTCAAAAGAAAAAAAAAATCTAAATATAGTTGTGCTACAAATCATCGTTCATACCAATTTGCTTCAAGCTTATTTCCATTTTAATTATTTAAATTATTTATACTGTGATACAATGCTTTGGTTTAGGAGTGAAATACTGACATAACTAATTGTCACAATATTTTCACAATTATTGAGGTGTCAATTCCATATAGGTCAAAATAAAATATAATAAAATAATATACTATCAGACTGAGACCAACCACAACTAAAAGTATAGCCCCTATGAAAATGTTCTAACATTTTGGTGTTTTCACAATATTTTTACAATTGCTAAGGTGTCAGTTACTTATAGATCAAAATAAAATAATAAAATATCGTACTTGGACGTGCTACAACTTAAAATAAATGTATTGTGAAAGAGTAACATTTTGTTGTTGTCATAGTATTTCTTAGAGCATGCAAATCAGCTCATGAAAAATGGCATAATGGCTAAATTTTGCTTAACCAAACCCAAAAGTCGCCCTCATCAACTTATGTATTTACTGTGCAAAATGCATTTTAGCTATAGTACTTGTGTAAAATATACATCAACATTGTTGTTGTGCATTTCAGTTATTATTATTTCTTTGTATTTTTCGAGAACAAAAGAAGAGAGTGGATGGTGTTTTGTTATTGTCCCAATATTTTCACAAATGTTGAGATGTCAATTGCTTATAGGTCAAAATAAAATAAAATAATAAAATATCATACTAAAACCCACCATAGCTTAAAATAAAGGTATTGTGAAAATGTAATATTTTATTATTATCACAATATTTTCACAACTGTTGAGGTATAAGTTCTTATAGATCATAAAATAATAAACTATCAGACTGGGACCCATCACAACTAAAAAAAAGTTATTGTGCAATATTATGACATTTTTTTATGTCTAAATTTTTTTTATTTAGTCAATTTTGGTGAGTCAAAATATATTGTTTCACGCACAATTTTCTTAGGCTAGTCTCTATTTTTTTTGTTTTTTTTTTTTTTTATGCACCAACATAGTTTCACTTAAAAAAAGAACCACTTTCCCCTTTATGTTTGGGTTAGTTCACAGTTTCCCACATAAACTTTAAAACCAAGCAATTTCTTCCTTTATATTTTGGAAATGAGTGAATACCCCCTTATTATTACTCCCTTAATTAAACCCTAATGGAATCTTTTGATTATTATTACGTAGTGTCTAAACTACCCCCGCTAAATTTTAACATCCCAAAATATTTCTTTACATATTTTGAGTTTTATGTGATAGCACGCTTGGAAAGTTGGGGTCGTAATATAGGTTATTCTATTTGTTACTTGGAGAACACTGATTTTTTTTTATCTTTTAAACTTATAATTTTATATAATTCGAAGACACATAAGTCTTTTATTATTATTATTATTATTTTTTTTTTTGCCTAAAATGGTGTTTATTAAAAACTAAATAAGCCAAACATTGTAACTAGACGCATGAAATATAAAATGATAAATAAAGAAGTATATATAAAAATCTTCATTATGTATGGTTGCAGCTTTATAGGTATTTGATGAAGCGTTTTGATTGTATATGGTATTATTCATTGTGAAAATTCAAATATTGTGACAATGTCTTAACAAAACTCAATTGCTAATTGTTGAAAGATGATATTCATTATCATTCTTATACATTTTTAGTGAGCTTTTAGCAAATAGGTTTTAAAAAACTATCATAGTAAAATACATGTTCATATGTTAAATAGCTACATTAAGTTTGTATGTAACCAAAAACAATTTATGAATGATATTAAATCTAATTTTTTATTTATTTATTATTAGAATTGTTTAATATGGTTTTAGGTAGTTCATGGAAGAAGAAGAAAGGGAAGGACCCACCTCCTTTAATGATGATCTAATGAAAGTATTTGGAGACTTAAGTTTCCTACTGAGTTGAATCTTCTAGTGGAGCTAGGTCAACTCACTATCTACCTATGCTAACTTGGTTAAAGGAAAGTAATTCAAGTTTATGGACATTTCCTGAAAATAATCAAGTTTTTTCAACAAACTTTGATTGGGCGATCAAGGCAACAACGAATTGCAGTGTTTTCCTAGATGTTACTCATCTAGTTCTACAAGCAAGCACCTTGCGGACCTTTGCTAAAGCAAAGTGTGCCTTTTTTCCATGCTTTCGCGCTTTTCTAACTAGGATCCTCATGAACCTCTTTTATAGTTTATTTGCAAGTTTATGTTTGTTTTGTTCAAGGAATATGTCTTTCTTTTATATTTATCAAGTTTGTTTATTGTTGTTTATGTTATTAAATTTTTAGTTAATATGTTCTAACATATAGAAGTATTCACATGTACTTTATTTGGTTATCATCATCTTTACTTGATCATGTTAATACGACCATAGTTTAATTTTGTTTAATCTTTAGTATTTCCTTCTTATTTTCCTTTATGTATGTTCTTAGATTTTAGGTTGATTTTGTGTTAGGATGCGTGCTCATCATAGAGACTGCATATGCAAAATTTCAATTTTGCGTATGCATGATTGAGTATGAGTACACAAACCAAACCTAGAATGGGCAAATATCTTGTTTTTATCAAATTAATTTTTTTTTTCACATGTTATATGATCTGGTTGGCCTTGATCTAGGTTAATTATTTGTTCCCTTATTTTATTTAGTCAACATTGCAGTACTATTTTTCCTTTTGAATTTATTTTTTTTATGGACTTTTGTTGTGTGTTTAATTTAATTGTTAACTTTTCATATTTAATAATATCTGTTTGATTTGATTTTAATGTGTTTCATTCTATGTTGTGATGTAATCTTTGACATGTTTTGTATGTTGTTTTATTTAATGCATTGTGTGATTGGGGATGGGGATTAGGGCTTTTAATACGTTATTTATACTATGTTTCCTTTTGAATTTATTTGGTTTATGGACTTTTTTTGTGTGTTTAATTTAATTGTTAACTTATCATATTTAATAATATTTGTTTACCACCATGCCCCTTTGGTGCGGTGGTCACTCCACAAGTATAGACAGTGCCATGGCCTTTTTCAGTCTGGGGAATGGACATTATCGAACCCGTGATTCAGAAGCCTCAAATGGACATGAGTATATCTTGGTGGCCATCAATTACTTTACCAACTGTGTGGAAGTCGCTTCCTACAAAGGCGTCACCCAAGCTATGGTGGCTCGATTCTTGAAAAAGAACATCATTTGCCACTACGGCATACTAGGAGAACTCATTACAGATAACTGAAAGAATTTGAATGGAAAAATGATCGAGCAATTTTGCCAATAATTCAAAATCGAACACCAGAATTTGGTTCCATATCGCCCCCAAATGAAGGGCGCGGTGGAAGCAGCCAACAAAAATATAAAGAAGATATTGGTGAAGATGACAGACACCTATACGGATTGGCACGAGTTCTTGCCATTTGCCTTGTACGCCTATCACACTTCTATTCGTACTTCCACAGGTGCAACCCTGTATTCCTTGGTCTATGGCATGGAAGCTGCCCTCCTTGCAGAGGCAGAGATCCCATCTCTCAGATTCTTATCACAGACAGAGCTATCAGAAGATGAATAGGCACATTCCCGATATGAGCAATTGAACATGATAGATGAGAAGTGCATGACTGCAATGTGCCATAGATAGTTGTACCAATGCCGCATTAAGCAAGTATTCAACAAGAAAGTTAAACCCAGAGTCTTTGAAGAAGACAACCTAGTCTTGAAAAAACGTAACCAGGCCATGCTTGATCATAAAGAAAAGTTTTTCCAGACCTACAAGGGTTTGTACATGGTGAAGAAGGCCTCCTCTGAAGGAGCCTTGATCCTAGCTAACATGGATGCGCATGATTTCAATATGCCCACCAATTTTGATGCTATCATTCAGTACTTTGCATGAGGGATCCTCCAAGTGTAACCCCTTTTTCTACATTCGACAAACAACAAAACAAACAAAAATACAAAAAAGCAAAAAATACAAAAAAATGAAAAGGTAGATTAAAAACCCAAAAGGGTAGTCTACGCAAAAGGAGAGCAAAAGAAAGAGTGTGAGGGAGCTTGCTAGATTGAAAACTCGAAAGGGTGGTCTAGGCAAAATTTAAGGCAATCAAAAATATCAGTTGAACTACGTGATGACCTGATCCTTCCTCATGGAGGTACGTAGGCAACCAACTCTAACCCGATCATATTTTAGAAAAAAAAAATCAGTTAGCTAAATCCAGTTGGGTTTATGATCATGATCAAGAAAAGAAGCATGCACCCTCTTGGGTTACTCTATGTTTGCAACACGCATGGCCCGCTATAGTTTTTTTCAGAGATTTTATGGCGCTCGCCAACAGAAGATGTACCCCAATGGGAATGAGAAAGATTTTTCTAGAACAAGACGTATCATTTGGAACCTGAGATATTGATATGCATAGACTTACATTTACCATTTTATTTGTATGATCTTGCATTTTCAAAGCATTTGCGCACATATTCATTAAACATGCCTGTTTTGTGCCTTTCTAATCCTATCATGCATTCATCATTATGCATCTAAACACAAATCTCACATATATAAATATCTCCTCATAATCAATATATGTAAAAACATCTTTGTTTCCACCTTCTTTCCATTTTTAAGCATGCCTTACAAACTAGACTATGCTTTAAAAAACCAAAAGTGGAAGGTTGTATGCAATTGCCTATCAATTTACAATGGACCTTTCCATATATGGCGGAATATTAACTACATATCTCATGTGCAAAAAAGAAAAGAAACAGAAAAGACTCTAGCAAGTCAAACATGGCCCAAATGGTTTGACACTACTTTGCATAACACCTCGAAGCTGGTGAGAAGAATCAGATCATCCGAGGAATGGGTACGAAGCAACCCTGCGGCATTAAAGCCCAGATCTCTAGCAATCTCACTAAGTTAGCCATATAAATGTCAAAGACAAACCAGCTCCCTCTCCATACTGGGACTCGAGGTGCAACCTTGCCTCTCTGTATTAAGCAGAACCTGTAATGTGCTAATCTCGACAGTAGCAAGATGCTCCTCCTTCTCGGCTACCTCAACCTAGAGATGAGGAAATGCCAGTTGTGGCTCACTAGGCTTATTAGCTGACTTGTACTCGAAACTCAAAGTAGAGTGAATGTAGCACCTAGCTTGCAATAGCCTCATGGCTAAATTATCAGCCCTGCAGCTTGCTCTGACACGACTAGCCTCTATCGTGGCCTTATCCTCATCTCTCGTCTAGCCCAAGATAGTGAATCTCTAAGTAAGATCTGCTAGCTCACTCTCCAAGCTAGTCACCCAAGATCTCAACTAAGTACACTCAGCCTCCATGGCTAAAGGGACCTAATCCTTCTGTGCAAGCTCTGCTCAAAGTGTGGCAAGCTTAACCTCGTATGTCCTCTTCATCTCATCAAAGTCCTCTATAATGGCATCAAGAGTCTCCTTGCAGTAATCTCTATCCCTGATAGCCTTTGTCAGGCACTCTATCAAGTCCTTAAGAGTACTCTTATCTTTGACCTTAATCTCACATGCGGTTCAGCAGCAAACCAGTTCGTTTGGGGATTTTTCACACAAACCGAGATTGCACAATGCCTACACTGGGGTAGTTTATTTTTGTGCGTCTTGTCCGTCATTTCAAAATATCTTAAACCTCATTATTGAAGCTCGGTTCACCCGGTTTAGGAGCCAGTTCACCCCTAATCATCAAGACATGTAATGGGACAATGCCAAGGCCATTCCCAATCACTCATAGCAATCCATCCAACATGGTATGAAGATTGCAATGATCAATTCCCGAATGGAACCCTTTTTTTCAAAATACCGGTCAATTCAAACGATAGCCGGGTTAGCCAGTGCATTCTGCCACATGGCAAGTCCAAGAAAACCCCGTTGGGGAAGTCCATGTTCATAATTAGGATTGTCAAGATACCCATATAGTCTAGTGTGATTCTAATCCCGCTTCAAGTCGGTTGATCAATTTAGAACCACGCAAAATCCACACTAGAGCAGTTTATTTTGCGCAGTTCAGTCTATTTCTACGAATTAATATGCTCAAGTTCAAAACTTTGGATACAATAACAGGTCCATCCCGCCAGGAACCTTTCCTTTCCTATCAAGAACTGCATAAAACCTACATTGTGGCAGTTTTATTTTATGTGGTCTCTCCCTTTTCCATATCCCTCAGTGGGTCAATCAATGTTAAATTTTATTGGTAAACCTATGAAAATATGGTGCAATGTGAATGAAATGATGCGTGAATAACAACAGTGGTGCAACCAGCTCATAAATGCTACTAGCAAACATACATTTGAGCCTACCAAGAGGAAATATCAAGAAACATACATCTAAGCCTACCAAAAGGCATATCTACGCATACATTTAGGCCTACCAAGAGATAATATCCATACATACATCTGAGCCTACCAAAAGGCGATATATACATACATTTGGGCCTACCAAAAGGCAATGTCTATACATAGATTTGAGCCTGCTAAGAAGCAATATCCATAAACATACATCCGAGTCTACCAAGAGGTGATAATATCAGGATCATACATCTGAGCCTACCAAGAGGCAATGTCCATACATACATACATTCGAGCCTACCAAAAGGCAATATCAGAATACAATGGGGCAATCATGCATACATATCCAAAAGCCTACCAAGAGGAGAAATCAAAATACACAGTTTGGGCCCACCATAGGGCAGTATAATACATACATATCTGGCCTACCATGGGGCAATGTCTAAAATAGTATAAGGAAATGAATACATGCCCATGCAGGGGCTACATCATCATAGAGATAAAACAACAGCGGCTAAAACCTAAGGGGAATCATCATCTCTAACGATGTCATTTGCAAAGCGCCCAACGCTGCCATCATAGGCACCATCACCAGCAGCTGGACCAGCAAAAGGATCGGTTCCCCGCCGAAGAACTCGAGACTTTTGCTGGATATTGAAACAAAGCCTACCCAGGTGCAAGGCCCTGTGCTCAGTCTGAAATAGGAGCAAATCCCCATCCACCGATAGAACCTGGAGGAACTGGCATGTACTTAGTCTCATGTCTCCAAATGGAAGGATCCCTGCTTGGAATGAAGTGTGCTAAAGGCACAGGCATCCCCTATCCCCTTATCTCGTCGTTCAAGACGCCAATATACCTCTAAAGCAAGCCTGCCTCAGCAATATGTTGGCTCCTCTCTCTCTCTCCATGGCAGTGACCTGACTCTCTTGCTCTCTTTGCCATAGCTCCTTCTCCCGAACCAATGCTTTAAAAATCTCCTTTTACATGTACCCCTCCCTAGCAACAACAGCATTCTCAAGATCTCGTACCTGAGCCTATAAGGCCTCTACGTGCAATCCTAAACGGGCCTTCAAAGCCTTCTGAGCGCATGAAATACCCCCGAGCACTTTTCCCCCACTCATAGGGCAATCATTAATGATGGGTCTAGCTGAGGATGCCAAAAACCAGGCAGCATAATCAGTATCCTCTGTCAAGAAGCCCTCAAAGGAACCTATCGCATAGGTAAGGTCATCCACAATCACCTCAAGGCAAGATATCTCAAAAGGCAGATCTCTAGGCACCCTAAAGGTTGACATAACCTGGTGGAAAGTTCACTCGACCAAAAAGAACTCCCAGCTCGTCAGAGCTTAAAACCAGTGCCAAGCGCGGCTAACCCATGGCAGGAGTGACCTCGGTCCTAGCTAACAACCCTCAATCTACAGAGTGTTAGATATCTCACCCCAGGTGACACAATCTAACACTGTGTTGATAGTAGTATGCTGAGTCAAAACAACTCTAGGAATATCACAAAGGGATCAAGCATATGCCCTAGGATATATCATCATTGAAAGGCCAGTGTATTGTGGTCGCATAGTTGGGATGTACTCATATGCCCACTATGTCAAAATTTGCCAACAACCCTCGAGGCTTCTGAAGCCTTGGTGTGCCGCCTACCTCAAATAGGCAATGAAAAATCTGTAAGAAAGGAACCCCTAATCATAAGCCCCTACGACGGACATCACTCTCATGGCGCCCAATAGCCTGCAAGTCAACACTGATCGGTTGTTGCCTAGAAGCAACTACCAATGAAGTTGAAAAAGAGCCACCTAAGATCTACGTCGTTCGGCTCCGTCCTCCAAGGTATGTTCATCTTCAACCACTGCATGTTGATCTGGGGCTTATCAGTAGGCCCAAAGTACCCTCTTGTCATCTTAGTAAGGGGGTATGGAATGCCCAAAAGCTCGCACGCCACCGCGAAGCTCACAAACTCGGTTGGGACTGGCTCCCCTCTAACTCTAATGCCCAAGATGGCTATCTAGACAAGGGGAAGGACTGCATACTCCTCGCAGCTCAAGTGAAAAGTACCCGTCTCAGCATGGAATCGCTGCACCAAAGCCTCGGTCAATCCATGCCTCATGGAACAAGGCAGAATGCAAAGAAAGGCCTCAAATCCTTGCTCCATTAGGCATAATAGCGCGTATAAGTAGATTAGTGAAACAGATGGAGGGAAAACAAACACCAAGCCCCTCGACCGTGAACCTTATCAGTAACCTGTGTTCAGATTCAAAGAAGAGCTGTCCGTCAGCACACATGATACACACACACAAACACACATATACCGAACTGATAAAAGGAAGGGAAAAGAATAGCATACCTGACCTTTCTGTGCCTGAGCAGAAGGATGCCTTTTCAAGTCATGCTGCAGATGAGTCTCCTTGATGCAGTCATCAATCTCTCCAATATAGGCCTTCGATCTGGCTTGGCAATAGTGGCGACGCCATGTTGAACTCAGGGTGTTTCCCGGAACACCCTGAACTGAAAAAAAAAATTATATATAATAATTAAATTTTTTTTTATTTCTTTACCCTTTAAAAAAAAAATTAGGAACACCCTTAATCAAAATTAAGAACACTCTTAAATAAATAAATAAAAATTTATTTGTTCTACTTTCAAGCAAAAAAAAAAAAAAAACCCAAAAAAAAATTTGAACTAAAATATTAAAAAAAAAAAAAATTGTAACAGAGCAAGCCCACCAGGAAAAAAAGCCCAACATCAATCGGTAAAGCAAACCCAATCTAAAGAAAAAAAAAACAAGGTAAAGCTTAGCAAACCCAACAGATTACAGTAACAAACCCACAGATTCTCACCAAAAAAAAAAAAACCAAACAAACCAAAACCCAATATACTGAAATTAGATTCTCAGAAACCAACGGATGGCGCTTGAACGAAAGAAAGAAACCTAACCTAAAGTCTAAAGAAAAAAACCTAACCTATAAACCCAATATACTGAGCTCTAAAACGCCAGAACCAACGGATCGCCGGATCGAAGAAGGAGATCACCAGAATACATCGGATCGATCTTCCTTGCCTCGACGTGCTGCCCGAGTCCCAACGGCACCGCTGCTTAGCCTCAAGCCTCCCTGCTCCCTCAACCACAAGGACCAAGGTATTTCATCTCTGTCGGCTCTCTCTCTTCATCTCAATCTCTTTCTCTCTCTCTCTCTTTGTCTCAGTCTCTCTCTCTTCATCTCAGTCTCTCTTTATTAATATTTACCTCCTTTTTGGCTTTATTTATTAATATGTACCCTGCTTTTGGCTTTATTTGGTGTTGGTGTTGGTGTTAGGTGTTGGTGAGATTATTAATTGTCTTTTAGTATTGGTGTTAGTGTCTTTTGGTGAGATACAATAAATTAGCTTTATCTAATTGGCTCTAGTCTTGTGATTGGGGCCATGGGGCATTGGGGCTTGTCTGTTGAATTAGGGGGTGGATGGCGCATGGGGCCAGGGTAGTGCAAATGTGATGTGTGATAGTGCTTGTGCAAGTGTGCAACTAATAATTAATAAATATGGTTGTGTGCTATGTGTTAGTTGATTAGTTCAACTAATGATCATGAAAATAAAATATGTAATAAATCACTCTTTTTTAGACTTGAACTTAAGCTATACTGCCTATATATTTTTGTGCTGACAATTTATTGACTTTTTTTTTTGTTAAGTAATAGTGCGATATTCCAAGTATCAAACAACCATAGTAATTAGTTGAACTAATTAATTTTGTTTGTTTGGAATATTAATTAACCAATAATTAATTGGGGAAAGCAACTAATAAACAATAATTAATAATTTAATTAATCAATACATTATATTAGACAAACAAATTAAATTATGTTAGGCTAAACAACAATTAATAATTTTGCTATCAAAAAAAAAAAACAATTAATAATTTTATAATTAATGAAACAATAATATAACAAATTATAGTTTATAAAAGACAAACAAATTAATGAAACAACTAAACAACAATACATTTAGGAAAAATTCCGCTATTGGGAAAAATTATGCTTCATTAAGGAACACCCTAGGAAAAATTCATGGAGTCGCCACTGCCTGGCGAGGTGGAAACCTCAGTTTAAGACTCCTACATCTAGGAGCACCAGGGCCCTGCCTAGCTATGTCATCAGCCACTAAATTGGCATTTATATCAAACATGAGCTTGTCTCCAAAATCGTCACCCTCGGGCCTTTTCCCTCCTCGATTCGAGGGAACTATGAAGAACCGCCTCTTGAACTAATGCAGGACTGAGATGTGGCGCTGGCTATCTCTACAAAACCTGGTGCAATGTGCTATGTGTATGCCCCTAAGGGGCGCAGTGTCATCGCCACCTCGGTCAAAGCGCCTTTAAAGGGTTTGCACAACCTGTACGCTAACTGAAACAGTATCATCATCATTGCTAGATGAGTTTGCTCGGGATGGAACAATGGCGAGAGCCTTCCTGCGATCTCCGCTAGATCTCACACGTCGAGACATAACCTAGAAAAGCAAATTCAAGATTGATTAGTAAGCCCAAAACATATGGCAATACAAATAAACAGGTAAGTATGTCTAATCTTACTGTCTAATATATATCATGCATGTTCATACTAAGATGTCGTGTTACCTCAAAATATCAAGGTTTTCAAAATACCTCTCTCAAGATTCAGATTTGACAACCATCGTTTAATCCTATCTCATTTTGTCTCAAATATCAAAGTTTTCAAAATACCTCTCTCTAGATTCAGATTTGGCAATGATCTTTTATTCCTATCTTAGGGTAAGAGTCTTGGAGGTATGTGGATAAACAAATAAATGCATTTTTTAAATTATAATTATTAAAGTTTTCTAATCAATTTTTTTTAATAATAAAAGTTCTATTTTTTAAATTACCATAATATAACACATTAAATAGTAAAGAAGTCAATAAAGTGAGGCTGTAGATGTAATTTTACAAATTTCACAAACCCAATCGGATCATATAAACCTATTCGAGTTACTTGGGTTGTCACAAACCCATCGGATTTGATTGAGTTTGACTGGGTCTTATGCATAAATAATTCATTTAAACACCTAGATTGGTCTAAGTGTTGGGTCACTGAATTTTTTATTAGACCGGCTGAGTTTAATAGCTATGGTGTCCATACATAATAGTGAAGTAAATAGTAGCATAGAATAAACGTTTGTGTGGGTTCCAGTTAGCCCAACTAGTAAAGTTTATGACGGTTAAATAAGAGATCTGAAGTTCAATTTTTGCCTATACTAAAAATGAATTGATGTCTTGATCTATTATTAAAAGTGAATGCTATAAGTTGAAACTCTTTTAAAAAAAGAAGAAGAAAAAGAGTGAGAGAGTAGAAGCTTGCTCCCCAAGAGAGAACATTCCATTCCATTTTGACCATCCATTTTAAATTTGACAGTTGATGGTAGGCAGTAGTGGTGATACTCGAAACCTTTTTTTTGAAAGTGATACTCAAAACTCAGCGCCAATCTAAAGTACGCTGGACTAGCAGTCTATTTGTGATAGTAGGCCAGATCTGGCTTTTTTAATTATTAGTCTCGCCCAAATGGAAATAGAAATACTACTACTGATACAATACTACCCAAATTACCCCCACATGAAAAATAAAATAAAATAACGAAGGAGAATCCGAGTCCGAGTCCGGGTCCGGTCCGGTCCGAGTCCGAATCCGAGTTTTGGGGTCGTAATTAGAAAAGCGCTCTCTCGCTCTCTGTCTCTCTCCTCCATCCTCACCCAACAACACTTTGTTGCAGAAAGAAATGGAAATGGAAATGGAAATTGAGCACTGGTCTGTTAGGGTTTATTTTGAATGAAAGGAAAGCTAAGGTAAGGTAAGGCAAGGTCGAAATTGAAGGCGATCATCATCATCATCATCAGCCATGTCTCGCCAAATGACCTCCTCCGCCTTCCACAAATCCAAGACTCTCGACAACAAATACGTATCATCTCTTTCTCTTCTTTGCTTTGCTTAGTGCTTACCCGCAATCAAATCATTTTTCATCCATCAGACTAGTAGTAGTAATAATAATATTCTAGTTTGAATGAGTAGTAGTAATATTCTCATTCTGTGGCTCGTACTCGTACTCGTACTCGTACATAGCGAAAGTAAAATTTTTACTCATTTTTTGGTTGTTGATGTAGATGCTCGGAGATGAGATAGGGAAAGGAGCGTATGGTCGAGTTTACAAGGGTTTGGATTTGGAGAATGGTGACTTTGTTGCAATCAAACAAGTTTCTTTGGAGAATATTGCTCAAGAGGATCTCAATATCATTATGGTTTGCCCAATCATCTTTTCCTTTTCTTCGCTTTCCCACCTCACCATTTTCTCTATTATTAATGTCTGGAAGATTTTTTTGGAACAGTATGGACCTTGTTATTAGTCACATTTGTAGAAGATTATATACTAAAGTTGTAGTTAATAATAAACATAATTTATCAAAAAATTATTTGGGGTGCTTCTAGTTCATACCGGTTTGGGATTCAGCTGTCCTGCCAAAAAAATCAAATTCCATACACTTACATATGTGCATTGATTTTCTGTTCACCATGTAATTTTAAAGCTGGAAATTTGTATAGCTATGGAGTCGAGCATAATGAACCCCTTGACCCAAATACAGTAATTGATAGGGTCATTATTAACGTTATCAATGAAGAAGTTGCAAATTAGAAATGGTACAAAAAAAATTTCTGGGCTTGTTTAGGTAATTTTGAGTTTTGCTACTTAACCAGAACCTAATTCAAACATATTTTGATTGAAAATAATACCTTCGTCTTATTTGCACCCCCGCCATTAAAAAAAAAAATACCTTCAACTTACTACATACTTTTTATTTGAAAAGCAGAATTTGTTCAGATCCTCTAACATGTTCAATATTTTTTTAGTGGTATCCCCAGAGATCTTTATTATCAATGCAACCTCCATTTTTCTCATTCATGGAGTTGAATTTAGTATCTCTAAGAAATATAATTATCTACTGTTAGTCAGTAATGTGGGTTGGATTGGATTACTTAGTGTTGCGTGCCCTTTCTACATACTTTTTACATGAGTTATTGGATAATATGTCTTGGTTTGTGTTTTGATAATGTTAGCTATTTGGGTATGAGGTGACATTCACAGTGACTGACTTACCTTGTTGGCTATTGGACTAGAGGTTATCACATATATTTTTTTTTTCAATTTAATCCATGTTTTCTATGCTTAAATCATAAAGAATTATTTTTCTTATAGCAGATGATGGACTCTTACAAAAGGGGTATTACCTTCTTTTACTGCCAAATTTTAATAAGCTTTTTTATTGCCATTTTTGCAAAAGTATTTCTTGTATGTCCCTGACCTTATTCCTGGTTCTTCCAGATTCTGTAGAGCATTTATTGTTGTTTCTGTTTGCCTAATTGCATATTGTATTTAGCCTCTGTTCAGCTAATGTGCAGCTTAAAAGGTACAACCTTTTAAAACCTCACGTTTAAGTAAAACTGTAATTTTACTCAGCTTATATTTGAAATAAATAAATCAGTGAAAATAAACTTGTGTTTTGGAACAGCTTATTTACATAGTGTTTTTCAAAAGATATAGTTTTTGGTAACATTTATGTTAAATGTGTGACAAAAAGCTAAAAGTTTGATTATTTGCAAAAAAGTTGAGACAGAAAAACAAAAAGCAAAAGCCAAATGTACTGTAATGTAATCACCTTGTTTTTTGAAATAAATAAACCAATGAAAATAAGCTATACCAAACATAGTGTAATCAATTTAAATCACCTTAAGAATCCATGTTTTGAAAATGTTGAAAAAAAATCAGTGTAGTAATTACTTTGTTTGATCCTTTTAAACGATTATTTCTACTTTTACGACATTTTTGTTGGTTAGATGTTAATTCTTCGGTGGGGCTCTTGTATACTGCCCATGTATTAGGGCTTGCTCTATTTTCATTTAATAAAATTTTAGTACTTATCAAAGAAAATGAAACCTCTATTGGATGTGAGATGGGAAATTTCATGCTTGTAACGGAGGGTGAACCTTTAAGGTGTTGCAAATATATACATCTACATCTCATCAATGCATGCATGGAAACTTTGGGTCTTTCTCATCTTCTTTTGTATTACCTTGTATCTATATAACTTCTAGTTCCCCTGTTGCCTTGTTTCTCAAAGCTCATTTTCTATCTTAGCGCGTTTTTATTGTCAACCTTAATTATGAAACCTTTCTTTTTCTGAGGTTAAAAATGAGTGTCTTGTTTAGCAGAGTAGACAATAAATATAAGAATCGGATTTATATATGTATTTGGTCCTCTAAGATGTTATCTTTCCATATATTATTGTTTCATGTGTTTACCATGTTGATTTGTCTCACTGGGTGCTTTTTTCCTTTGATTTTACTCTCATTGGTGGGACGCTTTAACGGTTTAGCAAGAGATTGATTTACTGAAGGTACATTTTTTTTCTTGATTTTTTAGTTGTAATGTCTCAATTATGGTTTTAATTGTGTATTCCTTTGCTTAATTCCAACCATGAGATTTAGTGTGATCCACTAATGCACGCTAATACCTGTAGTGCTTGAAGGCTTTGGGTTAAATGAGAAGCCTTCTTGAGATATGCTGAAGTTGTTGCATACCTAATTGGCTATGGCTTTAACCATTGATACATTATATCTTTAATTTCCAATTAGTGCTAGCTTCTTCCTTTTGAGTCTTTGGCATTGCATTTCTAGTGTTAATGTTCTACATGTTCTCTTTTCCGTGGAAGGTAATATAGATTGAAGGCTACAATGAAGGTAGCTTTCTTTGTGTGCATTGCAGCATTGGAAAAGATTCTCATGATAGTCAATCTTGTTAAACGGGAATGTTTATAGCGAATCAGTGTTGTATGTGGAAACAAAACTGTGACTGTTGATCATTTGTCGCATTTATAGTTAAATGGGTGATGCCTAAAACAGTGAGAGGGAGTGCTTTAATATTGGTGACCAAGACCTGATTCCTTTGGAAGTAGGGTGCAGATGTGGCAAATATTGAGGGCGAGGAATAGAAGGACTTTTGAGGGGCAAGAGCTGTAAATAGAGAGATTGAAATCCCCAATTTATTGTGTCTTTTCTATTGGATGCCCATGCACACTATTGGATCCCCATCCCCCCTCCTCCTCATCAATTTGCCATATATAGTGTCCACTACACTTCTCCACAAGGCATCCCTCTCCATCGCTTTCCTTTTTTTTTGATAGGTAATAAGAATATTATTAAAACAAACTAAAAAACAGATGAAAGTCAATACAAGGTGTTCATGATGGTGAACACAAGGAAAAGCAATAAACAAAACAACCAGCAAACAACGAACAGGAAAAAACTTAAATAGCAATACTAAGAGAAGAAATAAACTCTAAGATAGTGGAGCATTCCGAGAAGCCCCAACACCTAGACCAATCAAATAAAGTCTTTTGGCAAAGAGCTTGTAATTGAACCAAGGATTTCTCGGTGTCCTCAAAAGAGCGCCGATTTCTTTCCGCCCAAACAATCCACATCAAACAGCCAGGAACCATATTCCATATGTCTGAATTTAATTTTCCCAGCCAAAAACTCCAACAATACACCAAGCTTTCCACAGAGCCTGGCATGACCCAATGTATCCCAAAGATATTAAGCATATAAACCCATAGAGAGTGAGCTACAGAACAATGGAGGAGAAGATGATCCACAGTTTCCTCATTCCGATGGCACATACAACACCTATTCACCAAAATGTGCCCCCTAAGCATAAGATTATCCAAAGTAAGGATCTCCTCATTCCGATGGCACATACAACACCTATTCTCCATCGCTTTCCTCCGTAGTCACTTCTCCAATAGAGGTTGATTAAATAGCACTAGATCTCGGATGCCTAACCCCCCATTTTGAAAAGGTGCACAGACACACCTCCAACTAACCAGGTGATTTAGTTGATTTTTAAAGCTAGCTGTTTACTAGTGCCTATGTTGTATGATAAGTAGTTCCTTTATGTGTAACAAAAAGTTAGTTAGTTGATAAGATTGTTAGTGATAAGTGCAATAGCCTATCAGTTAGTTAGAGAAGTTTGTTAGGCTTTGGCCAATCATGTGGCAACCACATGGTAGGTTCTTGTAACTAACTCAGCAACTTGCTTATGTGACTATAAATAAGCAAGGTTGCCCTCAATGTAACTAGTTGAATTTGAATCCAAGAAATCTCTACCTATGAGGTATTATTCCAAGAGTGTGTCTCTTGGAGAGCTAGTTCATTCTTTCTTTTCGCTAAGCAACTTAGCTTTCTAAAACAGCTTTTTTTTTCACCATTTTCCTCCATCATAATTTGGTATCAGAGCTTGAGATCCATCTGGGAATTCAAGTTCTTTCTTGTCCTTTCTATTCTACAGCATAGCCTATTCAAAGATTCAATCCTTGCATTCATTTTTTTATCCTCTACCAGTGAGCCTAAGGATTTGTGTAGATGGCACTAGTAGTATTCAAAAGAAGGAACAAGAAAGCTTTTGTCGCACCTGAACCTGACCATGGAGAACCCTAGGTGACATTGGAGCAGACTATGGAGTTGCTAAGGGGACAGCTTGCTGCCTTGACTGAAAAAGTACGAAGAAACCAGCGTCATCATCCTAGAAATGATGGTTAACAATCTGAAGATGCTGATGCAGATAGCAACAGCAACTTCAACAACCCATTTGGCCAACTTGTGAGAGGAAATTTGCAAGTGCCTGTGCAAGAACCAAGGCCAGCCAAGTCTTGTGCATTTGCAAGTTCCTCAAAGAGAAGAGCCAAAATGGAAGCCAAACATCAAACTTGACCTTCCAAAATTCCAAGGGAGCCTGAATCCTAAAGAATTTGTGGATTGGTTGAATCAAATTGAGAGTATATTTGAGTACTATGAAGTCCAAGATTCCAAGAAGGTGAAGTTGGTCTCTATTAAGCTGAGAGGGAGAACTTCAGCCTGGTGGGAACAACTCCAAGTTTAGAGAGTTAGGAGGGGTAAATGAAAGATTCGAGAATGGTTCAAATGAAGCGGAAATTGCAAAAGCAATTTCTGCCTTTCAACTATAATGCAAGCTATCTACAAAAATGATTCTTGGCAGACCAAGAATGATAAGGGAAGTGCAGCAATGCGCTTTATTGTTAATGTGGCATCTGATTCATCAAAGGAAGCCAATACATGCAAAGAAGAAGGTATAGCTTTAATCCTTGATAACACCTTTCTAGCACCCAAAGAAGATATGTTGATGAATGCACCCGTGTATGATCAATATGAAGAAGAAGAAGAAGAAGAAGAAGAAGAAATGTGTGATAGTGTATTGATAATTGAAGACAATAAGGGAGGGGAATGCATTCAAGAACCCGTATATGATCAATACGTGGAAGAAGTAGATTCTCATATAGAGGAAGAAGAGGATTTATCATGAGTAATAAACTTCATGCTAGTTCCAAAGAAAGAAATGGAGGATGACAAGTTTCTTAGAAGTACTTATGAGGATATGGTGTCACAAGAAGTTTTTAACAATCTTGAATCTTGAATCAAGACCAGCCCCAACCACAAAAATGATCTTGCTTTAAGAAAGGAGGTGAAGTTAGATATTCAAGAAAGTGCTTAGTGTTCTTAATTAATGTCATTCAAGATTATGTTCTTTGTGATGTGACAACCATGGATGTTTGCCATCTCTTACTTGGGTATGAAAGATCATGTCCATTTCAAACCATTCTGGGTGGAATGAGCAACACATTCAGCTTATATAAGAACGGAGATTGTTACACATTGCAACCAAAGAAGGGGTAAGCTAGCCCCAAACCAATGATCAAAATGAAGAAGGTTGGATGCAAGAGCATCTCCATGGCTGCTTACACTTGCAGCCTTGACACAAAGCAGCAATAGTCCTTAATCTCTAGCATGCTTGATACAACAACTAACGAGAATGCAGATCAGTGGAACTATCAGATCGTATGCACATCTCCAAAAGTTTCAATGTGCATCACTTGCTGCCCTATCATGCACCAGATCAGCTTACAACTAGCCACACTTGAGGACAAGTGTGTTCCAAAGAGGGAGAATCTTGATGCAGTTCATTTCTAAAGCTAGCTATTTACTAGTGTTTATGTTGTATGATAAGTAGTTCCTTTTACTTGTAACAGAAAGTTCGTTGATAAGATTGTTAGTGATAAATGCAATAGCCTATCAGTTAGTTAGAGAAGTTTGTTAGGCTTTGGCCAATCACATGGTATCCACATGGTGGGTTCTTGTAACTAACTCAACAACTTGCTTATGTAACTATAAATAAGCAATGCTGCCCTCATTGTAACTAGTTGAATTTGGATCCAAGAAATCTCTACCTATGAGGTATTATTCCAAGAGCGTGTCTCTTGAAGAGCGAGTTCATTCTTTCTTTTCTCTAAGCAACTTATTTTTCTAAAATAGTTTTCCTATTCACCATTTTCCCCCATCACCAGGTCATATTTAAATTCATTTCCCTGCCCTCCCCATAGAAAATCCTCGTGTAATAGGCTGGCTATATATAGTGCTCTTTATTTTGACCTCCCTTAGAAAGGTACGTCCTCTGTCATCTGGCCAAATGCCTCTCCATTTTCTCTAGCACACCATTCCATATGGCTTTTGCCTTGAAAGTGGAGCCTAAAGGAAGGCCCAGATAAGTTATGGGCAGCTGGGCTACCTTGCATCTCAGAATAGCAGCCAAAGCTTCAACTCCCGGCACATCACCAACCAGGACCAATTCATATTTCCCCAAATTTATTTTCAAACCAGTGATAATTTGAAACCACGTAAAAACTGCTTTCCAGTGCCAAAATTTGTTCCGGATATTCCTTCATAGATTTATTCTACTCTTGATCTCATGGGGAGGTTTTCAGTATGTAGCCAGTGCACTCCAGTTGTCCCCTATGTATCATTGTATAATCTTTTTGGTAATATAATTGCTTTCTTTAATGAAAAAGAGGGTATGCTCAACACTCTAAAAAAATAATAAACGAACAAAAGAAAATTGTCTGCTCAATGTGTTATTGATGCTGTTTGGAATATGATTCTTCTATTGCAGAACTTGAATCACAAAAACATTGTGAAATATCTTGGATCTTTAAAGACAAAGACTCACCTTCACATAATCCTAGAGTAAGTCAACCCCATTTTTTTGTTGGAAAGATTTGATTACAGCGTTATTTGTACTCTCTGCTTGAAAATCTGTGCTTTCTGTTTTTTTGCTTTCACATAGGTACGTGGAGAATGGCTCACTTGCGAACATTATCAAGCCTAATAAATTTGGGCCTTTTCCGGAATCGCTGGTTGCTGTTTACATTGCTCAGGTTTGCTAGTGTCCTTGCAGTTCATTTCTATTTGCTTGGTGTTAAGTTTTGCTCAGGTTTGCTAATTCATCATGAGACAGGTTTTAGAAGGCTTGGTCTATCTACATGAACAGGGTGTGATCCATCGGGATATTAAGGGTGCAAACATATTGACAACGAAGGAGGTAAATTCCTGGCATTGTTTCTAGTCCTATATTTTATTTGATCTTCTAAATATGAATTTAGAAGCAGTTTAATAGCTATGGTTGCCTCATCTTATTGCATCCAGTGCAAAGTTTACAATTGACATAGTTTAGAAGGATTTTTTAATGCTTATTAAATCATTTTCCACCTTATGCTTAAAGTATTTTTTTTTTTTGATAGGTAAGAAAACATATATTCAAAAACTGCTGAATGCAAAATAGCACCAGCACAACAAAGTACAAAGAAGAAGGAAAGCAAAAACATAAAAAACTATTATTACAAAGAAAGAGAGCTAAGGAAAAGAGGAAGAGAGTCACTAGATGTGAGTCCCCAAGCCCTAGCCCAATCAAACAGAGAACCAGAAAAGATAGCAAGCATTTGGTCCTTAGATCTATCCAAATCCTCAAAAGTCCGCCGATTGCGTTCCTTTCAAATACACCACATCAAACACAACGGAATTAAGTTCCAAATGTAAGATGAATGCTTCCCCAACCAATTCCACCTACTAAATAGAAAATTTGACACTGTACATGAGGAAACCCATGAAATCCCAAAAATCCTAAAGACAAAGCACCACAGTCGATAAGCCTTTCCACAATGTAACAACAAATGATCCACTGTCTCACCACAGCAACGACGCATAATACACTAGTCAACAAAATCAAAGCCTCTAAGCTAATTATCACCCGTGAGGATCCTATCCCATGCGGCTGTCCAAACAAAGAAAGAAACACGCCGGGGTGTCTTAACCTTCCAAATACCTTTCCATGGAAAAACAACAGAAGAAGAGCCATGTAATTTATGATAATATGAGCGGATAGTAAAATTCCCGTTTTTAGTCAACTTCCATCTCAACCGATCACCATCAGTCCCTGAAGGTAAATTGGCTGTCAAGAATTGAAAGAAATCAACCACCACAGCTACCTCCCAATCATTAGGACCTCGATTAAAACGAACATCCCAAGTTCTCCCATCCGCTGCTCCTTGACTTATCAAAGATGATTCTACGGAAGCCTCTTTGTTTGCAGTAAAATTGTACAAGACTGGAAAAGCCAATTGGAGAGAAAGATCTCCACACCACCTGTCTGTCCAAAATTTCACTCTATACCCCACCCCAACCTTATGCTGGACATTTTTGTTGAAAACTTCCCAGCCCTTCCGGATACTTCTCCACAATCCACAACCATGAGCTCCCCTACCCAACTTAGAGGTCCAACCACCCCCCCCCCCCCCCCCCCCCCCACAAATCTTCCCCAAATTTCAAAGCTATCACCCTCCTCCAAAGCCTATTCTCCTCAATCCCAAAACGCCAAAGCCACTTTCCTAGCAAGGCTTTATTGAAAGTAGTCAATTTTCTAATACCCAAGCCACCATTAGCAATAGGCACACACAACTTACCCCATCCCAATAAATGAGTCTTAGGGTCTCCCCATAGGAAATCCCTTTGGAGTTTCTCAATTTTGTTTGCCACATGGGGATGGTAAATAGAGATAAAAAATATGTGGGAAGGCTGGAAAGTGTGCTCTTAAGCAATGTCATCCTACCTCCTTTCGACAAATACAACTTCTTCCACCCAGCTAGCTTCCGTTCGATTTTTTCCAAAATAGGGTTCCAAATAGAGGGGGACTTATGGGACGCCTCCAACGGCAAACCAAGGTAAGTCATTGGCAAGGCCCCAACCCTACAACCCAATATCTCTGCCAAAGCATTCACATTATTTACCTCCCCTATAGGAACCATTTCGCTTTTAGCTACGTTAACCTTTAAGCCAGTCACAGCTTGAAAACAAAGTAACAACAATCGAACATGTAGGACTTGCTCTATCTCTGCATCACAAAACAAAATAGTATCATCCGCAAACAGCAAATGTGAAACACTTTCCCCTCTGCCCCTCCTACCGTCCACCCTAAAACCACTAACTAAACCTGCCCCCTCCATTCTTTTCACCATCCTACTAAACACCTCCATCAAAACTAAAAATAATAAGGGGGACAACGGATCTGCCTACCCCCCACAAAACTATGATTCAGATATCAGTTGATCTAACACCATTTTCAGTCTATTTGCCAAAACCTTGGCCAAGATTTTATATAAACTCCCCACCAAACTAATAGGTCTGAAATCACGAATGTTGGAGGCATCATTCTTCTTAGGAATTAAAGCTATAAAGGTAGCATTAAGAGATTTCTCAAACTTACAATGCTGATGGAACTCTTCAAAGACTGCCAAAACGTCTCTTTCAACTACCCTCCAGCAATGATAGAAAAAGGCCATAGAAAAGCCATTTGGACCTGGGGCTTTATCCCCTTCCATATCTCTGACCATTGATAGAATCTCATCTTTCTCAAACCTCCTCTCCAACCAGCCCCTCTCTAACTCCCCTATTTGACCAAACTCCAGTCCTTCCACAAAAGGTCTCCACTCCTTAGACTTTTGATACAGAGTTTTATAGAATCGAACAACCTGAGTAGCAATTTCTGCTCCGTCCTCATAAATCACCCCATCCACTTCAAAGAAACTTAGGTGATTAAACCTTCTATGAGAATTAGCCATCTTATGAAAGAACTTAGTATTATTATCTCCCTCCTTAATGCACAACATTCTCGATTTTTGCCTCCATGAGATCTCCTCCAGAGAAAGAAGATGCTCTACTTGCGATCTCGCTTCATTTCTCTCATCTCTTTCTTCCTGCGCCCAACATGGTCTAACTCTAGACGATTCCACTGAATAATGTCATCTTTCAACGCTTTCAATTTTTTAGCAAACACATAACTAGGTGTGTCCGAAAAAGAATGGCGATTCCACCATGAATCAACCCTATCAACAAACCCATTCGTCTTCAATCACATATTCCTAAACCAGAAAGGACTTTTCCCCCTAGCCATACCCCCTGCCTCCAAAAGAATTGGGAAATGATCAGAAACAGTTCGTGGGAGAATTCGTTGGATCACATCCGGAAAGTGATGCTCCCATTCATGTGACACTAGAGCCCTATCAATCCTAGACATAGAAGGTTGGTCAGTCCCACTAGACCATGTATAGTGCCCTCCTTCCAACGGCAGATCTATCAAGTTTAAATCATCAATAAATTCAGAAAACTTTTTCATAGCCGGAGTAAGCCGAGACCCACCCCTTCGTTCACTAGGGAAGCAGACAACATTAAAAATCCCCAAAATAACACGAGGGAACATTCCAATACTGCTGAATATCAACCAACTCATCCCACAAATCACCTCTCAAATGATTATCATTTGGGCCATACACCCCTGAACATGCCTAAATAAACCCGTCCACCACTCCTTTCCACTGAACTGACACCGAAAACAAGCCCACCAGAAGTTCCAACTTTTCTACAACCCTCCTATCTCACATAATCAAGACCCTACCAGCCGTCTGATCGGCATCTAAAGCCACCCAATCCATATACATACAGACCCATATATTGCAAACTAGCTGTCTATCTATGCTAGCAAGCTTTGTTTCCTGAAGGCAAACAATGTCACACTTCCACTCACGTAGCAAATTCCTCGCTACCAAACGTTTTTGAGGGTCATTCAAACCTCAAACATTCCATGAAATCATCTTCAGCTTCATAAAGACTATTAAGGACCCACAACTGTCTCTACCTCACAACCAACACACTATCTCCCATTATAGTTAACCATTGAGATTAGATTCCTCAACTCTCTTTTCCCTTTACCCGTGGAGGATGCTGCTTTTTGGTTAGCATTAGCTTTCTTCCGCTACTGGTTAATAACTGCCATCTCCCTTTCTAGCCTTTGAAGATAAGCAATACACAACTTTTTATGACGATTTGCAGAAATCCCAATCACTTTACAAAAGCCTGAGATTTTGTTCTTCACCCAACTAGAGACATCTAGCGTGTTTCCAATATTCAACACCTCTAAATCATTGTGCATTTCCATCGTCAAAGCCAGCCCTGAAGGGATAATAGTAAACAATGGGTTACAAACTGCCAAATTCTCCTCCTCACCCAAAACCGCTTCTGAGAGAGCCATTTCCTCCACCATCGAGACGCCCAAATTGGGCTGACCAATCTCACCAACATCTATCTGCCTTGTCCCCTTATTATCCGCCCCTTGACACAAAAGCTCACTACTCACACTTCCAGCTTTACCTGGAACCACCGCGAAGTCATCGGAGCTGAACCCAATGGAGGAACTACCAAATAATTCCATCTGAGCCGCTGCGGGTCCGTCGGAGTTAGACCCAGCAGAGAGAATGCCCTTAAACTCCATTGGAGCCGCCGCAGGACCATTGGAGCTGGTCCCAACCTCCAACCCATCCACCGCGGGACTGTCGGAGTCTAACCTAGTCACCGTGAGACTGACAGAGCTCCTTGGAGGCACCGAGAAGCTCTCTATCTGAGCCACCGTGGGTTCGTCGGAGTTAGATCCAGCAGAAAAATTCCCTCAAACTCCAACGGAGCCACTGCAGGACCATCGGTGCAGGTCCTAACCACCAGCCCATCCATCGCGGGACTGTCTGGGTCTCGCCTAGTCATTGTGAGGCTGTGAGAGCTCCTTGGAGGGACCGAGAAGCTCTTTCCGCCCATCTCGGCCTGAACCCCATCCAACTGTGACCTCACAAGACCTCCAGCCACCTGTGTTGGCAACCTAGAGCTCGTTGGAGTCACTAGTGGGCACTCCCCAATCTTCTCGTAAATATCTGCTGAGGGTATAAGCTCCACAAGCTTATAAGAACATTCCCTAGGCTCAAAAGTATTTGGGCTTATGGTGATTGGGCCTGAATTAGACTTTCTAATAGTCTGTTGGGCTGCCAAAAAAAGGATTGATGTAGCTTGCCAAAGGATCAAAGTTTTGACAGCATGAAAAAGCTCCTTGGGGTGTATCAAAAGATTTTACATTTAATGTGCATAATATTTTTATTAATTTATTCATTGTTGAAGTGCTGTTTTGAAGTTCAATGTGCCTTGTGTTCTCTAGATAAATCACATGGTGAAAATTTTTCTGTTATTCCCTAACTTGGTTTGCAATATGTTTTGGAGATATTGCCAATCTGCTATACCTCAAACTGCACTTCCTCTCCTTGTTAGGACAGAGTTGAGGGTGAGGTTGTGGGTTCAAAACTCATTGGGTTTGTGGGTAACATACTAATAGAAAATAAAATCTTGTGGGTTAGTCTAGAAGAGTGATTCAAATGGTCCAATGTTGATGGTTTTGAGGCTAGAGAATTATCTTAAAAGTTGGTGGACCACTGTGAATTGGATGATGTGAGAGTAGATCAATTTTTAAGTGGGGAAATGAACTGTTGCAATGGGGAATGTGTGTGTTTTTGTCTACATCCCTATGGTTTGGGTTTAGTTTAAACTGCCATTGATTTGCTGGTAGGCTTGTGTCAAATGGTGTTATATGTGTAAGAAAGCTAGGGAGACTGTGGATCAATTGTTCCTTCATTGTGCATGTGCTAGCGAGCTTTGGTCTTTGATATCCTGTCTATTTGGGGTTCAACGGGTTATACCTCATAATCTAACTGCAGTTCTAGCTTGCTAAAAGGGGAGCTTTTTTAGGTGAGGCCTTCGCATGGTTTGATGTGCAGTGCCCTTGTGTGTTCTGGTTGGCGTGGAGGGAGTAATCAAAGAGCATTTGAGGGGGCCAAGTGTTTTTTAACGGACCTGAAACTGTTCTTGCTGCATACTTTATGAGTCAGCGACTGTAACGGACCTGAAACTGTTCTTGCTGCATACTTTATATGAGTCAGCGACTGTTCTATCCATTCATTCATTTCTTCTTTGCTTACCTTCATTGGTAGTTGTAACTTTTCATGATTTTTATTCTTTCAGTATATCACTTGTGTACTGAATTTCCTCTTTTTAATAAAGTTTGTTATTAATAAAAAATGTCAGTTGCCTAGGGTAACTATAATGATGCTTCTTGACTCTACTAGGCAGGATCTGTGTCATTTATCTTGCTCATTCATATAGCTTTCAGAGAAGTCCTGTCCACTAGACCCACACAATCAACTTTCCAATCCTTGCTGCAGCCTGTTGGATTGGCCATAGCAAAACGTCAAGCCCCATTTTGTTTTCTAGTGAAATTTAGGAGTATCATGCTAATGTTCTTTATGATTTTGGTATAACTTTAGGTATCGTAGATGTAACTGTCGTGATGGACCAAAGTGATACCAATAAACAAATTATCTACCTGATAGGTTCATGGAAAAAAATATGTTGGTTTGTTGCTGTAGAAAAATCAATTAAAAAGAGTCTAGATGCTTCACAATTTGAGGTACACTGCCTGTGTACATGAGCATACTCTTTTTCATTTCAATACAAGTTTTATTTTATCAAAAAATGCTTTAGAAAGCATAGGTCACTAGTTCAAATTTCTCTTTCCCTCTACCCTTGAGCCAAAATTCACTTCTTAAAAAAAGGCAGATATTCTTTGTCGCTAGATAATTATAGCATTAAAGTCATACCTAGCTATTGAAGACTAATAGGACCAACAATCATTTTCTGAATTTATAAAGCATATACAATAGGAATTGTGTGAGTGGGAGTATAGTATGTATATTTTTTTTGATAAGTAATAAACTTCATTGAATAAAATGCAAGAAAATACAAAGGAAAAAGGCACGTAGGCAATGTGCTAGAAGCTACAAAAGAAAACACTAAGTAACAATGAAAGTACAAAAATCAAGCATATCAGGCAAAGAAATGAAAGTGGAAACCCCCGAAGTGTTGGGGAAATAACACCTTGGGGAGCCTCCTATTGAGTAGTTAATACTAACTACTCTCTCTTAACATTCTTATTCAATGTGGGACTTCATTTGCTTTTTGTTCCCCACAATCTTCCCTCACGTGTGAGTCTTTATCCTTTTGTGGGCTTTGACCTAGTCCTACTTGCTCTCCCTTGCCTTATGGGCTTTTTCCATTACCAGCACATTATTCATGGGCCTTTCATACACCATCCATAGGTGTCAACCCTGCATGCTCATCCGTGGGAATTGGCCCCCACATTCCTGTCCATTGGAACCACGCGCTTCATGGTGATTTAGCATCCTTTCTCCATCATCATTTGTGTGGGCCTTTTAGGCTTGCTCTATCCCCACTGTGGAAGGGACATTGAACACCTCGCTACCTTTATCGCACACCTTTCTTTTTAGGGCCTATTTTTGGGATCATTTGTGTGGGCCTTTAAGGCTTGCTCTATCCCCACTAAGGAAAGGGACCCTAAACACCTTGCCACCTTTGTCGCACACCATACTAAGCTCTGATACTATTTGTTAGGGAGATAACACCTTTGGGAGCCTCCAACTAAGTAGTTAATATAACATATAGGGACACTACCTAATCCAAAAGACTTAAGCCTATGAGTTGGTATTAGAGCAAGGCTAGGTTCCTACCATGGCACAAAGAGGAGCATGTGGGGGAAGACCTGTTGCCATAGATGACGTGTATGAATGCGATGAGGTTGCACGTGATGCACAATTAGAGGCATTCTTTCAACGAATAGAGGAGTGGTTTGATGCACTTTTAAAGCAGCTCACCGCCTTAGCTGTTGAAAACCGACCTCAAAACTGCCATCCAAATCCACGTTATGTGGAGGAGGAGTGTTTTAATGTTGAGGAGGAGGACTACGATATCAAAAAGGAGGATGAATACATTGATAGAGTCTGTGTAGTAAATTGGGATTCTCCATCAATTTATGATGACTATCTTGAAGATTATAGTCAAGGAGACAAGATTGAGCTTGATGAAAATAAAGTCATATACATACGAGGTGAGCCCATTACTCACACCGTTGACGAGGCTTTCAACATTAAAAAACAAGAGGTTATTGATTTTATTGATTACAATCATACGTTGGTACAATTGGTTTGTTCAACAATAGATGAGTTCTTTATTGATAAACGAAGTTTCAATCTACTAAAGTTTGAACTTGAACACATTAAACATTGTGATTTCATTGGGGTTGATGAGGCCCTCAACAAAAATTTTCCCGATAGTATATTTAATATTATTTTGGAAAGATTAATGGAAAACTTTATTGATCCCTTCTGGGAGGATTTTATTGAACAAGAATTGATAGAGGTCAACAAGAGGTGTGAACAAGTGATTTTAAGTAATTTTTGCGGAGGAGGCAATATGAAGTTTATGGATGTGTGCAAGGATTCTTTTTTAGTACTTGCTTCATATATCCCACCGCAGCAAAAGAGGTCAAGAATAAAAATTCGTATATTAAGATTTATTATGAGTGAGAAAAGATTGATAAGTAGCATATTGATTCGTCTTGTCTTGCACAAAAGAATAGGATGGAGAGGATTATTCGGTGTTCCAATTTATCATGGAAGATTGCCACAAAACTTAAGGACGAGTTTTCCCCAACCCCGAGGGAATGATGCAGATTGGTTAAGAAAGAATAAAATATTTTAATATTTTATGTTGTTTTTTCTTTCCTAGTGGAATTAGGATTTATTTGCTTTTACAAGTTCAATTAAAATCCTTTTTCTAGTTGAATTAGGATTTTAATTGTTTTTCTTTTCCTAGTTAAATTGTTTTTCCTTTCTCAAGTAGAAATATGTTTATTATTTCTTTTCCTAAAAGGAGTAGGAGAAATCCTATTCCTATAAATACTCCTTATAGAGGGGTTGATTATTGTTATTATGCGTTTATTAATAAAAGTTTTCTAGAGAGGTTTTCTCTAGTATTTTGCCTACTAGCCTAGTGTTCTTGTAGAACTTAGGTTTTGTGAAAGAATTGTAGTAATTGTATTATAGATTCTGCTTCTACACGCTCACGCTGCATCACTACTGTATTTAGCTTCCATTAGCCTTCTCCACAAGGCATTCATTTCCATCGCATAGTATGTATTATTCTTTTTCTTCATGAAATATGTCTCTTTTTTTGTGTGTTTTTTGACAAATGCATAGCACTGAAATTCATTTAGATCAGTAAATAAAGGCAAAATCTTATATATCTTTGAGTTATTGAGTACTAGGTGTTTAACAGCCTTTTCCATGGTGTTCTGTTTATGCTCTAATTCAATGTTTTATAATAATATATCCCTGTGGTAGTGACTGTTAAGAACAGTGGGAGTGTTTTACTTATTCCCTGAATTGGTATAACTTTCATAAACCAGATTTCTGCTGTGTCAGTGCTACCTAATGGGAAAGTCTCAGAGATTATGCGTCTGTGGTCTTCAGAATGAAGTAATCTTTGGTGGTAGAAGCTTTAAGTGACTCATGTTATGCGAAATTTTTTCTGATACAGTGGCTGATAAAAGTTTAGCATGATAGTTAGCTAATTTTAAGAGATTTTTAGCTTGATACGTTTCTTAATGAGGGTAAATCCTGAGGTGCTTCAGCAGTGGTGGCTCTAGGAATGTTGTTCAGGGTGTTCCTTAGGAAGCGTAAATTACACAATCTTATTTCTTTTTAGCCTTTAGGTAATTAAGTTTGATTCAATGTTATTAATTCCATTCCGTTCCGGCGGGAAAATACCGTGCCAGTAAACAAACCGGAACAGTAACCCACCCTATTTCACTTCAAAAAAAATTTCGGGTCATTTCGGTCTATTTCGGGTGTTTCGGTAAATACTGGTCGAAATTCAAGATTCGGCCGGCATGAAGTTGGTGCTTAAAAAAAAAAAAAAATATTGTTCTTAAAACCAAAACAAATTTTTATTCTGTAAACCAAAAAACCTCAAAAGGAAAAAAAAATGAAAAGAAAAGAAATGAACAAAGGTACCCTTCAGCTAAAAAAAGAAAATCGTATTGAGAAATTTGAGAGTCAAAACTTGAGAAGAGGCACTACTATACTGGTACTGGTAGAAGACACAGAAGTTATGAACAAGGAGGAAGGCAAAACGTAGATGTAAAAGTGTAGATGAAGATGTGATAAAATTTAAAAGTATGAAGTGTAAAAATCAAGGAGACAGAAGACGTGTGGTTAAGAATAAACAAGAAAAAATAATTAAAAATGAGAAGTAAGTAATATATGTCTAATGAGGAAAAATAATAATGTAATAAAAAATAATAAAAGGTTGAAAATTGCGTTGTATTGGGCAATGTGCAGAGTCGAAGGAATCAAACCACTGCCCAGCCTGTAGTAGTTTTATTATTATTATTATTATTTTCAGATTTTAGTTCAATTTTTTCTTTTTGAGTTTTTCATTTTTGCATGAAACACCCCAATATATTGTTTTTTTTTGGAACTCAAAACGATAGAAAACTTTATTGAAACGAAATAGAATAAAAGTAAAAGACTGAGGCATTAAGCTCAGCTATTTTTTTTTCATTGGAAAAGGGGGAACAGTAAACCATTAAAACATGTCCCCAGGGAAAGGACCAAAACAAAGAGTAGCCCATAGGCATTACACCCGTCCACTACGAACCTATCAGACCTGTACTGCCATCTTCCGTTGAAAGACCCCAATATATTGCTAAGTTGCTCAAATTATGAACCAAAATTTAATTTTATTGGCATAAAAAAAATTCAGGGTGGTCCCAAAATTTTTTTTAAAGGTAAATAAATATAAAATTTTAAATTATTATATAATTTTTTTTTTTTTAGGTCAGGGTGGTCCTGGGACCACCCTGGCCATAAGGTAGCACCGCCACTGTGCTTCAGTCTAATGTCATGCGTGTGCTTCTATAGCTGTTATTATTAGTGCAGTGTCATTCTGGCTTCATAAGCTTTATATGTTTTTTTTCCAACTTTGTTTTGCCTATCTCTGGTTTCACTGTTCAATTCACAGTTATTTATCAGGGTCTGGAAAATTTCACTAATCTATATGCTTTCAGGGTCTTGTGAAACTTGCTGATTTTGGTGTTGCAACTAAACTGACTGAGGCTGATGTTAATACACATTCTGTTGTTGGAACACCTTATTGGATGGCCCCGGAGGTACTTCTATAATATATTTTATTTGTAATTTTGTCAGCTTTTGTTTTTTCTGATGTGGTTTGAGCCTTGCGGGGAGTGACTGATACAAATTGTTGAATTGATGTTACAAGTGGTGACTCTGACTAGTTGATGAGTATTCATAGCCGACCCCCATTTAATTGGGATCAAGGCTTAGTTGAGTTGAGTTGTGCGTGTTTGTGTCCTTTATAATGTTTGTTCCTCGTAGTACACATTATTTCTTGTAAGAACTGATGTTGCAATTAATTTCTTTTCCTTTTATTTTTGTGCTAGTAAGGAGGAGATCTCATCTTGACGAAATTTGTGAATGTTTCAGGTGATTGAAATGTCAGGAGTTTGTGCTGCTTCTGACATTTGGAGTGTTGGCTGCACTGTGATTGAACTTCTTACATGTGTGCCTCCTTATTATGATCTACAGCCAATGCCGGCTCTCTTTCGTATTGTTCAGGTGTGCCCATCTGTCTTTATTTATGGTTATTTTTGTTGTTATTAGGATGTGAGAGCATTCTGTATTGTGTGTGAATCCTACGGAGTTCTCTTTGCCAATTTTGTTTATTGTATATGTTACTTTAGACATCTCCCGTTATCCATTATTTTTACCGTTTGCTGGAGAGGGCTCAGTTCCTAATCATGCTTTTATTGGTTGAATGCTATCACTCTTAAGTACTTTTCTTGTTTGTCATATTTTGTTTGTGAAATGTTTATTTATTTTATTATCTTCTTTACACTTTGGATAGCAACGCTGACAATTGATTTTCCTCACCTTTCTTTCAGGACGAGAATCCTCCTATACCTGATAGTCTATCTCCTGACATTACTGATTTTCTGCGTCAATGCTTTAAGAAGGTGTGGTTGAAGTTAACTTATTTAGTAAAAAAAACAAGAAAGTAATTACTGATTTTATGCATTTATTGGTAATTAGTAATTACACATGCTTCCAATGGGTCTTCCACCCACCACCTTATGCTCTATTACTTTTTTTTTTTTTTCAAATTCTTTTAATTATTTTTAAACAAGAAAGTAATTACTGATTTTATGCGTCAATGCTTTAAGGTGTGATTGAAGTTAACTTATTTAGTAAAAAATGGTTCTTGTGTATAACTTATTATATGAATTTCACCATCTAATTGTTGCTAATCTCTTCTATTCCACTATAGATTAAAATACTTATTTAGTAGTCTTTTTAGATTTATTTTTTTTATTGGTAATTTGTTTTTTGAGAAACCTTTTTTAAATGAGTTTTCCACCCACAACCTCATGCTCTACCTTACTTTTTTATTCAAACTCTTGTTAATTATTTTTAAACAAGAAAGTAGCATCAAATATTCCTGAAACTAATATTAGTTAATGGATTTATTGCTATATCCTTACCATTTCATATTGTACCTGTGTCCATATCAGTACTTTCTAGCTAGGGACTACATAAGTTTGCCACAGATTTGACTTCTTAACATTGAAGTCTTCCTTGGGAATTTCTCAGTTGCTATTTATTCTGAAGCATTTATTTACTCAGTGAAACTACTATTTATTACCATGCATTAAGGATCTGGAAATGCCAAAAAGGAAATTGTACTTGTTTTATTGCAAATATGTAATAGATCTCATTGTTGATAAAAAATGTAGCTTTGTTTTTTTAATGTATAACCAGCCTGAGAATTATCTTTCTTGTAATCAATATTTTAGGGTGAAGCAGTATCTTTTTACATTTCAGCATCGTAGATATGATATATCTTTATGATATATATTTGGCTATAGTTTGATGTAGCATGACATAGGGTGGTTAGGACTTGTAGGATAAAATGTTTAAAATCAAGGCAATCAATCTCTGTTTTACAAGCAATGGAACTGACAAGAAGCAACTATAGTTACTATACTCTCTTTGAAGAGTGTTAAAGTTGCTTGAGTACTTATTTTCTATATCTATATTTAGTTGAAATATCATAAATGGGCTACAGGACACCTCGAGCATTAGCATCTGGCGATGCAAAAAAGTGTCTATTATACATCCTCAAAACCTACTTTATCTATTTTACCATCCCATTTTACAATCCACCAAACATCCCAGTTTCTATTTTTACATACAACTCATTAAAATAATATAAACTATACCAACAAATAATATAAACTATAGATTAAAATGTGTTTTTATTTTTACAATCCATGAATGGTAAGGTTGCATCTATACAACCTTACTATTCATAGTTGGCAAAATATTTTAGGTACCCATACCCGGGTAAAGCCCTCTTTTAGTGTCTTGGTAAAATAGCAACTAGGGGGTTTTTTACACCAAAATATGCTAATGCTCTTATGCTATTAGATGGAGAATTCTAGTTATAAGTTGCAGAATATGGAAAGTGCATCGATTAAAGCAAGTTCTAAACAAATGAAGGCCACGTAGAATAAGATCCATGGATCATATCTACAGTTAATGTCCAGAATATTTTAAAACTACCTAATGTCTTTGAATTGAGATTAAAGGAAATTCAACTAAAATAAGTTAAGCATAAGACTAACACGATGAAACTTATGGATGGGAATCAGTTTTAACTTGGTCAGGCAATGAAGGATCCAACTTAGAACTTTAACAATCTTTTGTGGATTCATTTGCCTCTGTGCTTAATCCTTGAGCCTTTGATTTTCTAAATTACTGGATGGGCACCTCATATGTAGCCCATCTATTTTGAATTTGGTTCCAAGTTGTTTAATGTGGACTATTTGGACTGAACGAAATTGGCGGTCTTTTGAGGATGAGGGGAAAACTGTGGTTCAGTTATTAGATTTATGCCAACGGACCCTCTTTGATTGGTCTCAGTGTTGGGGTTTCTTGTATTGTTCTACCCTTATGGATTTTCTTTCGTCTATTAGAATAGCTTAGTGGCTGCTTGTGTCTTTTTGTTTCTTTTGTCTTTGTTTACTACTGTGAACTCTTTGTATTTTTCTTACTATTCCTTTATTAATAATATTTTCTTCTTACTTATCAAAAAAAATTGATGCATTGAATTTTCCCTTTTATTTATTTATTTATTTTGATAAGTAAGAAAGACGTATATTAAAAAAGCTGCTTTATGCAAAAAGGGCACAAGGCAAACCAAAGATTACAAAAAAGAGAAAAGCAAAAGAACAAAGAAGAAAATTAATTACAAAGGAGAGAAATAAGGAACAAAGAGAGAGAATCACTAGATGTGAGTCTCCAAGCCCTAGACTAGTCAAAAAGAGAACCACTAAATGAAGCAAGCAATTGGTCATCAAATCTATCCATGTCCTCGAAAACCTGCTAATTACACTCCCTGCAAATACACCACATTAAATGCAACGGAACTAAATTTCAAATTTTAGACAAGTGCTTTCCTAACCAATTTCACCAACCAAAAAGAAAATCTGCAATTGATCTTCGTAAAACCCACAAAATCCCAAAAGATTTAAAGACAAAGCTCCATAACCGATGAGCCTTCTCATAATGTAGCAGCAAATGGTCCATTGTCTCCTCACAACAATGACACATAATGCACCAGTCAACAAAATTGAAACCCCTACTCTGCAAATTATCACCCATAAGAATTTTATCCCAAGCTACAGTCCAAACAAAGAAAAAAAGGCCGAGGTGCCTTAACCTTCCAGGTACCTTTTCAAGGAAAGACAACGGAAGAAGACCTCGCAACTTATTATAAAACGAACGGATGTCAAAATCCCCATTCTTCGTCAACTTCCATCTCATATGATCTCCATCATCTGTTGAAGGTATATTGGATTCCAAGATCTTAAACTCTTCTTCCTTAAGACTCTTCTGGATTGGGTTGCAGTGTTGGGCTTTTGTTCTTTTTCTTCATTCCATGGTTTCATGGACTTTTGTACTTTATGCACTTGATTTTTTTTTTGTCCTTGATGTATACTTCTTGTATACTCAGGTGACACCCTTCTTCTTTTTAATATATTTTTATTACTTATCAAAATGTTTTCCCTTCTATTTTTTATATGTTGGTAAGTTACACATGCACCTAGCGGGTTGTGAACTCATGACCTTACTCTTCATCACATCATTGTGGGAGGAGGAAGTGCTCTTTGATCTAGAGCTCATTGGCTTCATGTTAAAGACTTGATCTTCTCATTCTCCATGTTCCTCAACCCTTTAACCAATTGGGCCTCTTCAAGGATCCAAGAGGTCTAATACCTAAAACCGTCTTCCCCAAGGTCACAGGTTTCCTTATTGTTAATTCAATGATACTTAGTTATTACATTTTTCTGCTCATAGAAAGTTTCTCTTACTATCTTTGAGTATGTGTAGAATTGAATGTCAAGGGGGTGAGTAAGTAAATATTCCTATCTTTGATACATACACAGCTTTAATTTAAGAATGGTAAATGGAACTACCACCTAAATTTTAGAAGGTTTAATCAAGTTTTATTAGGGAAGTGGTTGTGGAGATAAGGAATTGAGGGAGAGTTACTCTGGTAGAAAGTCATTGAGGTGAAATATGGGAGTCATTGGGTGGATTGGTGTACTAAAGTCGTTTGGGGCCCTATGGTGTTCTTTTGAAGTCTGGGCCCTTATGGTGTTCTTTGGAAGTCTATAGGACGGGACTAAAGGTCTTTTTCCAGGTTCCTTCAGTTTGATTTGGGTGATGGTACTAGAGTGAAGTTTTGGCATGATTTGTGGTGTGGTGATTCTCCACTTAAAGAGGCCTTTTTGGAGTTGTTCCATATTAATCATGATAAAGATTCTTCCATAGTGGATCTTATGCAATTCTGTAATTCGTTTCTTCCTTGGGATGTTCATTTCTCTACTAGTTCAAAGTTGGGAGTAGGAGCCTTTGTATGTTGTTATGGAATTAATTTATTCTACTTCTATGAGTGGAAGAGAGGAAGACAAACTTTGTTGGAGGCCGGTGGAGTGTTGTGGATTTGAGGTTGGAGGATGTTACCGTTCATTGTCCATGTCTCATCTCATGTTGTTACCTTGGAAAATTATTTGGAGATCTAAGGTTCCTCCTAGGGTTGTGTTCTTTTCCTGGGCTGCAGCTTTAGGTAAGATCCTGCCTACAGGTAATTCACGGAAAATAGGCATTATTGTAGTAGACTGGTTTCCATAGTATATCCCCTTGTGTACTTGCAATCCTTTTTCTGTCAATAAAACTTTGTTACTAAACAAAAAAAAAAAAACTACGGACTGCAGCTTTGGGTAAGATCCTGCCTACAGATAATTCAAGGAAAATAGGCATTATTGTAGTACACTGGTTTCCATAGTATATCCCCTTGTGTACTTGCAATCCTTTTTCTGTCATTAATAAAACTTTGTTACTTAACCAAAAAAAAAAAAAAACTACCACCTAAGTCTGAGACACCTTCTGCCTAGTCCCCACCCTCCTTAAATTTACTTTGGCTGGTCCAAACATATTCTCAAAACTGCAATTGTTCTGCTTTGTTGTTAATTTTTGTTGTGGTCTATGGACTGCTGAGATATATATGTGCAAACCGGAATACAATTAGTTGATTAGACTGAATGACTAGATGATGTGTGATTTATTGGTAAATATGTTTTCTGAGATTTAGTTACATATTTCAGGATGCTAGGCAAAGGCCTGATGCAAAAACACTGCTTTCACATCCTTGGATACAAAATTCTAGGCGTGCCTTGCAATCTTCTCTCCGTCATAGTGGAACATTAAGGTAGAAGTTGTGAAGTTCATTTTATTTGGTGTCTTTGATGGAGCAAATCCTTGTATCATTCATGCATTTCTTGGCCTTGTGATCAACTATATCACCTATAGTTCATTTTATTTTGTTAAAAGAGTTGGGATGGTTTAGTATCAACGGAAAATAAATAAGTTTTCATTTAAAATTACATGTTGATTACACACGTGTGGACATAGGCCCCTACACAAAAACATACTCGTACGTGTACATACACATACAGAGTTATCCACTTATGAGACTTTGGATGGGTGTTGTAGCTGTAATAATTGATGTTGGTCTTATATTTTAAATATTTCAATTGAATTGTGATGCACTGTATTTTATGTGTTGCCTGTGATGTTTAGGTAATTAATTTTTCTTATGGGTCAATTTATTTTAATTTCTGTAATTCTTCTATGCTTTTATAATAAATATTAATATGGGTATCAATTTGTTTCTGTATAGATTTGGGTTTCTTTTAGATGGTATCAATTTGATTCTAGGGTTTTGAGGCTCTTCTTGTGTAAAATGTAATGGGGATTGGTGGTGAATAAAGCTGATATTTGGAGGAATAAAATGTAATGTGGCTCCTAGTTGCTGAGGTTATTACTCTATTACGGTACCATGTGGTGTGATAATTTTTATCTGTTCTATTACATTGGTAGTGCTACATGGAGATACTACAAACATATTAAAATGCTAATTACTCTGAGGCTTTGTGCTTGTATTTACCGCATGTGTTTGATTAGAATGCATCTCAGTTGTAGTTCAAAACTGTATAATTTTTTTTTTTTTTTTTTTATAATTGAAAATTTTATAAGAAAAGGAAACATGAGTGGCACAAAACGATATGTGTGCAAACCCTTTTTGAAATTGTGTCTCTAACCTTGACAATGATTTTCACACAATTAGAGTATAAATGATTAATAATGAGGACATTTAAGTATGTTCTAGTTAATTCAACCGATAACTCGTCTTTGAATGAGGGAGCAGTTTGATGGGCTTAAGACTAGTGATCCATTATCCCCCTTGTTATTCATTATGGTGACGGAGGTTGTGAGTAGAGTGTTGAGAACTGAGGAGGGAGGTTTCATTCGAGGTTTCATGTTTGGCTTTGATGTTGCTGATCTGTCTCTCATTCATTATTTGTTGATGATACAATCTTGATTTGTGATGCTAATCCTTAACAATTTCTTTATATTAGAATGATGTTGACTTGTTTTGAAGATGTGATAGGTCTTAAGATAAACCTACGAGTGACATAGTTCCTGTTGGTGAGGTTTGGAATATGTCAGAGTTTGCAGGTTTCCTTTGTTGTAAGATTGGGTGTCTGCTCCTTCAAGGCAACGTTGGCATGATCAGTATGGAATCCTCTTATAGAGAAGATAGAACGCAAATTATTAGGTGGGAAGAAACTGTATTTGTCCCAAAGGGGGTGGATAACGTTATTGAAGCGTACACTATCGTCTTTGCTTACATATTATCTCTCCTTGTTAGTGTGGCAAATAAGATTGAGAAATTGCAGAAAAACTTTCTTTGGGGTGGTATAGGTGAAGAGGTGAAACTTCATTTGGTGGGGTGGATTTGGTGTGCACTCCCAACTGCTAATGGCAGTTTGGAAATAGGAAGTTAGTAACATTTAACCATGCTTTGTTGGGTAAATGGTTATGGCCTTTTGGGATGAAGGAAAAGCGATTATGGAGGTGTGTAGTAGCTGTGAAATATGGAGAAGGGTGAGAAGGTTGGTGCACGGAGGGTGTTTTGAGGAACTCATGGCTGTGGCTTGTGGTGAATTTAATCATTTAACTATTAAAATTTAATGCAAGTGTGGATAAAGGGACGAAATGTTTGACATTTTAAATTTTCAAGGGATGAAAATGGAAAATTAAAGGGTTTGAGACAAAATAGAACATTTATTATATTTCACGGGCAAAAAGAATGTTTTAACCCCCCCCCCCCCCCCCCCCCCCCTCTTTTTTTCTACTGAAGTAATGTTGTCAAGGCTCCTAGGTGGTTCACTATATTGTAGTAGTTTGTCTGGTGACTTATTGACCTAGCATTGGAATAATTTTTATACATTGATATGTGGCTCATTGGTTATGCTGAAAGCGTTGTGGGCAGAAGAGTTTAAAATCTTAGCATTTGACCAATTGCTGGCTGAAAATGATACCAAGGTGAGAACCTGGTAGGTGTGGTTTGTTCTTAGTTCCTATGATTGTCCTTCCCACTTGTGGAGTCTAGTAATGGTTTCATGTCAAATGATGACATTTTGTAGCGTTTACAGGGTTTACCTGCTTTGTCGCAGATGTTTGCATGCCCGCCCAGGGTGCACCTTTTTTGTGTGAGGACTTAGTATATGGCATAGTTTTCCTTATTGCCTGTTATGAGTTAGTATAATGTTAGGGGCAGAATTGTAAGTCTGCTACTATACCCATATATATAAATAATATGTGTTAGGGTTATAAACCTAGGAAGCACGGGTGCGGCAATCTGGTTGCCGCACTAGTGTCAGACTCTTGGGGACGCTGCGTGTGGCGTGCGACGCGGCTGCACTCGTGTCCCCATGAATTTAATTTTTTTTTTTTTACTGCAGTTTCTCCCTTCTTCTCTCCTTTTGCTGGGTCACAACTCACAAACAGCCTTTCTCATTCTTTGATCGCTATATCGCTCTAGCACAGAGGAGGTGAAAAAATAAAAAGAAGAAAGAAGAAGATGATGATGAGAATAAGAGGAGAAGAGATCACTAAGAATCACGGTCTGATGAGGAAAGAGAGGAGACTGAGAGTTTGAACTTTGAATAAGAGTAAATGGTCTTTCACGTGTAGGAGCTATGAAATGACATAAAGTGCTAAAAGGAACCTTCATGGAAGATTCCTTGTTTACAATTACCCAAAATGGTGGTTGTATTTACAAAAAAACCATAAAGAAATATTTTTTTGCTCACAATTTCACTCTATTTGAGTTTTTTATTTATTTTTTATAAAAAAAATATACATATTAATTTATAGTATAACAGTAATAATACATTAATATTTATTTAATATAATATAAAAAATGCTTAACAATATATAGAAAATATAAATAAAAATATATTAAATAATTAATTAATAAATGCATCCCACCACACCTGTCTTACTTTTTCAAAAATTGTTGTGTCGCCGCGCTGTGCTGCACCGTACCTGCACCCGAATCCTCACTTGTGCTTCCTAGTTATTAACTAATAAACCCTAAAACACTTTTTCATCCAAAAAAAATGGTATCAGAGTCCTTAGTCTGCCGTTAACCCCACTGACCACAACCCACCTCTTTTCTGCTGCCAGCCACCTTCATTGTTGACAATGATCACCATTACAAGCTCCAACAACCAGACTGAGCCTCGATTCTCCTCCCTAGCTCTGGCGATTCAGTCACAGTTCAGGTCACCGCCTCCCTCCGGTGACACATGTTAGCCACAAGCTGTCGCTTCTACCTCATGCTGCTGCTGGATTCTTTAGTCTAGGGTTCTGATCTGGTTTGTTAGGTTTTTCTCTGGTATATTTCTTTGGCCAATAATGATTTTGTTAGTTTTTGTTCCTTTGTTGGTTGCTATCAATAGTTGTGTTTGTTGTTGTTGTTGGTTCTCAGTGTCCTTGATGGTTGCTGTTGTTGTTGAGTATTGGTTTGATTGTTGACAACTCTGGGATGTTAGACTTATTTGGTGGTTGAGTTTGTTTAATTTTGGTTGTTGATTCACGGTTTTAGTTGCTCTCCATGGGTCCATTGGCTTATTGTTATCTGTTAATTGGTTCTTTTATACAAGTTTTTATTGTTATGGATTTGAAAGGTGGTGTTTAACCTCATTTTATTTTATCTCTTGATATGCTTTCAATTACATCCATTTGCCTTGATGGGAGTAATTATGCACAATGTACATCTTCTTGGTAGAAAGAAGTTTGATTATGTGGTTAGTGACCCCCTTGTGTCTATGGATTCTAAATATGCTGATTAGAGAGAGGAAGATGCACAAATTAGGAGTTGCTTGTGGAATAGCACGAAGTCTAAGATTACTTGTAGTTTGGTTTTCTTACCAATTGTTAAACTTGTGTGGGAACAAGCCATGGAATTGTACTCTAGCATCTTCATCAAACTTATTTCTTCCTAACTTTTAGAGCACTCACATATGAGGATGTAAAAAGACTTATATTACATCATCAAATACTACTTTATCTATTTTACCAACCCATTTAACAATATACTCAACATCCCAGTTACTACTTTTATATACAACCCAATAAAATAATATAAACTACCTAATAAAATAAATATAAAACTAACCTCTCTCTCTCCTCTCCCAACTTTCTTCTCTCTCTTCCTCTGTCTCTCTCTCTTTCTCAACCACCCATCACACAAACCCAAACCCAGCACAACCTTCCACCACCACCACCACCACTTATTTATCGTCTCTTTCTCTTATCTCTTCCTTTGAAACAAACCAAACAGAGCAACATCCGGCAAGCCCACACCCAAACTGGCAAGCAACCCACCACTGCCAGGCAACCCAAACACGCCACTGATGAGACATGGAGACAGATGAGAGATGAGAGAGGAGATATTTTATCTTTATTTGGGAAAATAGAGAATAAAATATTATAAAAAATTTTACATACTAAGCTATAGTGGGTTGTATATATAAGAGGCCACTGTTCACGGTTGCTAAAATGTTTTAGCAATAGCAACCCTGTTAAACTAGGTTTTGAGCATGTGAGGATGTAAAATAGCATTTTGGGGGTTTTACACCCCCAATGCTACTACTCTTAATGATTTTTCTTTAGAAGACTATTATAACAAGTTTAAAGGTATATGTGAAGAACTCAATATTTACTAACCAATCTCCTTTGATATTAAACCTATGAAGAAATAGAGAGATTATATGCATGTTGCTTGCTTCCTCTGGCTTACCTAGAAATTTGGATTTGGTAAAATCACAAATTCTGGCTAGTGAGGACATTCCTTCATTGAGTGAAGTTTTTGGTAGACTTAGACATGCCACATTATTTGACTCTAATACTGCTCAATTACCTTACCCTAGTACTGCTATATTACCTTTCGATGATAAATATGGTTTTGCCACTTCTATGAGGAGTAGTAGAGGTGGTCGTGGAGGCTGAGGCCATGGGGTCGAGGCTGTAGAGGTCATGAGCAAGGGGAAGGGGGTCGTGGTAGAGGACGTGGCCCACGCAAGTGCACTTATTGTCGCACTTATTGTCATGGTGAGAATCATATGGTAGATTTTTGTTGGCAGTTGTGGGGTAAACCCTCAGCTCATCAACATCCAGAGTAATTTCTATACCTGAGGAAGAGTACAATCACCTCTTTTTTATGCATTCTAATTATGTTGGGTTTGTCTCTACAACTACTTTGGCTCAACAAGGTACTTCCATTGCTTGTCTTGCTACTCAGTAACCTTAGGTCATTGACTCAGGTGCTATATGACTGGTACCTCAGGTTTACTCTCTAACCTTGAGCATTCTAGCAATCTTTCCAATGTTACTTTGGCAGATGGCTCAGCCACTAAAGTCTTTGGTTTGGGCACTGTCGATCTTAGTTCTAATCTCTCTTTTGTCTGTCTTATACATTCTTGACTTCCCTTTTAGTCTTTTGTCGATTAGTAAGCTTGCTAAAATTTTGAATTGCGTTGCCATTTTTTTTATCAACTCACTGTATCTTTTAGGATCTCAAGATGGGGAAGATTCTTGGTGGAGGGCATGAGGCTGGTGGACTCTATTACTTGGATTAGCGTGGTTGTTCCAGTTTGGTGGCTTCTCACTTTTCTATCTCACCTCTTTAGCATCATTGTTGCCTTGGTCATCCATCTCTCAAGAATTTGAAGTTGTTAGTTCCGTCATGTCGTCCAATTGCGTCCTTACAATGTGAGGCATCGCAATTGGGTAAGTAGCATGTGGTGCCTTTTGTCTATCAGTGTGAGAGTCGTGTTAGTAGTCCTTTTTCATTTAGTTCATTATGATATTTGTTATCCAATAAGCACTCCCTCATTGTTGGGATTTAGATATTTTGTCACTTTTGTTGACAATTATTCTAGGGTCACCTAGCTTTATCTTATGAATGGAAGCAATAATTGTACTCAATTTTCAAATCATATATATATATATATATATATATTTTATGGAAATAAAGACTGAATTTAATGCTTCACCTCATATTTTTTCGATTTGACGATGCTTGTGAATATTTTCATACATCTTTGTCTTAATTTTTTGACGATCATGATATATAATTCACCAATCTTCATGCCTCTATTCTTCACAACAAAATGGAGTTGTTGAATGTAAAATGCATCATTTGTTAGAGGTTACTCGTGCCCTATTATTTCATATGTGTGTTCCTAGATCATGCGGGAGTGATGCTGTGTTAACTGCCTGTCACTTGATTAATCGCATGCCATCCACAATTCTAGGTGGTCAGATCCCTTATTCTGTTCTCTCTCCCATGTTTGTTTCATTTACCTCCTAAAACCTTTGGTAGTGTTCAGGGATTGATAAACTTCATCCTGGATCAATCAAATGTGTTTTTTCTTGGTTATTCTTGCACTTAGAAGGGCTATAGATATTACTCACCTACTCTTCGTCGTCGTTTCATAAGTGCTGATGTTTACTTTTGATGAGTCTCAATCCTATTTCTCTCCTTCGGTTAGTGCTTGTAGTTCTCTTCCTTGTCTTCATCGCTTACCGCATGTGTCTCCTTCTGAATCTCCTCCTTAGAAGCTACTCCATGTGTATCGTTGTTGGTAGAAACCTCCAACTGAGACTTCTTCCCTGCCTAGTGATCCACCTCCTGACCCTGACTCTCTTCCAATTGCTCTGCGCAAAGGTAAGCATACTTGTACCACTCATCCTATCTTTCAGTTTGTCTCTTATGGCCATTTATCTCCATCTCTCTATGCTTTTACCTCCTCCTTGAATTTTGTTGTTGTTCCTAAGACTGTCCAATAGGCTATGTCCATACCTGGTTGGAAGTCTTTTATGGAAGAAGAAATGTTTGTTCTGTCTCAAAATGCTTCTTGGTCTTTAGTTACTCATCCTCCAAGAAAAACTACTGTTGGTTGTTGTTGGGTACTATGAAGTACTTGGTGATGGTTCTATTGAGCATTTGAAGGCTCGCTTGGTTGCCAAAGGGTATAGCTAGACATACGGTGTTGACTATACCAAGACATTCTCACTTATTGCTAAAATTTCTTCTATTAGGATTTTGATCTCCTTAGTTGCCATTTTGGGCTGGCCATTATTTCAATTAGACATTAAAAATGCTTTCTTGAATGAGGATTTAAAGGAAGAGGTGTATAAGGAGCAACCACTTGGGTTTGTAGCTTAAGTGTAGTCTGGAAAGGTGTGTGCAAGCTGCATAAGGCTATCTATGGTCTTAAGCAATCTCCCAAAGCTTGGTTTGGCAAATTTAGTGAAACAATGTTAAAGTTTGGAGTGTGAGGTTGCTAATCTAATCACTCTATGTTTTCTCATACCTTTGCTAGTGGAAAGATTTTGTTGATCATGTATGTTGATGACATTATAATCACTGGTGATGACAAGAAGGGTATTGATGATTTGAAGAGATACCTTCAAAACTCCTTTCGAACTAAGGATTTCGGCAAACTTTGTTATTTCTTGGGTATTGAGGTAGCACGATCAAAAGAAGGCATCATTTTATCACAAGAAATGTCTTGGATATTTTGAAAGAAACAGGCTTGTTAGGATAGGATCAAACCAGTGGTGACCCTTATTGATCATAATGTTAAGTTGTATGAACATCAGGGGAGCTATTATCTAATCCTGAGAGATATCGTCGTTTGGTTAGTAAGTTAAATTATCGTCCAGATATATCATTTGCAATTAGCGTTGTGAGCTAGTTCATGAAAGCTCCTTGCCTTTTACATTGGGAGGCAGTTATTCGGATGGTGAGGTATCTTAAAGCACATCCAGGTCATGGTCTTTTGTATAAAGCTAACAGTCACCTACAAGTGGAAGCCTTTATAGATGTAGATTGAGTAGGATCACCTCCAGATAGAAAATCCACTACTGGATATTGCACCTTTCTAGGAGGAAACTTGATCACTTGGAAAAGCAAGAAACAAACTATTGTAACCAAATCTAGTATAGAGGCGGAGTATAGAGCCATGGCACATACATCATGCGAGCTTATGTGGATTAAGCATTTACTAGAGGAATTAAATTTTATTGTGAAGGTGCCTATGACTATGAATTGTGATAATCAAGCAGCAATTCACATTGCTTCCAATACAATGTTCCATGAGTGAACTAAGTCACTAAGCACATAGAAGTAGATTGCCACATTACTCCACAGAAAGTAGAAGATGGTGTAATTGTTACTCAAGAGTACAAATTGCTGATATTTTTACCAAAGATTTATGTAAATCTCGTTTAGATTTATTATGTAACAAGCTGGGATTGCATGATATATACTCTCTAGCTTGAGGGGGCAGTGTTATGTTAGGGGCAAAACCATAGGTTTTGTACTGTACCCATATATATATATATATATAAAAATAATATATTGTGTTAGGGTTATTATCGAACATACCCTAAAACACCTTTTCATCCAAACAACTCCTGTTTTACATCTGATTTTAAGCATAGTAGGTTTTTGCATTTTCTGATAGAATGAAGAGAAGATAGCATAGGTGATGGTTGTGTTGATTACATTTTTTTCTTTTTGGGTACAGAAATATACAGGAAGATGTTTCAATGGATGCAGAGATCTCTAATGGAGATAATCAGAGATCTGGTGAAAGTCCTTCTGTTGATAAAGTGGAAGTAGCTGATCCCGACACTAAAGCTGTAAAAAAAACTTTTTTTTGGTTTCTTCTGGGAAAATTATAGGCTTTTGTTAAAGATTAGAATTTTATTGAATTTAGTTGCTCATAATATTTGCTTGAAGCAATTGAATTCTATTTCTACTATGTTAGTGACCTTAAAATTTTGAATTCCAGGATTCTAGGAAAGGCGAGTTATCAACTGAGGTTTCTGATATGAGCAAGTCTGATCAAGATCATGCTTCAGATACTAATAATATTGAGGAAAGGGCAGCTCATCTAGAAGATTCAGATCAAGTTCCCACTTTTGCCATCCATGAAAAGTCATCCCTCCAAGCTGCTTCCGGCCAACAATCTTCTAACAGGGAGGTGGCTGCCTCTGAGCCTACCGAGCTTCATGAGCTACCACATACTAGTGCCCATGGCCAAGTGCTGATGAATGGTGATATGGGATCCCCTGAATCAAGAAGGAAGGTTGTAACTGAAAAACATGGAGGAAAAGGAAACTCTACCCATGTTGGGAATAGATCGTTGGGCTTTGGACAAAGAAGTCAAGTTAATAATTTTCAAAGGGTAAGGTTGTACTATTTACTGCTGTATTCATTTTGATTAGTTACTCGGCATTTTATTGATTATTTTGTTACACACGAACGAGTGGTTATTGTTATAAGATGCACCAACTACCGTTCCATACCTGCAAAAGGCTTACATTTGATTCACTTCTCTTGAATTCATTTGGCTCATTTTGTTTAGGTGTCCTCATGCTTCATTGCTTTACTTGTATGTTCTTATCTTATTTTACTTGGTGATTGTGTGTACTGTCTAATGGACCTAAAGTGAAAATGCCTGGCAATGATTTTCTGGATGATTTTTTATGGTGTTTCTGCTGTTATCTGTGGTTGATTTTTTTGACCATCCTCTCATGTCTTATTTAATTAAGAAACTTATTCCTCTAATTCTCTGATTGTTATATCTGCTATGGTTGCAGAGCTTGTCAAAAATTTTCCCCTGATTTTATCATCTTTGAGTTTCATGTTATACTAGTTGGTAACTGGTGCAATTCCTGGGAAACTTTAACATAATATGATTTTTTTTTTTTTTTGAATTTTTTTTTTCTAACTATGAAATATGATAATTATTGTAGTTAGTAGTAGACATTTATTATAATTGTATATGTATATGGAACTATATATTCTAGCATTAGACATTTATTATGATTGTGTTTATATATGGAACTATATATTATAATATTTAAATAAAATATGAAGTGCTAGATTCTAATGTAGGATTTAAATATAGAATATAATATAAACTCAATTAAAAAAAAAATTGAAATAATGATGTGTAAAATCGTCTCAAGAGCTTATGTGGCACAATATTATGAGGTCAACTAAAAGTTAATTTGCTTCATTTTTAAATATATTATATATTATAGATTATAGATTTTAATCTTTTTAATACCCTGGGCTTTTTGAGCTGAATGTTGCTTTTCACATTTTTTTCTTGCATTTAGGTGAAGTCTAGTTATGGTTGTACCCCATACTTAGGATCAAGTTTCATAACGAGCTTGGAATTATCATCACCTGCTATTGTCCTACCTTGTCACCACTGATATGAATTTATAATAAAGTCAATGAATAAGTAAATTGAATCTCATGGTTATATAACTGCCACTTTTGAAGGCTGCAAAGATGTCAGTCAATTCAGGGGAGAATGAGCTAAGTAGATTTAGTGACACTCCTGGAGATGCATCCTTGGATGATCTATTTCATCCATTGGATAAACATTTGGAGGATCGGGCTGCTGAAGCATCAACATCAGCATCAACATCTACATCATACTTGAACGAAGCCAATGCATCTGTCGCTGATGCCGGGAAAAATGACCTGGCTACAAAGTTGAGGGCTACAATTGCTCAAAAACAAATGGAGAATGAAATGGAGCAGGCAAATGGTGGCGGTGATCTATTACGCCTAATAATGGGTGTTGTTGAGGATAATGTTATGGGTATTGAAAGTTTGGTATGTTAAGACCATGTGGTATAAGTTTCCATACATGCCCCTTGTCCTCATTTATTAATCCTAATGCTTTCTGTTTTTTTGTGTATTTTTGTTTAACAGGTGTTTGATGACAGATTGCCTGGAGAAAATCTTTTTCCCCTCCAGGTACTCTGGAATTTTTTGAACAATAGGTCATAATTCGCCTGTGTAATTTCTTGGTTATTGATATTGTTTTTGTGTTAAACTTGATTACTATGATATAAAGTAGTTTAAAGTTAATATTGATTTGCATTCTCCATGTTTTCTCCCTCATTCTGTTGCAAATTAGTTTATTGTTGGATTCTCTTCAGAGTTGGAGTAATCAAATTTCATGAAAAGTGATGATTTTTAATGTGCCAAGACTGCATTATTGACTAATTCTTGTTTAGTTTTAATGTGCTTAAACTAACATTCTTAAATCCATTTTGATACTGCTTTGTTGCGCATAACAGTTAGGGTTATATACTTATATGTGTCCCTTGTTAGCTGTTCAATTCAACTCAACACTACTATATCTTCATAGCATCTGATTTGAAGTTTGGCTACATGAATTCTCATTACAAACTAATTGGGGCTGTGGATCTCTTTTTGCAAATCAGTTTAAGTTATATTCTCTGCTTTAACTTTATGATCAATATTACTAATTCTATTTTTACCTATGTCATTTTTATTCTGTTCAACCATTTTTTTTTGGTTTAAATTGTAAACTAATGCAGGACTAACCAAAAAAATGCAACCTAAAAATTGAAGAGCAGGAAAAATTGAAGAGAGAACCTCTAAACAGACCATTGGGAGTATTTCTAGAGAAATTTTTATTCATCGTCAAACTATTTCATCTTTATAGAGGACATTATTGTTCTCATATAGACTACTAAGCCCTAATTCTAATTGACTTGGGAAACCCTGTTCTAATTGACCTAGGAAACCTAATTCCTAATGGACTTGGGAAATCTTTTTTATTTTTTATTTTTATATAAGAACTGACCTGGGAAACCTAATTCTAAATGCCTAGGGAAATCCCAATAATTACAAAAATAACCCAATTATTTGAAATCAAGCTTTAGTCAAACTTTTGTTTTTGTCTCCATCTCCCAAATGAAGGCCTGGCTACCTTGAATTAGCCATAATGAGGCCTGGCTGCCTCGGATTAGTCATCAAATTTTGTCTTTTCTAGTTTCTTTTTTGTTGTAATGGGAGGTGCCATTTTCTTCTTTGTTGAGTCAAAATTTTTTGAATTTTCTGTTGAAGATGGAGGTACTTTTTACATGTTAGGTATTTATGAGAGAATTACGGACTCTTTACGTTCAGTGTTCATGGCCAAAGAGAGTGCAAAGCATTTGCTATCCATTGTTGAGGACCTCACGCCCAATGTATCCCCTGGACAATTTGCGCGAACCTTTAGGGATGGAGAAAAAGTTTTCATTTTGCATTGGGTTCCATTGCTCATGGTTCTTTCCTAATGATCTCAGAGCTTTTGCATGGTTGTCGAAAAGGCTTCATTGTGGTGCTGGAAGGAAAATTTTTGATAAGTAAAAGAAGTATATAGCAGGGGACCAAAATAATCAAATATATAAATTACAAGCATCCATCAAATCATAGACCGAAAAAATAGAATGACTTCCTATGAGAGACATCCAGTTCGATAGAGTTTTAAAGAAGAAAAGTTTTAAATCAGTTATAGTCCTTTTAGAATCTTCAAAACACCGGTTGTTTCTCTCTTGCCAATTGCACCACATCAAACAGTGAGGGATAGCCATCCAAATAACACTATTACGATGATGACCAAAATTTCCTTGCCATCAAGCAAGGAACTCAACCACAGTCTTTGGCATCGCCTAGTGGATACCAAATAAGGTGAACACCATAGACCACAACTCATAAACAATAGGATAATGTAGTAAAAGATTATCTACCGATTCTCCATTACTTTTGCACATATAACATCAATCTAGAATCAACACCTTCTTCTTACATACACCCAACAAAGCCTGATAGTAACTGCTTACCTCAAAGCCCTTGCTCTTAGCAGGTGTCCAACACATCTTATCCTCACCAATACCTCTGAATGAGACTCCATATATAACATTTCAAAAAATAGACAAAGAATCTGATTCCCTATCATGAATTTCTCGCAGGAATTCTAAGTCCCAAAAAAGAACCCCGTTGGGAAATTGCATGAGATTAGCCACATAAGCCTCCTTATCATTACTATTTTTGAATAAATCTGGAAAACACGTAAGGATTATCCCCATGCCAGACATCATGCCAAAATTTCACTCTAGTCCCATCTCCAATTTGAAACTGAATGTAGCAAGAAAAAGTAGACCAACCACTACTAATAGTTTTCCATAAACTCACCCCATAGGTGCCTGGAACAAAATTAGAGCACCAATCTCCCTCCTCAACTCCATGTTTAACCCTTATAACCCTTCTCCATAATGTTTCTCTCTCATACCCAAATCTCCACAACCATTTTCCCAATAGTGCTTCATTAAAGTATCTCAAATTTCGAATTGCTAAACCCCTAGACTGGATAGGCGAGCATAGCTTGGACCAATTCACCAAGTGTTGTTTAGAATCATCTCCCAGACCACCCCAAAGAAAATTTCGTTGAAGTTGTTCTATACGGTATGCTATATTTGCCGGAATTGGAAAAAGGGAGAGGAGATAAGTAGGTAAATTGGATGAAGTATTTTTTATGAGAGTAAGTCTCCCCCCTTTGGATAGATACAATCTTTTCCATCCTGCTAACCTCCTTTCCACCATCTCAATGATGGGATTCCAAACTTCTCTATCTTTCCATTTTGCACCCAATGGAAGGCCTAAATATTTCATAGGAATTGAGCCCTGCTTACAACCCAACGCATCTAGTTGCATCTCAAAATTTGGAACCACTCCCACAGGAACTAGTTTGGACTTATCCAAATGAATTTTCAATCCCGATACAATCCCACAGGAACTAGTTCGGACTTATCCAAATGAATTTTCAATCCCGATACAATCTCAAACCATGACAAAATCAGGCGTAAAAACATCTGGTTGATATCAGCATTGCACATAACCAACGTATCATCTGCAAAAAGAAGATGAGTTACCTGTAAGTGATCACCTGTGGAGGTACCCACACTAAATCTAGACAATCGACCTTCCGTCATCGCCTTATCCATCATTTTGCTAACTGCCTCCATAACAACAACAAATAATAATGAAGTCAAAGGGTCACCTTGTCATAAGCCTCTACAATTCTCAAAGAAACCACATGGAGCTCCATTAATCAAAACTGAGAATTTGACTATGGATGTACGGTAAAAAATCCATGTTCTCCATTTTTCTGGGAACCCAAACTGGTCAAGCATATACATTAGGAAACCCCAGTTCACATGATCATAAGCCTTCTCCACATCCAACTTGCATAACAACCCTGGAATTCCTGATCTCAGCCTATTGTCCAAACACTCATTTGCAATGAGACATGAGTCTAGAATCTGCCTATTCTTAACGAAGGCATTTTGAGACTCCAAAATAACATCCCCAATCACCTCTTTCTTCCTATTAGCCAATACTTTAGCAATTGTTTTGTAAACCCCCCCTATCAGACTAATAGGCTGAAAATCTTTCAGCTTTATTGCATCTGACTTTTTGGGAATCAAGGAGATAAAGGTTGCATTTAAACTTTTCTCAAATTGGATAGTGGTTGGACAGGCTTTGGATTTAATCTGCGGAAGGCCATTACTCTAGAGTCACTTGTTGCCTAGCCACCATCCCAAAATTTATCTAGGCTCAAACAGACTGTCTCGTTACCGGCGGAGAGGTGCTGACAGAGTTATTCCAATACACTGCTGTTGGCAGTGGCGGAGGGGGTTGGGGGGGGAGCAAAGGTGGTGGGGGTAATAAAGGAAAGCAATTAATTCCAAATTTTCAAAATTCAAAATTTTCATTCTTGGGTAGTCAATTTCATGATTCAAGCGAGGGGAATTTTGGGAAGGGGAATGCTCAGATTGGGGCCAAAATTTCGTCAATTATAAATGGTATAGTTTCTAACGGAATTAAAGATGGCTTGGTTTTAGATGTCTCTATAAGGATGGAATGTGGGTTTGATGGTAAGTGGGGGTTCAAATGGTAAGACAAATTGAAGAACTATCTTACCCTATGCAACCAATTTGTTGAACTTTTTGTCAATAGACTCGGTATAAATTAATTTTTTGAGTAATGCAACATCCACAACAACTCATAGATGACAAACTGTTGAAGCTAAGCTATACCAAAGGGTTGCTGAGGAAAAGAATCAATAGAAAATGAAGAGTTCGGGAGTAAAAGGAATAAGGGAGCTAGGGGGTCTATTCAACTCTATCATTTATGGTTCAGCATTAGCAAGGTGTAGTGGTAATAGTAGAGATAAGGCTTTGCTTGTTTCTCAATAAATTTGAAGTTGCTATCTTGGAATGTTAGAGGGTTAATGAGTTGGAAATGTGGCTTCAGATACGTAACTTACTGTGTACTTGGATGATTGATATTGTTTGTTTGCAAGAGACTAAACTCGAGTGGATTACCAGAGGAATTGTTCGAAGTATCTGGAGTTGTCCTTATATAGATTGGATGTATCTGGGTTTTGAAGGTACTTCTGGCGGTATTTTTCTTATTTAGGATCGAGGGGTTGTGGAAAAGGTGGAGGAAGCAGTGGGACATTATTTGGTCTCTTGCATGTTTAAAAATGTTGGTGATCAATTTGAGTGGGCTTTCACAGGTGTCTACGGTCCAAATTTGAGCAAGAAGCGTCAAAAAATGTGGGAGGAACTAGCAGGACTTATCAATTGGTGATATGTGCCATGGTGTCTGGGAGGCAACTTTAATGTAACTCGTTTTCCATTAGAGAGATTAGGGGTTGCAAGTTTTTCTTAGGTTATGTATGGCTTCTCTAATTTCATCTCTCTTCATGGGCTGATGGATATCCCTATGGAAGGGGGCCTTTATACATGGTCTAATTCCTCCTCAGCATCTAGAATTGATTGGTTTCTTTTCTCTCCACTTTTGGCGTATAATTTCACTCTTTTTCCCCAAAAAAGGTTGTCTAGAGTTTTATCGAATCACTTTCCAATTTTGTTGGAGGCGAGAGCCAACGGAGAGGGTGAATTCCTTTTATTTTTGAGAATATGCGGTTGAAGGCAGAGAGGTTTGTATACAAAGTGAAGGGCTGGTGGGATAAGGGCATCTTATTTGATTCAAGGGACTCCAAGCTATATATTGGCTAAGAAGTTGGCAGCTTTGAAATTAGATCTAAAATTGGATCTAAAATAGTGGAATGAAACGGAGTTTGACAATGTCACTATTAAGAAGAAGCAGTTATGGAGTAATTTGAATGCTTTAGATGTTAGAGGAGAGACCCACCCTCTAAAAGCTAGGGAAAAATTATAATAGGTACTCCCTCTGTCCTAATTTGTTTGTCCTGTTTGAATAATCAAACTTTTTAAGGGAACGTCATTTATTGTCCTGTCTGTGTTATAAAAATGTATAAGTTTACAAAACTACCCTTAAATAAATTTATCAGTTTTTTTTTTTTAAAGAGTTATTCTTAATGAGGCAACTAAAAAGATGCCTCAATTAGATTGATTTTTTAAATATTTGTTAGTTTTCTTTTCAAATAGTTTTGAAAATAAAGTAGGGGTATAATAAGAACATTAGTAAATTAATGAATTTTTTTTTTTTTAGAAACAGGACAATATTTTGGGACATCCCAAAATAAAATAGAGGACAAACAAACTGGGACAGAAGGAGTAAATTTCTGTAAAGAAATTGAGTTCACTTTATTAGAAGAGATTAGTTGGAGACAAAAGTCTAGGGTGCTGCAGTTGAGGGAGGGGGATTCCAATACAAGATTTTTTCACAGGATGGCCAATTCTAATAGAAGAAATAATGGTATCAAGAATCTTCTAGTTAATTGGGAGTTTGTCTTCCAATAAAAATTTGATTGTGGATTGTATTACTCAATTTTTCATGGATTTATATTCTGAGTAGCAAGTTGATTGACATTTTCCAGATGTGTTGGAATTTCCAACGATATCCAGAGATAATGCAAATTGGTTGGAGAGACCTTTTGAGGAGACATAGATATTTGAAGTCATTAAGGATTTCAGTGGTGACAAATTGCCTGGGCCAGATGGTTTTCCCATGGCATTTTTGGGAGATTCTCAAACCAAATCTTATGGCTGTGTTTCACCATTTTTTCTGCTTAAGGTCAGTTTGTAAAAGCTTGAATGCAACCTTCATTACTCTCATTCCAAAAAAAACTACTATAGTAGAAGTCAGGGACCTTCACCCTATTTGTCTTGTTGGGGGGTGTATAAAATTATTATGAAAGCTTTAGCTACTTGACTACACGCAGTCATGGGAGATATGATTTTAGCTTCACAGAATGCTTTTGTTCTGAACAAGTAGATTCTTGACCCTGTCCTTATTGCTAATGAATACCTTGACAATAGATTGAAGTTTGGTCTGCCAAGATTCCTTTGTAAACTAGATGTTGAGAAGACTTTTGATCATGTGAATTGGGGCTTTCTTATGAATTCATTAGAGTGTAATGGTTTTCCTAATAAGTGGAGAAGGTGGATTTTCTTTTGTCTATCTACTATAAGTTTTTCTATTCTTAATAACGGTTCTCCCTATGGTTTTTTCAAGAGCTCATGAGGTTTGAGACAAGGCGATCCTTTGTCTCATTTGTTATTTGTTTTGATTATGGAAGCTCTTGGAAGAATGTTGGACAAAGTGGTTTTCCTGGTAAGTCAAAATTGGTACATGTGGGATTGGTTCATAACATTAAGATATTGTTGAATGTCCTCGGCGAGGTTCATAATATTGAGATAAGGTTGAATGTCCTTGGCTGTAAGCATGGTACTCTCCCAATGAAATATTTGGGTCTTCCTTTGGGTGTAAAATTTAAGGATAAGACAATATGGAACTCGATATTGGAGAAGGTGCAAAGTACATTAGTGGGATACTGGGATGAAAATGTTTGTACTTATCCAAGGGAGGTAGAGTCACTTTAATTAAAATTACTCTATCAAATTGCCTACTAATTTCCTCTTTTTATTTCCTATCCCTGCTTCTATGGTTAACCATATTGCAAAACTTCAGCGGAAGATGAACCCAAGTTTCACCTAGTTAAATGGGCCACTGTTTGTACTTCTCTTTCTTCCGGTGGTTTGGGATAAGGAATTTGTAACTTTTTAATGAAGCTTTTCTTGGGCAGTGGTTGTGGAGATTTAGGCTTGAAAAGGATGCTCTTTGGAGGCAAGTGATAGAGGTGAAATATGGATGTGCATGGGGTGACTGGTGTACTGGTTCAATTGCTTGTCCCTATGGTGTTTGTGGAAAAATATTAGCTATGGATGGCCTTCTTTGTCTCGTATATTTTGTATGAAATAGTTGATGGGTCGAGGGTGAAGTTTTGTCAAGACCGATGGTGTGGGGAGACACCTCTTGCTATAAGCTATCTTGAATTATTTAGAATTTGTCGAGATAATGAGGCAAGTGTGGTTGAGCTTATGAAGTTTACTAATGGAGTCCTCCATTAGGATGTAAGTTTCTTTAGGGCTGTCCATGATCGGAAATTGGAGGCTCGTTGAGCTTCATGGATACCATATATGGAACTTCTGAAAGGGGGATTGGGGAGGATAAAATGAGCAAGAAACTAGATAGAACTAAGGGGTTCATGGTTAGCGCTTATTATTGTCTTCTAGTGGGCTCTAATGATTTATGTTTCCCTTGGAAAAGCATATGGAAGCAGAGGACCCCCTCTCAAGCGGCTTTCTTTGTCTAGACTGTTGCTTTGAGGAAATGTTTGACGATTAACAATATAAGAAAAAGGAAGGTTTGGATATTGGATTGGTGTTATATGTGCAAGTGTAATGGTGAATCGGTTGACCATCTTTTCCTTCATTGTCCAATTGCTATGGATTTATGGTCTATGGTTTTGGGTATATTTGGAGTAAGTTGGGTTATGCCAAAGCTAGTTGTGGGGCTCCTAACTTGTTGGCAAGGTTGGTTTGGTCGTCATTTAAACAGTCAATGACGATCATATATGGATAATTTTTCCCCATTGTTTACTGTGGTGTTTTTGGAGGGAAAGAAATAGTAGGTGTTTTGAAGATAATGAGAGATCCATATCAGACTTCAAGTTATTTTTCTTTGAAATCTTAGTGGATTGGCTTTTTGCTTCGTGAAACCAATCATTCTCTTCTTTTCTTGAATTTCTTGATTTATATCATTTTTGTACTTGATTTTCTTGACCCCTATACACTTCCTGTGTACTAGGGTGTCCCTTTTTTTATATCAATAAATCTTGTATTTATAAAATAAAAATTACAAAAATAACTTAGACTCTTGGAAATTCAATAACAATACTCATAAACCTAATCAACTAGTAATACCTTAAAAAAAAAAAAACACTTGACTCCAAAATCAAAGAAGACTAAATTAAAATAAATCTTTCCTCTTTGGCTTCCTGCATCATAAACCCTTCACTTACCTTGTATATATCCTTTGTACTAGGACCACACACTGTTTTAAAATAATCTTTTGACTCTTTTTGAATAAATAATTTCTACATTGACTGATGTACAGGCCTTCTATTGGCATGTTCATACCGTCTCGTGCGACTTTCATTCTCTTTTTTGACGAGTAATAATTTTATGAAACGTCATGTATGCAGGTGACCTCAATTGATGCCCTCCAACTTCAAACAGACATATTTGAATCTTATCCAATTATATTGACATCTTGGACGTAATTAGCTTTTTTTGTTTTAAAAAAAAAATCCTTGTCTTAAGTAAAGTCATTTTGTGGAAGTGCTTTTCAATTATACTATACCGTTAAAGCATAGTTGGCCTTATGGTAGTCATATAAGTTTTTTCTGAAATTAAATATATTCTACAGTTATGTATTATCTAAACACACCATCCACTCAGTCTAATTCTATGGGTGGCATCTTGAATTTCCCTTTGCTTTTGGTGGTTGGACTAGGACTAAGTTTCTGAAAGTGATTATCTATTTTGCATTCTGAACCTTCAAATTGTTGCTATTACCTCATCCCTATTCTTTCATTGACTACTGTTGAAGTTATAATTCTCTAGTGAGATTAAAATTTCCTCATACTGATCGAGTTTCTAACTTTCCTAAAATAATAATAATAACAAACTTAGCATCTTCTTATGATTGATATAATCTATCTCCTATTGTATAAATGTTCTATCCATTGTCCATTACACTAACTCAAATATGCCATACAGATTGAGTAGTCCTGCCCTGCATGCATATTGAAATGGAATGCATTTTTTTATTTTTTATTTACAGCTATAATGCACTTGAATATGGATAACAAATAAAGTTTAACATATTCCTCCTTTGCTAGGCTGTTGAGTTTAGCAGATTAGTGGCATCATTGAGACCTGACGAATCAGAAGATGTGATAGTGTCTGCTTGTCAGAAACTTATTGCCATCTTTCACCAACGCCCTGAGCAGAAAATTGTTTTTGTTACCCAGCATGGTCTGCTCCCTCTAATGGAACTGCTTGACATTTCAAAAACAGAAGTTTCTAAAACTCGTGTATGTTAGTTACTTGCTACCTGGTTATTATTTAGATATCTCCCCCCCACCCCACCCCCCCCACCCCCCCCCCCCTCTCTTTTACAGAATTGTCAACTTAGATAATTGTTAAATTTGTGGTTATGAATGCATCAAATGATTACAGGTCATATGTGCTGTGCTCCAAATTATAAATCAGATAATTAAAGATAATACTGATTTCCAAGAAAATGCCTGTCTTGTTGGATTGGTAAGTACTAAATTTATTCAGGTTTTTATGTTCTCTTGTTGGACAATTATTAATATTTGTGAAAAATTTCTCGGAATGGAACCAAAATAGAGGTTGCTTTAAATTATTGTTAGTTCCATCAAATATTGGTCACTTCTTTGTATAACTTGCAACATTTTATTCTTCCTTAGGAGTGGGGCAGTATCCTCTTTTGGATTTTAAGGCAGATTAAATCTTTTTATATTATCTTCCAATTGAGGAAGATATGACTATTGGGTGAGGCTAAAGCCTCTTTTTCAGTTGGTAGTAGTAGAGTACTCTTTTTACCTTTTTTTTTGTTTTCTTTTTTTTTGGGGTGGGGGGGTTTGTGGTAAATATCAAGTATACTGTTGTGGTGGGTCTAAATGTCCTGATTTTTTGAGTCTATGGACTAGAACATTGGTTACTGTAGATGCCACTGTGTTATTGATTTATTACTTTATAGATCCCTTTAGTAATGAGCTTTGCGATACATGATCGTCCCCGGGAAGTTCGAATGGAAGCAGCTAATTTCTTGCAGCAGCTTTGTCAGTCAAGGTACATCTGTCTCCTTGTGTTTTTTTTTTTTTTTTTATTTAATTATTTTTTTTTTTATGAACTTGTATCCTCTCTCTCTCTCTTAAAGTAGTTTAGGATTCACCGTGGAGTCTTCTTTCTGTGCAGCTCCTTGACATTGCAAATGTTCATAGCTTGCCGTGGAATTCCTGTTTTGGTTGGATTTCTGGAGCCTGATTATGCAAAGTACAGGTTTGTGGTTGTTTTTGCTATAACAGAACAATATATGTTTTGGAACTTTAGGTATTGAAGTTAATTTTAGTGGTTAATTTTGGTTTAAAAGAGAGAGATTCTATGGAAATGGAAAGAGCAGGCCCAATTAATACCAACAGTATAACCCCTCATTAGATTATAACATGTGTCACTTTCCGTTCTCTGTTTTTTTTACTTCTCAAACAAAAAAACTATTCATGCAACACCCCCTTTTTTTTTTTTACTTTTTTTGTTTCTCCTGTGTTTTTGTGCTCTTGCTTTCTCCACCTTGTAAAATGTTTTTATTTTATTATTTATTTATTTATAATTATTGTTAAAATGTAGTTACCAAATCAACCAAAGACAGAAAGTGAGGGTGATCAACCCAAAAATCTTAGAATTTGAGTGACTACCTTAGTTGCAATTTTTAATTATTTTTTTAGTCCAATATTTTCTTTGCTATCTATTATTACTTTTAAAGTAATTTTAGATATGTTTTCAAACATTTGATGGTTTATTTTTAAAACCTAAATAAATAAAAATATTTCTAAAAAGATTTATTTATTTATTAATTTATTGTCTTGTCTCCACGTTGCTGTCTAAAGAAATAAAGCCACCTTTTTGTGTGTCTTTGTACGCCATTCACTCCTCCATGGAAAAGTCACTCCATGGGAGCCCCTTAAAGCCTCATAGTTGGTATGAATATCAAACTTACATTGCCTTTTAGCTTTGGAGTCAGAATTACTAATAGTAATTCCATAGCAAAGTTGAAAATTTTATTTTTGAAGACGCTATACGAGTGGAACTCTGTGCTTGCATCCATCTCGGATGTGGGGCTACTAGATTTTATGAATTCTTTGTACATTAGCTAGTTTTGTTGTTCCTAGCTAATGCTTCTACTTCATTTGCACTCTTTTGTATCATTTCAGTACACACCGTGTATTGGAATTACATTTTTTATTTAGGGAATTTTATTTACCAATCAAAAAGAAAAAAAGAAAAAGAAAAAGTATTTCCATAGATGAATTTATTGAGCCGTTACCTTTTTGTACATGATATTTTTCTTTGTAATTCTTCAGACTCCTTTGTTGTCATTGAACTTATACATGAAGTAGCCTTCATTAAATGAAATATTTCTTTACTTAAAATTAAAAAATAAAATAAAATAAAACGAACCACTTAGTGCATTTTGACCACAATGACGTGTAATATATTTCTTTCCTGAGGTTTTTGAGTTGATATGTGGATTGTTTCTGTAAAGGCAAACCTGTACCCAAAGGCTTTTGACTGTCAATGATGTGCATGTTGTAATTTCTGAGGATCTAATATTATATTTATGTGGCAGCTTATTTCAGCTAAGGTAATATCTTACTTTAGAATGTCATTTTTGACATTATTCGTGGTTGGCCTAATTGTTTTATGTCCTATTTGCATTTACTGTTTAGATAAAACGTGCTTGCCTATTTTTGTTTTTTCTTCTTTCTTCTATTTCATCTTCTCCTCTCGCTTATTTGTCCCATCTATTTTTCTTTATAATACAGCTAATAAAGCTCCTTGTATCCAGGGAAATGGTTCATCTAGCTATTGACGGCATGTGGCAGGTCTTCAAGCTTCAGCGATCAACCCCTAGAAATGATTTCTGCCGAATAGCTGCAAAGAATGGAATACTGCAGAGGCTTATCAACACTCTTTACAGCTTAAACGAGGCAACTCGACTAGCTTCTGTTTCTGTTGGGGGAGTATTTCCAGTTGATGGTTCCACTCAACGACCTCGTTCTGGTCAATTGGACTCTAGCCATCCGATATCTGTTCAATGTGAGGCACCAGTTTCCACAACTGGTCAGTATGATCTTCCCAAGGTTAGGCATGGAATAATTGATCATATGTCAACTGGAATGCAAGAAGCTTCACGGGCTTCAACTTCACATTCTCAGAGATTGGATCCCAATCAATCAGATTCCCGATACCTCCCAATAGATCCTGATAGGCCTCAATCTAGCAATGCAGCAATGGAAGCTTCAGTTGCTTCTAAATTGCCAGACCCAAGATCTTTAGAGAAAGTTACAAATCTATCAATTAAGGAACCTTTAGCAAGTACATCTAAAGAACGAGACAACTTAGACCGATGGAAGATTGATCCTTCTAGAACTGATGTTGACTTTAGACAGCAGCGTATTGTTAATTCTGCCAATAGGACATCCACAGACCGGCCTTTGAAATTAATTGAAAATGCATCAAATGGGTTTCCTACAACAGTGACCAGTCAGCAAGAGCCAGTTCGACCTCTTCTGAGTTTGTTGGATAAGGAACCCCCTTCCCGACACTTTTCTGGTCAGCTTGACTATGTGCGCCACCTGCCAGGGTTGGAGAGACATGAGAGTGTACTACCTCTGTTACATGCATCTAATGAAAAGAAAACAAATGGTGATCTAGATTTTCTGATTGCTGAATTTGCAGGTAATTGACTGCATTTATCTACTCTGTTTTAAACTCTGTTCAGAGAGTAGATAAATGCATTATTTGGATTGTAGGTTTATATCCTTGAAACCATATCATGATTAGGAATTAGGACAGCTTGTATCCCCATATGTTATCCCCCAGGGTAAGGTATATTATCATCCAGAAATTGTACCTTCTATGTGAACCTTCATAGGCATACAGAAAACTTCCCTATGTCCTGTTGACGCATGAACTTAACAGCTGTTTTTCACCATCTCTCTCTTATGCGCATATCTACCAAAAGAAATTTTAACTCGTCTTCCCTTTTTCCCTCTTAACATTGTAAAAGTAGTAGCAGTATGTATCAGTTTTTGCTTTGAGGATCTTCCAAATTTCTTTAGAGGGTAAATAAGTTGTTTATGGTTTCACAGATGTTTCTCAACGTGGAAGGGAAAATGGAAATCTTGAATCTAGTGCTAGAGTTTCGCTTAAAACAGCAAGTAAGAAGGTTGGACCACTGGCATCTAATGAGGGACCTGCTTCGACATCTGGGATTGTATCTCAGACAGCATCAGGTGTACTATCTGGTTCAGGTGTTCTAAATGCTAGACCTGGGAGTGCAACATCCTCTGGGTTACTATCCCATATGGTTTCGACATTGAATGCAGATGTTGCCAGGGAGTACTTAGAAAAGGTGGCGGATCTTCTGCTTGAGTTTGCCCAAGCAGATACAGTTGTAAAGTCATACATGTGTAGCCAAAGCTTGCTAAGCCGTCTTTTCCAGATGTTCAATAGGGTAGAACCTCCAATTCTTTTGAAGGTACGTTAGAGAATTTCTCCATTTTGTACATTTAAAATATATATATGTATATATATTTGTTGCAGTGTATCTTACAATGCTTTATAATATTGTTGGTCATTATCATCTTACAGATACTGAAGTGCATCAATCATTTGTCAACTGATCCAAACTGCTTAGAGAACCTTCAGCGTGCAGATGCCATTAAATATTTGATCCCAAATCTTGAACTCAAAGAAGGGTCCCTTGTATCTCAAATACATCATGAGGTGGGCCTTCTTTATTCATGTCTGAGTAATAAAAAGAAACAAGCATGGCTAGGCTAAATGATACATTTGTGCTTGATTTGAGGTTTGAATATCATGCAATGAAAATTGTGTTCAGTTATGAGATATAGGGTTGCTGCAAAGTTCCTGTTTTTTTCTCTGATTATTTTTATTGAAATTTTTACACACTTGCCATTTAGTTGAGTGTTCTCCTTTTTTCTTAATGAATCTATTACATAGCAGAAAGAAAATAAAGTGGCATTTGCTGTTAAAATGCTTTACATATGGGAAACTTTTGTACGTCTCCTGTGTTCTTGCGTGCTCTTCTTTTTCTTGGTCAACCTATTACTTTAGAAATGATCATACGCATCTAATATGCTCTACAAACCTATTTTAATTTCTTTATTCCTTTGTTATGTTGTCATCACATCTCTCTCTCTCTCTAAAATTTGTAGCTCGATCAGAACAATTTAACAATAAAATTGTAAGATAGAAAAATAAAGGGATATGACCTATTAGTTAGCACATAAGTGCACCTAGGCCTGTCTTGGAGTCAGCACCAAGCGAGAAAATCAGTAGGAGTCAATACCTAGGTTGGACCTCGAGTTAGCACCAGACCATAGAGAACATTTTTTTCACTCATCAAAATATCAAATATCTCCAAAAGGAGTACAATAGTTTTCTTATAAAGGATTGCTAAACCAGTTTTAATTGACTAATTGGCTTGAAAATCTGGGTCTGATGACTGAAAATTTGCGGGTTTGATCTCGGGTTCACTGGATCTGGTACTAGCAGTAGAGATGGGCTTGCGGCACTTTGGGGTTTGTAGTGTTGTTGGTGGTTTGAGATGGACAAAAAGGGTGGTGCTGGCTGGTGTTTTGACAGATTTTGGGTTGTAGGCTTGGGGGAGACAACCTTCTGATGGTGGTGGGAAACTGATGGTGAACAAACTTTTTTTTCTTTTGTGATTTTCTTATGGTTTTGGATTGACTGTGGTGATGCTTCAAGGGAATTGAGATTTGCTCTGATACCAAAAATGGTGCAGGACAACCAAAACAATTTAACAATAAAATTGAAAGACAAGAAAGTAAAGGGATATGTCTTAGGAATTGGCACCTAGGCCTGGCTTGAAGTCAACACCAAGTGGGAAAACCAATAGGAGTCAGCACTAGACCAAAGAGAACAGAATGCCATTCTTTTTCATTTATCAAAATATCAACTATCTCCAAAAATAGTACTATAGTTTTCTTATAAAGGATTGCTACCCTAGTTCCTAATTGGCGTAGGAAACCCTAATTGCCTTATTACAAAAATAAACTTACTTCCAAATATTAAAATACTAATAGCCTAATAAACTATTAGGACTTGAAACATAAAAATACAATTGACTTGCAAATATAAATATTACTAAATTAAAATAAAAGTCTTCTTGTGTCTTCCGCATCAAGTCTTATGTTGCTACGTCGTCCAAATTCTATTTAATGTTATTTAATAGTAATAACATGGGAACTTCATAAAAAATTTTGATTTTCAAGATTTTATTCTTTATATCACAACTTTTTTGTGTTGCTAAATGAACAGGTGTTTTTAAATTGTTGATATCGTCCATGTTCCCTTAAGCGTTCTTTCCTTTATTTATTTATTTTTTGGTTGGCTTGCCCCAGTGATTGTACTTTCTGCAAGTTACCCAGTTTCTAATTATATTTTAATGATTTTTATTTTCTTCATTTTCCCCTTGAAGGTCCTCAATGCGCTTTTTAATCTATGCAAGATAAATAAGAGGAGACAGGAACAGGCAGCTGAAAATGGAATAATTCCACATTTAATGCAATTTATTATGTTGGATTCTCCCTTGAAGCAGTATGCATTACCTTTACTGTGTGATATGGCTCATGCATCTCGTAACTCAAGGGAGCAATTAAGGGCCCACGGTGGGTTGGATGTGTATTTGAGCCTCCTTGAAGATGAGTTTTGGTCTGTGACTGCATTGGATTCTATTGCTGTTTGCTTGGCTCTCGACAATGACAACAAGAAAGTGGAGCAAGCATTGTTGAAAAAGGATGCAGTTCAGAAATTGGTGAAGTTCTTCCAACGCTGTCCAGAACAACATTTTGTACACATATTGGAGCCATTTTTGAAAATGATCACGTGCGTAATTTTGTTTCTTTCTTATAAATTATAGTTTATGAATTAGATTGTTTCTTATGTTTGGGAAATTAACATCGTTGTGAGTGTTGTCCTGTTGAGAAATTTTATAGGAAGTGAGTTAGTTTATATACATAGTTGGGTCCTAAATTAAAAGGCTTAATCTCTTCAGTTGAAGTGGTGACCTATCATTTATCTCAATGAACTGTTGGACAAGTCACCACGTGTTTTTTCTGCAACAAAAACTTTTTGGCTGGATTAGAATTTTATAAAGTGTAGCATGCTTGTATATCAAATGGTTATCGTATGCTATGCTTAGGTTTACAAATACAATAAGGGAAGGGATGCGTGCATACACCAAGGGTATTTTTTATTTAACAGCTTAACATTTCTGGATGGCAGGAAATCATCTCGAATCAATACGACATTAGCTGTTAATGGTTTGACACCATTACTCATTGCAAGACTGGACCATCAAGATGCTATAGCTCGCCTTAATCTGCTTAAACTGATAAAGGTGAGAGCTTTTTCTCCTCTCAGTTCATTTATGATGCTCATCGTATATAGTTTTTAATGTCATTTATATTAGTTGGATCAAGAGCGAAGAATGACTTTATATGTTGACAAATGTTGCTTGCACTTTTTCGATTTATCTTCGACCTTAATCAAGAAGTGAGTCAGGAAGTGGTGGTACCTTTTCTAGAGGGTTGTTGGGAGAAAAAAAAGGGGTGGGGAGGGTGGGAATTGGTATTATGAATGAAAAGTTGGTCAGTGTACCTGTTATTTTTTCTTTTCTTTTTTTCAATTAATGTTTTTTGTTAGTGGTATATGTGCACTATTAAATAAATAAATAAGAGAGGGATTAATCTTCTGATTAAACCCTGAAGAAACCATATTCAGATCTTCCCTTCCAGGACCTGTTTTGGCAAGACAAACAGGATAATGACCTTTATAGAATAAAGTTATAGTTTTATAAAACAAAGGTATTTGTAGAATAATCTTTGACATGGTTAATATTAAACATTTAGGTTGAATTTTGATCGAGTTATGCTTAAATGTGTTTTGGGGTATATGCTGCTTAAGCAATAAGCATGATTAAGTTAGTATTGGAAATTATTGTGATATTTGTTCAATGTTGGCTCAGTACAGTGTTTGTGTGTTTAGTTTTTTCTACTTTCTGTATAAAATTTCTTCTCTTCACAGAATGAGTAGCTTTATATTTAAGGTTATGTGCTTGGCTACTTGTTTAGCCTGTTCCCCTGTTAAGCTATTGGTGCGTTGCATGCGTATTGTCGTGTGAAAGTGCTGTTTACATACTGTATTAGCAGGCCTGTTCATTGGAATGTATTTTCTTGAAATGTGATTCTTGAAGCTAATCTGTTTTGATGATTTTGATTTTGATTCTGATTTTTGATTTTTGATTTTTGATTTTTGATTATTTATTATTATTATTATTATTATTATTAAGTAATAGATTTTCTATGATCATGGACATATAGTTTCTTTCTTTACTGGCTAGTTTTAGTTACGTTTTCTTCTGATTGGAAGTTTTAGCAAAGATATTTGATTTTTTGGGATATGGTTATTTTGATGTTGATATGAGTTTTCAATTTTAATAGACGTTGCTTAGTGTTTTACTACTAGATATTTGGTGAAAGTTTATATTGGAATTGTGGTTTCCTCCTATGGATAGTTAATTTTAATGGGCACATAAATTTTTGATACTGCAGGCTGTTTATGAGCACCATCCGCGGCCCAAGCAGCTGATTGTGGAGAATGATTTGCCTCAGAAGCTTCAGAATTTGATAGAGGAACGTAGAGATGGGCAAAGCTCTGGGGGCCAAGTTTTGGTGAAACAAATGGCTACTTCGTTGCTAAAAGCACTGCATATAAATACCGTTTTGTAAATATAGGTCCTTCAAATATTTGCCCCCAATATTCTTTTCATTTTTGCTAAACTATAAATATGAGACGTACAATTAATTTAAAAGAAAAAAAACAAAGGTATATGAGCTTGAAGTTGTGGCATTTTATGCGTGTGGCTAAAAAAGTTTCTATTGTGAGCTATTGTGGCGGAGTAGTTGCCTTAACAGAAGACAATGAAACGGATTTTTTCTCGTGCTTAGTAGAGATTTTTCATTTTAACTACCTTTAACTTTTAACCTTTACAAATACTTGAAAAGTGAATGCTATTATTTAATTGGGGTAATTACACTCTTCCCTTGAGGTTTTGGGAAATGACATTCAACATTTTATGTTTTTACTAATCATGGTTAAACTTTGGTAAAAAAGATTTTATAGAAATTTAGAATATTCTGTATAAAAATGAGGGTTATTTTCTTCAAAAGTCAAGGAAGGTGAGGGTTTTATCCATCCAGGTTTGGAATGGAGTGTCATTTTTCCAAACCTACGGGGAAGGTTTTAATGTTCAAAACTTTCAAATATATTTGTCAATTCCTCTCATGTGCCTTTTCATATTTTTGCGAAATAGATATTAGATGGCTCGTGCCACTATGATTTGAACTTAGGAAGCTGTCAAAATTAGAATCTCTCTCCCAGAATAGAACCTGCAAGAAAGTAATACTCGAGACTATTTAGAATATCCTTTTGCCATTTGTATCAGAAGTCAGCACACCATTTTTATCTTCTAACGCCTCTATTGAGTTCCCCTAAAATGTACCTTCGTTTCTTTTTTTGCTTTTCCAACTCACTCTGGGCTTTTTTGCTAGTTTCTCCAAAGCGCAAAAAAAAATGAAAAAATAAAATAGAAAGAGAACATTTTCAAAATTGTAATACCATAACCATATTTTTTAAGCCTCTCATCAACTAATTGAGGCATTAGCACTTAGTTTGATCGCTTCCCATTAATTGTTATTATTTTCTCCCTGTGGTTTGCATTATGTGAAATTTGGGGATTCTTGTGACGGTTTTATATAAATACATTTGTTTCTTTTTTTCTTTTTCCTCTTTTTGATTATAGTTTGGGTAAATTGTAATGTAGCTACTTATTCATACCCAAACAGAAAACTAATTGTACCAATATAATTACTTATTCACTACCAAAGGTAATTACGATGTTGTGGATAACATTGCCAACAGTTGGTGCGTTTGGTTTTTTCTACACATTTTAGCATTTTACTACTTAGCTTCAACTAGAACTCTGTCATGCAGAAGGGTTCATGGGGTCTTTGCGCCAGAGTGTGACAATGAAGGGGGAAAAAAAAAATATATATATATATATATATATATTACATCCATACGATGAAGAATGTATATGGGATATGCATGACCAAAGATATAAATTCCGTTTTGTGTCAATAATATCCCAATCAATGATGTGACTAATTAATTGAGAAACTATTTATATTTTATTTAAGAGAAATGTTACGTCTATAATATTTTCATAATAAATCATAAGCAATAGGTTGTTACAGGTTGATATTGTTGTATAAAAAAGTTATTTCAATAATAAATTTAAATTTAAACCAATAATAACTTACTACTTATAATTTGTTGTGAAAATGTTGAGGATGTAGCACTTTGCTTTAATTATATTTTCTTTTAAAATAAAACCTTATGGTTCCTTAGTGTAGGGAAGATAGGCCCAGAAATGTATATTGGGCCATGGGCCTTGTCCGAGGACACTTAGTAGTGCGAGGATAAGGAACGTTGATGTAGAAGTGTGGGCTAGTAAATAGTGGAAAGTAACTGGTCATAAGAGTTCAGGAAGGTGGTCAGAGGACAAATTCCTCCTCAGTTGTAAAAGTGCAGAGGTTAGAAGGGTTAACCTGCCATCAAGAGCAACATTCCGGGCAATTCCACTGTTAAGGATAAGTATCAGGAAGTAACGAGACATGGGAAAGGTAAGAAATATTTGAGGAAAGGCTGCTACTACCACATTAAATGCTCTATAGCTAACTTTTTGGATGTTGAAGTGATACCTGAATAGTGATTTTCAGCCTTACAGCTACTCCCAGAAACTTTAGGAAGGGCTGATGAGATAAGGATCAAAGCCAGCAACTTGATCTACACGTGAAGGGTGGAGATGGAAGAAAGAGGATAGTATAAGAGAGAAAGAAGCCCCTGAATGAAAGAGAAGATTGGAGAATTGAGAGAAAAACACTATAGCAATAAGAACTGAACTGAACTTGTAATCAAATTAAAAAAAATATATATACTAGAACTAATCTCCTCGGACTGTGCCGAGGATGATTTTCTTTGGATAAAACCAGTTTATCTTTGTTTTACTCTCATCTGGACCCACTAAAATTGTTGTTCAACTCATCAGGGCCTAGTTTTCTAACACACTCTCTACAAATTTATTGTATTGAGCTCTTTGGGCCTAGATCCTTTTACCTTTTGGGCTTAGGAACCAAATTGTGTCCTTACAATTGACACCGGTTGTGGGGACTTCTTGTGCTTAGGTGAGTTTAACGTCCCGTTATGGTAGGTTTAGGGCCAAACAGGGAGGAATTTATGGGGTTCCAACGTCAAGATCATTTTCTCAATCTTAAGCGAAGAAGGGACTGGGAGGTAAGTGTGCATACCACTTATGCTAGTAAGGGCCAATCTTGAAGTGAGAGTCACATCTCTCATGAAGAGAATACTAGAACCATGCAGCTGGAGATTGATCGTTTGCGAAGGAGGTTGCGCTGCGAACGACGGAGAAGGACTCCTTCAAATTTTTACTTTTCTTCTGATGATGATAGAGATGGTAGTTATAGGCCCAGGTCGAGGACTCTCCCCAGTGAATATTTCTCGTCTGATGAGGATTACCGCCATGAACGCAGAGATAAGAGCTTGTCTTACAAAGGTCTGGGAAACGATGCTATGAGTAAGGCTTTAAACCAAATTTCCAAATCAACTTTCACATGCAGAATTGAAGGAGGAAAAGTTCCTCGACAGTTTACTTAGCCAATATTCACCATGTACAATGGTTGAACGGACCCTGTAGAGCATGTAAGCCACTTCAACCAGAGAATGATTGTTCACTCCAAGAATGAGGCCTTGATGTGCAAGGTGTTCCCATTCAATTTGGGGCTTGTGGCAATGAGATGGTTTGATGGCCTGGGAGCAGTTTCTATTAGTTCCTTTAAGGAACCCACTCGGGTGTTCGGATCTTGTTTTGTTACTTGCAGCAGAGTTCCTCGGCCTTTGGATTCTTTGTTGTCCATGACCCTGAAAACATATTTGGACAGATACTGGGAGATGTTCAATGAGATTGATGGGAATTTCGATGATGTAGCCATAAGGACTTTCAAGATCGGCCTGCCCGCCGAGCATGATTTGAGAAAATCTTTGACAAGGAAGCCTGTTAGAAGTGTGCACCAGATCATGGACCATATTAATGAGTACAAGCGGGTAGAGGAGGACCAACAACAAGGAAAGAGGAAGGCTAAGGTTATCCCTCAGGATATGAGGGATTTCAGGTCGGATAGATACAACAATAATTGGCCCCGAAGAGACTTTGCTGGGCAATCTGGGTCTAGTGCTACTCAGGTGGTTGGCACAATGTTCCATGAGCCAGTGCATAAAGTCTTGAAAAAATTAAGAATGAGCCATACTTTAAATGACCAAATAAGATGGGAGGAGACCTTATGAAGCGCAACCAAAGCCTTCATTTCCAATACCACCAGAAGCGAGGGCACACCACAAAAGATTGTAGAACTTTGTCAAGTCATCTAGAGCAGCTGGTTAGAGAAGGAAAGTTAAAGCAATTTTTATATCAGCCCAGTAAGGAAGAGGGCTAGACAGGATTAGGATCTCAGAGAGATGCTTCTTTGAGAGCCTCTTTGGGCATAATTAATGTTAATCTGGCTATTCCGAGGAGGACTAGTTTTCGTCCCTCCCGTGTGTTGTCCATAGCTCGGCCACATGCAGAGGACTCCACCCCTGAACTGAAAAGGGCTAAGATGGAGGTCCAACCAGCATTGAGCTTCTTGTATGAGGACAAGGTTGGAACTATACAGCCACACGATGATGCCCTAGTGGTCACCCTTAGGATAAGAGGGTATGATGTGAAGAGGGTGTTGGTGGATCAGGGCAGCGGGGCAGAAATCATGTACCTTGATTTGTATAAAAGGGCTAAACTTGAAACTTGAGGATTTGACAGGTTATGATTCACATTTGTTAGGCTTTGACAGGAAAGTTGTTTTTTCGAAGGGTCAGATTAGACTACCGGTACAAGCAGGTTCGGAAGTGGTGGAGGTGGACTTCATTGTAGTGGATGCTTACTCCCCCTACACTGCCATTGTGGCAAGACCCTGGCTTCATGCCTTAGGGGTTGTTTCTTCCACCCTGCACTTGAAAGTGAAATATCCGTCTAGGGACCAGATTGAGGAGCTGGTTGGAAGCCAGATCATGGCTAGGCAGTGCTTGGTAGCTGCAATTATGCATCAACCTGAAGTTGAGTCCTCAGCTTTTGCTGAAGGGGGCTTATATTAATCAAGGATTCCGGTGTTATCTATGGATGCGGTGTCAGAAGGGGCAAAGTGTGAGAAGTTAAAGAAAATTGTTATAGATGATGATTTGAAAAAGTTTTTTTAGGTTGGAGCTCAGCTGCCTCCTCTAGAGAAGGAAGAGTTTATAGTGTTTCTCATGAGGAATATTGATATGTTCACATGGAGTGCTTATGAAGCTCCTGGGGTGGACCCAAACTTCATTTTTCATCATTTAAATGTCAACCCGGCTGTCGTCGCTAAAAAGCAACCACATTGGGGTTCATCTAAAGAGCATTCTGATGCTGTTAAAGACGAGATGATCAAACTTAAGCAGACTGGGGCTATTAAGGAGGTGTTTTACCCTGACTGGCTGGCCAACATGGTGGTGGTGAAGAAGAAAAGTGGAATGTGGCAAGTATGTGTGGATTTCACAGATTTGAACAAAGCTTTCCCTAGGGATCCTTTCCCCATGCCTCGAATAGATCAGTTGGTGGTTGCCACTGTAAGCCATCCTCAGATGAGCTTTGGATGCCTTCCAAGGGTACCATCAGATACCTTTAGCTTTGGATGATTAGGAGAAGACAACTTTTGTTACTTCTATTAGAAATTACCACTACAAGGTGACACCCATTGGTTTAAAAAATGCAGGGTCTACCTATCAAAGGATGATGACTAGGATGTTTGAGCCACAGCTAGGAAAAAATATTAAGATTTATATAGATGATATGGTGGTAAAGAGTAAGTTAGAGTCTGAGCATGTTAGCGACCTTGGAAATATCTTTGAGATATTGAGGAAACACAAGTGCCTTAATGCTTCTAAGTGCTCTTTTGGTGTTGGTTCAGGAAAGTTCTTGGGGTACATGGTCACTCACTGTAGAATTGAAGTCAATGCTGACCAAATTAAAGCAATTAATAGTTTGCAGCCACCTCAGAATCCCAAAGAAGTCCAGAGACTAATCGGAATGATTGCTGCCTTGAACTGATTTATCTCTCGATCAGTGGATAGGTGCAGACCTTTCTTCCAGTTGTTGAATAAGTGGAAGGGATTTGAGTGGACCAAGGAGTGTGTTTTGGCCTTCCAGCAGCTGAAGAAATACCTTTCTTGGCCACCTATTATGTCCAAGCCCGAGGCAGATGAGGTTTTGTTCGCTTACATTGCTGTGGCTTCCCATGCCGTGAGCTTGGTGCTGATACGGGTTGATAGTGGTGTACAGAGACCAGTTTATTATGTGAGTAAGTCGTTGCATGAAGAAGAAGCACATTATTTACCACTGAAGAAGGCTATTTTGGCAGTAGTACATGCTACACGTAAACTCCCTCACTACTTCCAATCCCACACAATTGTTGTTTTAACTCGATTTCCACTTCAATCACTACTTCGCAGTGTTGATTACACAAGAAGGATTGCCAAGTGGTGTACGATCCTAAAGGCTTTTGATATCAAATACATGCCTCGCACCTCTATCAAGGGCCAGGTCCTCGCAGATTTGGTGACTGAGTTTGCTGAATCCCTATTGGAAGAGGAAGTTGAGAAGTAGAACATGGATGGAAAATCAATTGGCATGGTCTCCTTGCAAGAGCCTTTATCTTGGAGGGTATACGTTGATTGTGTAGCAAATCAAAGAGGATCTGGAGTGGGGCTAGTTGTAATTTCTCATGAGAAGATCATTATTGAAAAATCCTTAAGGTTGGATTTCTCAGCCACAAATAATGAAGCTAAGTATGAGGCTCTATTGGTAAGGATGACTATGGTTCAGAAAATGGGAGGAAAAATAGTGGAGATATTTTCAGATTCGAGCTTGGTTGTAGGCCAAGTAGAGAGGGAGTTGGAGGCCAAGGATGTGAGAATGCAAGAGTATTTGAATTAGGTTAGGTGCTTGCGATCAGGGTTCGAGTCCTTCACCTTACTACAAATCCCTAGGAGCAGGATTACACATGCTAATTCTCTTGCCACTCTTACAACCTCCTCGGCGCAAAGCTTACCTCAGGTTATCCTTGTTGAAGTCTTGTGCAAACGTACTGAGATGAAGAGAGAAATGGTCCATATTCATCAAATTAGGGTAGGACTTAGCTAGATGGACTCTATTGTACTATCCTTAAGGAGGATATCTTGCCCGAGAGGAAGTTCGAGGTTGACAATGTGCGGAGAATGGCTCTTCGGTTTTGGCTATCCGAGGACCAAAAGTTGTACAAGCACTCTTTTTCTGGGTCATATTTGTTATGCATACATCCTGAGGTAGTAGAGCTACTCCTAGAAGAGTTACATGAAGGGATTTATGGAAGCCACACAAGAGGCAGATCCTTGTCTCACAGAGCCCTCACTCAGGGATATTAGTGGCCGAACATGCAGAAGGAAGCATAAGAGTACGTAAAGAAGTGCGACCAATGTCAAAGATTTGCTCCAAACATTCATCAACTGGAGGGTGTCCTCAATCCTCTATCCAGCCCTTGGCCTTTTGCTCAATGGGGCTTGGATATTGTAGGGCCTTTCCTTAAGGTAGCAGGGAATAAGAGATGGTTGCTGGTCCGCATGAATTACTTCACCAAGTGAGTTGAAGCTAAACCATAGGCAAATATCAGGGACGTGGATGCTAAGAGATTTGTTTAGATAAATATTGTCACTTGGTTTGGGATCCCTCATACCCTTATCTCGGACAATGGTTTTCAGTTTGATAGCAAAGCCTTCAGGAGGTACTATTGTGACCTGGGCATTAAGAATAGGCATTCCACCCCGGCTTACCCACAGGGGAATGGACAGACCGAGGCTGTTAATAAGGTCATAGTGAATGGACTTAAGAAGAAGTTGGATGATGCGAAGGGGAAATGGGTGGAAGAGTTGCCACACATCCTTTGGACATATCGGACTACACCTCGTAGGTCAATAGGGGAGACACCATTTTCAACGACTTATGGGGCCGAGGCTGTAATTCCTCTAGAGACTGGATTCCCAACATTGAGAATGAGCTTTTTCACTCTGAGCAACAATGAGGGCTGTTAGAGAAGAGTTTAGATTTATTTGAAGAGCGAAGAGAAAATGTCATTATTCAATTGGCGTACTATCAACACAAGCTTAAGTAGGGGTACGACTCAAATGTGAGGTTAAGGCCATTAGCGCCTGGAGATTTGGTATTAAGAAAAGTTTTGGGTACTGCAAAGAACCCATCATGAGGAAAGTTATGGCCCAACTGAGAAGGGCCATATCGTATCACCTCGGTGGCTAGAATAGGTGCATATTATCTAGAAGATCTAGATGAAAATGTCGTACCATGCCCCTGGAATGTAAATAACCTGCGAATGTATTATTATTAATGAAAGTCTTTTCTGCCATATTTTTGTTTATGACATTATGCGTTACACTTCTTATTATTTGTTTAAGTATTAAACAGAACCTTAGTCATGTCTGACTCCTCGAACCACATACTTTGGGTAAATTAATACTTCATATCATTTTTCTAAGTGTTAAACAAAACCTTGGTCATATCTAGTTCCTCGGACCACATACCTTGGGTAAATTAATACTTCCTATTATTTGTTTAAGTATCAAACAGAACATTAGTCATGCTTGGCTCCTCGGACCAGATACCTTAGGTAAATTGATATTTTTATATCATTTGTCTAAGTGTTAAACAAAACCTTAGTCATGCCTAACTCCTCGGACCACATACTTTGGGTAAATTAATACTTCATATCATTTTTCTAAGTGTTAAACAAAACCTTGGTCATGCTTGATTCCTCAAACCACATACCTTGGGTAAATTAATACTTCTTATTATTTGTTTAAGTATCAAATAGAATCTTGGTCATACCTGGCTCCTCGAACCAGATACCTTAGGTAAATTGATATTTTTATATCATTTTTCTAAGTATTAAATAGAACCTTGGTCATGCCTGGTTCCTCAGACCACATACCTTGGGTAAATTAATACTTCTTATCATTTGTTTAAGTATTAAACAAAACCTTGGTCATGCCTGGTTCCTCGGACCACATACCTTGGGTATATTAATATTTCTTATTATTTGTCTAGGTATTAAATAGAACCATGGTTTCGTTTGGTCTCTCGTACCACCTATCTTGGGTAAGCTAAAATTCCTTTGACTATGAGAATACTAGACAGAACCTCGGCCATGTTAGGTTTTGTGGAGCACATGTCTTAGGAAAATTAATATTCAGCCTTACCATGCTGAATAACAAAGACTCTCATTGTAGTAACTTAAGTCAAAATGACACTTTTGAACATTAGATAAAGCATTTGCAAGTATTTTCATGATCAATTCATAAGCTAATTGTCATCTACAATTCCTTAAGTCTACTGTTAAGTGGAAGGTTATGTGGAGTCCTGGAGGGATAAATGCTCCACCATGTTTTAAAATTAAGAGAAAATCCAGTGATATGTAGGGGCCTTTGAGTTAATTCTGCTTAAGGTATGTTTTTGAAGTGAAGGATATACTTTGTTGAGATTGTAAACATATTATCATTTATGCAGATAACTAAATGAAACTATGTCTCATTTTCGTATTGGTTAAGTGTTAAGTGAAACAAAAACTATGTTAGGCCTTGTATGAATATCACAAGAGTAAAGGAAAGGTTCATAATTGTCATTAAGTTAAGCCTTAGAAAAATGCAAGTTGATTACAAAAGGGCAAATTGATTACAAATTCTGGAAACAAAAACAATAGTTTAAAAAAAATAAAAAATAAAAAATAAAAAAAGAGAAGCTACTCTAAAAACTACTTCTTTTTTATTACAATTTTGTCTTTTGTTGGGTCCTTGGTAGACTGGGTGAATGCTGCTTCTGAGGATTCTGGGCCCTTACCTTTGGCAGGCACAGGGAGAGTTGCCAGGACAATCTTCATCTTGGAAGGGACCTCTTTCTCTTTGGGGAGGTCCTGGGGAGCAGTTGGGGGCTTTGTGGCATCAGGGGCCAATCCCTTGGTTACGTTTGTTTCTTTTTCAACAACCCTAGGCTGCTCGGCCTCTTTGGAAGGGCTGTCAAAGAGAGAAAGGCCTTAGCCAAGCTATCCTTACTAATATTGCCTTCTCGGAGGTAGTATTAGCCTTGGAGCAGGCAGAGCCTAATGCATGGATGGCAGGAGGGAAGTATACGCTTTCTGCTCTCCTAAGGGTAGAGGAGGCCTTAACCCCGGATTAGTTAAGGGCCTCCTTCCACACCTGGAGGTAGTAGCTTCTACACACTTTCGAGACCTCAGTTTTGAGGGCCTCCTCGGTTTCTGCCACCCTCACATCATACCCTTCTTGCTCGACTTGATCCCTAGCATTCTCAGCCTCCTCCAATTTCTTCTTAAGGATCGTGATTTGTTCCTTGGAGGCGGTCAGCTGGTCCTCGGTTTGCCTCTCAGCCTCTTTCAGGGCAGCTTCATCACTCTTTTTGTCCTTGTCTTCCTCAGTTAGCTTCTTATTCAACTCCTGTATTCTTTTTTCTGCCACATTAAAGGTGTCCACCGCCGTGATGCGCCTTGCTTCATCTTCCTTCATCTGCCTATGTGAGAAGATTACTATCTCCTCGGCCCTATGTGTGGCTTGAGTAGCCTGCCAAGGAAAGAAGCATAATAATAAAATAAACAAAAAAAAAAAGAGAAGAAAAGAGAAGAGGGTTGTAATTTTTGAATGTAAAAAAAGAAGAAAAAAACTGGGTGAAGGACTTACCAGCGCAAGATCCCTCTTCAGGTTGAGGAACACTTCATGCTTCCTCATTGACCTAAGGTCGGCCATGTCGGAGGGAAGCAGCGGGGCCTACTCCATAACATTGGCTATGTACCCAGCCTTACCCTGCTAGAAGTCTCTTATGGAGGCATCACTTGGAAGAAGAGCTACATCCAGCACTATGGAGGGGGTCCAGGCTAGGACTTCAATTTGTTGGTCGCTCCTCCTTGTTGTAATGTCCCTCTCACTGGAGGATTTAGTTTGCGCGACCTTGGCATGTTTTCCCTCCCTCTGAGCCTCGGCCTCCTTGGATGGAGATTTCCTTCTCTCTTCTATTACCTCCTTCCCCTTTTGGTCTCGCTTCCTCTTTTTATCAACGGGCTCAGGTTGGAAGGTCTATATAGAGGGAAGGGTAAAGGGTTTAGACCGGGCTGCCTTCTCGGACACGTAGCCTCTGGCGTGGGATTCCATCAGCTCTTGGAGGCTCGTCCTCGTCCTACGTTGTAGCACCATCGCGTTTGGGATAGAAGGAGCTTCCTGGGTGTAGCTCACTTGGGTAAGGGGAAGATGGCTAAAGTCCTTGGCAGAAGCTTCAGGGAACTGGTGGTGGCTAAAGACTTCAGATTCGTCTTCGAATTAGGGGATTTCAACTACTTCCTCCTCCTCCTTGATGACTGGTAGAGATGCTGTGGCTACTTCCTCGGCGGTGCGTTGGAGTGGCAATTCTATCTGCTGCACACCTTCTGGAATGGGGTCGAAGACAAGAAAGTCGAGGACTGTGACATTGATCTGATGCAAATGTGGGTCCCTTGCCTTGATCACAAGCTTTGGTGCTTGGAAGCTAGACGAGATTGGAGTGTAGCCTAAAATTAAATGTGCTGCCCTTAATTGTCGGTCGCTATGAATGAATACCTCGAACTTGAGTACTCTATTCAAATCTGGCTGATTGACAAGGTTCAGGTTCAGAATGGCTGAATACTTTTCTAGAAAAACATCAAAAACAGAAAAGCCTTGTTAGAATAAGTGACGCAAGTCAAAGGGAAGCCAAATTACAAGTAAAGAATAAAGAAAAGGGGGAGCATGGGAGACATTGGTGAGAAAAAGGGGTATTATCATTAGAATAAAGAACCTAGACTTAGAAGCCCCACCTGGTGCCCCTTCTCTTGTCAGGTAATGGAGGCCATCATGCCACTCCCTAGAGATAATTAGGTAATCCTTGTTCATGCCTTTGTTGGATTTGGGGAGGCATGATATAAGCCTAACTTCAAGGTACCTAGTCTTTAGATAATACCCCTGCCCTGTTACATGGTGACAGTTGTAAATCCAATTAACGTCGTGGTGGGTGAGGTTCATGCCCATCTTCTCATTGAGGGCGTCTACGCTACTTAAGATCCTAAACATATTGGGGGTGCACTAAGTAAGGGAAAGCCTATGAGCTATAAGATAATCCCTAGTAATTCTAACCGTAGAGATTCTCATCCCTCCCTCTATGAAGGCAATCATGGGGATCACTATTTCTCCCTCTTGCCTCTTGGTGTGCCACCCTCCTTGTTTGCAGTACCTAATGGACACTCCTGGTGGGATTCGATATTGAGCTTTAAGGATTTCTATACTCTAAGGGGAGTCTACTAAGTAGGCGAATCTACCCATTTGAAAGGGAAAGGAAGGGAATAGGTAGATGAAATGAAATTAAGTGGGTTGAGGAGAGAAAGGACTTTGAACAAAAAGAAAAACAGGAGAGACCGAAGGGAAGAAAGAAGGAAGAGATGGCTAGAAACTACTTACGAGAATGAAGAAAAGCTCCTCAGAATAGCTCTTGAATTTTGAGAGTGTAAAAAGTGAGGTAGATGAAGCTTCTGAGTGATATATGTATGAAAGAGAAAAGCAAGCGGGAAAACTCCCGCTCGCGTTCCCATAAAATTCCCAACCGTTGGATCTGCATCGTACTGTAGAATATGGGGAGCATGGAGCAGCAGAAATTAAATACGAGTGCGTCCCAGATGCCGAAACTCCAGGAGCATGCTTTAAGCAGCTGAAAAGATGCCTACACAGACAGAGATGACATATGGTAAGGTTAGGGTAATTGCGATAATATCGAAGTCTTCCTTTTTTCCACCGAGGAGCAAAAAATGAGAATTTTGAGGGGCTATTGTAGGGAAGATAGGCCCAGAAATGTATATTGGGTCATGGGCCCTATCCGAGGATAAGGGAACATTGATGTAGAAGTGCGGGCTAGTAAACAGTGGAAAGTGACTAGTCATAAGAGTTCAAGAAGGTGGTCCAAGGACAAATTCCTCCTTAGCTGTAACAGTGCAAAGGTCAGAAGGGTTGACCTGCCATCAAGAGTAACGTTCTGAGCAATTCCACTGTTAAGGATAAGTATTAAGAAGTAACGAGACATGCGAAAGGTAAGAAATATCTAAGGAAAGGCTGCTACCACCACATAAAATGCTCTGCAACTAACTCTCTGGCCGTATTAATGTGGAAGTGATACATGAATAGTGATTTTCAGCCTTACAGCTACTCCCATAAACTTCAGGAAGGGCTGATAGGACAAGGATCAAAGCCAGCAACTTGATTTACACGTGGAGGGTGGAGATGGAAGAAAGATGATAGTATAAGAGAGAAAGAAGCCCCTGAATGAAAGAGAGGATCAGATAATTGAGAGAAAAACACTATAGTAATAAGAACTGAACTTGTAATCAATTTCAAAAAAAAAATCTATACTAGAACTAATCTCCTCGAACTGTATCGAGAACGATTCTCTTTGGATAAAACCAGTTTATCTTTGTTTTCTTGTCATCTGGATCCACTAAAATTGTTATCCACTAAAATTGTTGTTTAACTCCTCAGGGCCTAGTTTTCTAACCCACTCTCTACAAATTCATTGTATTGGGCTCATTGGGTCTAGATCCTTTTACCTTTTGGGCTTAGGAACCAAATTGTGTCGTTACACTTAGGTTCTAATCAATTCAATTATGCGGTTGTATTGACCAATAAACCAAATGGTTGAATTTGATTGTCATTGGAATGTATAATATCGTTTTTTATTTTTTTTGGGTTGTAATAGATCAATAAAATTGTATAGTTGAATCAATTGGTAAATTTTAGGTACACTACCTAAGAAATTGTACTTAAAATTCTTTTATTATTAGAGAGACATTTACCTAAAATTTTGTCTTGATAATTCCTTTTAAACATTAGGGTTTTTTTTCCCTTGACAAGTGTGCAATAGCTGATCTACATGAGGGCTACCGCCCAAATGTTTTGAAAATTTAATATTATATATGGTAAAAATTTCTAACTCCATCAAATGTGAGTGAAAAGTTTCATACTTTGTGAGATGATTAAACTAACATCACAAAAATAGAGTCTCGGTTTTATTTCTCTTTTGGATTTTTTAATTTATAAGTTTCGATTACCTTTCATCTACAATTGAATAAGAAGTAGATTATTAAGTAAATGAAAATTTTACAAATGATATAAGAATTGAATTAAAATTGAGCATTTTTTCATATCCAGAGCATATGTTTAGTTTATTCACGTTATATAAGATAATGTTTGCTTTATTGAAACTTTTTTACACTAAATGCTTAGCGTGCCCACACGGTACCCGTTAAGCAAAAGTTAAGGCGTATGAATATTGAATGGCCTATAAAGATCAAAGAAGAGGTCACTATGCAATTGAAAGTAGGGTTCATTAAACCTGTACACCAAGCTGAATGGATAACTAATGTTGTGCCCGTACGAAAGAATGATGGAAAAGTAAGGATGTGTGTGGATTTCAAGAATTTGAAGAGGGCTTGCCCTAAGGATGATTTCCCTCTTCCCCACATAGATGTCCTAGTAGATAATACGGCCGGTAATGCCTTGATGTCTTTCATGGATGGTATCTCAGGATATAACCAAATCAAGATAGCTCCTAAGGATATGTTTAAGACCACCTTCACCACAGAATGGGGGATCTATTGCTACACGGTAATGCCATTTGGGCTCAAGAATGAGGGAGCAACTTACCAAAGGATGGCCATAGCTTTGTTACATGACATGATGCATAACAAGGTTGAGGTGTATGTTGATGACATGATTGTGAAATCCAAGGATGGAGAATGTCACATCATTAACTTTGAGAAAAATTTTCGAGCGGATCAAGGAGTATAGATTGAGGTTGAACCCACAAAAGTGTACCTTTGGAATAACAGCTAAGAAATTGCTAGGCTTTTTAGTAAGTGATAGAGGGATAGAAGTTTACCCATCCAAGATCAAAGTCATATTGGAGATGCCTCCTATGAGAGACCTCAAAAGTTGCCTCTAAAAAAAAAGAAGAGAGATTTTTGGAGTGCTTTTTAGGGCATCTCTCTTTTTGGGTAAGTGGTATGGAGTCGCCACTTATTTTTTTTTTTTTAAATAATAAGAAAAACTAAATACATGACTGAATTATTCTCTTCATTGATTGAATAAAAAATGACATATTTGGAAAATTGAAAAATTACATGGCTTTGGGTCCTAGTTACAAACTACCAAATAATTATATGGCTTTTTGTGCTAGTTACATTCTACCCAAAATAAAAAGTAAAGACAATGCTTAGATATACTTAACCAAAGACCTAAATCTGGAGGCTAGGTTATGGAATGGGAAGGTGTTAGGCACCCATTCCGCCCAGACATAGTCTGGTCTTTTAGACTCTTGTTACCAATGTACCTTTTTATGCATGTCATGAATGATATGTTGGACATGTGAAACAAAAATTAAACCACACAAATTTATTTACGAATGAAGTCTCTTCTTTTGAAAAGAATCAAATCTGTTTTGGTGATGAAAAGAAATTTGATTTTGGTTTATTAAAAATACCAGATATGTTTTGTAGTATATAGAAAAAAAGTGGTTTTTGGAGATAAAATTCAGATCTGTTTTATGATAATAAAAAAATGGTTTTTGATAACAGAAAAATCAGATCTGTTTTGTATATGTTTTAAAAGAATGAAAAAGATTTTTTAAGAAGAGAGTTCCACTCGTAATATGAATTTATGCAATCATAAATTAAACAAAACAAACACAAACACAATCATGTTTAATATTTTTCTTTATTTAAAAAATCTACATATGTTAAAGAAAAATCAGATCTATATCTAAGAAAGATACAAATTAGTTCTTTGATTGAGAAAAATTCAAATCTACATCTTATTAAGATGTAAATCCGTTTTTGTTTGAAGAAAAATTCAGATCTACATCTAAGAAAGATATAGATCCTTTTTTAATTGAGAAAAATTCAGATCTGCATCTAATAAAGATGCAGATTTGTTTTTATTTGAAGAGAAATTCAGATCTACATCTAAGAAAGATGCACATTTGTTTTTGTCTTAAGAAAAAGAATTATTCACATGCAGATTCTTGGAAATAAGAAAAAAAGATCATAACAATTGTATAAAAACAAAATCATGATTTATCAAAACAATGATGAACCATCCATGTTATGGATAAAAACATTCATTAACATAAAAAGAAGCATAAGAAAGCTAGGGTGATTGAAAACAACCTCTTACATGAGCACTCCTTGTTCTTGAGAGGATGTTTTAGGGTTCAAAGAAACTTATTTAGTTATCTTTAAAACCTAAAAACCCTAATTTAAGCAGCAAATCTCAGAAAGGATCAGCAAATATTAGCAATTTGAGAGCCTCAAAACGTATGCCTCTAAGAGCGACAAAAAAAAGAGGTGCTAAATTATGAGACCCAACCTCTATTTATAGAGGCTAGAAGACTCTAAAAAATAGCTCTAATGTGTAGAATGCGAATCGGGACTCATCCTCTTACGAAAAGATCGAAAAGGGTGTGCCTTATCGTCACCCGAAGGGCGTTGGACCAAAGCCTAAAAGGGGAAATTCGGCCCTTTTAAAGTGTCGTTCGGCACTCCAAAAGTCCTGAATGGGCTCATGGACACCGAACGTTCTTCCGTGTTTGGGTGCATTTTGGACTCTCCTTTTAGGGTTTTTTGATCCGATCCCCGCACCTAGACTTGTTTTCATCCTTAGTCTATGATTTTTTTTTATCTCTTTTCTGGATAATTCAGGCTTTTTCAGGAACAATTATCTTGTAGATAAATACCCTAAAATAAATCTTGATAAAGTTCAGATTATCAACAATTTTATTGTTATTCAATCATCCTTTTTATTCCTATGCATGCATCCCTATTTTAAACACTAATTATCAACCAATCACAAAATTATTTAATTAATTTTAATTGTCTCACCAATCAGAATTAATTTAAATTAATCATGCGTGGTCGACTCTACCTATACACAATGCATGTTGATCGTGCAACTTGATCATGCAATATCTTTTGATCCAATCGTCCAATTTGGAAACCAGACACACCATTATGACCGTTAGAATCTCAAGATCATTTTTATGATATGTAATGAATGAATTAATGCATGTAATGCAAAGACAAATTGATGCATGTAATGTAATCATGATTTTTGGGGTACGTTGATGGTCATTCAAGTCATTCTTCTTGATTAAATCATGGGTGCAAAATTTAGTGTCTACACCTCCACCCAAAAGTGAGAAAGAAATAAGGGGATTCCTAGGTCGACTACAATACATCAGCCGATTCATCACCAAACTCACCTCCATTTATGAGCCCATCTTCATGCTCCTAAGGAAGAATGAACCCCACACATGGAATGACGAATTTCAGAAAGCTTTTGAACTTATCAAGGAATAACTCCTTCATCCATCCATCCTAGTGCCTCCACAACACGGGAAGCCATTACTACTATCTTTCTATTATAGGAGATGCGGTTGGGAGCATGCTTGCACAAGAAGATGATGATAAGAATGAGAAAGCAATGTACTATTTGAGCAAAAGATTCCATGATTATGAGACTAGATACATCCCCATAGAAAAGTAATGTTTTGCACTCGTATAGGTCGTGCAGATGTTGAGACACATCATTCTACCATTCCAGATATGGATAGTAGCCAGAATGGAACCATTGAAGTATCTATTTGAGAAACTCGCTTTGAGTGGGTGATTGTCGAGATGGTTGATCATATTAGTAGAATTTGATTGAGGTATGTGAAAAGAAAAACTATCAAAGGAAGCGCGGAGTTAGATTTTTGTGCCGAGAACCCCATAAAAAGAGATGATGGAAAAGAAGATTTCCCAAATGAGGATATTTAGGATATTGAACTAGGGGCATGGAAAATATACTTCGATGGAGCTGTGAACCAATATGGGAATGGGATAGGAGTACTTTTGATCACCCCCGATGGATCCCATGTGTCAAATTGAACTTTGAGGCAACTAATAACATGGTAGAATATGAAGCTTGTATCGCTAGAATGAAAGCTCTCCAAGAATTGGGGGTAAAAGAAGTAGAGGTATTTGGAGATTCGACCTTGGTTATAGCTCAAGCACAAAAATTGTGGAAGGTAAAGGAAGAACATTTGAAGCCCTATCAACAATATTTAGAGGACTTGACCAAAAACTTTGATAGGATCAAATACACTATCATCCTTAGAGCTCTGATTCAATTTGCAGATGCCTTGGCTACCTTAGCCTCCATGGTTGAAATACCCGAAGAAGTATGGACACAACCCTTAGAGATTGGGCAGAGTTATGAACTAGTACACAAGGGGAGAGCCGAGTCTTTAGTCTTAGCTATAGAAGAAGAAGGGGTTCCTTGATATTATGACATCATGAAATTCTTGGAATTGGGAGTATATCCTGACGGTGTCGATAAGAGAGAACTTCGTTCGATAAAGATAATGGCTATGCAATACATCCTATATGGAGGACAGCTCTTTAGGAGGTCTTATGATGGTACACATCTCCATTGTTTGAAGAAAGAGGAAGCCAATAGGGTTATGGAAGAAGTTCATCAAGGGATTTATGGTCTTCACATGAATGGGAGAATGTTAGCCAAAAAGATCCTATGAATGAGATACTATTGGAATACAGTGGAGACTGATTGTGTAGATTTTGTAAAGAGTTGCCATGACTGCCAAACACATGCAAACTTGAATCACATGCCGCCTAGCGAGCTGTACAACATGACCTCTCCTTGGCCTTTCTCAGTCTGGGGCATAGATGTGATTGGATGGATAGCCCCAAAGGCTTCGAATGGACACGAGTACATCATAGTGGCGACTGACTACTTCACCAAGTGGGTGGAAGTGGCCTCCTACTTCATATTGAAAGCCAAACATGTGGCTGAGATCATAGAGAATAACATCATTTATCGGTACGAGGTACCACAAGAGATTATCTCGAATAATGGCTCCCACTTTGAGGAGAAGTTCGAAGGATCATGGAGTTGTACAACATTGAGCATCACAAGTCTTCTCCATACAGACCACAGACTAATGGGGTGGTAGAAGTAGCCAATAAGAACATCAAGAACATCCTAGCCAAGATGGTAGTAACATACAAGGATTGGGCCGAAAAACTTCCATTTGCTTTATGGGGTTATAGAACTTCTATCCGTGCATCAATTGGGGCAACCCCTTACTCTTTGGTCTATGGATGTGAGGCGGTCCTTCCCATTGAGGTAGAGATACAATCTTTGAGCGTGCTAGTGGAAACCAAGGTCTTAGAGGAAGATTGGATGAAAGAAAGATATGAACAATTAGTTTTGATAAATGAGAAAAGAGCTAGGGCACAATACCCTGCACAAGGGTACTGGAAGAGGATTGTTAGAGCATTCAACAAAAAGTGAAATCTAGAAACTTTAAAGAAGGGGACTTGTTCCTAAAAGTGCTCAGAGATGAAACTTTTGTTCCAAGAGGGAAGATGAAGCCAAGATAGTTTGGGCCTTTTATTATCAAGAAAATCATGCCAGGAGGTGCTACAAGAATTACAGATTTGGATGGAAAAGAGATGTGTCGCCCAATCAACATTGATAGGCTCCAAAGATATAACATTTAAAAGAAAAAGCCTACTAGATTAAAAATCCAAAAGGGCAACCTAGGAAAAAATTAAGGCAAAAGAACCCCGTTAGATTGAAAACCCAAAAGGGTGGTCTAGGAAAAAGATAGGGGAAAAGACCATGGGCATGGCGAAAATTCTTATGAGGACGTCATGGGTTTTTACATGGCATGAGAAAAAGAAAAGAAAAAGAAAAAGAGAAAAATACTGACAATAAGCAAAGATAATAAATGGATGATTCTCTTATTGCTCAAATTAAAAGATAATAAATTGTTTCCATAGAGGATTTGGAACATTCCAATCCTTTATTAAAATCAAAAGAAAAGACTTAAGAATTATAAAGTGCAGAAAAGTAAAATTTGGGGCATATCAAGGTAGTCAGTCAGTCCTCTTTCTTTTGTTGGACCTCTTGTAAGCTTTTTCATCTATGGGAACCCACTTCATGTCAACCTCTAGCCATTTCTTGTACCTCAAAGTTGGATGAAGGAATTGAGGAAAACAAATGCCTTTGGTCACCTTCCGTCACGACCAAGACTCATGGATCTTGCGCAAGATCCTATCAGTATATGCTAAGGTATGGAAGGAACCATCATCACTAGGAGCCCCTTGACGGTCACCTAATTGCCTTGCAATGTGACATGTAGAGTAGTAAGAGCAATAGCGAAGCCTAACCAAAGGAACATAGTTATCCTTAAAGCTGCGGTTGACCATGCTTGAAATCGCCACCATTCCACTACCCACTAAATGTTTGTGACATCAATGTGCTTCCTGAACTAAGTGAACTCATCAAAACCCATCTCAGCACGTTTGGCCTACGTTCCCGATAGTGCTTAGGGAGATATTGACTAGGAGGAACAGTGGGGAGATAAAGCAATCGAAGCCTCTCATATAACCATATTTAGGGGGAAAAAAGAGGAGAGAAAGAAAAGAAAAAGAAAGCATGAGTGGAAAAAGGAGAGGTAAAAAGAAAAAATGATGACAAAGACGATATAAGGAGCCTCGATGGGTTGAAAACTGAAAGGCAATTCATGCAAAAATTAGAGGGATCCCACTAGGTTAAAAACCTAGGCAAAAATTAGGGATTATACTTGAAGAAGGAGAGGGCTCCCCATAAAGAAATTTGCTTCCTTCCAATGAAATGCATTCATGCCATTGAGAATTTCAACCAAGATCATGCCCGCAAGGTTTCCACCCCTCAGATTGCTAACCACCAAGCACATTCTTTGATCTATGTGAGCTGTCTTTTGTACCAAGAAGTATCTTGCAAGGATACATAAACAAAAAGCATTAAGATAGTGGGAACCTAGCCTGTCAGTCATAGGAACAGTTAACCAAGAGAAGTATGCAAAAATTGAACGGATGTTCAACTTGTCAAATATGCACCAATGCTGCGTCGTGTCAAGAGAAACATCCAAAAGAGCTTGGACCAAGATAAGAAGATCAACACTAGTAGTAGGAAGGATAAGAGTGTTGACTTCGGGTCTCCCATGAATGCACTAAATTGTTCAAGAGTGGGGCATATCTTCACACCATTGAAGTGAAAAACATGCCGAGTGGGAATCCAAAAGTTGGTAGTAGCACGAAGGAGAGGTTCCTCCACCTTGATTTGGTGATATTGAAAGATGCAAGAGAGACCAAAAGGAATGAGAGTCTCTTTGAAACTAGGGCCAAGCTTTTTGATCCATGCCGAAACTTCTAAAGGAGAGAATTTTGCCATTGGAAAGCCTTAAAGAGTATTTTTTTAGCTTAAAATGCGTTTGGTTGCCCTTAACGGCTATTTTATACTTGAATAGGGGGGATAGGGTTTTTCTGACCGGCGGCACATGTATGTAGAGTCAAAGCTACGTACGCATGGTCAAGTCTTACATATGCAAGCATGCATACGCATACGCATGAAGGGAGGCAAAGCCGAGTTCCTTTTCCTACATGGAGTGTGATTCCTCCACCAAGACCCCTCCTATGACTCCTACGACTTAAGGGACTACTCAAGGCACACTCATGCTTAAATTTTCAAGCATCAAAGATCAAGAAAAGCAAAATTGCATAAAATTGTGCAATTATCCCCATAAGTTGTAAATTAAGTACATGTTCTAAGCATAAATGAAAAAAAAAATGTTCTTAAATACAACCCAACGTCTCAAATAAAAGATTAAGTGCAGAAATACATGCTAACAAAAAGAAAAGGAGAAATATGCTATGTGTTTGGCTCTATCTGTCTGTCTGTTTGTAGGATCACCAGAAGCGCCTCTTCTTTGGCTGGTAGCTAGAAGTCGCCTCTAAACCTCCACCACCATCACCACCATCATCATCATGATCATCGTTGTCATTATCATCACCCGAGTAGGCAAACCCTTCAGGACCGTAGATCTGCCGGGAGTACTCGGTCATCTCCAGCTTGAGGTTCCCTGTAAGCCAAACTAACTCCTTATGCTCCTTTACAGTGGGTTGAATTTTTGAAGAAAAAGGGTGTTAGAACAAGTGTTGGGATGCAAGAATAGAAAGGAAAGAGACAAGAATGAAGAAGACTCATTGCTCGTGTACACTCAAAAAAAGGGCAGCCCATGACATTTGTGTTACGGCCCATTGGACGCTTATAAGCAAAGCCATCAGGACCGTAGACAAAGACTGACCATGGTAAATGAGGAGGGTTAATGGAAGCACCAGCAACAGGGCCAGCCTGACATGAGTATCCCATGTGAACATCATTATACGAAGCAATGCAAAGAAAAAAGGGAAATGAATGAGAAGGGGGAACATATACCGCAAGAGTGAGGGAAGTCATGAGATGAGTATCGTTGAACTCCTCATGGTCCAGTTCATCTGAAACCTGCTGGGTATATGGGATGCCACTCCTCCACAATTGGTATTCCGCATCCGTCATGGAAAGTGGGGCAAGCATAAACACCAGAGGGTCCATTGGAACCTATGGGGCATCCTCACCCACCAACTGGCAACGTACCATCTCCGCCAGGTAAAGCACCCTCAAGCCAGCCCTATCGGAACCTGTGGGGCATCCTCACCCACCAACTGGCAACGTACCCTCTCCGCCAGGTAGATCAGTCCTTCCATGTAAGAGCACTATAGTCATGGTATCTAGATCATAAAAGTAGGTGGCGCTATATTCATGGTCCCCAAACCACGAGTTGTGCCCACAGTAGGTGCATATTTATACTACATTGTGTGTATGATCATTGCGGTGTGATTGCTTCAATCCATGTCAGCTAATGACATTGGTTTCTCACATGTATGCGACACACATCAATGTGTTTGATGCTTTGGAGAGCTTCGGCTTGCCCTAGTATGAACATATTAACGCACGCCATATACACAGGTATGAAACCTTGCCAGTGCACCATAGCAAATCAAATGTGAAACTCTACTGGATTTTTATTAGTGAAAATGGGGCATCTTTTTGCCATATTCTCACAACTAAAGCTTAGTAAGAATAGTGTTTTGTGTGCTATCACACACCTAAGGCGAAATGTTGCTGGATTTCTGCCACAAAAAAGGTGAAATGCTGCTGGATTTTCGTTGTGGAAATTTGACATCGATTCCAAATGTGCTAGCAAAGCATTGATAAAGGCCACACCCCTTTCCAAAATCAAACTTCAAAGCCCGATTCTTTTAAAGTCCCGAAAGCTAATGCCAATAGCTTGTTTTTAACCACCAATGTCCAAAATTTAGATTTTAACAAAACAAAGGATTGTGTCTGGATAGGCATTTGTTAGGACATATATGGATCATGTTAAGAACATATGTCATTCTTTTATGTAATTGGCTAATTCTTTGACAAAGCGCACTTTACTTGTAATTGGATAGATCTAGGATGTGTTTAATACTTCAAGAAAAGCTGTTCAATAAAGTTGGACAGATAGCTTGACACCTGCTGACAAATAGCTCAATAGCTACTCGACACCTCTCGACAGCTAGGTTATCTATCGAGATTTTCAACTTCTTCTTATCGCAATCTCGATAGCTTCTCGACAGCTAGTGGATCGATCGAGAAATCTCCTGTCTCTTCGACAGCTCCTCGATAGCTTCTCGATAGCTGTATCTGTTGAAGTTTAAATCTCGACACCTCCTCGACACCTCTCGATCGATCGAGGTTACAGGAATTCAGATTTTCAGATCTGATTTTCGGCCCATGATGACATGTATGTGTAGGGTTTCTTTTCTCACAACCCTAGACCTATATAAGGCTTATTTTAGAGGCCGTCACATAAGAGAATATAAGGAGAACATATGCAAAAGGTGACCTATGCCTTATTCTCTCTGAAAGAAGCTACTGCGTCTTTTGCGCCTTAGGGTTTTGTAACCAAGTACTTCTTGATCTTCATTGTTGATGAAGTGAAGAACTTTGCAGCTAACATCTTCTTCTAGTTGGTGATTGAAGTCGCGTACTGGGATCCACGCAATTGGTTAGTCACGTACTGGGATTCGTGCATCAAAAGGGTGGCATTCATATATTGAAGAGTTCAGAGGTTCTAAAGTAGTAGAAGGTTTCTGCTGAATTCATCTACGCGGATTGTAGAGTCTAGGGACAAAAGTTTTGTACTAGATCTGAAACTTCTCTTTACTATAGTGGATTGCTTTCCGGGAAGGTTTTCCCCCAGGTTTTTTACTGTGAAACTAGTTTGTTTCATTGGTTTTCCTGGATCATCATATCTTGTCTTATTTATTTTTCCGCTGCATGATTTTGACATGATATTGATGTTTGTTTGTTTTAACAAGTTTTATTCATAATAAATCTAATTAACAACTTGAGTTTAAAACTTGTTAATTCTATCAACTGGGGTCCAAAATTTTCCAACAGCATTGTGGGGTGCTTAACACCTTCCACACATGTAACCAGACTTTTGAGTTCAATAATCAAGATTTTTTACCATCCATGTTAGATTAGGAAAAAAAACCATGGACTGGTAATAAAATCAAATAGAGTTGGGTGATCAATCACACCTTAGAAAAAAAATCGAATGATTGGTGGCGACTTCACTTACCTTCGATACTAATAGGTTAAAATTGACTCAATTCAGTCACACACCAGGGGTTTACCTTTTTCTTTCACAGCACCCATGCTTAATAAGCCGACATATAGGTGCGTGAGCGTCACCATGTAGGGCGGTCGACTGCCATGAGGCATCGACAGACTGTATTAGGATCAAAGTATTGTAGCTTTTTACTAAGATCATAACTAGGACCAAAGCGATATAAAATGTCTACCAATTATAAACTTGATGTAATATGAGATTCAATTTTAATTCATTTTTCTTATATTTTGTACACTCTTTTGAAAGTTACCAATCTCGGTCTCTCATAGATTTTTATGTTAAGATGGATGAAATTAATAAAGAAGAAACCTTGAAAATTTTAGAGAGAAAAAAGAGAGATAGGAAATAGGTGTTTCGAGAAAAAATTCAAATTACTTTTTGGTTAAACTTATTTGAAATTAAAAATTTTTATAATAATAACTGATTAAGGATCATTTTGTGAATGACCAAAAGATAAATCATAGCTTAATAAACTTCTATTACTTAAAAAAAAAATCAAAAATATATAACATAACTTATTAAATTATTCAAAGAAAATTTTGTCAAGAAATCATTTAAATTAGTTATCAAATATATGACATACCTGTAAATATGACTTTTACAAAAACAATAAATTCAAATTGACATATTAAAAATAAAATGAAGTAGAAAATGAAAAGGAGATAAACCTTTGTATAATTTTGTGTAATTGAATATTACTCTCATACTTAAGGACTCCATAATAATAAGTGATTAAGGACTCCATGTTATGGTTTTCTCATATATAGAGGTGAGAAATAATGTAACTATTATTTGAATGATTATTGTGATTTATTGATAATAATTAATAAAAAAAACTATTTAAACCTAATTTTTTTTCTTTCTAATATAATGGAGATGATGCAATTGATTGTCATTTAAAGTGATTAAAATAATAAAGATATCACATACTCATGTTAGTCATACATTAGTACGACTCTTTGTTTGCCAATATAATATATAATTAGATATATAGATAATTAGATGATTAGTTAGATGTAAATGAAATATATTTGGAAGGTTTTCTTAAAAAAAAAAAAAAAAAAAAAACCATTTAAGTTGTGGACTATTGATAAAGTTTAGCTACAAACTTGGTTATAGCCATTTGCTACAACTTTCACTAAAAAATTAATATGAATATGTATTTTGAAAATTTAACCGTTAGATTTTATGTTCTTCGTGTTCTTAACACGCATTTCAAGTTTTGTGCCAGTCAGATGTTATTTACTATTCGATTCATAAACTTATTTTTTATGCATAATTTTAATTAGACTACAAAAACTTAAAATTTAAACATTTGATTGATGATATAGCTATTGATTTTTTTTTCTCTTCTGGAAATTTTTCGAGCATGGTGCGTATAAGAAGAAATTGTAATCCATTAATGAATTTGTCAAAATTTACATTCAATAAAAAGATATTGATTGTAGTTGTAACCATTAGCTACAACTACGCTTGTAACTAAACTTTATCCGTATACTATTAGTATTTGTAATTTACTATGGTACTACATTACATTTTAAAACATGTCTTTTAGGTTACTCTTTAAAAAAAAAAAAACACGCCTTTTAGATTACTTGGGAAAAAAAATTATGAAGTTTTTAAAGAACCTTATTGTGGATATTTATTATAATGGTAGAATTTATAGTGTGCATTTTAGGACCTTTTCTTTTAAATTTTTTTTATTTAATGTTGGCACATGGCCAAAAAATTGACATGTACCAATTGGCTGCCACGTAGCATTATTTTTTCCATATCATACCCAATAAATGGAGAAAGTTACAAAATATGATACCTAAAGGATGATATGTGTGTGTGTGTGTGTGTAATTTTTTTATGCCAAATTGCAAAAGATAATATGTGTAATTGTTTTATGCATAGTCATTGCGCCACTTGTCATCATTATGTACATTCATTAGTTGTAGGATCCAACTTTTATCATAGATATATTAGAGATTTTTATTTTTTATTTTTTTATTATAAAAAGGAAGAGGAATCTTAATTTACAAGGAATTTTTCTTTTCTTTTCTTTTCATTATATTGATGATTTGGGAATTTGTTATATATTTTTGGTATTTAGATTTAGCGGGGATAATTGGGCCAAGGAAATAGGCTAGATGCTTTTATTTTTTAGATTCCTTGTATCAATTATTTTTTAAATATATATATATATATATATATTTCTAAACCAATTCCAAAATATGAGGGAGAACAAAGCGATCGAATTTTAATAGGCCCATCGATCAGTAGCATATTTGTTTTGCCCAAAATCTGGTGAGGCGATCACTACAAGAAATCCGGGTTTAGGCGGCGTTATTTTTAGCGATGTTTTTAAATCCGGGTTTAGGTGACGTTTTTAAAATACACTGCTAAAGAGTAAGCCTTTCGCGACGTTTTTAAAAAAATGTTACTGTAACCCAAAACAATAATAGCATTTCTTAAAATGCCGCAACAAGTACAGTTTTAGTGGCGTATATTTTGTTTATAGCAACGTTTTTAGAAAACGTCGCTATAGTTATTAAAGAACACTCCGATTGGTTGTTAAAAAAAATAATAATCTATAGCGACGTTTTAAAACGTCGCTATATGTTTTCCCAAAATTTTTGTCCTTTTCTCGAACAAAGTTTTGCTGAGTTTCATTTCCCACAGTTTTGTCCCTCCTTTTTCCTTTTTTTTTTCCTACACGTTTTTTTTCATTCTTTTCTTGCTTTTCATTCTTTTCTTTTTGTTCATTGTGTCCCACTTCTCCCTTTCGTCCCACTTCTATATTCTCCCCCCATATCACTTCTTCACACCTTGCTGCGACTAGCCCTTGCTGTCGCCGCCGCCCTTGCCACCCATAGCCACCCATAGCCACCGCCGAACCACCTATCTACAAGCTCTTCTCTTTCTAGCCATCACCCACTACCACCACCATAGTCACCGTAGCCGTCGTCGACCTCCATTACCACCCATTGCCACCGCCATACTTTTTTCCCTCTTTTTTGGTGTTCAAGTTTCTTTAAAGTGTAAGTCGTTGTATTTTGACTTATGGGTTTGCTTTGATTTGGTTTTTCTTTAACAGGCCATGGAACTTTTGTGCTAATTTTTGTTGTTTGCTTGTTTTGGTTGGATTTTGGTACAGAAAGCTCTTATTCAAATTTGGCTTTTTGAGCAAAAAGACCTGAGCATCAAGGGCTGAATCATTGTAAGTTTATGTACAAGTTTGTAAATCTTTTTTTTTTTTTGACAAGTGATTTATTGTTTGGCAACCATTTGAGTTGGGTTTCTTGAGAAATCATTTGGGTTTTTGATTTATATGGGAGATTGGGTTTGATTTTTGAAAGAGGGTTTCCTTGCATTTTGAAATGTCTTTGGCATATGTGGCTGTGATTGTGGTGTTAACTATAAATTTGTACAAGTAATGTGAGCATGTGTCTTTTGCTTACCAAGTATTTGATAAATTGTCTATATGAGTTATGGGATTGAATTTCTTGACTTGTGTTGTGATGATTGTTATATGAGGTTATGGTTGTAATTCTAGTTGTTTATATGTGCTAATGCATGTAGCTTTTAGGTTTAATCAAGTCTCAAAGCTTTTGGCATGGTGTTAAAATTATAGTATTTTTTTAGTCAGATGCATGATTTTTAATAAATTTGTAGGATATATGTGATTCACATGTTAGGAACATATGTCACTATTTTATGTAATTGGCTAATCCTTTGACAAAACGCATTTTACTTGTAATTTGGTAGATCTAGGACGTGTTTGATGCTTCAAGAAACCTTGTTTCAGGTTCAAGTGTTAAAGCCATGCAAGTTTGTCCAAGAATCAAGTGTGAAAGTGCTGTTCATTAAAACTCGACAGCTAGCATCTATTGAGACTTAGAGCTGTTTGAATCCCGTGGCTCAACAGCAGCTCGACAGATAGGGTATTTGTCGAGGTTTATGAAACTCAGATTTTCAAGTCTGTTTTTCATCCAATCCATGATTATATGTTTGGGCATTCTTTTTTCACAACCCTAGACATATATAAGGATTATTTTAAGGGTTGTCAAAGGAGACACAAGTTGCACAAGTGTTGAGCAAAGTTTTGTTCAAGCAAATTGTAACTGAAGACAGAATTTGCCCTAGTTCATCTTTCTTGAAGAAGCTGCTATGTTTGTACACCGTATGGTTTTGTGACCAAGCAACTTCATAATCTTCATTGTGTGATGAACTAAAGAACTTTGCAGCCAACAAACTTTTCTAGTTAGTGATTGAAGACGCGTACTGGGATCCGCGCAATTGGTTAGTCATGTACTGGGAGCCGTGCATCAAAATGAGAGATTGTCACTACAAAATAAGTCCAATTAGGTATTGGGGTAAGGGTTCAATTGTAGGTTGGTATAAGGTACTGAGATTCCTTTACTTGTAACTGCTTGTTATGATAATAGTGGATTCTCGGGAGTGGTGACCTTAAAATCACCTGATGGGGTTTTTGTCGTGTAGGTTTTCCCCATTCGTAAACAAATCACCGTGCCAATTTATTTTCCGCTGCATTCTTAGTTTAATTGGTGATTTGTTTGTGCTACCACGCTCATTGCATGTAATTGAATCTAATTAATTCACTTGGTTAATTAACTGGTTAATTCATCACAAGGGGTCAATACATTCTTGGCCTAGACATTCTTAGCTAGCTCGATCTATCAAAAATTATGATTTCAGAATTTCCAGATCTGAAATCCAGCTCAAGCTTATGTGTATATGTATGGTTTCTTTTTCCACAACCCTAGACATATATAAAGCTTATTTTAAAAGCCATCAGATACAAATACAGTGACCAAGTGCTTAATTTCTCTGTAAGAAGCTACTGCGTTTGTACGCCGTTGGGTTTTGTAACCAAGTGCTTCTTGATCTTCATAGTTGATGAAATGAAGAACTTTTTAGCCAACAACAATCATTCAAGTTGCTGGAGTTAGTTACGTACTAGGATCCATGCAAAGGAGTTAGTCACAAATTGGAGGTTTGTGCATCAAAGGAAAGAAGGCAACTACAAGATAAAGTCCAATTGGGTATTGAAGCGAAGGTTCAACTGTAAGTTGGTATTTTGGGATAGGCCAGGGTAGTTGGTAAGATTCCTTATACTTGCAACTGCTTGATTGTTGATTAGTGGATTCTTGGGAATGGTGACCTTAAAATCACCTGGTGGGGTTTTTGCCTTGTGAGGTTTTCCCCATTTGTCAACAAATCACCATGTAGAATTTATTTTCCGCTGCATTTAGTATTTTTGGTGATTTGTTGGTTCCTCCACGATTTGTATGCAAATGAACCTAATTAATCAACTTGGGTAATTGAATTAATTAACCAATGTCAAGCTATCTTAACCTAACAAGTGGTATCAAAGCGGGCTGCTCTGATTAGGTTTTAATCATTGATGTGTGATCCATTGACCCTGTTGTTATGGATTGTGGGAAATCCCTAATTATTCTTCCTTTATTTGATGGTACTAACTATGCATACTAGAAAGTACGCATGAGAGCCTTTTTTGCAATCTTTAGATGAGAAAGTATGGCTTGCAATTGAAGTAGGTTGGAAGAAACCTGAAAAGCCACCAACAACGTGGGATAATACTAAGATCAAGCTGCAATTTTTAACAGTAGAGCACTGAATGCTTTATTTAGTGCTGTGACCAATGAAGAATTCAAGAAAATCTCTTCCACTAACAATGCAAAGGAAGAATGGACTATTTTTCAAAATACCTACGAGGGCACAAAAGCTATTAAAAACTCCAAGTTCTAAAGGCTAACTACCTGTTTTGAGGAAATAAAGATGGATGAGGATGAGTCATTCAATGAATTCTATGCCAAGCTCAAGGACATAGTGAATTCAACCTTCAATCTTGGAGAATAGATTATAGAGCCCAAGATTGTCAGGAAGATCCTCAGATCTCTTCTGGAAAGATTCCATGCCAAGATAACTGTCATAGAAGAATCAAAGGATATTGACTCTATTCCTTTGACAGAGCTAATTGGAAACTTGCAAACCTATGACTTAGGTTTAGTAAGGGTTGGCAAAGCGAGCAAAAGCAAAAACATGGCATTGAAGGCCAAAAGTGATGAAAAAGATGAATCGTCTGAAGATGAGGATGCTAAATTAAAATCATACATCACTAGACAATTTAAGAAGTTCATCAAGAATGCGAATGTCAAGGGCAATGACAAGGATCACAAATAATCTATATTCTCTCAATTCAAATCCCAAGACAAAAGTAAGAGAGAAGCCAAAGATGGTGGCCAAAACAGTAATGTTCCTTCTGGGCCTAAATGCTATGGATGTCAACGGTATGGACACATGCAGCAAGAATGTCCTACTTATCTCAAATCCATTGGAAAGAGCAAAGCCCTAGTTGCCACCTTGAGTGATACGAAACCGGAAGCTGAGTCTGTTGATAGTGATCAAGAAGGGATAGTAAGTGCATTTACTACTACTATTGATTCCCCTGAGGAAGCAGTTGAGTCAGTTGATGAAAAAGAAGAGCTAATAGAATCCAAATTTGAGAAGATGGATGAACAAGATTACATCCATATAGCCTACTCAAAGTTGTACAAAGTTTCCGAGAAAATGAGAAACTTTACAGATTTGCTTCAAAGAAGCTCAGTGAAGTGGAATTAGAATGAGAAGAACTCTCCACCAAGGTTGATAAAGCTAATCAGACCATTGGAGCTTTGCGGTCTGAGAACAATTTCTTGGCTGAAAGGACCAAGAAATTGGATGCAGAATTGTTCCAAGTCAGAGCTCAATTGGAAAGGGCTTCAAGTGCCAAGCTGGATGAAATGCTCAACTTCCAGAAAGCAGCTTCTGACAAAACCGGTTTAGGGTATGATCATTCTATCTCTTCTCATAATACTATTACTAGTGCTCATAATAATGTCATTTTTATCTCTCCTGCTAATAATGATAACTCTGAGGATAATGAACCTAAAACTGAAAGTGCAAGTTAGAGTAAAAATGATAAGGGAAAATCTATTCTAGGAGCACCCCCAAGACTGTTAAGAAAGAGACCAAGCAAAATGGCCATCGTTGTACCAGCAAGAAGTCTCAACCAAAGAAGCCACACTTCTATCATCACCGTGGAGCATCCGGACACACAAGTCCAAATCACTATAAGCAGCTAGCCACTCAACAGAGCAATAGTGTGTCATCTTTTGGCAGCCAAAATCAACTCCAACTCTCTTTGGCTCCTCTTGGAGAACTTCTTAAGGCTGTCATGCTTCTTTCGAAATTCAATGGATTCAATTCTCCTTATTATCCACCCAAACAAAGGTTCATGCAAAAGAAAGGTTCCTCATCCAGGTCTCCCATCTGGAAGGAAAATGACTCCAAGTGATTCTATCACTTTTCTCCCTTGTTGCTTGTGTGTTTGTTGTTTTATATTTTCTATGTTAAGTCAGTCTAGTTTTTATGCTTTCTTTTTATATGCTTGCTTTTTTTTTTTTTTTTTTTTGGGTGTTATTTTAATAAAAAAGAAGGAAAAATCAGAAAAATACAAAAATGGTGTGTGTTTGTGTATATTGGTACTTGTGTACTTTGGATGGCCTTCGAAATAAAATTTCTTAAATTTGTATCACTTGTAGCTTAGATGAGCCTCTTCATGCACAACTAAGAAATATGAGTTTGTGGCTCTTTTATGTGATGTGTATGATTTGGTTGATCTCTTATCTTTCATATCTTAAATCACTCTTTTTCACAGGAAGGACTAAAAAATCCTAAGAGAAAGGCATAATTAACCATCTCACCACTAAAACTCTTCAATCATAAAACATCTGTGTGCAATTCATAAAAGCCGTACTCGGTAAAGTATAGCACTTACACAACAAAATTAGGATGTTTAGCTTACATAATTGGTATTTTCTTTTCTCTATACTATATGCCCATGCATGATATGCTTAAAAGAAAAATATGCAAAGAACATGAAAAGCAAAAAGAATCAAAATGCTTTTAATATGGTTGCAAGCGTGTTTCTAGGAGATGTGGGAGTTATATGATGTATCTCAAAGGTGATGGCACCCATCAAAAAATTATGATTATGTGACAATGTATTTGATCCTCATATATCATTACTTTTCATATAATGATTTACTTATGCTCTCTTGCAAAAGTTTCACACACAACACGCATACGTTTTGCTACTCTTGATACTGTTGTATAGGTACAATGTGATTTGGCCATCACAAGGAATACATGTAGTAGTATATGCTCTCTAAACTATCTAAACATGTTTTTGCAATAAAATTGGTTAGACTTGTTTAGTGTGTTTTTGATCTAAGAATGCTTTGCATCTAGAGTTAAGGATGTGTGTCTATGCTTAACATGCTCTTTGATTGCTTGTTTTGGGTCTATCTTGATTGCATTCATCTTGTGTTGCTTCTTCTCCTTGAAAACTCTATTTCAGGCCTCTCGATACCTTCTCAATAGCTCCTCGATACATGCCTCTTCTATCGAGATTTCTGGGTTTGTCCTCTATACATTTCAATAGATAGCCCGATCCATCGAGCCAATTTTTTTTGGAGTCTCTATCTGCTCGATAGATGCTCGATACCTCCTTGATCTATTGAGGTCTTTTTGCCCGTTGTTACATCCTCGATACCTCTCAATCTATCTAGTTTTTGTTCTCGATAGAAGCTTAATACCTTCTTGATCTATCGAGTTACATTTTTCTATATATATCTGAGATCCGATCCAATTCATTTCAAACTTAAGTATCTCGATACCTCTCTCTTCTCTCTCTATCCAAACCTCTTCTTTTCACAAAAATCCGTCTTCCCTTCAAGATTTCGGCTTTGTCCAAGCATCCATTCCTTGGTAAGTGTTCTAAATCTCATCTTTTTTTTCTTCATTCATGCAATTCATGCATTTTGTGACCTAGGTTTTCTAGTTTTGTGAAAATTTTGGGGTTTTTGTGTTTTTGCTAAAATTTTTGGGATGGGTCTTGTTTAATTGTTATCACATGTTCATGCATTGCATTCTATGTCATTATAATAATTGTTTCATGCATTCTAGGATTGTGTGACTAATTATATCTTTTTTTTTTCTTTTTTTTTTTGAGGTATTAGATTGGATACTTCTTTGAGAACTTGTTTGAGAACTTTTCTGTCTACTCGATAGATAGCCCGATACTTCTTTCACAAATTTCCAAATCTGAAATCCAGTCCAAGCTTATGTGTATGTGTAGGGTTTCTTTTCTCACAACCCTAGACATATATAAGGCTTATTTTAAAAGCCGTCAGATACAGATACAATGACCAAGTGCTTAATTTCTCTATAAGAAACTATTGCGTTTGTACGATGTTGGGTTTTATAGCCAAGTGCTTCTTGATCTTCATAGTTGATGAAGTAAAGAATTTTGCAACCAACAACCATTCAAGTTGCTGGAGTTAGTCACGTACTGAGATCCGTGCAAAGGAGTTAGTCACAAATTGGAGGTTTGTGCATCAAGGGAAAGAAGGCTACTACAAGATCAAGTCTAATTGAGTATTGGAGCAAAGGTTCAACTGTAGATTAGTATTTCGGGATAGGCCAGGGTAGTTGAATATTTTTGGTAATTTGTAGGTGCCTCCACGATTTGCATACAATTGAATCTAATCAATCAACTTGAGTAATTGAATTAATTAACCGAGGTCAAGCTATCTTAACCCAACATGACAAACCCAAATCCAATTACATGGCCTAGATAGGATTGTGGGTGACGAACCAATAATAATAATAATAATAATATATATTAATTAGTTTATTATATCATTATACTGTATTCTTAACAATTTATATGTCAAGATGCTAAAGGAAGTAATGGAACTAAGAGGAGCAGAATCAAGAGCACAGATAAGAAGCAAAGTTCCAGAGAATCTGCTTATACAGTAAACGACAATAGTCATCTCACATAACAGATAGAAACGGCATGTAGTTTAGCTCTACATATGTAATTAACTCAGCATGTGACAAGCACGTGGGCTGTTTTGTTATTTCTGTTAGTTCCCAGTTTGTTAGTTGTGAATAGTTAGTTACAGCTCTGATGTATATATATATATATATATATATATGCGTATCTGATTGTATCAAGAATTCAATTCATTTTTCTGATTGCTCAATAAAATAGAGTTTCAATTTTTCCAGAACTTCTCTCTGTTTTTCCAATATGGTATCAGAGCAATCATCTCTTGCTTCCGCCTAATTTCTTCATTTCAATTTCTTCTTCTTCAAAAGCTAGGTTTTTCCTTTTGAAGCTTCATCAATGGCGTCTTCTGATCAAGCTTCTACAAGCATTACCATCGATGAATCACATCCTTTTTTTCTTCACCACGCCGAGAGTCCTGGTGCAATTCTTGTATCTCAGCCACTGATTGGAGGAGAAAACTACCCTACGTGGGCACGATCTATGGAGAGAGCTCTTAGAATCAAGAATAAATTCTGGTTAATTGATGGCTCTGCTTCTCTAACTTCTGCCATGGAGAAAGTTCCTCTTCTTGTTCAAAGCTAGTCACGATGCAATGAAATTGTGGTTTCTTGGATCATCAATTGCGTTTCCCCTAAAATTGCGACTAGTATGGTGTATCGGAGAACTGCCAAGGAAGTTTGGAAGAAGCTTCAAAATATGTTCTCTCAAGGCAATGGACCTAGGGTTTACCAATTGCAAAAAGATCTTGCTAGCATTTCTCAAGGGGAACTCACTGTGAGTGACTATTTTACCAATCTCTCAATCTTATGGGATGAAATTCAAAACTATGAACCACTTCCTCTTTGTTCCTGTGAGAAGTGTGTGTGCCATGTGAATGAAAAGATTTCCAATCTTCATCACAGAGAAGCAATCATGCAGCTTCTAATGGGTCTCAATGATTCGTTCTCTCATATTCGAGGCCAGATTCTGTTAATGGATCCCATTCCTTCCGCTGACAAGGTATATTCATTGCTGGTTCAAGATGAAAGGCAGAGGTCAGTTGGACATAGCAACAATGGTCCTATTGTTGAATCCATAGCCCTTGCAACCAAAGCAATGAATCTTGGTTCTGGTTCCAAGAACTTCAAGAAAGGAAAGGAGAGGCCTACTTGCAGCCATTGTGGACTGCTTGGTCATACCATGGAGAAATGCTACAAAATTCATGGATATCCTCCTGGATATAAGACCAAGGCAAGGGCGAATCAGGTTTCTTCTCTTGATTCTGTTCAAGTGTCTATTGCAACACCAAGTCCACAGCATTTTCCTTTCACCATGGAGCAATGTCAGAAACTGCTTGCCATGATTGGAGGATCTGATTCTCAGAATAATTCAATTGCTATGGCCAACAGTGTTTCTTCCAACCAAGCTTCCACTTCTCAATCAACTCCTTTGGCAGGTAATCTCAAGCATTCCATTTTCTCTGCTAAGCTTGTGAATAGATCTGTTTTTGGTGGTAGTACTTGGGTTCTTGACACAAGTGCAAGTGATCACATTGCTTGTTCTATTTCACTTTTTCACTCTTATATTACTGTCTCCAATTGTGTTGTTGAATTACCTAATGGTGAATCTGCTCATGTTACTCACATTGGTGCTGTAAAACTGTCCAACTCACTTACCCTTGAACATGTTCTTTGTGTTCCTTCCTTTTCCTTCAATCTTGTGTCTGTCAGTCAACTCACCAAAAGCTTGCCTTTTTGTCTTGTTTTTTTATCTCAATTTTGCTTCATTCAGGACCTTTCTTCTTGGAGGATGATTGGAGTGGCATCTGTCTCTAATAAAGATATGTCCATTTTGTGGCATTTTAGATTAGGACATCCTTCTTTCAATAAATTGTCATCTTTGCAAGATGTTTTGCCTTCTCTTTCTTCAAAATGTAATGACATTTGTACCATCTGTCCTTTGGCTAAGCAGAAGAGGCTGCCATTTCCTTCAAACAATAATATGAGTACTGAGCCATTTGCTTTGATTCATGTAGATGTTTGGGGTCCCTACTCTGTTTGCACTTATGATGGTTTTAGGTTTTTTCTTACCATTGTTGATGATGCCACTAGGTCTACTTGGGTATGTCTCATGAAAGCTAAGTTTGATGTTAAACAGCTTTTGATTTCATTTTATAACATGATTTTGACTCAATTTAACACTGGCATTAAGGCAATCAGATCAGATAATGCTCCTAAATTTTCTTTATCCAACTTTTATAGTGATCATGGCATTGTGCATCAAAAGAGTTGTGCTTATACACCTCAACAAAATTCTATGGTTGAGAGGAAGTACCAACATCTTTTGAATGTTGCTAGATCTCTTAAATTTCAATCCAATTTGCCCTCAGCATATTGGGGAGAATGTATTTTGACAACCACTTATCTGCTTAACCAATTGCCCATGCCTTTGTTAGGTCATAAATCCTCATTTGAGCTTTTGTTTCATAAACAACCTTCTTTTACTCATCTTAGAGTGTTTGGTTGCTTGTGTTTTGTTTCAACCCCTGCTGTCCACCGATTAAAGTTTGATTCTAGAGCTTCCCCATGTGTCTTTTTAGGCTATCCTTTTAATATGAAAGGTTATAAAGTTCTTAACCTTCATACTAGGAAGATTACTATCTCTAGAGATGTTGTCTTTCATGAGTCTATCTTCCCTTTTTCAAATTCTTCTTCTTCCTTATCTGGTCTCAATTCTTCTCCTTTATCTGATTCATCCACTCCTAATTTTGACTCTCCCTCTTGTCCAATTTCTGTTTCACTTCCACTTGCAGATTCCACTTCTAACATTGAGCATGTTCCTCATTCCCATACTTGTTCTGACACTTCTTCTCCTTCTTCTATTCTTATTGGTTCCTTACCTATTCCCTTGGGTCATTCTGATGTTTCTAATCAGTCTCCTATTCCCTCTGACCAGTCTAATGTTTCCCTTGATCTTTCCTCACCTTCTGTTCATCCTACATCTCATGCTTCTATTCCACCTCTTAGAAAATCAACTAGGATTTCACACAGACCTGCTTATTTGCAAGCCTATAAGTGCAGTCAGGCGTCTCAAGTTCAATCTAGTACTGCTTACTCTTTATCCTCATATCTATCTTCCAACAAATTGTCTCCTAGACACTTGCATTTCTATAATGCCATTTCTTCCATTGAGGAGCCTAAATTCTACCACCAAGCAGTTCAAGATCCCAAGTGAAGAGAGGCTATGGCAGCTGAGATTTCTGCCCTTGAAGCTAATCACACTTGGACTCTCACGGCTCTTCCACCTTATAAAAGGACAATTGGTTGCAAATGGGTATATAGGGTGAAGTACAAATCTGATGGCACTGTTGAAAGATATAAAGCCCGGTTGGTGGCTAAAGGCTTTACACAAAAAGAAGGCCTTGACTATGTTGAAACTTTTTCCCCTGTTGCAAAGCTTGTTACTGTCAAGTGTCTTCTTGTTGTGGCTGCTGTGCAAGGCTGGTATCTTTGTCAGCTTGATGTAAATAATGCCTTCCTTCATGGTGAATTGAAGGAAGAAGTCTATATGGATCTCCCACCAGGCTTCCACAGCAAAGGGGGGTTGGTATGCAAGCTTACTAAGTCCTTGTATGGACTAAAACAAGCTTCAAGGCAATGGTTTGCCAAGTTTTCCACTGCATTGGTTCTCCTCGGATTTACACAGTCCAAGGCTGATTACTCACTTTTCATTAAGAAGACCTCTACGTCCTTTATTGCTCTATTGGTTTATGTTGATGATATATTGGTTGCTAGTAATAACAAGCAAGCAGTTGATGAGTTGAAGACTTTATTGGATCAACAATTCAAGCTAAAGGATTTGGGTGATTTGAAGTTTTTCTTAGGCCTTGAAGTTGCAAGGACCACTGATGGTATCAATTTATGCCAAAGAAAGTACACACTTGAAGTGTTGGATGATGCTGGCATGTTAGGTTGCAAACCAGCCAAAGTGCCTATGGATCAAAACCTCAAGCTTAGTAAGTATGAGGGGAAGGAGTTACAAGATCCAAGCTCCTACAGAAGATTGATAGGAAGGTTACTATACTTGACGATAACCAGGCTTGACATAACCTTTGCTGTAAATAGACTAAGTCAGTTCATGGCACGTCCTAGAGAGCCTCATTTGCAAGCAGCTCATAAGGTCTTGCAATATCTAAAGAGTTCACCAGGCCAAGGGTTGTTTTTCTCAAGCAAATCAGAATTACATTTGAAGGCTTTTGTTGATGTAAACTGGGCTGCATGCCCCAACACTAGGAGATCTGTCACTGGCTTTTGCATATTCCTTGGTGAATCTTTGATTTCATGGAAATCAAAGAAGCAACAAACAGTCTCAAGGTCTTCAGCAGAGTCTGAGTACAGATCCATGGCAGTAGCAGTTTGTGAGATCATTTGGCTCTTGTATGTTCTTCATGATTTTCAAATAAAGCACCCTCAAGCAGCCCTCTTGTTTTGTGATAGTCAGGCAGCCCTTCACATTGCTGCAAACCCTGTATTTCATGAACGAACAAAGCATATAGAGATTGATTGTCACCTTGTTAGAGATAAAGTCTTGGAAGGGTATGTCAGAATGTTACATGTTAAGACAACTTCTCAAATTGCAGACTTGTTAACCAAAGCCTTGAATGCTCAACAATTTGCTTTTCTTGTATCCAAGTTGAATATGGTCAACATTCATGCCCCTCTTCCACTTGAAGGGGGGTGTCAAGATGCTAAAGGAAGTAATGGAACTAAGAGGAGCAGAATCAAGAGCACAGATAAGAAGCAAAGTTCCAGAGAATCTGCTTGTACAGTAAACGACAATAGTCATCTCACATAACAGATAGAAACGGCATGTAGTTTAGCTCTACATATGTATTTAACTCAGCATGTGACAAGCACGTGGGCTGTTTTGTTATTTCTGTTAGTTCCCAGTTTGTTAGTTGTGAATAGTTAGTTACAGCTCTGATGTATATATATATGCGTATCTGATTGTATCAAGAATTCAATTCATTTTTCTGATTGCTCAATAAAATAGAGTTTCAATTTTTCCAGAACTTCTCTCTGTTTTTCCAATAATATGCAAACACATATATGGATGGGTTCCAACTTTCACAGACTTGGACTTTGACCCTATATGAGTTATTATGAGATTTGAATGTGAGCAAAGATGGTTTTTATACAAGATCCTTTCTTTTTTGCCTAATGATCTTAATCTCCACTATCACGATAAGTTACTACGTACGTACTGCATGTGCTCTCTCCCTAGCTATTTTCTTCTAGTGATAAATGAGATTTTTGCTCGTCTTGGTTCAACGTACTCGACCCTTTTCCCCCGCTGCTTTTGGAATTAGAGTCCCTTGCCCAAATATAGAGATTTCCCCCCTGATTCCTGAATTGGCTCTAGGCAGTGTGAGCTCTGTAGAACCTACACTAAATGCTTCACAAGGAAAATGTTTTAATTTGCTAAAGTTTTTAGTTGGGTAGTCATGGATGGATGAGGATGACGTCTGTTTTCTCGGATTTTGTAGCCAAGCTTCAGCCTTGGAGTTGGTTGTATAAATTATTTGGTTCCTGCTGTATGACTAATTTTTTTGGTTGTATTTCTTTGGGGATTTCCCTGGCGGGACTCGATTCTCCATGGGCCACCTATATATGTTACTTTTCTCTTTCCAGACCCTTCATTGCTTTTTATCGTTCAATGCACCCATTCTTGGGTCTGCCTGGCCTTAGGTATTTCTTTACGGACCCACAGACCTCATTTCTATTGGCATGCGTGTTTCTTCTTAGTTTTGGGTTCAGAACCCTTAAATTTTGGATATCAACAAATTATAAACCAAACTTTGATATAAAATTAAACCAATTTTTTAATAAAAAAGAATTGAGTTAGTTTTGTATATATCAAAGCTTGATGAACCAAATTTGTGTTTTGCGATGCATCCCCTTCAAAACCATGCATGTCATACAGATTCATTCGAGCCAAATTGAATCATGTACGTTTAAAATAACTGGTAATTAATGCATGGCAGATATCCATGACCAAGCAAGCAAATGACTAGCTTGACTCACAGTACAAGCAGCATTAAATTAAAGCAATCTTTTCTATCCTCACCAATTCAAATATGAAAGAAACAGTACATTGCTTACAAGGCAGGGAAAATAAATATTCAGATCCTCCTAAACAAGAGAAGAAAGAGAAGACCCGTTGCCTATGTACAAAAAAAAAAAATGCAAAAGACATTGAAGGATCCTATATCATATATGATCATTAATTATTTACCCAGCCAAAAAGGCATCAACCTTGTCATTGTCAGAGGAAGATAGGAACTTCATGCAAATAGGAGCATTAACACCGGAAAGAGCAAGAATAGCAGATGGAACACCCCACAGAGAATCACCACAGATGAGACCTGATGCCACAGCCGGTGCAAAGTCATCGGCCTTTTGCTTGTTCTTCCTTCGCCACAAGAAGAGAATCAAGCTCCCAAGACACATGTCAATGGCGAAGTATGAACCAAGGTAGAATGGGATGGCCATGCACATTGGGCTTGGAATAAACCTACAGAGCCCGTAATTTGTTTCATAATGTCGCAACAGCTCGTAGATTATATTCATGGCAATTGCAGCACAGAAGAATATGATAGAGAGTTTGACACAATTTTTGGGAAGGGAATCAATACCCTCGACTCCAAGAAGCGATATTCCACGGTACATTAAGCCGTAAGGTGCAGGATACGACCCCTCAGGGTCTCCAACTGAGTAAGCTTTGTAGAAAAACCAGAAGATCAATGGTGACATGATACAACCCATGGCTGTGCCCAAAACCTGGCTAAAGAACATAGAACGAGGAGATGCCAAAGTGAGATAACCAGTCTTGAAATCCTGCATGAGATCAGAAGCTGTAGAAACAATGCTCATCATTACACCACAAGAAGCAAGGCCAGCAATGACACCCCCATTGTCAAGTCCAACCCAAGAACTGAAAATCATGATAGCAACTTTGCCGTAGTTGGAGGCAAGAGACCAATCAGTAAGACCACAACCATAGGCATTGCAGAAGGCCAAAACCGGGGCAATTACATAAGCAACCAATATATGGTACCATTTCAATTGGTGGAAGATGAAGGGAACGACAATAATGGATATGGCTGCGAGGATAACATAACCAAGAAAAGCTACCCAATCGGGAATCTGGTCTTTCAAGAACGACTGCGTACGTCGTTGCTCGTCGTAATTTACAATCTCTGTGTTTGAGTACTTTTGGCCAATTTCTTGAGACGATTCTTTCTTCTCAGACTTGTGCATTGCTAGACTGGTTCCGGTTTTGATTAGCATCAAGACTACGTGAAACAGACCATCACCAAGCATCATGGCAATGGCAATAAAAACCTATCAACACAAACAAGAAATTATGAATACATATCACAAGACAAGGGATGAAAAATCATTATTTTCATATTTATTTAATATTCATTCACTAAAGAAAAATAAAAACAAAAACTAGTAGTGCAAGGAGCAATTAATACCCTATATCCTTGAATGCCATGGAGACTGCTATCACTTGCTTCAGCACTATACCAGTCACCTTTCTTCTGCTCAATCAATGGCCACATGACTCCCCATGAGAGTACGGCTCCAATAAGCAAAGAAATATTTACCATGTAAGGGCAAATAATTCCAACACCAACATATGTTGATGAGAAATCAAAGTAGAACCTGCGAGCCATACAATTAATATTATTTAATGAAATTAAGATCTTGTAAGTTCTTACCATGGTTAAATGATTAAATTTATTATTTTCTTATAGTTTAAGTTTTTGAATTTAAGTGATAATCTTTTTTTTTCTTTTTCTTTTTTGGATACAAAGTGATAATCTATTTTAATATCACAACAAATGGTCTTTAAGTTCAAACTCTAATTCCACTCTACCTTCCATTTAAAAATAAATAAAAAGTTTAATGCCAATGTAATTTATCAACTATAATAACATTTGTTTGAAAAGGCACTTAATAAGAGTGGTCTTGAAAGGAATGGTATTAAACCTCTTGTCATAGGCTTGGAGACCAAATGTAGGGAAGCTTGAAAACCCACATCCATCGCCAGCAACAAAGAACCACTGGAAAAAGGCAAACAAAAAGCTAAAGCAGAAGGTTTTAAAAAGCACAGCAACTTGTTTCCTGTATTCAATTAAAAAATCAGTGCATTAGCACTTAATCATAGCTTTAATTAAGATCGCAAAAGTAATAAATTTTCTTTCTTCTTTTAGTCTGAAAATTGCATGTAAAAATAAAAAAAATAAAAAAATGCAAAACATTAATATAGATGCTCACTTTGCTAGCTTGGCTCCTTTGGGTGTATGAAAGCTATTGATGAGATATGCAGTTGCAGTCCCACTTGGGTATGTTAACTTGTACCTTAAGATCATCATCTGTGGGACATTCATTTTGAAAGGTTAAGGGTGTGGAAAAAAGATGAGACATTAAGCTAGCAATGATTATATCAAAATATATGGTAATTAGAAATTTTGTTAAGGAAAACCAAACTAGGATTTATTCGATGTGTATTTTCTAACCTTTCTTAGGGGCACAATTGAGAATAAGCCAAGGAAGCTCACGGCAAAGAGGAAACCAATCATCCAACCCAGAGAGAGTTGCTTCACGTTGTTTGGGGTGTTTTCTCCTTCTGCTTGGCCAGCCACAAATGGACTCATCCCTAGCATATAACTTGCAGTGCCACCTAATAATATGGGGGGGAAAATTATGCATTAAGAATGAGATAATTTATAATGCTAGCTTTTAAATTATTAACAAGCTATAAGCAAGAACAACTTCACTGCAGAGTAGGCCATTTCACAGTCGATTACCTGAAGATTCATATTTCATGAAATGCATAGAGATGAGTTGGAATAGTTAGGCTGAGAGAAATAAAATCTCTGAACTTCATATATGAATCATACACCCAAAAATTGATCTTTAATTCTATTGAGAAATAGAGTAGACAATTAAATTTTCATTAACAATATATATATATATATATATATATGTATGTATGTATTTATATTACAGATAGGCGACTAAGAACGTCTTCAACGATATAACACCAAAGAATATCCAAAAAAAAAAAAAATCACTTTATTTTTGGCAAGTAACCAAAAAAAATAAAGTCCATGCATGGGTTGGAAAAAGTATGTTTTCAACTTAAAATGAAATCTAACCGAAATTTCAAATGAAAACATTAGCAATAGTTTCAGATCTAAAATAAATAAAGTTAGAAAAACATACTGCTAAAGGCGATCCCGGAGGATGCAACAACACATGTTTGAATAACAGTGTTTTCTTGCCTAGTGAATGGTTGCTTGAGGAAACCACATTTATGAATCAAGGCCGTATAACTCCTCAGAATGGCAAATCCCAACAACCCAGCTGCAACGTTAAGGGATGGTATGACACCAGTAGTTAAATTAAGTTTCATCACAATGAAGATGAACACAATGCTCAAAAGAAAACTGGTCACCATGGCCCTTATTGTTATCTGTTTTGTCCATGATGGCACAGCAGTGTCCTTGAACGCCTCCTCCACCATAACCCTTCGATACCCACCATCACTTTTCTTGTAATCATCTTTATCGTCATGATTAAAACCATCTCTTTCTCTCTCCATACCTCTGTGTGTGTGTGTTTTCCTTGGCCAACACTGAATCTCAAGGAGGAGGCGTTGGAATAATAAACACAAATATAAATATTAATATATTATGGAATAATAAATACAGCTTAGCTTAGATAAGACAAAATTCTAAGGAGGTAATCGTATGGATGAGATAGTTTCAAGTGTAACCGAATCAAGCTGTCATGTTCTGTAAACCGAAGTTTGACTAGGTTCAGGTGAATCTTAAAGAATCTGGTCTGGTGTGGGATTAATTAAAGAAAAGAGATTTAATTCAAGTCAATTTTGGTCAATCATAGAATCGGTTGACACTCTGGATTCATTCATGTCATGTAACTGTAAGTAAGACCAGACCACCCTTTTTTTATTTTTTTATTTTTTATTTTTTATTTTTAATAGTAAGTACCTACGTTAAGTACTACAACAAATTCTTTCACCTACTTAATGGGAATACAGTTGAGTTGTAATACTAATCTCTCGACTTGGGGAAGATTCTGCCAGATTATGAAATTATCCTTTTATATTTTTAGGAATTATATATATATATATATATATATATATACACACTTGAAGCTTTTCATTTTTTCTTTTTTTGAGTAAGTAGTTGAAGCATCTAGATTCAAAAGGATGAGAGAGTTTTTATTTCAAAAAAAAAAAAAAAGACAGATTAATTAAAAATTGTATGCACAAGGAAGAAAACATTTAATATTATCAAATCTATATATATATATATATATATATTGATAAAGTTGAGAGAAAATTCAATTAGATTTTAAATAGAAATTTAATTAGAGTCTAATTTTACGTCACGTGTCTCATCTAATTTAAGTTTTTTTAATTTTGTGCCAAAATAGTTAATTCAATGTAAAAATTGGATTTCAATTAGAGTTTAATTTTGTGTCTAATTTAAATTTTTTAATTTTTGTGCAAAATAAGTTAATTTAGTGTAGAAAACAAGAAGTCCAATATAAATAAACTATAAAAAAATAAAAAATAAAAAATAAAACATAAATTTTGAATGAATTTATATTTATGAGTTTTTTTTTTTTTTGTATTACTAAAAATAATTTAAGTTTATAAATCATTTATGTAATATACCATGACTTATATATATATATATATATATATATATATATATATATATTAATAGGTAAAACTGAGAAGAAATCCAATTAGATTTCAAATTAAAATTCACTTAGAGTCTAATTTTGCACCACGTGTCCCATCTAATCTAATTTTTTTAATTTTTGTGCCTAATGAGTTAATTCAGTGTAAAAATTAGATTCCAATTAGAGTTTGATTTTGCGCCACATGTTCGATCTAATCTAATTTTTTTTAAATTTTTGTACCAAATGAGTTAATTTAGTGTAGAAAATGAGAAGTCCAATGTAAAAAAAAAAAAAAAAAAAAAAAAAAAAAAACATAATTTTTGAATGATTTTATATTTATGATTTTATTTTTGTATAACTAAAAAGAATGCAAGTTTATAAGTTATTTATGTAATATACCATGACTATGTATGGTTCATTACTAACTAGGTAATATATATATATATATATATATATATATATATATTGCTTTTAAAACCAAAGTTTAGAGAAAATTCAATTGAAATCAAAATTGGATTTTGCCTTTGTTAGCTTTCCATACAAATTAAATTGTTTAGATTTTTGTTGTTATTTTTTCTCTGAACTAATGAGCATATTTTTTTTATACTGTTTCTATTTAGATATTTTGTATGCAAAGATATTGAACGTAACAAACTGTAATTGAGTTAAATGATCCCATGCACCTATCCCCATTCAATTTAGGAGATACTATTTAACCAATTTATTGTTTTATTTTGTGTTATATTTAGTGAATTTTCACAGAAAATAATTGTGAATTGATATGGTACATGTAGTATCCAATAGTGATTTTCAAAATTACATACGTATGTAATGAGAAAATTGGCGTAACTAATATCATGAAAATTGTAAGAAAAAACTATTTTAGTACTTCCAAATGTCCTGGTCGAATTATGTCCTATATGTTTATTAATTCAAACTGACATCAATAGCACCACTACAATTATTCATTTCTGTGCGTAAGCATGAGTTACATACTAATTAGCTTAATAAATAATGAGTAATTTTGAATATTAATTGAGTTTCGTGTGTATGTATAAATTATATAAAAAATAATAAAATATCAAATTTTTTTAAATGAACTTCTTGAATTTTTATATAATTTAAATTTAGTTGGAGTAAAAAATATTTAAAATTTCCGGTAACAAAATTTTCGTTGGAATAGAATTTTATAGGGATGGGCTCCTCTCCCGTTTCTTTTTCTCCCGTTCTCTTCAGTTTTTAAATGGATGCATTACATCTGGCAGTTATATAATCTAAGGATGTTCATTGAGCCGATTATCAAAAAAAAAAAAAAAAAAAGGATGTTCATTAAGCCACTCACATGAGCAAAATTTTATCTCATTTAACAGAGATTAGCACAAAACTCTACTTCCTGTGCTCAAAAATTTTACGAAAAGCGATTCCGCTAAAACCTTTGAGCAACCCGCTAAAATATCTAACAATTCCAAAATCTTCCAGTAATTCGAATTCCAGCCTAGCAAAGAAGATTTGCTTTCTACTGAGCATACCGAAGACAAAAATCTTTACATCATTCCAACTCTAGTGAGACCACAAAGCAATCCCCTGTCTAGTGAGACCACAAAGCAAAACCACTGTTGATTTCAACAACTTGACTGGAATTGAAAGTTCTGAATTCCAAGAGGTGCTCAATCATTCTTTGCATTATTTCTTTGAGTTTTTCCCCCCCTTAGTTTTATACTCTTTTGCTAAGTCTTTAACTCATATCCTAACAAATAATTGAATTCCCTGTTTGATTTGGATTTGTTTTTCTTTTTTTTTTCTTTTTGCTTCACTACTATTTTAGCTTTTAGATTTTGAAAATTATTTCCTAAGTAATCAAAACAATTGCAATTAGTCTTCATAAATCTAATTTGACTTCCTTATCTAGTATCATCAAGTATTTGTCCATAATTTTTTACTTGTTACCAAGCTCAAGTGATTATATCTAGTAAGCATGGACATGACATGGGGTAAAGTGCTCTCTTCAATGTCCAGAAAAAAGGGATTTGTTCAATACTAGTAATTCAATATTTAGTAATGCAACAAGTATACATGGGAATTCAGTTTCTTATTATTTGTTTTATTTTTATATCATTGACTGTTTTATCAACAACACTAACTTGTTTTGCGTTAATTTGGTTTTTGAATTTCTATTTAGGTGTTCTCTTCTTTTCAAAGTTACTAGTCAGTATAATGCCGATAATTAGTGATGAACAAATATGCCCTAAAGATGATAAAGAAAATGAAGATATTTATGCTAATATTATGCAGAATTCTGATTGTCAAGGGAAAATTTCTGTTTGGAAAATGGAGTTTGACTCAAAAGAGCATGCTCACCAATGGTATAATGAATATGCTAAAGAAGTTGGATTTTGCATTTGAAAGCAATGGAAAAATGAGGATAGACTTAGTGGAGTAATATCAAGTAGAAGATTTGTCTGTTATAAGGAAGGCTACAGAAGGGGAAAAAAAAAAGCAAGTGGATGTGAAAAAGTTGTGAAAAGAAACTAGAACTGGTTGCTTAGCAAGACTAACCATTTCTCTTCAAGCTAATGGAAAAAATCGGGTCATTGATTTTGAATCAAATCACAATCATGAGTTAGTGGATAGGTCATGTGTACACATGTTACCTTCTCAAAGAATTATTACTGATGTTCAAGCTATTGAAATTGAGTTGGCAGATAATTCAAGTATATCGCCTAAACTGGCACATGAATTGATGAGTCGTCAAGTTCGAGGTAGAGAAAATCTTGGTTTTACTAAGCAAGATCATAAGCGATTTGAAGCAAGGTGAAGTTGGGGGTCTTTTGAATTAATTTCTTAGTCAAGTATCAAAAAAATCCATCATTCTTTTTTCGAGTTCAAATGGATGTTGAAGACCATATCACTAACATATTCTGGGCTGACGCCAAAATGATTTTAGACTATCGTATATATGGTGATGTGGTATTCTTTGACACAACTTATAGGACCAATAAAGAGTGTCAACCTTTTGGAGCATTTGTTGGAGTAAATCATCATTATCAGCTAGTTGTATTTGGGGCCTCTTTGTTATATGATGAAACTAGTCAGTCATTTGAATGGCTATTTCATACATTTTTTGAGTGTATGTCCAGTAAAAAGCCAAACACAATATTTACTAACCGAGATCCTGAAATAGCAAAGGCAATATCTTTAGTGATGCTAGACTTATCATAGATTGTGCTTATGGCATATTTATCAAAATGCTCTTAAAAATCTTAATCATCTATTTAAGAGCCAAAAAACCTTCAATGCTGATTTTAGAAGTTGCATATATGATGGTGAGTATGAAGAGGAGTTCATTAGTGCTTGGGGGAATATGTTGGAAAAATATGATCTTCAAGAAAATGAATGGTTGCAAGATCTATTTAAAGTGCAAAAAAAGTGGGCTATGGTGTATGGGAGAAATACCTTTTCTGCAGGTAAGAAAAGTACACAGCTTAGTAAGAGTTTCAACTCTTTTTTAAAAGATTATTTGAAGTCTTATTTGGACATAGTACAATTTTTCAAACATTTTCAAAGGGCTGTTGATGATGTTTGTTATAATGAAGTTTGTGCAAACTATGACATGAGCCAAAAAATTCCCACTTTGAAGGTTAATGTTCCTTTGCTAAGACATGCCAGAGATATCTACACAAGAACTGTTTTTATTATGTTCTAAGATGAGTTAGAAAAGTCATTGATGGTGGTTGTTGACACTTTTCATCAAAGTGGACCAGTTTCTACATATAAAGTTCATAATTGTGAAGGTTCTAGGCAACATACAGTTACATCTTCAAATGGTTTGATTACATGTAGTTGTAAAAATTTTGAGTTTGTTGGAATTATGTGTAGCCTTATTTTGAAAGTACTTGATGAGACGAAGATTAAGTTGATGATCCCCGAACAATTCATATTAAAGAGATGGACCAAGAATGCAAGGGCTAGAATTGTCTTGGATATTCATGAGTGTGAGGTACAAAGTGACCCTAAGCTAGAAATGTGAGCTCGTTATAGAAATTTATGCACCACTTATGTTAGATTGATGGGTAAAGCTGTTGAATCTAAAGAGGCATCTGATTTCCTTCTAAGTCATGCAAATGAGTTAGATGCAAAAGTAGAAGAATATTTAAAGATTGAAAATCAGGTCATCAAGAGCACATGTACCATACAAGCAAAAGGTTTAAAGAGAAGGGAAGTTTCGCATGGGAGAAAACGGTTGAAAGGTTGTCTTGAAAAGGGAACTAAAAAAAATAGAAGCAAAAAAATCCAAATTCTCACATTTGGCTTAACTCCTCCAACCACATGTTCCACCACCATGACATAAACCTAAGGGTACTTATTGTGATTTTATATCACATTGTTGAATTTGTTACTAAAATTGAGTGTGTGCAAGAAACTATTGTTCAATTGATACCACGACATAAATTTTCTCTTGAAAAAACATAACATTTAAAATATATATAAAAAAAAAAAAAAAAAAAACAGAATCAATATGGAATTGAATTTTTGGACTGTCTTCGATGCTACCATCTCATAGTTTTACTCATTTAAGTGACTAATAAGACGTTGGATGATTGCAGGGGAGGGAGTGATACCCAAAACAATATCCTTTTTTTGTACAACCATGAGCTCCATCTCCATCAACTTAGAAGCTTATGCTACAACTAAACTACTTGCATCCTCTGGCTACCTCAGATTGCTCTTCATTGTTTTATTATTTTTGGTAGAAGAAGGACATCACATATATGCATTGTGTGATAATTTTACAACCAATGGTGCTAAGGTTTAAGCATGAAAAGTAATTGTAGGGGTTGGGTTTCGGCTTGAGATGGGCTAGATGGTTACCTACTATGGTCCATTAGAGGACGGGCCCATGGGTCCGAGGCCCATGAGGAAGGTAGAAAAGCCCTTGGTGTACTTGCAGCGCACCTCATGGAGTCCTATAAGGAAAATATTTTGAATCCACGCTCATGAGGATTCTGTTTGCCACGTGCATTAATAAAGGATCTTCTCCATAAGGAAGGAGACTTGTCTATCACGTTTGGGTATTCCTTAGGAGAATTTCTGCAAGGAAAGACTTCGATTCCAAGGAGGAGAGGTTAACTTTCGACTATTATAAAAGCGCCAATACTCTCATAATTCAAGGTACGGGTAATTTACCCTCTCTAGCACTCTAGAGCTGTGAGAACATTTTCTGACTTAACCTTCGGAGGGTATTTGGCCGACACCACACCGGTGCTCTCTGTTAGGTTTCCCTTCTTTGTGATTGTGCAGGTTCACATTCGAGCGCGTAGCTATCGTGTGGCTCACTGGTGAATTCTTGACTTCATCAGTTGGCGCCGTCTGTGGGAACCGTTAGTAGAGATCCAAAAAACCATACTATCGGTTCACGGACTTAAGGGTTACATGGTACTCACTCGCTCGATGGCAACCACCAACGACGTTCAAGGAGACGAACAGCCCACTACTGCCCTCAAAAGACAAGTTTGAACTCTCGCTGCCGCGGTGGAACGTCTTACCAAACAAAATAACGACTTAGAAGAACAGCTGCGTCAGAAGGATGCAGAACAGAACGACCAGCAAGAAGAGGAAGAAGGGACCAGCGCTGCAAGGAGAAACCTGAAGGCAGCCATGCCCCAAGCAGGCCGGAGAGGCAGAACTTGAGCATGCCATCCCTCACGAACGCGACACCACCACAGATTGCCGCAGAGATGCAGGCGATGAGGAAACAGATGGAAGTAATGATGAACGCACTCAAGGGGCGGGTTTCCAGCGATCTGGACGATTTAGTCAACCGCACTGACTCGCCCTTCACCGCGGTCGTGAACGCCTTCCCCCTGCCCCATAAATTCCGCATGCCTCATATAGATAGCTACGACTAAGTAAAGGATCCTCTGGACCATCTGGAGACATTCAAGACCCTAATGCACCTCCAGGGGATAGCTGACGAGATCATGTGCAGGGCCTTCCCCACAACGCTCAAAGGCCCCGCGAGGATATGGTTCAGCTGACTAACACCAAACTCCATCAGCACCTTCAAGGAGCTGAGTGCTCAGTTCACCACACATTTCATCAGAGGACACAGATACAAGAAGTCCACAGCTTGCCTGATGAGTATTAAGCAACGGGAGGACGAGACGCTGAGGGCCTATATAACGCGCTTTAATAAGGAAGCGCTCTCAATAGACGAAGCAGACGACAAAATACTGGTTGCTGCCTTCACGAACGGGCTTCGGAAGGGCAAATTTCTGTTCTCTTTGTACAAAAACGACCCTAAAACCATGTCAGAAGTACTCTACATGGCAACAAAATACATGAACGCAGAAGACGCGTTGCAGGCTCGAGAGGATAAGCCGAGGAAGAGGGAACGACAGGAGGAAAGACAAAGGGATCAAGGGTCGAAGAGGCCAAGAGTAGACGACCGAAGAATTGAGCGACGTTCTAAGCCACCCGGAGGGAGGTTCACGAGCTTCACCCTGTTGACGGCTCCGATAGATCAAGTCCTGATGGAAATCAAGGACGAGGGGGCTCTAACCTTCCCCGGGAAACTGAAATCAGATCCCAGCAAAAGATCAAGAGACAAATACTGCCGTTTCCACCGCGATCACGGCCATAACACAGCAAAATGCTATGACTTGAAGCAGCAGATAGAAGCCCTTATTAGACAAGGGAAATTACAAAAGTTTGTGAGAAAGGAGAGGACGGACCAGCCACCTCAAGAGCATCAGCCCCGGAGGGATAATGAACGCCCCAGACCTCCAATCAGAGACATAAGGATGATCGTGGGGGGAACATCGACAACTGGGTCATCCAAAAAAGCCCGAAAAACTTACCTCCGAATGGTTCAGAATGTTCAGCTGACGGGCTCGGTATCAAAGATAGCACGGAGAGACAGCCCAATCGTCGGGTTCTCAGAGGAAGATGCACGACGGCTTCACCATCCGCATGACGACGCATTAGTTGTCACCCTACGAGTGGGAGAATATAACTTACACCGAGTGCTGGTTGACAATGGCAGCTCGGCGGACATCCTATACTACCCTGCGTTCCAGCAAATGATGATTGATAGGGAACGGCTAATACCAACGAATGCCCTACTAGTGGGGTTTGGAGGAACGAGAGTATTCCCATTGGGCGCGGTCACACTGGCAGTGACAGTGGGCGATTATCCTCAGCAAATCACTCGGGATGTAACATTCCTCGTAGTCAACTGCTCATCAGCATACAACGCTATCCTCGGACGGCCAACACTCAACACCTGGAAGGCAGCTACCTCGACGTACCACCTGATGATTAAATTCCCCACGGAGTATGGGGTCGGCGAGTTGCGAGGGAATCAGGTGGCCGCCCGCGAGTGCTACATAGCCATGCTGGAAATGGATGACCACTAGCACACCATGTGCATAGAAGAACAGCGGGTCGCAGCAGAACCAGTAGAAGAACTAGAAGAAGTAACTCTAGACGAGAGAAAACCCAGACGGGTAACTAGAATGGGGACATTGGCCAGTCAACCCACATGACAGGCCCTAACAACGTTCCTAAGGAATAATCAGGATGTTTTCGCTTGGAGCCACGAGGACATGCCGGGTATTGATCGCTCGGTTATAGTTCACAGGTTGAATGTGAACCCCACATTTTCGCCCGTGAGACAGAAAAAGCGAGTATTCGCTGAAGAGCGAGACAAAGCAATAGCCGAGGAGGTTAGGAAGTTTCTCGAGGCGGATTTCATTCGGGAGGTATATTACCCCGACTGGTTATCAAACGTAGTGATGGTCAAGAAAGCTACTGGGAAATGGCGAATGTGTGTCGACTTCACAGACCTCAACAAGGCTTGCCCGAAGGACAGCTTCCCATTGCCTCGGATCGATACACTCGTAGATTCAACGGCGAGGCACCAACTCTTGAGCTTCATAGATGCCTTCTCCGGTTACAATCAGATCAAGATGGACGAGGTTGATCAGGAGAAAACCTCCTTCGTCACGAGTCAGGGACTTTTTTGCTACAAAGTAATGCAATTTGGGCTAAAGAATGCGGGAGCAACCTACCAGAGGCTAATGAACAAAATGTTCGCGCACCAGATTGGGAGGAACGTGCAAGTATATGTTGACGACATGCTTGTAAAAAGCATTCTAGAACATGACCACCTGAAAGACCTACAAGAGACGTTCGACACTCTCCGGTCGTATAACATGAAGTTAAATCCGAACAAGTGCACATTCGGAGTAACGGCAGGAAAGTTCTTGGGGTTCATGGTTTCCCATAGAGGTATAGAGGTTAACCCGGAGAAGGTTCGGGCCATCATGGAGTTAGAACCGCCGAAAACAATCAAGGATGTGCAGAGATTGAATGGTAAAATTGCAGCCCTGAATAGGTTCGTCTCAAAGGCGACGGACAAGTGTCTTCCATTCTTCTGTACGTTAAGAAAGTCGTTCGTATGGACGGACGAATGCCAGAAAGCGTTTGAGGACTTGAAGAAGTACCTTTCATCCCCACCGTTGCTTAGCCCATCTAACCCTAGGGAGGTGCTCTACCTCTATTTGGCAGTCTCGCAAGCGACAGTCAGCGCGGCCCTAATTAGGGAGGAAGATGGATCACAGAAACCCGTCTACTTTATAAGTAGGGCGTTCCGGGGAGCGGAAGAAAGGTATCCTCAAATGGAGAAGTTGGCCTTCGCGCTAGTAACAGCGGCAAGAAAGCTCAAACCATACTTCCAGGCACACACAATAGTGGTCCTAACGGACCAACCCCTACGGAGAGCCATGAGCAGCCCGGAGACGGCAGGACGCATGGCCCTATGGACAGTGGAACTGAGCGAATTTGATATACAGTATCGTCCACGAAATGCAGTTAAGGGACAAGCCGTTGCCGACTTCATTGTAGAATTTTCTAGGTCAGAAGGCATGGGGACAGACAAAAAGGCTCAATGGAGCATCCACACGGACGGATCCTCCAACAGGCACGCAGGAGGTGCCGGTATAGTAATCCACACCCCTGACGGAGATAAAATCCAATGCATGATTCGGTTGGACTTCCTCACGACCAACAATGAGGCTGAGTATGAAGCTTTGGTAGCAGGACTAGACCTCGCGAAGGCAGCTGGTGCAGAATCCATGGTCGTACATTGCGATTCCCAGGTAATAACAAGTCAAATCAATGGCATCTACGAATGCAAAAGTCAGAGGATGAGGAAGTACCTGGACGAAGTAAAAAACCGGATCGGTAATCTCACAGTAAGATTCGTTCAGATCCCAAGGGAAGAGAACGAATGTGCTGACTGTCTTGCGAAGGCAGCCTCGGCAGAGCCCATGCTCGTTCCCGAACAGGTATTGTCATTTGTACAACTCTCCTCACTTATTGATGACGGAACAAAAGTTCAGGAGTTGAATTCTGAAGATAGTTGGACTACGCCACTGATAGCATACCTGAAGATGGGTACACTACCCAATGGAAAAAACGATGCCAGGAAGCTGAAAGTCCATGCCTCGCGATTTGTACTGATCAACGATATCTTATACAAAAGAGGGTTCTCACGTTCGTACCTGAGATGCCTGGGTCAAGAGGAAGCCGATTACGTAATGAGGGAAGTGCATGAGGGCATCTGTGGAAACCATTCAAGGGCACGATCCTTAGTGAACAAACTGATCAGAGCAGGGTACTATTGGCCAACGATGCAAAAAGACGCACAAGCATACGTCAAAACCTGCGACAAATGTCAGAGGTTCAGTAACCTGATCAGGCAACCGATCGAGGAGCTGACGCCTATGACGGCCCCTTGGCTGTTCGCCCAATGGGGACTAGATATCATGGGCCCCTTCCCGATAGCAGCGAAACAGCTAAAATTTCTGGTAGTTGGCATTGACTACTTCACCAAATGGGTAGAAGCAGAGGCCCTGGCCACTATCACGGAGAAGAACATCCGGAGTTTCGTTTGGAGAAATATAATTTGCAGGTACGGGATACCCAGAGTGCTCGTCTCCGACAACAGAAAGCAATTCGATAACGGAGCGTTCAGGAGTTTCTGTTCAGAACTGGGGATCAAAAATCACTATTCGTCACCCACACACCCTCAAGCCAATGGGCAAGTAGAAGTCACGAACCGGTCCTTGCTAAAGATCATCAAGACCCGACTCGAGGGGGCAAAGGGCATCTGGCCTGACGAACTGCCGAGCGTCTTGTGGGCATACCGTACTACGGCAAGAACACCAACTGGAGAAACACCATTCAGACTGACGTACGGAAGTGATGCCGTCATTCCAGCAGAGGTCGGGCTCACGAGCTATCGGGTAGAGAACTACGACAAGGATCACAACGAAGAGGCCTTGCGGCTCCAGATGGATCTGATAGACGAGGTCCGGGCTACAGCAGAGCAGAGGTTGGCTAGGTACCAGAACCTCATGGCGAAGTACTACAACTCCAATGTCAAACACAGGGACTTCCAGATCGGAGATCTTGTGCTACGGAAGGTAATGGGAGCTGCCAGAGATCCGGCGCAAGGAAAGCTCGGCCCCAACTGGGAAGGACCCTACAGGATCACATCGTGGCAAAGGAAAGGAACCTACCACCTCGAAACCATGGACGGACGGAAGCTGCAGCACCCTTGGAATACGGAGCACCTGCGGAGATACTACCAGTAGAGACGGCACGAAGATCATCGACGCCTCAATGTTCCCAAGTTTATCATTAAGTTTTTACTTTAAACAATCTTTTTGGTTTTGTTATTGCTAGCTTTATTTTTAAACAATTTACTTTTTGGCCTTTTTAAGCCCTGGGGGCAGGTACTCTTTCTACATGCTTTGATTTCAATAAAAGGAAATATTCAAACATGACTATGATGTTCCTACTAAAACTAAATCCACAAAGTGGACGGATCATCCCAAATGGATGAACATCCGAAGTCCCATAGAGGACGGGTAAAACTAAGTTCACAAAATGGACGGATCATCCCAAGGGGATGAAAATCCTAAGTCCACAAAATGGACGGATATACTCTAAGTCTACAAAATGGACGGATCATCCCAAAGGGATGAAAATCCTAAGTCCACAAGATGGACGGATATACTCTAAGTCCACAAAATGGACGGATCATCCCAAGGGGATGAAAATCCTGTCCACAAGATGGACGGATATACTCTAAGTCCACAAAGTGGACGGATCATCCCAAGGGGATGGAAATCCTAGGTCCACAAGATGGACGGATATAGTCTAAATCCACAAAGTGGACGGATCATCCCAAATGGATGAACATCCTAAGTCCACAAGATGGACGGATATACTCTTAGTCCATAAAGTGGACGGATCATCCCAAATGGATGAACATCCTAAGTCCACAAGATGGACGAATATACTCTAAGTCCACAAAGTGGACGGATCATCCCAAGGGGATGAAAATCCTAGGTCCACAAGATGGACGGATATAGTCTAATTCCACAAAACGGACGGATCATCCCAAGGGGATGAAAATCCTAAGTCCACAAGATGGACGGATATAATCTAAGTCCACGATATGGACGGATAAAAATTAAGTCCCGAAGACGGACAATGCTTAGTCCACTAAATGAACGGATCATCCCAAGAGGATGAAAATCCTAAGTCCTATAAAGGACGGACCATATTTAATCCCAAAGGTGGACGGATCCCCCAAGGTGATATATAATGAACGGATCAAATTTAGTCCATAAAGATGGACGGATGAAATTCTAATATTTAAAATTAATAGACGGACAAGACAGTCCATAACATGGACGGACCCATCCATGTAGTGAACGGATTAGAATTGGTCAACAAGTGGACGGATAATCACTAGTGCGTAGAAAGTGTTAAGTGGACGGGCTCTCCTACAGTAGGGTAATCTAACAAAATCCACAGCATAAGCAGCAAGATGTGTATAAACAAGATGAATAGATACAAAACTACAAGAGGCAAACAAGATAACAGACGGATCACATAACATAAAAAACCAAATATTAAGTAGCTACATAACATCCAAGACGGATGAAAAATTGTTCTTAAGTTATCTTTACAAGCAAAAACTAGATAAACAGTAAAATTATTTCAAATATTGGCTGGGGCATCCGGTCCTTCCTGACGGACTTCCTCGTCGTTCCTGTCATTCTCGACTGTCCTGTCGGCTCGATCTCCGTCAACATGAACCTCGTCACCAAAAAGCTGGTCGGTATCGTCGGATCTGGCAGGTTGAACGGAGGTTTGCTCCGGGACACTTATGTTGACAGAGGATAGGTCAAGGTTTGGATATAAGCTCTTCACCTGACGAAGGGCATTGTCAAAGCCGTCATTGAAGGAAGACCCTAGCTCCAGCAGAAGGTCGTCGGAGTCGCGATACTCACGAACGGCATCTACCTTTGCCTGACGGACTTCTTTTTCCTTGTCCTCCAAAACCTGGGACAGCTCCTCCGTCTTCTTAAGGTACTCGTCCCTCGCCCCCTCAGCCATTTTCAATTTCTTCTCCTGGATGACCTTCCACACCCTTAGTTGAGTTAACTCATCATCCGTCGCCTTAGCCTTCTCCCTCAGACGGTCCAGCGTGGTCTCATGGCTAAGGCACCGCCCCATAAGCCCCTTCATCATCAGCATGGCCTGAAAGTGAAAAAGAGTTAGCCAATTACTATGGTCAAAAATCAAAAGTGTAGCAGACGGATCAATTACCTGTGCTATATTGAATAGGCCCGTCTCCCCCATAGCCTCCGTAGAATGGTTGCCTAGATCTTCATAATCGTCAGGAGAGATGACGGACGAGAGCTTCTCTAAAGCGTACTTAGGGTCCTCTCGTAGGAGGACGGGCGCCTTCTCCTTTTGGGTGGACGGGCCCGTCATGAGGCCTTTCCCTGCCCCATGCTTCAAAGGAGTAGTGGTTTTGGCGTCAGCCATAAGACCCAGGACGGGCTCCAGTGGAACCTTGGGTTTCTTAGGTAGACGGTCTCCTCTGGACGGCACCTTCCTTTTCTGGGGAATGCTGGAACCTGTTCCCATAGGGTCCGCCACAACGGCCTCTTTCTTCTTGGCTGCGTTAGCTCTGATCAAGGCTCTTCTCTTCGCATCGTCCATTTCTGCCAAAGTAGACGGAGCAAATTACAAAAAGAAAGTAACAGACGGACTAAATTGTTTGAATGAAGGGAGAAGCTTACGTTGACGAATTTTCTTGTCGTATTTTCTCGTTGCAGCAGATGGTTCAGGACCGTCACAGTACCAATGAATAGTGTCGAGAGTGACGAGCTTCGCCCAGGTCCTTTCCTCCGACGAGGTCTTCTTAAAAATCTTTTCCAAAAAGCTAAATTCTTCAAGTTCTATCTGTGGGCGCTGACGGGCTACAAAAAAGAAGAAGGAAAGTAGACGGACGTTAAATTTTTATGAAAACCAAATAAGTGAAATAAAAATTGATTGCTTTCCTATGACGGGTATACCAGACTCAGCTAAAATGCCCCACGTTGTATCCACTGGCATGTGATCCGTCTCCCCTGGACGGCACATCCAACCGTCTCCTTCAATGAAGAAGTAGTGGCTCTTCCAATCTCTATTTGAATCTGGAGTTTCAAAAATAACCTTCAAGACGGAGCTCCGGGGGACGAAGCTGTACATTCCCCTTGACCTATCTATCTCGTCTGGACGGTAGCAGTGAAGGAATTCCCTCACCGTCAGCCTACGTCTACCGCCTGACATAGCTCCGTATTGTACCTCCATTGCAATGAAGACCCTCCAGGCGTTTGGGGATATCTGGCTGACGGACAATCCCAAATACCGTAGGAGTTCACGATGGAGAGAACTCAACGGGAACCTAAGTCCAGCCTTGAGCACCTGCTCATATATTCCAACACCGTCCACCCCTTTGTAATAGCATTTCTCTTACTTAAAGGGCAGACGGATGGGAATATGGTCAGGAATTTGGTAGTTCTCTCTAATGGTGTTGAAATGAGGCTCCTTGATAGTTGAAGTAAAAACGTTCACCGTCCACTCTGGTAACATAACGAACTCCCTAAGTCCGTCTGCTCCCACGACGGATCTAATTTCCTCTACTTGTTCTTCCACTATTTCTACCATCTCCATATCCTCATTTGTTGAGGAAGGGGAAGATGCAGACGGACTCCTATCCTCGCTCAGATCCTCTCGGTCTTTTTGACCTGACGGATACACCTCTTCATAACCCGCTCCGTAGCGAACGACAGACTGGTTACTTGACGCACTAGACATTTCCTACAGGTAACGACAAAACCTAAGGCTATGACGGATGTTGCAAAATACGACGGAAAAGAAAGTGGTTTGTTTTTCATAAGAATGTTAAAACATGGAATAAAAAACCAGACGGGTAAGAATGGCTTACCAGTAAAAGCAGACGAATGAAAGTGCCTCTGACGGTTGCAGTAAGTGGACGGGCTGCTCCCTGACAGGCTCGACGGTCTCTCTCTGACAGGTTTGACGGTCTCTCTCTGACAGGGAAATTCTTCGTGAAAATGGAAAATGAGAGGGGAAGGAAGCAGTATTTATAAGAGAAGTGCACGGAAGACGAAGCGACGCTTCGATCTTATACAATCGCCAATAGAAGAACGACGCGTGTCACACACATTAATGCTTTCCAGGACGTCTGTGACACTAACACCTGACGGAGTATCTTGGACCCGTCAGCATTAAGGCAACTTGGAACCGATGACCCAGACATCTCAACCGTCACCATCATTAAGGATTACCGTCACCCCATGTGTCCCTCCACTAAAGTATGACGGACCCATGTGGTGAAGGGGGCAACTGTAGGGGTTGGGTTTCGGCTTGAGATGGGCTAGACGGTTACCTGCTATGGTCCATTAGAGGATGGGCCCATGGGTCCGAGGCCCATGAGGAAGGTAGAAAAGCCCTTGGTGTACTTGCAGCGCACCTCATGGAGTCCTATAAGGAAAAGATTTTGAATCCACGCTCATGAGGATTCTGTTTGCCACGTGCATTAATAAAGGATCTTCTCCATAAGGAAGGAGACTTGTCCATCACGTTTGGGTATTCCTTAGGAGAATTTCTGCAAGGAAAGACTTCGATTCCAAGGAGGAGAGGTCAACTTTTGACTACTATAAAAGCGCCAATACTCTCATAATTCAAGATACGCGTAATTTACCCTCTCTAGCACTCTAGAGCTGTGAGAACATTTTCTGACTAAACCTTCGGAGGGTATTTGGCCGACACCACACCGGTGCTCTCTGTTAGGTTTCCCTTCTTTGTGATTGTGCAGGTTCACATTCGAGCGCGTAGCTATCGTGTGGCTCACTGGTGAATTCTTGACTTCATCAGTAATCTATTTTTTGGCATTGTTTATAATATAGCTTTTGGAGAAATTTTTGTAGCATCCAAGTTGAAGAGATCAAATGACCCATTGTCCCCTTTCTTGTGTCTTGAGAGAAATTTCTTTAAAGTTTCTTGCAAAAATGTTCTTTTTCTTATGCTCTCTTGGAAATTAATGGAGTATTAGCTATATCTTTAAGTAATTTTGTAATCAATTGCATAACTCATCTTTAAGCCAATATGAGATAAGCAATTGTGCAAAAAAGTGCAATATTCCAGTTGCTATGATGTGTTTATCTTGTAGTTCATGCAGCAAAGTATTTCCCAAGGCGTTCACTCAAAAAGGAAAGCAAATACAAAGAAGAAACAAATATAGAGAGACCCCATTTGTACAAAACTCAAACAAAAAAATTTCATTAATCAAGATAATGTACAGTGGTTACATGAACAGAAAATACAAAAACAAGCCTTGCATTCACCCAACAAAAAAATGACCCTACAGCCTTGCATTCACCCTTGCTGGTGAGGTACTTAAAAAAAAAAAAAAAAAGCTACCACCAGCTTAAGTATTTTCACAAACACCTTCACATCATTTCAAGGGTTACCATTGCTTCTCTTCACAAGTTGCTCAACTTAGTCCTCAAGGGTAGTACATTTCAATTAGAGAAAGGAAGCTTTCAATACAATTGTTGTGCTACGTAGTAATGCAAAATAAAGGAAGCTGTAAGTATACTCAAATTTTTGCCACATGTACTCCACCACTATCTTTTCATTTTATATGGAAATCATTAATAATTTAACACAAACTGAAAAAAGAGCTCCAACTTTAGCAAGAAATGACTTCTTTGATCAAATTTCTCCCTTTCAGAAGAATACACGATGCGAGCAGTCTCTCCAATAGATTGGACGCCTATCTTAGATCTTCCCATTTCAAAAATTAAGGAAAGGAAAAAGTAAGAAATACCGTGCAATATTGATGTCAAAGTTGTATCAAAAATCTAAGAGAGATGGAGAGCAATGTTAAAGGATTTTAGTGGGAAGGAGATGATGGAAGGAGTCAAGGAGAGCAGCGAATGGGTTTTTGGTATTTTTGGTGGGTAATTAAGTGCCATTGAACAAAAGGAGTCTTTGTGAAATGTGACATGGCATGATAATTGATCCTTAGATTCGGTCTTGCCAGATGTAATGCATCCATTTAAAAACTAGAAATAACAGGAGAAAAAGAAATGGGAGAGAAGCCCATCCCAATTTATACTACTCAAAATTAAGATAATAAAGTTTTACTTTAAGATAAATTATACTAACAATTAATAAGCCACTTGATAGGTAGATAATAGAGTTTCATTTAAAAGGAAACTAAAATTTCTTAACAATTAATTAATGAGTATAGTCATTTGTCAAAAATAGAAAATAAACACTTAAATCAACCACAACTTTTAGGACTCATAATAGAGTTTTATTTTTATTATTATTGTTTTATAAGAAGCTCGTAACTTTTATTAAGAATAAGATAAAAACAATATATTTTAAGTCAAAGAAGATTAGAATTTCCTTTATTCAAGTTACATAATCATCAATATGTCAGGCATATTGTGCTAAGATAAAAACAATATATTTAAAATTTTCTCTATCCAAATCACATAACCATCAATATATCTAGTATATTGTGCTAAGATATGTGCAGGACAATTACCCTTCTTTCTAACATGGGACACTCACACACTTCTAAAATCAAGAAGCTTTTGTCAATTCCCCTCAATTATATTGCCAATTGCAATTGGCGGTTCACTAAAGCTATTCATTGCATAAGAGACATTCTTTGAGTCACATTCAAAAATTACATCACGGACACCCATATCCCATGCAAAGAACACACCCTTCTCCAAGGCTTTAGCCTCAACTTCCAACGGCCCCAATGGTATAGAAAGTGTCTTAATTAAGGCTACCTCGACTCTCCCTACATGGCCACAAATGATGGCCCCGATCTCGGAGGATTGATTGCTAGCAAAGGTCACGCCATCAAAATTAATTTTGTATCATGGGTCTATTGGAGGCACTCATCTTACGTTTTCATTGGGCATGGCCCAAGTCATCTTGAAATTAGCAGTTTGGAACTCATCCAGTAGGTACCTACAGTATTGCCGACCCCTACTACCTCACTTTGCCTTGTCTCACTTCATTTCGGTTAAATCATATGCACCATGCCACCATGATAACTAATTCCAACATCTCATCCCCCATTTGTTGCTCAAACTTAAAATGCCATAAGAAGACTTCAAATGCCATAAGAAGTCCACAAACTCTTGAAAAAAGCCCCATGTGTGTCAAAGGGAATACCTGAAAGGATCCAAATTTCACAGGCTTTTTCACATCCCCAGAACACATACCCAGTACTCTCTGCTTCAACTCCACAAGTCTCATACGTAGGACTATCAAGCACTTTTCTTCAATAAAGATTAGCTTCCGTTGGTAAGATGTTTTTTCTCACTCTCCAAGTGAATGATTTAATTTTGTTTGGGACATTGAGCCACCAAATAGTTTGTCATTTAAAATAAATTATTTTAATAATCAACAAAAAATTAACTTGTAAAGAAAGAATAATTAATAAGGAAAATTGCAATTTGTAGAGCCCAACTTTTATTTATAAGTTATAGTAATATTGTCTTCTCAAAAATGTTTAGGAACTAGTTTATATATATTTAGTTATTTACCCCACTTTATGAAGAGAGAAAATTCCAGAGAGAAAATTTAGGACTTCGATATGGGAAAATTGTATAAAACCTAGATAAGATGACAATTAGTGTTATTCATGTTTTATACTCTGAACATGGTCTAACAAACTTTAAAAAAAATTCTTGGATGAATTTTAGGTCCAAAATCAACTCTCTCTAACTAGGGTTTGAGTTTGGAGGTATAAGTTTGTATTTATATGTTTAAACTAGGATTTTCAAACTCATTTAAGGGGTTTTGGATGTACCAAAGGGTCTAGGGGCCGTGCCCCATCAAAGAAGGAGGCTTTGGGCCCTAAAAGCTGAAGTTATGAGGTTTTGGAACGCAGTGTGCACGCACTTGTACGTGCATGCGTATGTATGCATGATTCATGCATATGCATACGTCCCCAAAAATCCTAATTTTGACTACCGGGTTGGCCCAACTTCAAACTGTCATGACTCACTTAATATAAGTCCAAATTAGGCACAATTTGTATTCCAATTGAAGCCCAGGACATCTAATTTCCAATGAAACAAATCTCACTCAAAAAGTCTTTGGGGATCAAAAGTTATGGTCAAAACAGTGAGCAAATGTCATTTTTCAACATCATTTCAAAGCGATTTGAGCACTTTTGAGTTGTGATTATTTCCAAACTATCAAAATAACTTCAATTACCTGTTTTTAGACATGTTAAGCTCAACATTGGGACCGGGGACAAAAGTTTATTAACCGGGTACAAAATGAGGTGTCTATAGATGCCCCTTTTTTAGCTATACTTGCTCCGTAAGTGTAGTCGAATGACTGAATAGACAAACTATTTTGTAAATTAATAAACTTTAAGTCCACACACACACAACACAAACACGCAAACATGCAAGAAAACAAGCAAACATGGGCGCGTGGGTGCAAAATCCAATCGCTGGATTTTGCGAGTCCTTATTCTCCTTGGTTCGTTATCCTGAACCTTGGGTGAAGAAAAAACAAACAAAAGCGGCTACTATAACACAACACATCATCATACCATGTTATCATCACATCAACACAACATCATAAACATAACAAGAATGGCTACTATCCTAAGCCAAAAGAAAGCTCATATCAACAACACATCATCAGCACATCAACATGTCATCAAAGAGTCTAGGTTCGCTATCCTGAACCTAGAATAAAAGGGTACACAACAAGAATGGCTATTATCCTAAGCCAAAAAACACATAAACACATCATCAACACAACATCAATGGCTACTATCCTAAGCCAAAATCACACATCATGTTATCAACACATCATCACAACATTACCATAAGCACGCCAACACAACATCATATCATTAAAAAGAGCTCAAAAGACTCAACATCACACATTAAAGAATTCATCATTCAAGACACACATCATTTATTTCCAGAATTATTTAAGGAAATCAAAATCATTTAAGAAATTTATCATTCAAATCCATCCATTTTTGAAATCTTTCTTCCATTTTTGAAATCTCTCTTAGATTTTTGAAACTTGAAATCTTTCTTTTGAAATTCTCCTTAGACTTTTGAAATTCTTGACTTTCTTCTTAAGTATCAATCTCTCTCTTAAATTATTGAATTCATTTTTTAATTTTGAAGCTTTCATGAATCTTTTAGATTTTTCACAACAATTAGGTCACATTAACACAACGGATCACATCAGGTTTGGTCCAAACACATCAGAATAGAACCAATCATAATGAGTCAAATTAGGTTAGGTATAAACACATCAAGACTGAACCGATCACAACGAGTCACATTAGGTTTGGTCCAAACACATCAGGACAGAACCAATCACAACGGGTCACATAAGGTTAGGTCTAAACACATCATGACTAAACCAAACACAACAAATCACATCAAGTTAGGTCCAAACACATCAAGACTGAACCATAGGCACAACATGTTACATCATTTCTCTTAATTTTCTCATCCTTTGTTTTTCATCTCTTTTTTTTTTTTTTTTTTTCTCATCAATTTTTTTCTCCTCTCTTTTTTTTTTTTTTTTCCTCTCTTCTAATTTTATTTTTTAATTGCTCATTCTCATCTTCTCATCATTTCTTTTTCTCTTCGCACCTTTTTCTTTCTCTCTCTTTTTTTTACCTCTCTCTCTCTCATCTTCTTTTCTTTTATTCTCTTTCTTCTCCTATTCATCCTTATCCTCTCTTTTTCTTCTCTCACTTTCCAAGCCCTCCTTTTCTTTGCAAATCTTCATCTTTTTTTTCCTTTTTCTTTATTTTCAACATCTCAATTTTTTTTTTCCTTTTTTTACTTTTCTCCCCCATTTTTTTTGGACTTCTAAGAATTGCATTTTCTTTTTAGAGCATTATCAAGGAAGAATTGATTAGGCCATGGGTTTATTGCATCCTTTTCCTTTTTTGGGGGCACATATTTATTCAAACAAATCATTCAGTCATATTTATTTTATGCACCTTTTGCCTTTGGATGACCATCAATTCTATAGAATTCCTAACACCTCTAGATGAAGATCAAAGGTAGTTGAAAGAGACTCTAGACCAATGAAGAAATGAGGTAAAAAAACAAGGGATCATGGATCCAAATGACTTTGCACATCAATGTGTATTCTCTTTGAACTAGTTTTGCATGAATCACCTACCATCTTCATTGATTAGTCCAAATATAAATTTAGAATTCGATCATCTCTAGTCAACTCAATCATTGTCCTTGTTTGATCAAGCATGCACACCTCACTTCTCTCATCTTGTATGCTCTCCAATCATCTTGCCTTTCGTGTTTGGTCACTTTTCCTCACCATGGTTACTTTAGCTTGGAGCTAGCCTCATCTTCCCTTGTATGGTCATTCCTTCGTCATTCTCATTCATGGGTTGCCCCTAGCTTGGAGTAAGTTCACCATTTTCCTTGTGGCTTTTCTTCATTTCTTTTCAAGGTGCTCTAAATTTTGCTTAGGCTACCCTTTCAGGTTTTCAACCTAGCGGCCCTTTTTTTTTTCTTTTCACAACTAAGGCTAGGCTTTCCAATATTTGTAGTGCTAAACAATCTCAGCCAATCAGAGAGGACTTGTTTATGGACCGTAACGAGGCATGGGATTCTAAGGCTCAAGAAAGGAAGGGTATTTGTGGCTCAAATTCAATTTTATTCCCAAGGTATCCTAACTGCCAAGGATTACTACCCATCTCGTGCTTGCATCATTTTCTTCTTCTTCATCCATTTTTCCTTATCCATTTTGATTCTCACTTTCATTTCTTTTTCCTTTCTTCTTTTCTTGTATCTTCCATTTTTCTTTTCTTTGTTTTTCTCTCTTTTTCTTTTTCCATGCCCCTTGTTGGGAAAAGGGTATTTTTTCACTTATAAATCATCCTCACATCCCTCTATCATTCATCCACAAAATTTGCCCCTAGCATAGGGTTGACCCTTTCCAATCTTAGAGTATGCCCCTAGTGTTGAGGGTAACCCTTTCTAATCATCATCTCTTAATAACATGCCCTTAGTGTAGGGGGTAATCTCTTGGCATGGGTATAAAGAAGGAATTCATCTAGGCTCAAAGGGGTTAGCAAGTGGAAATAATCTCTCATTGTAAAAAAAAAGGGTAGCAGAAAGATGGTCACTCATCCCTTCAACCTTAATTGCTTAGCCTTTCCAAACCTAGGTTAGCCTTTTCACCTCATCAAGTTCTCATCATTGTAGTGTCAACCATATGAAACAACAAGTTATTCATTCAATTTCTCTTTCCCATCTTTGAAGTCATTCATGTCTTGCGCTCAAGGAATCTCTCAGTACTCATCCTTCTCATTCTCGTGTACTCTCTCACTTGATCGAAGTCTTTTGTTTCTTTTTCTTCTCTATCTCTCACGCTCTTTCTCACTTTCGTGCTTGCTTTTTATGATCAAATGAACTAAGACAATCTCATCTTTTGATTCCTTATTTGGATTAACCAATGTGTTAGGTTTAAGGACTCATTCATCTCAAAGCTAGCAAAAAGAGATCACATGATACACGTCGTATTTGAATGGTCATCTTTATTGAAATTGAAATAAAATTGATTTGAAAATTCAAAGGAACATGACTCAACATGACAAAAGAAGACTCAACAAGACATCTTAAACAAAGACTCCACAACACAAAATTGAGAAAGAGTTAAATAGACTCGACAAATTGAAGATATGAAAATTGAAAAAGACTCAACATAATTGAAATAACTCATCCTTTAGCACAGGTGTTCACATGGATTAAATCTCTTAGGCACATCCCTTCATTCATTCTTGCTTGTTTCTCACCCACTCATTTCTTGAGGTTGTGGCTTGGCGATCACCCCTTGATCTATCAAATCTTGAACTTCATGTTTCAACCTTAAGCAACTATTTTTCTTGTGTCCTATCCTTGGTGGAATGCACAATGGCTTTTTCTATTCCAATTTGATGGGATTGAATTTGGAAGAGGAGTAGGATTAAGTGGCTCGAGGTGCCCCCCCTCAGTCAAGACTGCTAGTACTTCTGATAAAGGCATTTAAAGATCATCGAACACCCTCTTTTGTGGTCGAGCAAAAACAACATTCACGTTGTTGAGAGCACCACCCTTTTCTCCTTCATTGAACACTTTCTTGGCTTGAAACTTGGCTTCACTTAGGTCTAATTGTCTAGTATTAATGGCATCTTCAATTCTCGCACCATGATCACATAACTCCACAAAGGAATTGATAGGCAATGACAAAAGCCTATTATTGTATGATGGAAGCAAGTTCTTAATAATCATGTTAATCTAATCATTTTCATTGGGCCTATTAACTATCCTTGAAACTTTTTTCTTCCACCTCATCATATACTCAGAAAATGTCTCATTGAACCGTTGATTAGTAGTCTCCAAGTCTCTCAAAGTCAGGTCAATCATGGTGTTGAAGATGAATTGGTCCACAAACAATTCCACTAGCTCATTCCACACCTTAGTCTTGCTCGGATCCAAGTTGTAGTACCATCTCGATGCATTCCCCATGAGAGACATAGGGAAGGCACACAAAGCTTGCTTCTCATCCAATCCCTTCATTCCAACTAAGCTCAAATATTGTCGAATATGTTGCCTTGGATCACCACTTCCAACAAACTTTTCAACATCAAAAATCTTGAACTTGGGAGGCAATTGCGCCAATAAGGTTAAGCCCAATCCACCCATAGTATACAAGAAGTCATCCATCCCTTGGGACTTGCAAAAGGCTTGTTGCATCTTTTCCATCTTTTCCTTCATCATGGCGGTCTCAACAGCTATCTTGTCTTTCTTCCCATTCTTGTCATGATCATTTTCATTTTCCTCACCTTCCTTATCTTGTTGGGGTTTCTTCCTTCTTCCTTCTTCCAAACAACCTAGGTGATTTCCCAATTGTGCTAGCATTCCCCCTTGCTTAGCCAACATTTGGGTAATCTTCTCAATTGCCTCATTAGTAGCTCCAGCCATGTCTTCTAGTACAATAATGTCAAATTCCTTTAGGCGACTAGGGGTAGGTGATTGAAACCAAGTGAACTTGGGAAGTTCTTTTGTGTAGGGAGTGTTATTGTGCCAGAAATAAAATTTGATCAAATAAATATGTGCTCTCAATGTCTTTTAAAGTTTTGCACCCAACATCTTAATCAAATTTTCTTGCTTGCATTAAAATGTGGACTACATGTATGCCTCATTCGTATTCTAAGTCTTGTATCATTTTGTTATCTTGGACTTAGAAATAGAATGAGCTACATTAATCTTTCAAAATTCATGTTTTCCCCTATGCTTAAAGACCAATTACATCATTCGCATCTCTCATTCTCTCTCCTTTCCTCATTTGAATCCAAGCCCAACTTTCATTTCTTTCTTTTTCTTTTCTTTGTTTTTTTCTTTGGGCTTTGGATCCAAATACAAGTCACTCATCTTGTCCCCTCATCCTCATTTAGGCTTAAGTATAGGTTGTTCATGAATTTTGCCAGGTTAGTCCACATCTTGTGCTCTATTAGACCTCATGGAAATGGCCCCATGAAAGAATTCAAACACAAAAATCAATGCCCCATTTATAATGCAAGCCTAACATATTGGAAAATTTCTTTTCTCATGAAAAACTTATTTGAACTTGTATTTGAAATGAGTCATGACATTTAGAAGTCCACATATTTTATTTTCTTTTTTATTCTTTTTTTATTTTCTTTGAAGAGAGGGGGAAAAAAAAAAGTGACCAAATTTTATCTCAACATATCAAAGTCTTTTATTTGTCCCATTACAAAGCCCATCTTGAATGTTCGCTCTCCTCCCTCATGAGGGCCTTGCCCCTAGTCTCAAAAGTTTGATCCATTTTTATCTTTCATTCTCAAATGGGCCTTGCCCCTAGTTCGAAGAGTTTGGTCAATTGGTTCAAAAAGATTTCCTCTTTAAATCCTCATTGGGCTTTTGGTGAGCTTACCCATGTCTTTGGGTTTTAGGGTTTCAAAAGTTTCCAAAGTATGGATGGGTTCACAACTTTTCAATAAAATCTATAACATACTCATGATCTTGAGCTCTCTTGCTTTAAAAAATTTTTTGAATTTTGACCCAAAAGCTAGGGTATGTTATGACTTTATATCCCAATGTCTTCCTCCAAAGTCTATGGTATACTTATGATTTGGGGCTCTCTTGATTTGAAAAGTTTTTTGAAGGGCCCAAAACTTAGGATATATCATGGCTTTGTGGATCATCTTTCATCTTCTTTTTGAATTTTTTTTTTTTTCAAAATTTTTTTATTTGAAAAATTTTTCTCTTTTTTTATTTGAAAATTCCTTTCTTGAAAAAAAATATTTACAAAATATTTTTTTTTAAATTCTTTTCCTTGAAAATTTTTTTTCTTTGCAAAAAATTTCTTTTCTTGAATTCTTTTTCTTTGCATTTTTTTTTTTTTTTGGTTGAAAATTTCACTTCTTAAAAAATTATTTACAAAAGATTATTTTTTTGAAAATTTTTCTTCTTTGCAAAAAGACTTTCTTCTTTTCTTGAATTTCATTTTTTTTTTTTAATTTTTCTTTAGGGTCAAATCAAACAAAGATCAAATGCATGCGCTTGGGTAAGGCCTTTAATGTGTGGGTAAGGCCTTTAATGCTAAAGGGACAAAATCAATAGGTCACTCACAACTAGGTGGGTCATGATTCCAACCTTGGGCCTAAATGGACCATTGTGGATTGTTAGCAAACCATTAACGTGCTCAAAGTCCATTATAAACAATAGCACAGATTGTGAGTTGGTGGGATGAACTCCGGAAGACTTTGGTCCGAATGGAGCGTACTCATCTTCCCACTCATCACCAACCAATGTGAAAGGGACAAAAAGAACTAAGTGAGGTGTGTGCAAACAATATTAGAAAAGCCTTTGTTAAGATTAGGAGATGGAACACATTGAAGTCAAACTCTCTATCCTCAGTGGAGTCGCCATTGTGGGTGCAACGGGGGGAGTATGCCTTGGCCGAGTGGACTGTGGCGGAGAAAAATAGAGTTGACACTTAAATTAGGTCCAAGAACCATAAATATAGTGTCCTTCATGGAAGGACTGGTCTACTACAAAGGCACATGTTCGGACTTTAAGTATGGGGATGGGAAGGAGTTACACACCTAACCCCACCCGACCCGTAGGTTGGCCTCTACTCATTGTGTTCCAAATCCTAATCCCATCAAATGATCTTCTAATATGTTATTCTAAACTCACACACACTAACATGCATTTAACATCCAAACGTGGCATATGTCCCACACTCAAACATAGCATAAAAACCCTACTATTCATCTAACACATATATATCCAAGGGCAGCAAGTATATCATAAGGCAGAAACATTAACAAGGCATTAATCATCAAGTATATTCAATCTTTCAAACCTAACATCATAGTATTCATCAATCAAGGAGACCAATCATCATATTCAAAGATGCATGTTCATATTCATATGCATGACTTACCTTCATTTACCTCACTGCATCATAATACCTCAGCACCTATGTATCAATGCATGTTCAAGTTCATATGCATGTTCACGTGATTCATCAAAGACATAAACTCTAATTATCAATTCAACAATCAAAGCATGTGAAACATGTAAGTCTACTAACCCTAGACCTAAACATGTGAAAACTAGACTCAACAAGACCTAAATATGTGATTAAAACTAATCAAAATGAACAAAATAGCAAGAACCCTAAATCTGCATTTCTGGGCACAAGTATGTGTGCGCATACATAGGATATGTGTGCGCATCCCAACTATATGCGTACGCATACTTCAAGTATGTGTACACATGCATAGAGCATGTGCACTCATACACTCCCAGAAACAAAGTTTCAAAACAACAAACAAAAATCAAGCAAAACTTAGCATGCTTCTAATAAATTAATCCAACTCTTCATTCAAAACATGGTGAGACATAACAAAGCAAAACCAAATAAATCAAATCATGTTTCTAAGAATTCATAACATATAAATCAATTTAGGAACCAAAAAAACACAAGTTATAAAACCCTAAATTAAGGAAGAGCCATGAAGAGAGACTCACCTTGCTTATGGAACACAACTTGGTTGATATTTAACTGACCCCTCAGTGCCTACACAACAAAATTGGATGATAATCAAGGGAATCACAACTCAAAAATAAAAAGTTGTTCTTTAAAAACTTTTGAAAGAATCTTTGAAAAACATTTCCTAGAATAAGATCAACTCTCTCTAGTTAGGGTTTGAGTTTGGAGGCATAAGGTTGTATTTATAGGTTTAAATTAGGGTTTTCAAACTCATTTAGGGGGTTTTGGACGTTCTAAAGGGTCAACGGGCCGGGCCCTATCAAAGAGGGAGGCTTTGGGCCCTAAAAACTAAATTTTTGAGGTTCTAGAACGTGGTATTCATGCAAATGTACGTGCATGCGTACGCATGCATCCCCAAAAACCTTAATTTTGATTGCTAGATTGGCCCAACTTCAAACGACTCAATATAAGTCCAAATTAGGCAAAATATGTGTTCAAATTGAAGCCCAGGATGTCTACTTTCCAATGAAACAAACCTCACTTAAAATTCTTTATGGATCAAAAGTTATGGTCGAAACAGTGAGAAAAAGTCATTTTTCATCATCATTTTCAATGTGATTTGAGTACTTTTGAGTTGTGATTACTTCCAAACTATTAAAAACTTCAATTGTGTTTTGAAGACATGTCAAGTTGATCATTGGGACTGAGGACCAAATTTTATTAACCGGGTACGAAATGAGGTGTCTACACCCAACAAGGTACAAAAAAAGTAAATTTGACATTGTCATGCCCTAAGAATGCGGCCTAAGCAAGATACAACGAAAGGAAAGCCCTAGTCGAGAAAGCTATAGGCATGGTTCTAAGGAAAAAGGCTAAGAGAGAGAGAGAGAGAGAAAACCACACTAGGAGGCTAAACCTCCTAATCTATTGAATATTGCCCTTTTTAGGCTTGCGTCTTCTTGCAATTGCATTTTACCTTTTTTGCTTGCATTTTTAGAAGTGACGCCCTCACTCCAAGCGTGTACATGCAACAACAAAAAAACACAGAGCCAGTAGACAAATATGAGAGAAAGCAAAGAAACAGATAAAGCACAAGGCAAATACACAAAACAAGCAAATAAGGAAAGAAAGCACACAAAATGGCAAATGCGCATCTTGGAGTACGGACGACACATGTGCCATCAAGCGGAGTTCCACAAAGGGACTTGGGATTTCGTGTAAAAGGACGAGTGTAAACCCGCACGAAATCATAGGTAGGAACTAAGCTTGATAACACAAACAAGCACACAAAGACACATGCATGAACATAGCAAAGATGCAAACAAAACAAAGAAAGTCAAACAAGATGGCACAAAACAAGCACAGCAAGCACAATGGTAGCCAAGCATGTTCACACAAAAGGGAGAGCTAAACATGTTATAAAGCACGAGAAGGCTAACACAAGAAACCCTAACATGCCAAGCTAAAAAAAAAGGAGAGAAAGGCAAGTGGCAAGCAAGCCAACATCACAAAGATGCACTCTCCCATACGTGGTTGCATCCAAACAAGTCACAAAAGGGGAGTGGATACAACCAAACAAACAAGAGGGCCCTAAAGACCAATAAGCACAAACCCACAAAAGGAAAACAAACAAGAACATGGCAAAGGCCTAGATCTAAGCAAACAAGCATGGATCTAAAGGAAAAAGCATGGAAAAGAGCAAACAAAGCACAAAAATGCAAAAAGGAACTAATCCAAACCCTTTATTGAAACTTGGGTGTATGGATGTAGGTCTAGACCACTAGATCTAGATCTGCACCCTACCCAAAATCCAAGACACAAGCAAGAGGCATAAACAAGAGATAACAAGCTATAAAAGCACTAAGCATAGCATCCAAACACATAAACATGTCAAGTAGCACAAACAAAAAATTTAGACATATCCTAGCCCAAGAAGACTAGTTCAACAACATCAAAGTAATAAAACAAGTTAGGAAATTAAATGGGTGTAGATTATAGCTAAAAAGTTACATCTACACCCTTAAACCTCAAATCCAAGGTAGATGGACCAAGGAGAAAGAGATGAGAGCAAGAACACAACCTCTTGGTTGATGAGAAAGGTGAAGAATCAAAGGTTTTTTGTGTGTGTTTTGGAGAGGATTTAGAAAGAAAGAAAAATAGAATCTACCCAAAAAAGTGCTCCAAAATGCCCATTTTTTTTTTTTTTTGGAAATCTAGGGGGTCTAGAGGTATTTATATTTTTTTGTGACCATTTAGCTTCCGTTCGCCAGCCAGCTCCAGCGGCCCTTGAAGGTGCACCAAGGCTGACTGCTAACATTAGCAATCTTGTCTTTTCCCCATTCTAACTTCAATGGTATATTTGGAGGCCTTACTTAACTCTGATTGAGCTGATCTTGGTGTCTCTGGAAAGGTATGGAAGTCTAGTTTCCATAACACTTAAGAAATTGAAAATCCACAATCAGATCAGAAGTTATGGCCTTGGGAAGCTAGCTAACACGCCCAACACTATTTTCAAGATATCTCAACCGTTTTAACTCTGATTTCAACCTATGAATAGTCGTTGGAAAGGGAATTCAATAATATTCACAACGAGATTGGTTCCAACCTATTTCAATGGTTGGATCAAAATTAGGTTTTCAGGCGCTCCTGGGAGTCAACCCGACAAGCTCATTTCAAATTTGATGTGAAAACATGAAAAGTGTTGTTTTTGGTGATTTTGACCAACTTTGACTTTTGGTTAACGCAAGACTGACTAGGGGCATTTTGGTCAATTTGACCTAAAAAGGCACTTCAAGTGCTCTAATGCCCAAACAGGTTTTACCATGTCAATCTTCATGTTCCCATGGTCCCCTAGTGAAAAGTTAGTATTTTTTGGAATTTTCGGGGTGTGTCACGCAAATCAAGAGTAGACAAAATACAGCATCTACAACATCCAAACATTTTGGGTCCTTTTCCATAATGAGAAATGGCAGTCTTAGAGACTTTTACCATTTTTTAGGAAACATACCCATATTGTGCCTAGGAATAAGGTTTAAAACTCTTTTAGGAAAAACAAATCTATGATAAGGCCTCATTTTCCCACTAGAGTTGGTCATGCTATAGGTGAAGCTAACCCATTTCATTACAAAACTTACCCAATCACCTTTTTTGAAGATGGTAAATGAAGTAGAGAGGGGATGGATTTTTAGATGGATTTCCTAAGGGGAAAGAAAAAGCTAAAGCTAGGAAAAGATTTCTAGGAGAAACAGAGAGAGGAGAGAATTTTTGCCTATTTTCTTGATTTGTTGATGATTTTTCCAAGAGAGAGGCACCCCTTACCTATCCACACAGTGCTATGCGGCTGGGTGAAGTGTTGCATGCAACATCTCTCTCAAATTACCTCAACACCCTCACTTCTTTTTTAGTCTTTTTACTGGTTCTGGTCCAATATTTGTGCTGATTTTTTGAGGCCTTTCCAAGCTCAAATTTCATCTAATTTGGTGTCTCTGGAAAGGCGTGGATGACTATGTTCCATAGGTTCTGACTTTGTATGATTTGGAGGTACAGTCATCAAGGTATCGTGTCTGGAAGGGAGGTGACACAGTATAGGAAATTTAGTAGCATTTTTTGAAAAATTCATTTCTCCCAATCCATGGTAGATATTGTTAAGCTCGATTTATTGAAGGTAGATGAGACATCAAACTTCAATCTTGTTCAGAAAGATTTCTCAAATTGTGGATAAATTGGTATAGTTTTTTGTGCAAAAATGCCCCAAAACAGCTCTTTTTGACCTGAAAATAATAATACATTTAATCAAGATTTTGGTTTTCTCTTGATATCTCATCCGTTTTAACTCCGATTTTAGCCCATGAACTGTCATTTCGAAGGGAATTTCATGATCTTTGAGATGATCTAAAATTTTCCTTGAATGGACAGTCAGACCAAAAAGTCAACATTTTGAGCATTCCCAGTTAGGGTTTTGGTCAATGTTGAGTCAAATTTTGCCAAAAATGGAAAATTTAATTTTGGATTTTTTACCATCATCTGATTAGGTAAATAGTTTTTTTTTTTTTTTTAATTTTTCCCAACTCTTGGTTTTCAAAATCATAGTTTTCACCCTTTTTTATTTTCATATTTAAGTCATTGTTTTGGTGCGTTAATTGGGGCCAGACAAAATACAGTATTAAAGCAGTTTTTTGTATAGCTGTAGTTGGAATAGTCAAAAACAAATATTTTAAATTATAAACATGTATGAGAAACATTTATGAATGTGAAAAAAAAAAATAAAGCTAAAGTATATCAATGAAATTAGCATTATAGATGCTTAGGCATATTTTATTTAAAGTTTATAGCCAAAATAAATGGTTTTTCAAAATAAAATACGATACTCCCTAGAGTGTTTGTTGCTTAACAATGACATGATATTCATAAAAGACACCATGTGTAAGTTCCGTGATTCGTACCCCCTTTAGATGACATATCAACCTGTCGGTTCCTTCTCGAGAAGGCAGTGTGTGCGATACTTAACCTCCCTAAAAGCGGTTTTAGGCTCAAAATGATGTGAGTCTGGGAGTACATAGTGCCTCTTAAAAAGAGGCAAAAGATCGTCACCTAGTTATAGGTCCAAGAAACAAAAAATGACTCCTTGAAGGTCTTCCACCTAGACAAGGTCTAGAGTTAGGGTACCGAGTGAGAAGAGGTTAGGCACCCCAAAGCCTTCCCAGCCGTAGCTAACCTTCATATATCGTTATTGGATAATGGATAAATGGTGTCTATCTAATGAGCCTATGTGAATGCCTACATGTATTAAGCCCTAGAATTCTTCTACGGGGTCATGTGAAACAAATATGGAAAGTGTAGTAAACATGTGAAAGGCAATCAATCATGTGGATGTCAAAGGAATGTATGAGCATATGACAACTGATCATGTGAACATGTAAGCATGTGAACATCCAAACATGTGAAGAAACAAGAATGTGAAGATATGAGTGTGCAAGCATGTGAACATGTGAAATGCAAGCATGTAAGGGTATGAACATCAAAGAATGTGAACATCTAAGCATGTGAGCATGAGAGCATACAAGCATGTGAGCATGAGAACAAACGAACATATGAGCATGAGAGTTTACGAGCATGTTAATACGTGAGCATACGAACATGTGAACATGAGAGCATCAAAACATGTGAACATGAGAATATACAAGCATATGAACATATAAGCATGTGAGAGATCAAGCATCCAAATATGTGAACATGAGAGCATACAAGCATATGAACATATAAGCATGTGAGCGATCAAGCATCCAAATATGTGAGCATGTGAGCATGAGAGCATATGAACATGTAAGCATGTGAGTATAAAAGCATACAAGCATGTGAGCATACAAGCATGAAAGCGTACGAGCATGTGAGTATTCAAGCATACGAACATGTAAGCATGTGAGCATGAGAGCATGTTGTGGGCGCAAGCACCCGTGACAAGCATTTTTTGGTTCTCCTTATGGGAAGTATGCCTCGGCCTAGGGTGGACCAGGGCGGCGGGTGTAAATGGAGTCGCCACGTAGATTAGGTCTAAGAACCATATGTTGTAAACCCTCGATTTTGCACCTATAATTTAATTTTGGAAGATGACTGAAATGACCACTTCAAATACCCAAAAATCATAATTGCATTTCATGCATTAAATCATTCATCACATAACATAAAAATGATTTTGAGGTTCTAATGATCACGATGATATGCCCAGTTCCCAAATCAGACCGTCAGATTGAAAAATATCACAAAATCAAATTTTCACGGTCTGCATGCATTGTATGGGAGTGGAACTGATCACATGTGATTAATTGAAATTAATTTTGATTGGTTAATGATTAAAATTAATTAAATGAATTTTCGTGATTGGTTAAGTTTTTTTTTTTTTTTTTAAGTGAGATTTGTTGCATAGGATTAAAACAATTAAGCTGCTAATATTTAAAGGCTGTAGATAATTAGGCTTTTGGGATAATTATATTCAAAACAATTATTTTAATAATCCTAATTATCACTTTGGGATGAGGTTTATCATGAAAATAACTCTAAAATTCGTCCAAATACAGTTTTAGAGTTGGAAAACACTTTGAAAACGTACTAATCAAGTAGCAGATTTTAGATTCACATTCCAAGGCACTTTTGGCATAGTAAAACTCAAAATTAGGATAGGCTCTTCTGGCAAAGTTGTAGAGAATTGAATTTCACTTTATCTATCAAAATTTCAGCTTAATAATAATTTTGAGTAAAAAGATATGATCAAAGTACTGAAACATGTTCTGATTTGAAAAATTAGCTTACTCTTATCCAAATCTCTTTTTTCTAGGATTTTCCCCATACTTTTTTTGCTTATTTTTTAAGCTGATTGGACTTAATTTTCTAAGCAAACCTAGCTTATTTTCTAAGCAACTAACACCTCTATAAATAGAGGAGGCCTCCCAACATTCAGGGACCCCTTTTTTCTAACTTCTCTCTCCCCTTAAGTTAAAGAAGTTCTGGAAGCCCTGCTTTATGAACTTCTTTTTTGTTAAGAGGGCTTCACTTAAATCCTAAAAAAAAAATTCACTTTGAAGAACTCTTTCCTTGAGGATTAGTTCATGTAGGTATAACTCTAACTTTGTTTCCATAACATGCTTTCATATGTGTTTTAGTTTCCATAGATATGATGTTTTCTTTTGTGTTTAAATAATCATGTTTCTCATATGTTATCACATGTTTTCTTTTGTTTTCAAAAAAATTCACATGATTAATTGATGAGCATGTCTAGATCTAGGGTTGAATCTTTCTTTAAGATTTTAGATCTACAATTTTTCTTTGTGCTTCTCTTAGATAAATCTGCAATTTTTCTCATGTTTTTCTTAAACTAAAATCAAATTTACAATTTTTCTCCATGTTTTTAAAATTAAAAACAGATTTGCATTTTTCTCTTTGTTTCTTTTTCAAATCAAAAACCAGATCTCTATTTTATTTATAAAATCTGATCTGTAACTTTCCAAATAAAAATCTGGTCTGTTTTTAAATAAAAAAATCCGATCTGCATTTTTTTTAAAATAAAAATCTGACTGTTTTTTTATATATTACAAGCCAGATCTGTTTTTCTTTCATAAAAAATTGGTGTTTTCAAAGAAAAATCTTTTTTTCTTTTTACATTAAATAATCCCAACCAGATCTGAATTTTTATTAAAAATCCATTCTTTTTCTTTTATGGAGACTCAAAATTAAATTTTTCATTAACTATTCTCATCAAATTTTTTTCACACAAAATGAAATGGCAGATTTAAGGTTCTTGAATAGAAATTTAACCCTAGGTTAGGATTTGACATGGCATCTGTTGCATAACATTTCATACTTTGAATATGGGTATTTAATGGTCATTAAAAGTCTAGAAGACCAAACTCTATCTAAGCAGGGTGGGTGCCTAACACCTTCCCATCCTGCAACCTAGCCCCCAAACCTTAGAATTTTAGGTTGGTAGAACTAGTGCTTTATTTTATTTTTTGGTAGATTGTATCTAGGACCAAAGTTTTGTATTTTTACATAGATTGTATCTAGGACCAAAGCCTTGTAAAGATATTCTACCAAGTTGTATTTGTATAATCCATTAATGAAATCCCTACTTTCGACATGGGAATTTGTATTTTATTCTTTCATATTTTTTTATAAAAAAATAAAAATAAATAACTGGTGACTCCACACATAATCTTGAAAAGAGAAGGTGTTGATGCCTAACCCCTTTTCTGAGAGCACCCTCAAGTTTTCCAGTCTCTCACATATGTATAGCGCTCTTATGTGTAGGACTGAGAGCACATGTTTGGAGTTTAGGTATAGGATGAGAAGGTATTAGGCACCCAAACCCACCCAACCCGTAGGTCAGTCTCCACTCATTGTATTCCAAATCCTAATCTCATCAAAGGGTCTTCTAATAGGCTATCTAAACTCACACACACACTAACATGCATCAAAACATACAACATGGCATATTGTCCCAAAACCTTAACATTCCTCTTTCGTGGTAATCATATTCAATATTGTTCAAGGACAGCGAAGATATCACAAGGCAGTTGCATCAACAAGGTATAATCAAGCATATTCAATCATTCTAGCATAACATCATGGCATCAACCAAACGAAATCCATCATGTTCATCAAACAAGTTATGTTGATCAAACAAATACATATTCGTGGTATTTGCATGTGTGACTTACCTCTCACTTACCTCACTGCACCACAGCACATTTGCATCAATGCATGTTCATGTTCATATGCATGTTCATGGTGTTCATCCAATGAAGAAACCCTAATCATACATTCTAAACAAAAGGTAACTAAAACATGTTATAATACGAATCTAAGACCTAAAACAATGAAGAGAGACTAAATAGAACCTAAAAGCATACATTCAACCAAACAGAGTAAATAAACAAAATCTGGGTTTCTGAGCTCTAACATGCGTACGCATGTAGAAGCCTGCATACGTGGGCACGAGCCCACATACGCAACCTTGCCTAGAAACTCAACCAAGCAAATTCAAACAAAACTTAGTTTAAACGTTCTAGCATGCTTTCCAAACCAAAGAACAGAAAACCTAAGCTTCATAGAGAGACAAATAAACAATAAAACAAAGAAGAAAACAAACAAACCAAGAGATAAAAGCAAGAACAAGTACCTCACACAATAAGCTTTTAGAGCTTAATTTTGACTGTTCCACTCGGTCAATCTACAAAACAAAATACCCAGAGGGTTAATAAGTTTAACTAGAAGGCTTTGGACTAAAATAAGTCCTAGCCAAGAAACTACAGTTTAGGATGTTTTTTGAAGTAAAAAGCTTCTCTTTGAATCATTTTTTCGAGTGTATTCTTTGTCTATTGGGAAAAGAGTCGTGGAGACCTCTTATAGTGTCCAAAGAGAAGGGGTGGAGGCAATTCCAAGCAATGTGGGATTGCCTCTACTAAGATTTTGTGAAAATATTTTCCTTACATAGAATCTGGAAACCCTAGTTACATACGCAAGCTTGTGGCCGCGTACACAAAAGTTAAGGATGTGTACGCAAGCTCAAGGCTTTTGTAAGGATTTTTCTTCTTTCAAAAAGCATATTTCAACTAAACCTTTCTATGGCTAAGCCCTAAATTAGCCCTATACCTCCTAGTGTTATCGTCATTGGGAAACAGGGGCTCAAGTCATAAGAGGTACAAAATGTGGTGTCTACATATATGAGCATACAAGCACATGAGAATTCAAGCATGTGAGCATCTAAGCACGTACCTCTTACCTCAATCACCTCAGCATTTAAGCACAATCATCAAAGTGCGTGAGCGCATAAACGTCCAACTACATAATCACAGAATCCTCTAAGCAAGTAGCCATATCATCATCCAAGTGTGTGCGTATGTGGATACAAACAAAGGGTTAATGCTTAATGAGAATTAATGATTATGTCTTATGAAAGAGTGACATTTAATTAGAGTGGAGTCTTCATTAAGTGTATTAATAAGTATCCATTTGTTGATCTAAGCTCTTTCTTGACATGGGTGAATTCAAATTAATGCATTTTATGTCAAGTAATTTGCTACATAACTTACCAAGTGGAAAACACGTGTCCATATCATACTTGTTTGAATTATAAGTTGCGTCAAATGTCACAACATCTCCATAGTAACGATAAGCTATCCTTGATTGCACATCCACCCAAAAAAAATTAACCATATAACCAACATCATCACATTGAATTGCATGAAAGAAATTAGGATTTTTAGCCTGCTATTTTTTGCAATAATTAAGGACAACAACATTTATATCTCTTAGGTGATTCCAGCAATCCCTACTTGTAAATTGTTGGTCACCAATATTGAACATCATGACAACTTTTTTAGTTGGTCTTCACCAATTTTTTTGACAAAGGCTCTTAGGTAGAACATTTTTTTTTTTTTTTTTTTTTTTTTTTTTTTTTTTGGGGTGGCATCAAAGATACTGACACATTCTTGCTAAGTGATCCTTGTCTTGTAGTTTCTGTGGATCTTTCGATTTTGGCAATTATTCCCCCTATTTTTGTTTCTGTTATCAGGAGGGAGGATGGCTGCTCTGTTGTACTAATTCTTAGTTGTTTTCTTTGTTGAATAAAATTCTTCATTCATCAAAAAAGAGAATAATTGTGATAATTGAAAATGATTTGAGCATCCAGAGGATTGCTTTACAACCAGTTCTAAGAGTTGAAACAACTTTCATGGGCCTTTTCTTTTTCATCATCTTTGCTCTCTTTAATATAAAAATTACTGTTTTGCATTGCCCTTCACTGCAACATACATAAGTCCCACTATCACATCATCATTTCTAGAAGCTGTTTTTACTAGAACGGACGTGAATTCCAAAATCTTCAATTTTTTTTTTTTTTTTTTTTTTTGTAAATTCTTTATAAAATGCATCAGCACCTTCAAGGGAATCAAATTGCATTTCCACAATCACCATAATTGTAACATATTAAATCATGCTCCAATATTTCTAAATTGTAACTAATATTTCTAAATTGAACCAGCTTAACATTCCATTCGTTCTTCTTTCTCAATAATATCAACTCCAAGCTAGTGGTTTCTAAAGCCTCAACCTCATGAAATCTTTGAGATTTTAAATTCAAAACATCTTGCCAATATCTTAAAACGACTCCCATGAGATTCTTCCCTGTAATACCCTGGTGCATATGAGATGAGAAATTGCATTCACTTGAGAGAATAACCAAATACTTAAATAGATCTAAACATGCTTGTTTGTCAAATAATAATAATAATATAATCATGATGGAACTCTAAGTGTCCGTTTGAAAAAGATTATTTTTGTCAACTTATTTTACTATTTAACTTATTTTTGCTACTATTCATGAGTCACAATGCACTTTTTGATACTATTCATAAGTCTCATGGTACTATTTCAACTAACTTTTACCTTTATCTGCAATACTTTCAGGAAAAAAAAAAAATTTAGTTTCAGCAAAATAAGGAAATCCCAAACAGACCCTAAATTCAAAAAAATCTTGATGAAAATCCTCTTCATAGAAATCATCCATGTTTAAAAATTTACAACATAATAAATTAAGGAGTTGATGTTACATCAAATTGTAACATATAAGAGTAAAATGCTAGGCACAAAATTTTTTTATAACATTTTTACAAATTGATAAGGCAAGTTATAAGTGGAATAGCACTTTCAACTGCAACCTATTAATAACACCTCGATTATTATGTATTAATCACAAGCTATATCAGCAATTGTAAAAGTTATAAAACATATTGTAGAGTTCAAATCTTCTATCTCACTCTTCTTACTCCACTATATACTCCACAAATAAAAACATGTCACATGTCCATCTATTTTATTAAATGCTAAAGTTATGCCTTCTATTATTTCAATTTCTTAAAATAAATAAATAAATAACTCATCGCATTTAAGTAATTAAAATAATAGAAGGCATAAATTTAACATTTAATAAAATAGATGGACATGTGACATTTTTTTATTTGTAGAGTATATAATAAAGTAAGAAGAGTGAGATAAAAAATTTAGACTCCATATTACACCCTCAGAAGAATTCCCATTCAAGTTGATTTCATCCAATTCAACGGTTGCCAGCTTGTGCCGGTGGGTGTCGGGTAAGTCCCACAGAGTGCAACCCTAATTGACACTGACTTCAGCCTTTTTGCCTAGGACCATTTAAACTTCCACAATCACAATCCGGGATTGAGGCTGTTCAATCCTTTAAATAGATTATCATAAAACTAAAGAAAATTTGTGTGATTTTAGCACTTATATACATGGCGCAGCAAGAACTGGGGAAAAAATTGAAAGGAAAAGAAAAGGGAAGAAAATTATTCTATTTCTATAACACTACTACATTACATGACATTGCAAAATGTCCTTTCTCATCCGCTCAAAAAGGATGAAAAAGAGAGATTTCCTATTTGGAATACATCAATAACAGAATTAGGACCTTTATTCTTCAAGATTAAATTAATAGAACACATATTAAATTAGTTTCCGAAACCAAATGGTGATTTTCTCCGACTTCCTCCTTCTCCATATTGCTCATTCCACTTCCTTAGCTCATTCATGCTTGCAGCATCATACGCAACTGACGGCCCAACCTATACAACAGAATAAGAGACCAATTTAATGTTTCAGCAATTATAATGCCATTTACAGAAACCACGTTGATGCTGAATTGAGTTGTGTGAAGAAAACAAAACAAAACAAAACAAAAACAAACAAAAAAAAAAATGAAGAAAAAAATTGAGTGGCTTATTCCATAAGAATAGCTAAGTTAGTCTTCTTAAGAATATTCATAGGCAAATTTTGTTTTTTTTTTTAAGACAACTTTAATCCAAAGTACAGCAAAGCCCAAATTAGTAAAGCTCCAAAAGAGAACGCGAGAGAGAGAGAGAGAGAGAGAGAGAGATTAACTAGCAGTGCAGGTCTGACTCGACTTAGGTAATATCAACTTCAAAAGATAATATAAAGAGAAGTTTTTGATCTAATAATAGCAGCAGAGATGTGTTTGATCTAGTAATAGCAACACGAGAACTATACTGGCATTTGCTTCAACACAAGGAAGACACATTTTTGAAACATGGAGATCCACTCTCTGCATGGGGCTTTACATTGATATAAGAATTCATGGAATGAATGATTTCTCAAGAAAACTTATATATAACCTTAAAAAAGTACTTCAGAAGAGTGAATAAGAAGGCAGATTCTACTTGTGAGCAGGAAGGAGACAGGGCACAAATGATCAAGGATATCCTTATTTCACTCATTGTTCTGCATAAAAGCAAGAGACACCATTCTGGCCATGCTCTATCCACCTAATTAATTCTCAATCATTTTTGGCAATCAGCAGAAAAATCAACCAATGATAGGAACATACAGCAAAAGCATTAAAATATGGTGGTCCACACCTTATGCACTTTACCTAATGCTAGTTAAAATTCATCTGATTTTGCCATTTATTTAGCGATCCAGCAAATAGTCCAGTCTTTATTCCACTATTCATGCAAAAAAGAAAAGCTACCTTTGACAGTACCATATCTCAAATAATTATGTATATTGCTTTGAACAGTTGGGATAATAAAAGAACCCTGAAGTTATGCCACCAACAGTTAAAATCAATCAATCAAAAGCTTGCCATATGGTTGCTATGACAACAGCTACTAGTGGTGCTACCAGTAAATGCCTTATTTGAAGCTGGTGATGATGCTACTTTGCCATTTAACCCAACTCAAGCTGACAAACTTACTGAATGGTTACCAAGGCAAAAAGCATTAGGTCTTAAATCATTGAGGTTGCATTCTACAATATAGGTTGATTATGATTCTATATTTAGCTATTCTGATACTCTGCTTGAATACGCATGGGATACGTTCAAGATACAGCGAGCACCCATCGGACAAGGGAGAAGGGGAAAAAAAAAAAAGAGAAGATCTTGACACCTGGCAAATTTCCCACCGCTGATCGGCCCAGCTGAGTTAAAAGCCCTAATTTTCTCACTTGGTCAATCTCTACTCTCACTTTCGTATTCAGCTCTGCCTCTATTCGCACTTCACAACAATGAAGTCCCACTCCCAACCATAGATCGCCACTCTCTCTCTCTCTCTCGCCTTTGTCGATCGTCGATGCCAGAGCTCCTCCTCCCCCTTCTTGCCGATAAGTCTCTCAAACTCTCACTCTCTCTCCCTCGCCTCGCCTCTGTTCTGAATCAAAATCGCAATTTTTTTTATTTCTTCTCTTTTCATTATGCTTCTCACTTGCTCACTTGCCCAGTGGCCTGGGCTTTTAGCCTTACTGCCCTTAGGCCTTAGTTATGTTATTACATATTGGTTGTTTTGACTTGAGTTACCTTTTGACTTTGGAATTTTTTAGGATATATATTTGCGTTGTTGCGGCCTGTGGCCTGTAATATATTGATATAGTGATATAAATAATATATATAATATTTTTTGTTGTTTAGCCACTGCGATACTGTTGCACACTTGTTTCTGTTATACTGTTATATAATTTATATATTTATTGTTCATGAAATTTGTAGGTAAAATGAATACCCATAACTTGTTTCTGTTATACTGTTATATAATTTATATATTTATTGTTCATGAAATTTGTAGGTAAAATGAATACCCATAAAATGTCCGACAAATTTGCCAATAATCAATCTCAGTCAGATGAAGAAACGAAGTTGCCAATAATCAATCTCAGTCAGATGAAGTAAAATGAATACCCATAAAATGTCCGACAAATTTGCCAATAATCAATAGGAGACCACTCAAACAAAGTCCTAACTAGCAAAAACTTCAACAGATCAATAGGTCTCTCAACATTGTCAAATGTTTGGGTATTGGATTCCTTCCAAATTAACCACATAAGACACGCTGGAACCATATTCCAGACATTAGACAAGTAAACTGTATTTAGCACCACCCACAGAACCTCAAACATAAGAAAGACTTCACTCCACAAAGCATGAGCAAACTTGCAATGGATCAAAAGATGATCCACAGTTTCCTCATCACACCGACATAGGAAACACCAATTAACAAGAGACAAGTTCTTCTTAACAAGGTTATCTATTGTGAGAATTCCATCCCTAGTAGTTGTCCATAAAAAGAAAGACACCCTTTTATGTACCTTAACAAACCAAATGCTCCGTCAAGGGAAAGAAACAAAAGGGGCATTCAATAAAGAGTTATAAAAACAGTGCACATCAAAAACAACACTACAATTCAACTATCAAATCAGGATATCATCGCCCTCTCCCCTAGGTATTTTGGAGGAAATATGCTCAAAGAAAGAGTAAAATCTCTCCAACTCCCAGTCATTAAAGTCACAACAGAAAAATAAGTCCATGGAAGAAAGATATAACTCAGATGCATTGCTTTGGTGGTTAGTCCATGGGTCCTCATTACCTATGCTTCAAAGCATAGTTGTAAAGCTTCTTGGACAACCTTGTTTGTCATCATGCACCAAGAGGAATTGGAGTACATATAGCTTTATTCATTGTTTGAAGAGGAACAGAATTAGTCCTAGACGTGCTGAAGATTTAGTATATGTTCATTCTAATATTCGACTTCTTTCAAGAAAGAGGGAGGAGTACAATAAAGGATAATCTCATAAGTGGGACAATGGTGGTGATTCTTGGGATGCGCCATTTGGAGGAGCTGGATTGCTTGAGATTGCATTTTTATCACTAGATGAGCCTGAGTTGGAGGTAAAAGGCTTGTCTTTTTCTTTTTTCTTTTTTCTTTTTTTCTTTTTTTGATGTTGAATGTAGTTTATTTGAAGCTTTGAACTCTTTGTTTGTACTTTAAACAACACTTTATGGGTGTTTGTTTATTTGAACTCTTGGTTTGTATTTGAGACAACATTTTATAATGTCATTGTACTTGTTTGTTGTTTAGCCTTTAAATTAATTTTAGATATGTTTTCAAGCATTTTATTGTTGTTGCTTAATGTTAAAACTTAAGATAAACATAAATTATGTACAAAAATATTTAAATATACCTAAATATAAATATAAATTAATTAATTGCCGTGTCCATAATTCTTTTATGAATCGTCATCTTCATAAGACTAGATAACTACAATAAAATAACTCCTAAAAGATAATCATGAGCATGACTTAATTCCAAGTGAAATAGCCATGATGAATAATCTTATGCAGTCAAGCTGAACATTTTTTTTTTTTTTTATAGGTAATCAGAAAACTATTATTAATGAGAAAAAAAGAAAAAGTACAAGTTGTTCATGATAATGAACAATAAGAAAAAATAGAACAAACAGTTCAACAAAAAGAGTAATCAGCTGAACACTTATCCAATAATAAAAATAGAGTTCATATTTTAAATTTCCTACCTTGGCTTTTGACTGAATCAAATCATCCAAATTAAGTGCTCGTATGGCTGGAGCTACATCGCTTTTGCTTCCCTATAAAACAATTAAACAGGTGCCAAAAGAAAACATAACAAAATTAGAGTGAAGATTGTAAAACATTGGAACTAAGATAAATGTAAGCAGCAAAAGGGAACCAGAACAGTTTCTTGTGAGTAGTAAAGTGCCAGATTGTGGGTTCAGAATTGTCTAAATGGTAATTCAGACAACCAGATGGAGCCAATGATATGGTGTGGTTTGAGAGGCTTCACCAGTCATCTCAGTATCCAAGTATAAGATCTAAGATGGACTTTAAACCACCTCACAGGAGAACACAACCGAATGCACATACTACAAAAAATTGTTGCTTCTATACAAAGACCAAAATAAAATAGTTAAAGGAAGAAAAAAAAAAATTGAGGAAGGGGGGGGGGGGAGGTGTGGTGGGGGAGAAGCATGGAAGAGACATTCATGCACTATCTGATCACATCTTTCTTTAGTAAGTCACACACATACCTATGGATCTTGAACCCAAAATTCTCCACCCTATTCTTACCAAAGAAGTTACCAATTGAGCTAGAATTCAATTGGCCCTGATTTGATTAGATTTTACAAAGAGATTAGTCTATATGTATCATGGTACAGCAAAAGCTCTTCAATTAGATAGCAACACTGACTATTCAAAGATATCTATCTTGTTTCCAGCATAACAATGATTAAATGATAATATCAACATCTGACTACACAAGTGCAAGAACCAGAAGAAAAGAAAAGTAAAGCAAACACATTTGATTAAAGTTTGGAAATATACTAGGGAAGCCATATCCATCTGAGAGAGAGAGAGAGGGTGAAAGAAATTTGGTTGACCATAATGAGGCTGACTTCTCTAATCAATTGTGTCCTAAAATTTCGTATGTTGTCCCCCACACTCAGCTTCTTGTCAGTTTTCACAAGCAACTAGAACACTTTCATCTTTTTTCACATAAAACCCAACATATATATTAGATTTTATACTTTCACTAACAGAAATTCATGAATGACGCATTTCTAAACTGTAAGGTTCATCCTGACATGCAATTCTGAGGTGTGCCTGGCCCCAAATACCGATGGAAATGAGAATGTAAGTTGAATCTTCAGACCTTACTTGAGATAACATCTCACCTACCTTTTTTTCTTCTTCTAAAAGTTCTTGGACAGGTCTATATGCGGCAGCAATACAGAGATTCTGTGGGGGGAAAGGATGATTAGGTATGAAACAATCACATTTAGAAATTTCAGAAAGACATTTAGCATCAGCGCATTACCTTCAAATCACTACCGGAATATCCTTCAGTTGCATAAGCAAGTTGTTCAAATGAAAAATCAGGTTCTAGAATCTCTTGTGAAAGAAATATTCTCAAAATCTTCATACGATTTTCAGCATCTGGTAAGTCCACGTATATCCTAAAGAGCAACCAAACATAACTCATTAGGCAATACCGTTTATTTTGTTCTGTTTCTAATTACATCATCTCTTTCCCAAATTCAAGGGTCATTAGCATTAAAATGGAGCAAAAAAAAGCATGTGTGGCTTATATGCAGAGCATACGATGATTTTGACAAATGACAAAACAACTAACCATCTAAAGTCCTTAAATCTCAATGTGCATTTTTATTAAGCAATCTTACCTTCTTGGTAAGCGACGAATGACAGCATCATCAAGGTCAAAAGGCCGGTTTGTGGCACCAAGAATGAGGATTTTTTGGCTATCTTTTGACCTCAACCCATCCCAAGCTGCCATAAACTCGTTTCTCATTCTTCTAGTGGCCTCATGCTCAAAGGAACCACCACGAGCACCAAGCAGACTGTCAACCTACAAACAAAATTTAACATCTTAATGAAGCAATTTGCAAAGACAAGCAAAAATAACCATAACATATTAAACAAGGATTCAATTTTGGGTAATTAATGTAACATTGTATCATCAGAACAAATAAAAAACCCATTTATATTTCGTCAGAGATGCCCTCCAAATGGGCAAAAAAGAGAACCAAAAAGAGAAGAAAAATCTTGAACAGAATATTGATGAATTATCATCCACAAATCCAGATAGAAGAGCCTGTGGGGAAAAATTAGAAGCAGATTTACACACATCTTTCACTACATGTTAAAAGTATATTTAACATGTACTTCTTTCACTACATGTTAAATTTTAATAAAATCATAATCGTAAGATAACTTCCACAATTAACCAAAAATTACCAAAATGTTTTAAAACATCAAATTGATTAGTTTCCTAGATATATTAAGAGTAAATTAAAAAACTTGGGGTTTGGGGGAAGGGGGCGATTCTGCAAAAGCATTTTATAGGGAAATTTTATCCCTCTAAAGTAGTAAAGAAAGGGTTGCTCAACATCCTTCCCTTCATTCATTTCTTAATAAAGTATTTCTTGTTTTCCATCCCCTTTTTTTTTCTTCTTTTTTTTCTTTTTTCTTTTTTTTTTTTTTTTGTTTAAGGAGGATTACTGGTGCTCTTTTAACTTTTCTGAAACGTGAGCTTTGATATATAAGTAGTGTTAAATTACCGATTGTCCTAAAAGTTTAAACTATTAGGAAATGGTGAATTTAATCACTTAACCACAATTCTAACACTTCCCCTCATGTGTGGGTGATAAGGACAAGGAAGAGCTCAAGGAAATAGAAGATTAAATATACAATGATTCAAGAGCTATAGTGGTGGCATCGGCACCCATCGAGCCAATTTTGGATGCGGTGGTGGCTGGGAAAGAGGAAAGGAAGGTATGGATTTTTTTGGTGTTGATCTTCCAAAGTTTTCTTCATTCGAAGGGGTCCATCACAGCTGTCACACTATTAAGGAATTGGTTGGAGATTTGGATAAATCATGGGGTAATTCTAAAGAATGGATGTTACAACTGAGAGATGGTAGGCAGATAGTGATTCCACTGTCGTTTTATCGGTCTCCAGATAGCAAGTCAGATTGCTCAGTCACGGAGGGAGAAGCTGGTCCAGGTGATAATTGTTTTGTCACGAAAAGGAAAATTGTTAGCTGGGCAGACGAGCGTGATAAGGTGGTTGATTCTTTGACTGTTGTTAATGGGTTGGAGGATGAGCTATGGGAATTTGATGAAAGGTCGATGACTTGGGAGAGAGGTAGGGAGCCCTTAGTTGTGGTACCTTTGGTCACAGAAATTCCGTTGGAAATTGAGTGTAATTCTGGGATGGATCTTAGGTGTAAGGAGAATGTTGATAGCAATCAATTATCACTGTGGGTAACTAAAAGGATTAAGGCATTTAGAAAATCCATGGGGACTTAAGAGGCCAGGAAAAAAATAAATAACAACAGGAGGTAGGTAGTCAGAAGAAGCTGGTTTCATCAAGGCAGAAGGGCTAGCGGGAACTATAGAATTTAATGAGCTTTTTGAACGATGAATATGGGTAAGCTAAGTTAAAGAGCATTAGTAGTGAGAGGACTGTTGTGGTACATCAATGAATTTGAAGATTATTTCTTGGAACGTTAGGGGGTTAAATGAGTGGGATAAAAGGCTTCAGGTTAGAAACCTGATTAGAAATTGGAGGCCTAATATTGTTTGTCTTCAAGAAACTAAATTAGAGTTGACAACCAGAGCTGTGATTCACAGTTTGTGGGTGGCCAACATGTTGACAGGTCATATTTAGGTTTTTGTGGAGCTTCTGAAAGGGTGTTGCTGATGTGGGACAAGTGGGTTGTGGATAAAGTGGAGGAAGCAGTGGGAAGCTTTTCGGTGTCTTGTAAATTTAAAAGTGTGGTTGACCAATTTGTTTGGGCATTTATTGGAGTGTATGGTCCTAACTCAGGGAGTGATAGAAGGCTGTTATGGGAGGAATTGTTTGGATTAAGCAGTTGGTGGAATGTTCCTAGGTGTATGGGAGGTGACTTTAATGTGGTAAGATTTCCTTCCGAACATGCTGGTTCCACTATTTTTACTGCTGCTATGTGTGAGTTCTGTGATTTTATTTCTGAGCAAGGTCTGATTGATATCGCCATAGAAAGAGCAAATTTTACCTGGTCTAATTCTAGGGAAGTTGAGTCGAAGGCACGGTTGAACAGAATTTTTGTTCTCTGCAGATTGGGAGGCTAAGTTTCCTACTGTGTGCCAAAGAAGAATGTCTAGGCTTTAACCAGATCACTTTCCGATTGTCCTAAAGGGTGGATCCTTCCAGCATAAGGGTAGAAGGTCATTTAGATTTGAGAACATGTGGCTTAACCGCTTAAGGATGAAGGCTTTGTGAAAAGGGTGTGTTCTTGGTGGGATTCCTATCATTTTCAAGGTGCTCCAAGTTTTGTGTTGGCAAATAAATTGAAGTTGTTGAAAAATGACTAGAATACTTTGTATTAGAGAAGGAGATAGGAATACTAAATTCTTCCATCGTATAGCCAATTCTTACAGAAGATTTAACTCCATAGATAGGCTTATGGTGGATGAAGAGCTGTCTTTGGATCCGAACATCATAGCAGAGTTTATTTCTCACTTCTATAGGCAGCTTTATTCCGAAGATGTGGTTAATAGACCTGTACTAGACGTGGAATTCTCTAGAATTTCTGAGGAGGATGCTATTTGATTAGATGGGTCGGTTGATGAGGATGAGGTGTATGGGGTGATCCATGGTTTTAATGGCAATAAGGCTCTTGGCCCTAATGGGTTTTCCATGGCTTTTCAAAACTGTAATACTAAGTTGTATTTGACAAGAGTCTTAATACTGCATTTCTTGCCCTTATTCCTAAAAAGACAAATGTTGTGGAGATCAAGGATTTTAGGCCAATCAATTTAGTTGGTGGGATGTACAAGATTTTTTTTTTTTTTTGATAAGTAAGATATATTGATATCAAAAGGGAAACACCCTAGTACAAAGGGAGTGAACAAGGGGACAACAAATCAAAAACAAAAATTGCAAGAATCTAGGAAATCAATAAAAGAAGAGAAAGATTTGTTTTGCAAAGCAAACAACCAATCCAACAAAGTTCTAAAAAAGAATAGCTTGAGGTCCGGAATAGATCTCTCAATATCTTCAAAACAACGATTATTTCTCTCCCTCCAAAGACACCACATTAAGCCATGAGGAACGATTGACCATATATAACCATTTTGATGACGACCAAAGCTGCCTTGCCAACACCCTAACAGCCCCAAAACAGTATGAGGCATAACCCAAGATACTCCAAATAAACCCAAAACCATAGACCATAGATCCATACCAACGGGACAATGAAGGAACAGATGGTCAACCGATTCACCATTGCTCTCGCACATGTAGCACCAATCCAAAATCCACACATTCCTTTTTCGCAAATTATCAATCGTCAAGCATTTCCCTGAGGCAGCAAACCATACAAAGAAAGCTACTCTAGAGGGAATCTTCTGCTTCCAAATACTTCTCCAAGGAAAACCGAAGATAGAAAGACCAGCTAAAATTCTATAATAATCTTTCACCAAGAAACCCTTATCTTTGCTAGGAATCCAACACATCTTATCCTCACCAAACCCCCTTATTAAAGAACCATATATGGTTTCCATGAAGCTTGACAAAGCCTCTAATTTCCGAACATGCACACCCCTAAAGAAACTCACATCCCAAAATAGGACTCCATTGGGAGATTTCATAAGCTCAGCCACACTAGCCTCCTTATTCCTGCAAAATCTGAACAGGTCAGGGTAGCTAATCGGTTCTGAAGGGTGGCACATGGGCTCATTTCAGATTCTCAAAATGCATTTGTAAAAGGTAGACAAATTTTGGATCCCGTGTTAATTACTTCTGAATGTAATGATAGTAGATTGAAGACAGGAATTCCAAGGGTATTGTGTAAGTTGGATGTGAAGAAGGCATACGATCATGTGAATTGGGGTTTTCTAATGTATATGTTGTAGCATTGTGGGTTTTCTAGAAAAGTGGAGAAAACGGATTATGTGTTGCATTTCTCCTGTTAAATTTTCCATTTTGATTAATGGGAGTCCTTCGGATTTTTTTGGAAGCTCTAGGGGGATTAGGCAAGGAGATCCTCTATCTCCATTTTTCTTTGATGTTGTTATCAAGGCTTTGAGCTGTATGTTGGATGTAGCTATAGCTGCTGGATAGTTTTCAGGCTTCACTATAGGTTCTACTCCTAGTACATCGATGATGGTGTCTCATCTTTTATTTGTGAATGACACCTTTATTTTTTGTGATGCTGACCCTAATCAGTTGGTTACTTTGAGGGGGATTCTAAATAGATTTGAGGATGTTTCAAGGTTAAGAATTAATTTGGGAAAATGAGAGTTAGTGAGGTATGTAATCTGGATGTGTTAGTGGGGTTGTCGGGTTGTAGGCATTCTTCCCTTTCTTTGAAATATTTGGGACTTCCTTTGGAGGCTAAATTCAAGGAGTTGTCAATCTGGAATCCAATATTAGAGAAGATGGAACGAAGACTAGCAGGGTGGAAGAGACTTTATTTATCTAAGGGGGGTAAGGTAACTCATATTAAAAGTACTCTTTCCTCCTTACTTACTTATTTCCTTTCCATACCTCCTATATCGGGGAAGGTTGCTAATCGCATGGAGAAATTACAAAGAGATTTTCTTTGGAGTAGTATTAGTGGTGATTCTAAGTTACACCCAATGAAATGGGCTAAGGTTTGTAAGCCATTGCAGGTTGGAGGGCTAGGTATAAGACGATTGAGAAGCTTTAACTCTACCTTGTTAGGCAAGTGGTTGTGGAGGTATGGGTTAGATACAAATGCTTTATGGAGAAGGGTTATAGAGGTAAAATGTGGGGATGATTGGGGTGGTTGGTGCACGAAAAAGGTAACAAGTGCATATGGTGTTAGCCTCTAGAGGTTTATTAGAAGTGGGTGGCTGAACTTCTTTAAACTCCTACGGTATGATGTAGGTGATGGTACTAGAGTGAAGTTTTTGAAAGCATGTGTGGTGTGGGGATTGTACCCTTAAAAGAGGCTTTTCCAGATCTTTTTTGCCTTAGTAGGGCAAGGGACTCTTCAATGACGGAGGTTTTGTGTTGGACTGGTGGGAGGATTCATTGGAATTTTCAATTTCGTCGTGCACCGCAAGATTGGCAAGAAGACTCTTTTGATCGGTTTATGGCCATTGTTTTACTCTTCGAAAGTGCGGGGGGCTGGCCTGATAAGGTTTGTTAGAAGCCAGCAAGGAGTCAAGGTTTTGAGGTTAGAAGTTTCTATCTTTCTTTCTACCCTCCGACTCTCTTCTTCCCTTGGAGGATGTTGTGGCAATCGAAGGTCCCTCCAAGGGTGGCTTTCTTTTCATGGTCAGCCTTTTTAGGTAAGATTCTTACAACTAATAACCTTCGCAGAAGGAGTATTATCGTTCTTGATTGATGCTATATGTATAAAAAGTGTGGGGAGTCGGTGGATCACCTTATGCTTCATTGCCTAATAGCTTCTAAGTTGTGGTCTTTGGTGTTTTGTTTGTTTGGACTCCATTGGGTTATGCCTCTTAAGGTATTTGAGTTGTTTGAGTCTTGGCAAGGTAAATTCAGGGAAAATCGCAATATTGTTTTTTGGAGACTTGTGCCGCATTGCTTGATGTGGTGTATTTGGAGAGAAAGGAATGCTAGATGCTTTGAGGGATGTGAGCGGGTCCTTGCTAGAGATTAAGTCTTTTTTCTTGCATACTCTCCTTGTTTGGAGTGTGGCTTTTTTGCATTTTTCTTATTTTTCCCTTCTTGCTTTACTTGATCATTATAATTTTGGTTCTTGATTTGTCCCCACAGTACATTCCCAATGTACTCGGGTTGGCTAGTTTTTTCTTAATAAAATTTTTTCATTACCTATCCAAAAAAAAAAATTGTGGTCTAGTTTTGATGTCGGACCTTCATAGTACCTTTGATAGGTCATTTTAGTTATTAGTATTGAGTCTTTTAGGTTGAGAAGCTGCTGGATCAGGATTCAATTAAGTTCTATTAGAATAAGGGCTATTTGGTAATTTCCAGAAATCTGGAATGGGCTGTCCTTAGCTATACAAAAGGCACGTGAGTCTTATTTTATGTTTAGAGTCCTCCTATTTGGTTTAGGAGTTATTACGTCTTTTATTTAATTGTTGTTAGTATTCTTATTCATTCTTGGAATAGGTTATTTAGAGTCCAAGTCCTTCTAGGAAAGGGATAACTATAGCCTCTAGGAAAGGGATAAAGGCTATTTTGTGGTCATGTTATTTCAGAATATAGTGATTTATTAATAAAACTCAGCAGCTTATTTTAAGCTTGTCTGTGTGATGCAAACTTCTCCGATGTGTGATGCCAAGGAACCCTAGGTGTGATGCTTAGGAAGACCTAGGTGTGATTGCCTAGTGTTTTATTTATGTTATTTTCTGTTTATCCCCTGTTTCAGCCCCAAAACAGTCATCAATGTTCATTCTTTTCTAACCTAAACTCTTAAACGTCAATCCTTATTCATGAATTCTTCAAGAAACCTAGTATAGTGCCGAATTTCTTAAAGACCCTGCATCAGTGGGCCTAAACTCCCCCTTAATAAGTGGGCTCCAACACATGGGATTTTAACATTTTAAATGAAAGGCAGAGTAGTGCCAGGGAACAAACTCAGGATCTCTAACTCTGATACCGTGTTAAATTACAAATTGTCCCAAAAGCTTAAGCTATTAAGAAATGTTAAATTAATTTACTTAACCACATTTCTAACAAGTAGTAATTTTGAAACTTCAAAAAATAAAAATTCAAACATATTCTGAAGTTTTTCCATTATTTTAGCTGACAGCCTTGTTAGCGAAATTATCAATATCGGTTTCAAACATGTGTTACAGAATGTAAATAAGTTGTTTAAATAGAACTTCTACAATACAAAAGAAGGTGCACTGTGTTGTGAGACTGGTGATGTGAAGATAATACTGAGAATATAAATTCATGACAAAAACATTCACTATTTTTACAGAAAAATACAATTAAAAAGCTAAGTCTCAAACTGTTCCATAGTTTTCATTGAGATTTAGAGTTAGATAGGCCACAGATGCATTTTTTATATAATGGAGAAGTTTTCACAGTTGTTGGACTTTAGAATTCAGTTGCAGGAGTAGGACAGATACTGTATGAAGTGTCAGGTATAATGACCTGGAAGCCTTATATATCAAGAAAAAATGTCTTACAACAATCTACATTATGTTTGACCCTTTAATCAACAATTCTAAGCTTAAAGAGAGGTGAAGGACAGATAAAAAAATAAAATAAAATAAAAATAAAAATAAATCTTAATTTTGGGTTTAGCAGCTTCACCATGTTCATGTTCAGTATTGGGTAATGAATAGTGAATACTTTGCTGAGGTCAACATAGGGTGCACGGAATACCTTTGCAGTCCAACTTATCAAAAAAGGGATACCTTTGCAGTCTATGTCTTTGACCCCATGTAGCTTTTTTTTTTTTTTTGATAAGTAAGAATGTTATATATACGAAAGGCTACTCTATGCATGAAAAACATAGAGCAGACCCAGAAAATACAAGAAAAAGAAAACAAAGAAAAAACAAAAAAGAAAACCAACCAACATATTAATTATAAAGAGAAAGAGAGCTAAGGAAAGAAGGGAGAAAATCACTAGTCGTGAGTCCCCAAACCCTAGACCAATCAAAAAGAGTTCCACTAAAAGAAGCAAGCATCTGATCACTGGAACTATCCAAATCCTCAAAAGTTCGCTGATTCCGTTCCTTCCAAATACACCAAAGGATGCACAACGGAACTAAATTCCAAATCTGAGACGAGTGCTTCCCCAACCAATTCCACCAGCCAAAAAGCAAATCTGGGATCGATCTAGGTATAACCCAGGACAAACCAAAAGTATAAAGACAAAACTCCATAACCGATAAGCCAACTCACAATGAAGAAGTAAGTGGTCTACTGTCTCTCCACAATGGCGGAGGTCACGAATCCCATGTAGCTCCCTCATGGAGGTCACGAATTATTCCTTTATATGATAATGCAACTGATTTAATATTGTTTATCCTCTTCTGTGATGTTGCATCTTTGCACAAATTTTGTTGTTACTAAAATGAAAAACTAAAAATCGAAGGGATGACAGTATTTGGTTCACAATGTACATAAGCATAATGTTCCGAATTTTCCCAAGTAATAAAGAAATTATACTTAGATATGTGACACAAACAACCAGTTTGTTTTACTGCATATTTTCATAGCAAAAACCAACCTCATCATCAACTGCACGTATTTCCTAACAGAAACTCACCTCATCAACAAATATAATGACAGGAGCAAGCTTGCTAGCAAAGGAGAAGAGAGCCTTGGTAAGCTTTTCAGCATCTCCAAACCACTGTACCAAGTAACAAATTTGTAATTATCTCCTGTGCACAATAGAAAGATACCCCCCCCCCCCCCACTCTCATATATAAGGGGTTGCAAGGGCCATTTTGGCTAAAGCTAGTAATAATAATTTAAGAAGGAAAAGAAGAAAAGAATATGATTACTGCTTACAATGAAACCAGAAAAGGACACAGCCTTGTTTAAATAATATTCCACGGCATGTCCTCACAAATTATCAAAGAATCAATAATTTTCCAAATCAGTAATTCACACCAATGTTTTAAAAACCAGACCGGAGGCAAAACCGGATTTGCCTCCGGTTCCCGGTTTTTCCCGGTTTTAGCCCTTTTTTCCGGACCGTACACCCGGTTCAACCAGTCAGACCAGCCAGTCCAGTCTGGTTTTTAAAACCTTGATTCACACCATCAGATTTACAATTCCATCGGAATGGGCAGAGGCACCTCTAATCGTTCCTCATTTCAGCAGATATAATACTGAGAAGACTAGTTACATTGAATGATGCCATTCCTTTTCTATTTTTTAATAATTCTTTTGTTTGGGGGGGGGGGGGGGGGGGGAGGGGGATTTGAACCCTGGACATTTCCATCAAAAACACGGAAGGTGTCAATTGAACTATAAGACTCTTGGTGAATGATGTCATTCATAAAAATACTTTTTGTTCTAAAACCTGGATCAGATTTTTCAGGATGCAAAAGAAGAGAATGTAAATTAAATTCATCCATTGTTCATTGCCAAGAAAAAAAAAAAAAAGTACACTAGAAACACAGGAAAACACACACACACACACATACACAAATACCAAGGAATTTGAAAGAAGAATTTGCAACTATGCTTGTATGGATATCCAAATTCATTATAGCCAGCATGAAACCAAGTTATATGAACTTAATTACTCCCCATTCATCCCACAATAGCCAAAACAGCCCAAAAAAAAAAAAAAAGGAAAATAGCATCGGTCCTCGGAGGATGAAACAGCTATGAACTGGAACTGGAATAGGAATACTACAAAATTATAAGAAGCATTGCTAGTATTTAGATCCTAAACAATCTAGTATAATGTAGCATCTCCTTTTCTGCATACCTTTGATGTAAGAGTTGAACCAGTTATGCTGATAAAGTTCGCCCCAGCTTCTGTTGCAAGTGCCTTGGCAAGAAGGGTTTTCCCAGTTCCAGGAGGCCCAAAAAGTAATATTCCTTTGCAAGGCTAACAAAAGCATTCACAAAATCACATAATGGAAAAAGCACACCACAAATTCCATCCAACCCTGATCAAAACGCATAAAAGGAACAAATCAATACCCGCAACAAATTTCCATGGGAAAACAGTTCTGGTCTCCTCATTGGAAGAATAACAAGTTCATTCAGTGCCTTCTTCACATCTTCTAGAGCACCTATATCATCAAACTTGACACCAATTTCACCCGGGGGTACCACAGCTGAAATAAAGTTGCTCTCATACTCATCCTTTGCGATGTTCTGTCATCATTTATGTGTTAGAGGTGTACACAAGATACAAAGCCATTTAACATTTCTATTTGGATAGTAATTGATGAAACATGCCTTCAAACTCTGTGAGGGCTTTCGAGATATAGCTTCTTGCTCCTTCAACCTCAAAATCGCAGTTTCAAGGCTTCACGCACAAAAGAACAACAGTCAACTTCAAGGTTGTAGAAACCCAAATAATTTTTAGCGATGAAAAGAATCTATACCTTTCACGAGGTAGGTACAGTCTTTCCCCTTTTATCAACGGAAGATTACAGGAAGACAAGTAATGATTTTTAGCCCAGCCAACAACTTTCTCAGCCTCTGCAAATGAATTTGATAATGATGATCTTCAGATAAAACTGGCTAGTAATTGACAACAACACATCAGTAACCATTCTGCATGTGAAGTTATCCTGAGAGCTAAATCACAAGCCATACAACCATTTGATATTACAACACCTAGATTTTTGGGATTCGGACATTTTAACATAGAGAAAGTTAACAAATTCCAAGCAAACCTCCAACCCATTATCATGATAATACAAGTGCAAAGCACATATAGACCTATCAAACTACATTTTTTTAAATTTTGTTCCTTTATTTTTTTAGAGATATATATATATATATATATATATTAAGAAAACTAATACAAAAAATAACAGCTGGAACAGGCTGAAACAATATTATAGACCAAAACAGCCTCAGGGTAAGTGTACTGAATTGGTGGCTGGAATGGTAAATTCTGGATGCTGTAATGCTACAGACCTACAGTAATAATAACTTAGCAATAAACTAGACTTAAGGTGATATCCATGCTGTACTTAGGATGGTACTGCATTTAATTCCCATCTGTGCATTCATTCCTTATCTTATACCGTACAACCATGAATTTATCTACTTATTTTCAGTATTTGACAACACTATGATATTAAGAAAATAGGAATTATACCACTAAAGTTTTGTGTGTGTGCGTGTGTATGTAAGTTGTAGCCACAAGGGGAGGGAGGAGGAGAGATCCCAACTAGTAACCTCCGCTTCATGAGGTGTGGTCCCCAGCCAGCTACCCCTTGGGGTTGAAAATACCACTGCAGTTTCTTAACAAGCAGAAATTACAAAAGAATCTTCATTCTAGTTTCTTACTCTTTTTTGTCAATATCACACCATCAGTATTTACATGCAATAGGTCCATGCATGACAGCTCATGTTCCTCAAGAACCTGCAATACACAGCTTCAGAAATCAATAACAAAAATCAAATGGTGCAAGAACGTCAAAAACATGGGCACTGTAAAAATCATACCATTCAGAAGTGCACCTTAGTCCATCAGACATTACCAGTAAAGATTTATCCAAAATCCTCCCCCCACCCCCCCACCCCCCAAAAAAAAAAAAAAAAACTTCAAAACTTATTCCATACCTTATGCAATTCATTTAAATTGCTACGTGTTATCACAATCCTCCTGTCTTCTTCAACCTGTTTATGGAATGTTCTAAGTAGATCCTCCTCCTGCACAAAGCAAGGAAAGATCAAGATTATGACAACAACCAAAAAGTTACAACCCCAAAAAATTATATGCATTGTTTAAATGAACCAACTGGATTGAAAATTTTTAAAGTGAAAAATGAGGGCTCAGATGTGAAATAAGAGCCTCAATGGTCATACCCAGTGCACAAATCTCCCACTTTTGTCGAGTCTAAAAGTGGATCATGCTAAGCAGCCGCCTTACCCCCAATTTATTTGAGAGGATGATTTTCAGAAGTGACTTGCCGTTTTTGGTGGAAGGCACTTGCCATCGCACCAAGGCTCAACCTCAAAAGAAAAGCCTAAATGGGTTGTAGATAATTATACTTCCGTCCATACAATGTATAATTAAACAGAAGCATAAATTGTGATTTTACTTGAATATATTGTCAAGAGCACTAATCGCTCAAAATGGATGCCTTAAGTAGACACACCTTTCTTTCTTTTTCTTTTTTCAACAAGTGCCTTCAGTATACATCCAATTAACTAAAAATTTTAAAACCAAATGCTTGAGCCACTACTAGAAAGCTCAATTCAATCAAATATCACCCCCCCCCCCCCAACTGATCCTTTGACACCAAATTATATTATTGGATTTTTTTTCCCCTCCAAAACTTAAAAAATAATACTTATAATTCCAAGGAACCTAGCTAAATTGCAAACGCACTTAGAATGGAGTTCAGCAGGCTATACCCATAATAAGTAGCAAGTCCTAAAAAGGAACTACATGCTTTGGTTACATAATCACAGTGCTCCCACCAATGCCCTACCCAACTCCTACTTTAATAACCAGTTGTTTAAGATGCAATGAGCAATCAAATATTATATTTTGTACCAACCCAACACAGATAAAGGATGAATCCCAGGTCTACACAACATGCAGGTATCTCCATCATATGATCCAAATTGATATATGTTACAATTTCAATGTTGTGAGCCACAAAATATAGATTGGACCTAGACAAAAACTTGGCCAACTAGAATTTTGGGAGGCAACCAGAATCACTTTGTTTGCATCCTAATTTCCTTACAAAAAATTGTAATGCCAAGGGCCCGTTTGGTACATGTGTTTAAAAACTGAAAATTGTTGTTTAAAAATATTTGTGAAAATACATGTGGGTGAAAAGTGTTGAAATGTGTGAAATGTTGTTTAAAAACTAAAAATGGTTGTTTGAAAACACAAACCAAACGGGCCCCAAGTCTTCCAAAAACAGCAACAACAAATAAGAAAAAGTAGGCCATACATATTAATTAGCAGAACCCAACCAGTGAAATAATGCAAAGAAAGGCCAAAAGAAAAGCAAGGACGCAATGAGTAACAAAAAAAAACTGATTTTTCTTGGTCAGTTACACACTATAAATTATTGTTTTTCCTTTTTATTGGTACATTATACGTGCACCCAATAGAGCTTTGAACACACTGACCTCACCCTCCACCCATTCCTTTGGAAGAATGAAAGTATTATTTGAGCTAAAGCTCACACAGGCCACAGACACGCTGAGTTATGAACCAAAAACCTCACCTTCTACCTTGTTATTTACAAGAGTAGGTGAGATTTGAGCTGAAGCTCGTTGGCAGAAATAAGTAACAAAATATCATTAACATACTTATAAATAATATTACAATGACCTATTTTCTAGTATTTTAAATAACAAGTCAAACATTTACCTTAGGAGGATATATGCACAAAACATTATTGAAGAGCTTATATATTTCGTCATCACCAGATCTCTTGGTCGCCTTAAGACCCTCAGTAAGTCGCTTTAAAGGTAGAGGCTGGAAAATAAAAGTAATTCAATTTCACAACAATTATTACAACAATAGTATAAGTAGTTAAGATTAAATAGTAATAGTAACAGTTACAACACATTAAATAATAAGAATTTATAACTTGGATTTCAGAAAGAATGTGGTGGAAGTGCACCACCTAATACAAGACACAAAAAAGCATCGGTGTAAGTACAATAAATAGCTCCAAGTTACAGCCATGACATTTTATCATGCCAAAATACCATGCCACCAACACCAGGTACTCCAGCTTGATTCGTTACACATTCTATGAGAATGTGAATAACTAAATCTGCCTCCCAATAATGACTATCCATAAATTGAAGTGGAGGCACTCTTATAAAAATAATGTAGTGGAAGCAAACTATACAACAAATAAATAAAAACATGATCATCTATACAATAATAAGTTTCAAGTCATACATCCATGGGAATTAAGGGTAGTTTGGTAAATTTAGTTGATCAAATTTTGTAGGAGATCCTAAGTATCTTAGGTTGTATTTCTTTGAGTCCAAGTTAGTCTTTTATTAGTTATTACCTTATTAGCAATTCGTTTATTTCGATAGAAAACCTTGTGTAAAGATAGTTTTTCGTGTTTTTCAGTGTTTGGTAGTTTCAGAAAAAATAAATTAAAGGAAAACTATCTTTGGTCAACAAAAATAGAAAAAGTATAGCTTACTTTTAGAGATTGTTTTCCACTAAATTTTTTTGGAAAACTTTATCTCACAGCAAGCTAAACAAGGGAAGTTAGTAAAAAAATTTCAACTCATTTAAAGTTGAAACCAAATATAGGAAAAAGAGATAAAGTATTGAAGCACATTAGCCTTGTTGTTCTTATTCTCTCTGTTCACTCTTTTCTTCTTCTCATTCTTGTGGTACTGGACATGGATACTATTCATACAACATTGAACACCATAAACTTTGATCTTTTCCTTCTTCCTTACATCCCAAGTCAACCCTTCCTCTTATCTATCAAAACCATAAAACCTCACAGACGTCCTCTATCAAATAGCTATAACCTCATCAAACCCAAGTCAATTTTGAGCAATAAGTCTCTCTTTCTTCTACAACTCTAAACCCTAGATCCACAAATCACCCTAAACCCTAACCCACCATAAGCACATTTAAGACAAATTCCCAAGCTTGTCCTACATCAAAAAGGCATATGTATAGAATGGTCTAGGCAGAAGGAAGTTACATTATAACTTCCAAAGAAAGTGATTGCAAGGGACTTTTTGAAATCATAGTCTGTAACTCATAAAGCAATTCATTCCAAATTCCCAAGAGGGAACTTGCTTGTATAGTTGGAACCAGCCAAACTGTTTAATAGAAGTGTTCAGAAAATATTAAGCCAAAAAAAAATTAACTTAAAAAAAAAAATTAAATAAAAAATTTAAAAAAAAAAAAAAAAAATCTCAACTTTCAATGACATCCTCATTGAGAATCTCTCTACTGGACGTCTAGTAGTCCATTACTTTAGTTAGCATTCGAACTATAAGGTTTCAGCTAATTCCCAGCTTGCCTTCTAGGAAGCACCTACACGGATACAGGTGCAAGTGTGGGTACAAGTACGGTACGGCGACACGTCAATTTTTGAAAAAGTAAGATACAGGTACGGCAGGGATACGTATATTAATTAATTAATTATTAAATATATTTTATTTATATTTTCTATATATTGTTAAGCATTTTTTTTCATCTAATGTTAAATATATATATATATATATATATATCAATTTAAGAGCATTAATGGATAAAAAAGTGAATATATATCTATTAAATGATGTTTAGAAATTAGAATATAAAATTGAAAAAAAAAAGGCACAAGTTAAAAAAGTAATATAGACTTGATAATGAAATAAAAGGCACAAGTTAAATGTGTGTGTGTGTGTGTGTGTAATTCATATATCAAATTGGACTTGGGAGAAGGTCCAAGATTTAATAAGTTTGAGAGTTCCAATGCTTTGTCTCATGCCCAAGCCCACAAAACTAAAAAGAATAGATAAATCGTAAACAAGCAGAGAAACCAAACAAGAGAAACGAAAAGTCAAAAAAGAACAAAAGGAAGATGGAAGGACCAGAGGCGAAGAAGAAGATTTGTGTCTGCAATGAAGAAGAAGAAGAAGAATTGTGAAAAAGAAGAAGATCTGTGAAGAAGAATAAGAAGAAAAAGATCTGCGATGGGCTGGGGTTGTTCTTCAGGTGACCATACTAGGTTTGTTAGTTTGGGACTTTTGTTTTTAAGTTCTACCCCTCAAACAGCACATTTCAGGCTTTTATTTTAAATTAAGTCCTTTTTAATTTTTTTTTTTTTTTTAATTGTCGCAAGCTGTGTCCTGGTCGCATCCATGCCGTGTCCCGGCCATATCTGAATTATTAAAAAAAAAAAAAAAAAGTCTTGGACACGTGTGTAGCCGTGTCTGCGTCCGACACGGGTACGGCAACCATTTAGCCATATCTGGGCTTTCCAGCTAGCCTTGATCTCAGGGTCACCCTTCTACTTGACAATAAGAGCAAAGACATGCTTCAAATCTTATCAATGTCTTATTCAAGAAGCTTGCATTTGCAGTAGATTACTAACTTCAACAACAGTTAAACCATTTCATGAAGACTATAAAAGGAAAATAACAATAGTGACAGTTAAAACATGAAAAGTCAACAACCTATCTAGTTAGAGAATGTGTGTTGAGTGCCTTCAAAGGTTAGCAAGCATTACCAGCTTAGCGAGGCGCCCAAAATTTGGAAGTATCATTGTCTGTTGAACATCATAAAGAAAAATATAAGAACAAACTGACCACAAGTTATAACAGGCAATGAATGTCAACACACAGATATTTACATTTATGCACACAGCCTCAAACACATTTGTAAATATATATATATATATATATATAAAACTTGCTAATCAACATCAAACTCATGAAACTTACAAATTTTTCTTTCTCTTTCGACCCCGATTCAACTTTGTTCTGCCCACAGATCAAAACAACTGGACCTGATAATTGGTCAAACATTTCCTGCACTTTATGTACAAACTCCTTACGATTTGACTTGGGAACCGCCCTAGACAACCATTCAGAAGAGTCTGGAAAATAGACAATGAGAGGTTGCTTGGATCTCAAAACCTGAAAAGAAAAATCAAACATCAAGTGGTTAGGGAGCATTTCTTGAATCATTATAACATACATTATATATTTTTCCCTGTTTGAGTGTTCATTTCAAACAAGGTGTCAAACTCATCTGCACATATACCTCACATAAAGCCTCCATCGCGACGTAGCAATCTTCTGCCTGAGTGTCACTATCATGCTCTATCTCCTTAGCTGTGAATGAATAAAACTTGTCATTTTTTTAGAATGAGTAAATACACAGGCTAATATGCTGAAAGAAATCAAAAAGTTATCATCTCTATGCCTTACTTGCTGCTATAAGATTTTTGTACAAACCAGCAATAGAAACCCAACCTTTTGGTAAATTAGCTCTTAAAGCAAACATGCAGAGATATAATATACAACAAATTCAACAATCCTAAACTTAAGTTAAAATGCAGATAAGTACAAATTACACTGACAAATAATTCAGGTAAAACTAAGCATGAAACTCAGTACACAAGCAGACCATTTAAGCCTTTGGCAAGTCAAAGTGTGGCACCTCCACAAATTAACAGCTAGAACAGATAATTAGGTTAAATTAACAGGGACGCCTATATTTTAAGAAGAGTAATACAAAGACAAGATGAAAAATTGTAAGAGATTATCATTTCAGATACAACTGAAGCTACAGGATTAATGTCAAGTTGATTTGACCACCTTCCATAGAACAAATCCCCAAGCTAGGAAGAAAATTTAAGACCACAGAGGGAGAAAAACAACCCTTTCTCATATATCACAGAACAACATGAAAAGCATCAACTCATATGAAACAACATATTTCAAACTAATAGAACATATGTTTTACATGGACTTTTGTACAAATGGAATGACAACTGTACTACACTAGTAACAAAATTAAAGCTCAGATTATCTTCAGTCACAAGAAAAGGCCATAATAATATCCTTCCTTAGTTCAAATAAGGGAGGATCCAAATTGTCAAATAATCAATGCGCAAACAAAACTGGTCAAAATAATGATGCAGGAGATGGCATTTAAAACCATAACTACAGAGTATGGTCAACTTATTGCATGTAGCTTCCTCCAGGGGAATAATAAATGCTCAGGTGATTTTTCTTTGGTAGCATAGAATTTTCTTCTTCTTTTTTTTCTTTTTTAATAAATGATTTTTCTTTCTTAAAAAATAAAAACTCTAGTACAAAAGATATGAGTCTCTTAAAGAATTAGAATTTAAACACGGAGATACGTGTGTTGCATAGGTACCATCCTTTCATAAGTCATGAATTCAATTGGAACTTTTAACAATTACCCATCATTTGATCATTAACCATCAATCAACAAAACCAAAATGGTTCTGCTAACAGAATACCTTTATAGGATGAGCATCATTGTCTAAAATCAAGTAAATATAAAAATAAAATAAAATAAAAACACAACAAATTTAAGACAACCAAACATATCATAACTGCCAGTTCATCCACATCGAATTGAATGATGCATGCCAGCCAGAGATAAGGAATTGAAAAAATAAATAAATAAATAAAACTAAGTACCATCTATCCAATATATTGGGGGTTTTGAAGATTCTTTTTCTTTCTCTTCTTCTCCATCATTAGCTTTTTTTTCACTAATATCCAAAATGACAGCAACTCGATCACCATTCACCTCATATACCTCCCCACATTGGCCATTTGATAAAGGCCTGGAAAAATGCCAAACTTTGATTAATGATTGTAAGAAGATTTGATATTATGAATCTGCTTATAATAAGAAAAGAAGCACTTGGAACAGTGCTAAATTTTGTTGCCTAAAACAAATGACATAGATTTATGATGACACCAAAAATCAGCTCCACAAAAGAGGGGAAAAAAAAGCATAGACTAAGATCTACAGAGTTTTAACAAGAAAATCAAGGTATGTGCTTATATGAATGTAGATGTACCCCACCATATTAGTATTCTTTGTTTTCGAGATTGTCTGTATCAACATAATTATAAATGTATCCTCTATCAATATCTATGCTTCACTAAAAGTATTGGTTTTCGGTGCCATGTTTTATTATACACATTTAATATCAGAAGTTCACTCAAAAATGTCAAAAGTATGCATATGTGAACTAGATGTATCCCCACAGAAATCACATAGTAACCCACAATGGTATGTACAGATATCATGTGAAAAAATAAAAATAAAAAAATAAGAAGATGATTCCCAAAAGTGTAAACCATTTAAGTGTCAAAAATATCAGAAATTCACTCAAACAAGATTTTGACAAGTATACTGCTTTTGCATATCCCCCATTGTACCATCAGTTCTTTGACATACATAGAATAATACATTTAAGAGATTTAGACGTCAATGCATTTCACTAAACATCTTACCTTGAAAGAACATTAGACAATGATCACTTTTCTCAAAGAACAAAAAAGATGATCCAGCAGAAAAAGAAATATGGTAAACTATAGATAGCTCTCAATTCAAACCTCACCAAATCTCCTATTTAACTTGACAAATGCATGATCACTTTCTGCACCTACATGAAAAATCTACTGTTGCCATCAACAACTCCGCCAGGCCAAGAGCCTTGTTGCTCAACTGGTACCTCCTGGCATTTCCAACAGAGACTGACATTAAGCGGAAGCTGGCTGGGTGGAAGAAGCTGTATTTGTCGAAAGGTGGAAGACTGACGTTACTTAAGAGTACGCTATCTAGCCTTCCTACTTATTATTTGTCTCTTTTTACCATTCCATCGCATGTGGCGAATAAGATTGAGAAGATGCAAAGGGACTTCTTGTGGGGAGATTCGAAGGCTCACTTGGTGGGGTGGGATAAGGTGTGTGCTCCTAAGGCGAACGGTGGTCTGGGTGTTAGGAAAATAACCACTTTCAACAAAGCCTTACTAGGAAAATGGTTATAGCGGTTTGGGGTTGAGGAGACTCGTCTCTGGAGGAGGGTTGTAGTTTCGAAGTTTGGGGAAGAGTGGGGGGGTTGGTCTTCTAAGCTGGGCAGGGGTGCCTATGGGTGCGGTTTATGGAGAAGTATTCGTAAAGGTTGGGAGGTGTTTAGTAAATGCATTCAGTTTGAAGTAGGGGTGGGGGATAGAGTGAAGTTTTGGACAGATAGGTGGTGTGGGGACTTACCACTCCATCGATCCTTCCCATTAGTGTATGGGATTGCTTCTAATAGAGAGGCATCGGTGGCCTTGTCTCTCGAAAGGTTGGGATGGAGGCTCAGAGAAGCTGGAATGTTCGCTTGTTAAGGGACCCTAATGATTGGGAGATGGGTGAGGTGGATGAATTCCTCCGTACCTTGGGTTCTAATTTGCCTCGTTCTGAGCTTGGAGACCGTATGAGGTGGACGTTGACAAAGAAGGGGGATTTTGATATCCGCTCTTTCTACAACAAGTTTCGTTGTCCTTTGCCTATTATCTTTCCTTGGAAAGGTATTTGGAAGGTTAAGGCTCCTCCGCGAGTCTCTTTCTTTGTTTGGACTGCGACTTGGGAGAAGATTCTTACAGGTGACATTCTGAGGCGTAGAGGAGTGGCTTTTGTTGACCGGTGCATTATGTGTCGTAGTAATGGGGAGACGGTGAACCATCTACTTCTTCATTGTGAAAAAGTTTATCTGCTGTGGAGCTTGGTTTTTAGAACTTTTGGGATCTCATGGGTTCTGCCAAGATCGGTTGCAGATACGCTTTTTGGTTGGTGGAATTGGTTTGGAAAGCATTCTTCTAGCATTTGGAATTTAGGTCCTTTGTGCCTTATGTGGTGTATATGGAGGGAGCGGAATTGGAGAACTTTTGAGGATACGGACAAATCCGATAATCAGTTGCTCGCTTTCTTCAGTGGCTCCCTTTTTGATTGGACTAGGGCTTGGGGAATCACCTCTAGTGACTCTCTCCCTTTGTTCCTTAATTCTCTGCTCTGTACTTAGTTCTTTTGTTGGCTTTTGTTTGTTTTGTTGCTTTTTCTTGTTGTTTGTTTCCTCCTCTGTAATCCTTGCTCTACCTTTTGTTTTTCATGAGGTAGCTCTTTGAATATACATCTTTTTACTTATCAAAAAAAAAAAAAAACCCTCCACCCTCATTGTAACTATCAAATAAATAATTAACCACTCCACCAGAATCACCCTCTAAAAAGGCCATTATAAAATTCCCAGGAAATAGCAGTCACTTAACTTGGTTCAGAAATACTGACACAACCACTGTACTAAAAAGTGCACCAAATAATCGATTTTTTTTTTTTTAGTTTTATGTATTCCAAAATTTTAAGTAGGTGGAATTTCTAAGAAACTATCAATATCTGATTCTTATAATACTAATTAGATTCTTTAACAAAAGCATGCCTTTACAGGATCTTTTATTTTTGAGCTCTTACACACATGCAAAAATACATAGGTGTGCATGCATTTGTTTGGTGCACTGTTACTGTTCACATCACTATCCACAAAGCCCCTGAACAGTAACAAGACTCTTTTCTCATTTCTTTGCTACTGCAAGTGAAACCAATTCCTTTCCCCTACCAGAAACTAAAAATAGTATATATTTTCCCTACCAAACCAACAAAAATCAAACTTGATTCATGGTACAAACCCCAATCCTTTCTTCTAAAATCATACTCTATTCTAAATCCCAAATTCTCCACAACACTTAGATTTTCCCCAAATCTGTCCTGTGTCACACTGCACTGGAAATAACTTAAATATAAGGAGTATACAAAAATTTACTATCTATCGATGGGATATATAATATTGTGGGATTTATTATTTTGTGTAACGGTTGCATACAAGATCCCTCCCACAAGGGGGTGGATGGACCCGACAAGTATGGGACCCACCCCAATGTGAGAGAGAGATGTATACAACCGTTACACAAGATACCACCTCCTATTGATGGACATACATAGAATGAGAGTTAAACTTCTTGAAATACTACAGCCAACATAAACATCAATAGAAAAAACTACTGAATCTTTAAGGTACTTCTAACTAATCTATTTCCACATCACTGGATGACAGCTAACGACCATCAAAGAGACAACTAGATCCTCAAGAAGAAAAACCATCTACCACAAAAGTTCCATGAAAATGCCAAGAGTTTTTCTTGTATACATCAAGACAACTTACCAACCCACCTGCCAAGAATAATGGTATAAGCATTTTTTGGACCCTCAGATGTTGGTATCTTCCCCAATATGATCCTGTTATAAATTATATATGTCGATGTCAGGTGAGGGCATACTCAGTATTCACAGGTGAAGAGATCATGCTAAAGGGTTTCAAAAGATAGATCACAAATATGACCCTCCCACACAGCATGTTAGTCATTTGTCACAATATTCAAATCCAACCAATTAGTAGAATAGCACTCTCTTGTTTCCACATGTTGGTAAATTCATGGTTCCTCCTTACAAGATCCCCACCCTGGGGTGAGGCAAAGTGGCAAACATAAAATGAAATACAGGAAAGTAAATTCCAGCAATAAAATCAAGGAATATACAGTCACTTCACAACAGGCAAAGAAAACTTTGCAGTTTGCACAGAGGAAAATGTGTCAAATAAATGATAAACAATGCCCAAATGGTCAATGTTTATTGTTACCTATTCAATGATGACGTCATATCAATATTAGGAACCGTGTAAATTATTATTGAGCACCAGGGTTCTGTATACCCTTTTTTTTTATGGGCAAGAATAATTTTATTAGAGATATGCTACTTCACGTACAAAGGACACAAAGAAGCTCCTCTTTACAAGATCCCCACCCTGGGGGGAGGCAGACAAAATGAAAAATAGGAAAGTAAATTCCCGCAATAAAATCAAGGAATATAGTCACTTCACAACACGCAAAGAAAACTTTGCAGTTTGCACAGAGGAAAATGTGTCAGATAAATGATAAACAATGCTCAAATGGTCAATGTTTATTGTTACCAATTCAATGATGACGTCAATATTAGGATGTGTTAAATTATTATGAAGCACAAGGGTTCAGACGTTCTGTAAACCTTTTTTTGATGGGTAAGAATAATTTTATTAGAGAAAGACTACTCCATGTACAAAGGACACAAAGAATCCTAAATAATTACACCAAGAAAAAATTATATACAAAATCACAATGAATCTATAAATGATGCGACTATAAAGATTCAATGACACTACTTAAAGCAAAGGCATCCATATAGTTGAAGAGAACCTACCCCAACAGCTCGGAAAAATCCCCAGCCTCAAGAAAAACGTGATTAGAAATCGATAACATTCTGTGACTTGACACAGTACATCTCTTTGTGTGAGTGTGTGTGTATGTGTCTGTAATAAAACATATCTGGGATCTACTTCTTCTAAAGAATGAAAAAAATCTACAAATTAAATGCAATTAGGTTCATATATAAAGAGACTTACCAAACTTTTGAGCCTTATTTGAAGATATAAAAATGGTTCCTTTTTTAGAACTTCAATCTTCTCTATCTACATAAAGCCTATAGTTATATTGACCAGCCAAAATGAACAATTAATTTATCTTGATTGCCTAACCAATGGCCTGTTGTCACACAATGTGGGATAGGCACAGAGGAATAAAATACCCAGGTCCAAAAAACTACATGGATAAAACCTTTGTCTTCCTTTTCAGAATTCCTATTATATTGAACAACATTGTGATGATTCAAAACAATGGGATTTAAATCAAATTTGGCTATACACCAAATATGAAATTTTAAGATTTTGGATTCTAGTATTTTATATGATCAATAAGATTTCATAAAGCAAATATGTATTGCAATACATAGAAGAAACACCAACTAGATTCAGAAGTGAACTCCAATATTTGAAGAAACTAAACCTTAAATAAATGAAGGTATAATGGAGAAAACACAGACAAGGATCAACTTATGACCTGTTATCCGCTTCAATGTTTACAGATGGCCCAATGTATTTCACCCGATCTCCTGGGAAAAGATGAAGCAAGAAAGTAATTCATTAAAGCAATTGAAAAAAGACTATAATTTTTTTTTAATAAAAAAAATAATAATGTAAAATATTATTTTCGATTTAGCTGCAGTAAGCAGATCTTAGCTAACACCAAAAACACCATGAGAACCCAACACCAGACCATCATCTCATCAACACTGGCACCTCCAACATAAAATCCAACACCACCACCACCACTTTTTTTTTTTTTTTTTGATAGGTAATAAGAGTTTTATTTATAAGAAAAGTACAATGTGCTTACAATAATAAACACACTGCACTTGAATCGAATACAATCAAATCAAAGGGAAGAGCAAACAAAAATAAGGAAATCAGACATGGAAATACAATGCGTAAAACCCCAAATACAAGACCACTCAAACAAAGTTCTAGCTAGCAAAGACTTCAAAAGATCAATAGGTCTCTCAATGTCCTCAAATGTACGGCATTGCGTTCCTCCAGATTAACCACATAAGACACGCCAGTACCACATAAGACACCACCACCACCACGTTATTATTTACTTCTAGACAATCGCACCAATTTCAATCATTCCAAGACCCCCACATATGTTGATACCGACACTACAAGCTCAATGTTCCCAGTAACCTCCACTTCAATCATTCCAAGACCCCCACATATATCAATACCAACACTACAAGCTCAATGTTTCCCAGTAACCTCCACTTTCACAACTACCTCCTTTGCATACACATATACACGTGACAAAAAGTATGATGAAATGAGCATTCAAGGACCAGATTCTAACCCTCAGTATTACTTGAAAAGCATACCAAGCCATAAGGGAATAATATGTGCCAAGGGATAATAAACTTCCTCCCAAGGGAGGAAGTTTAAAGGAGGAAGTCCAATTTTTTTTTCTTGCGTTCTTTGTACAATTGGCTGTCTGTGATGTGCGGTCTTTCCTTTTCCCCGCTCATTAAATTTTTGGATTAAGGCCCTTTTCATTGATTTTACTAATCTGTTTTAGTACACTTCCTGTGTACTCAAGAGGCATGTAAACCATTTTTTTAATAAAATTTATCTTTACAGATCAAAGATACAATTTTTTAGCTGTCCCCTATTTACTAACAGATACCAGCAGCGCACCGAAAATTTTAAGATAAGTAAACAAATTCATAGAGCGCAAGGGGCCCATGTTCACAGGAAGTATACAAGAGATACACCAATAAATCATGAAAAAATGAAAAGACCTAGAAATTCTAATAAATTTGAAAAAGAAAAACAGACACTAGGAGCTATCCATTCATAAAGGGTGTTCAATAGTAGTAGCTTCAACTCCACCAGTAGCACACCAAAAAATGATAAGACCCGGATATAAATTGTATATGGCAACATTTTTCCTTTCTATTTTTTCCCCAAGGGTAAGACATGGTGATACAGGAGCAAAACCAAAATTATTTTAGAATTTACATTTTCAGATTTTTGTATTTTAGAATTTTTCCTTTCATAGGAAATTGGATAATTGTAGACTTTTATTTGGATAGGGAATAGATTTGAGATTAGATAGGGATTAGTATTTGGGTTAGTTAGGATTAGTTTTCATTAGCTGTTATCTTTTATTTCTTTATTTCCTAGAAGCTCTAACTCTATATAAGAACCTGGTTTATTTGTATTTGAGGAGACGATTGATTGATTAATGATATTTAGATTGGATATTTTCCAATAGTTGGGTGCTGATTCCTTACACCTTAGGTGCTGATACCTAAGTTTTGCTTGGTGCTGATTCCAAGCGACCCCTAAGTGCTGATTCTTAGGGTTTATCTTTTAGTTCTCTTGATTGCCCTGCATCAATCAAAGCATATAGATCCACATTCAAAAAAAAAAAAATTCATCGTCATTTCCCACTGCAGGAAACCCAGCCAAACAGAAAAGCAATCACCCACCCATCAAAAAACCATCCTGCCCCCATCACCCCAAAAAATAAATAAACCCAATCTTTAAAAAAAAAAAAAAAAAATACAGCCCAAAGCATATCAAGCCCAGAAGCCAACTTGTGAAGCCCACTATATTAGTTTGAAGCTATGGAAGATAGTGCAAGTCTATGGCCAGTCCCAGTGACACCTCCACTCTGCATGTTCAGGTTCAATTATCAATTTTCTGTAGAGATTTGTTATTTTAGCGCACAATGGTGGCAGTCCAACCACCTAATTTTTATGGATATGAAAATCAAGACCCATGGATTTTCAAATTTTGGATATTTGAGGTGGAACAATTCTTTGAACATGTGCATTTATCAAATGACAAACAAAAAATGCAGTAAGTCAAAACAAGAGTTGTTGGTAGAGCTTTAGAATACTGGAATCATTACAAGAGCCTTCACTTTAGATGCCATTGGTCTAAAATTGCTTGGGAAAGAACGAAAGATCTTTGTATTGAATTTTTCCCACAGTATTTTTGCAAGGATCTACGTCAACCTTCTCATGGAAATTGCAATTTACAAGATCAATGAACAAGTATAAGGCAGTGCAACAATGCTCAACTCACTCATGAAGAATCTTCCATACACCAAGACTTGGGAAATCTAATGAAAACTTGGATACTCAAATGAAGGGAAATCAAGTACCACCTAAGCTTGATGTTGACAATGAAGTGCAAGTGTCAACCAAAGCATCAATCTTCAAGCATCCAGAGTGTATAGAGCTTAAACAACAAGAAGTCTATATATAGAGTCCTCCATGGTGCATGTAGATCTACAACTTGATAACATGGAAAAGGTTGATATTATGGTTCAAGATAAGTTTGTGCCAATTCCACACATTGAATTTTTAATTCCAGAAGTAAACAATGTGGAAATCAAGGTCTTTCTATTCCATGTGCTTCCCAAGATGATTCATGAATTGACGCAAGTGATCCTAATTCTTCAACACTTCAAAACTCAAGGTCGAGTTTTCTCCAACTAGGAGAGTATGATGCAAGAGCAAAACAAAATTATTTTCGAATTTACATTTTCAGATTTTTGTATTTCTCTCATAGGAAATTGGATAATTTTAGACTTTTATTCGGATAGGGATTAGTATTTGAGTCAATTAGGATTAGTTTTCATTAGTTGTTATCTTTTATCTCTTTATTTCCTAGAAGCTCTAACTCTATATAAGAGCTTGGTTTATTTGTATTTGAGGACACGATTGATTAATTAATGATATTTAGATTGGAGATTTTCCAATATTTGGGTGCCAATACTTGACACCTTAGATGCTTATGCCTAAGTTTTGCTTGGTGTTGACTCCAAGCAACCCCTAAGTGCTGATTCTTTGGGTTTATCTCTTAGTTTTCGTGTTCTTTTAGTTTCTCTTGATTGTCCTGCATCACATGGGAATGAATCTCAGTAACTGAAAAGGCAAAGCATGTAGTTCTCAAAAAGAATCTGAATGAGAAGCAAAAACTATAGATGCACTGCTTAGGCATCTTGTGATTTGAAATCATCAGATCAAGTAGCATGGACTTGCAGGCTGCTTGTACATAATTCTAGCATGGACTTGCACACTGCTTGTACATAAGTTTCACATTCCTTCTTCATTTTCCTGATTATAGGCATTGTGTACAATAACACATTAACATGCATTACAGAAACATTCTTAAACCGCTGTCTATTACTAAAGTCAATCTCACTAAGCCAAAGAGATGGAGCTAGTAAATAACAATATTCCTATTAAAAAACGTAGAACAAAAAGTTAAACACATACACACCAAAGTGAAAAGAAAAGGGAGTAAGGCAAGCAGGGAGATAAATACATACATCTAACATAACGATACATACATCATGACACACATAGAGATACATATAAAACACATGTATGTGCACATGTTTGAACGTCTCAATTGCATGAATTGCAACAAAATTCAACTCAAACAAACTTGAAAGTAAAAATTATATATCAATCTGGTCCACTTTCCACTTATCAAAGAATCAATTGAGACAACTTTTTATTCAGTGAAGAGATGAGGATCTTAAACAAACTTGAACCTAGTTATCTCCCTCTCTCCCGGTAATAAATTTCCCTCTATTCTTTTTGTGGTAATGTGAAGAAATAGATGGAAGGAGACCTACACAGCAACAGCTAGATATCAGAATTCAGCTGGTCCGGCACAAAATATAAAAGTTCCAGTTTGAAGAGAGATATAATGGAGCTATTTGGAACAACACTAAGAAGGGTTGGAAGAGTTTTAGCTTTTAAAAGGTTTGTGAATCTCAAGGTGGAAGATGGATCCTTATAGATTCTAGCACCCATGGTGCGGGTGGATTACATCAAGGGACAGGTTTCTGGAGCTTTTTCGTATTGCTAGTCACAAGGATGCTTCTGTGGCAGACATTCTATCCTTTGTAGGGGATAGTTACCAATGGGATTTTAGTTTTGTTCGCCCAGTCCGTCCAGGATTGGGAAACAAAGTTGATTTCGTCTTTTATGGATCTAATTTATTCTGGGCAGAATGGATAGGGTTTGTTGGACTCCCTCCACTCAAAACGTCTTTGAGGTTAAGCCCTATTATGGAGTGTTAAGCTTGCCCCCTCATTAGTCTTTCCCTTGGAAGAGTCTGTGGAAGCCTAACGTTCCAATAAAGGTTAGGTTTTTCCTATGGGCAGCAGCTTTGGAGAAAATTCTTAGACAAATAACCTTCAGATGTGGAGAATAGTTGTTATAGATTGGTGTTGCATGTGAAAGAGGGGTGGGGAAACCATTGATCATGTACTTCCCCATTGCACGGTAGCTCGAGCTTTGGTGCATGGTTTTTTAATTGTTTGGGGAGTATTTGTGATATGCCAAAAGGTGTTGTGGAGCTTTTAGGTAGTTGAAAAGGCAAGTTCAGCAAGTGTTGCAATGCTGAGATTTGGAGTATGATTCCCCATTGCCTCATGTGGGTTATGATTCCCCATTGCCTCATGTGGGTTCCTTGGCAGGACCGCGGGAGAGGAATGCTCGGACTTTTGAGGGTTGTGAAAGATCTATTTGTGACCTAAGCTTTTATTCCATAAGACTATCGAAGTACTTTTAGCATTTAATTTTGGTGTACCATTGTACACTTCCTGTGTATATGGGTGGCGCCCTTCTATCCTTTTCATTTTAATGAAATTTAAATATCAGAAAATCAAGCTAGATGAAAGTTGTTATAGCCAGGCTTCAACAGGGTCTTATACCAAATCCTACAATCTATTCTCAAACTGTTTGTTCACACTTTGAGCATTACCCACCTTTGACAAATCTTTTGACTAAAACACACACATGCCTCCACACACAAATTATAATGTGGATTTAGATTTTGTGTCAAATACCATATACTTATCCCACACATTTGGAAGAAATTAAAAAAATACGATATTGAGTAACAAAACAAGCACATTACAGTACATGTTAGTTTTATCATGAAAATACCAAAAACATATTACCTTTCTTAAGTGGCCGTTTGGAGTCATCAGAAGACTCAACAGCCTCAGACTTTGACAACTCAGGGGTACTCTCAGAATCTCCAGAAACCCTCTGCCACAAACATAATTCCAAAATGAAGAGTAGATCATAGAATGTGGTCCATATCAATTACTGAGATTCCCTAATTCTACTGCAAGTGATTCAAGACCATGCAAAAGCATAACAAAGACTTCCAATTACAACAAAACAACAGTGAAAGGAATTCGTGAGATCATTACTTTGAATTAATAAACTATAGCAGAACACACACATTATGAATATATGCAACCAAAAGACATTACATGATAATAATACCCCATTAATCTGTCTTCTTCACAAACAGGGGTCCTAAATTTCTTGTAGTTATTGAAAGAGAGAAAAAGGCAAGCCAGAAATATTTTAATCAAATTTCTACTGCACACTTGACTACAATGGACAAATAAAATATAAAATAAACACTTTCAAATTTTAGTAATTACAAAATCCTCAAATCTTTCAGTTCTTAAAATGTTAGGACTAAAAACACAATTCAAATTCCAGTAATTACAAAATCTCCATCTCTTTCAGCTCTTAATATATTAGGAAGAGAAAAACTTTTGACAGAAATTAACTTTAAACAGACCCATAGTCCAATGGCATGACACACCTGATATTTAAAGTGTTACATCACATTAAATTTTCAGCTATGGCAAACAGAATACTGCTCAATATTGAACCTAAGTACCCCCCCCCCCCCCCAAAAAGCCAATACCTTTTCAAATTCTTCAAGACTGTGCGGAATAAGCTTCTTGAGGGCTGCTTCAGCGGTTGCTTGCACATCAATTTCATCATTATCACTACCATCTGCACTTGCCTCACCACTGCTAGTCCAATCTTCTTCATTTGTCGCATCATTTTCATCATCAACCTCTGATTCCGAAGTACACTCCTCCCCAGATTCTGCATCATCATCTGATTCAGACTCTGATGCACAATCATCACCAAAATCCTGCTCCAATTAAACAGAAAAAACAATCAAAACATCCAATTATGATAAACAGAGTAAAGAATTGATTAGCATAAAAAAATAAAAATAAAAAAAACTATCACTGATCTTACATAAGGAGCAAGAACATTGCTGTCAAGCACCAGTAGGGGAACTTGTAGATCACGTGCAAGCGCTCTAACTAATCTCTCACGGTAAAGTTCAGTGCCTGTACAAATATTATATTCCTCCTTCTAATAAGAAAATTTATACACAAGCAGTTGTCTTGGAAAATTGGATGGGGTCAATGACCAACCTGGAACACTCTGAAGCAGTACTCTTCCGCTTGAAGACGTCAACCGAGCACCAAAAGAAGTAGTGAACTTCTTATGTTTCAAATGAGAAGCAGCACATTCCACCAAAAGATTTTTGGTGTGTTCACTATAAGAGCAATTAAATAAAATTACTAAGAATATCCTACACTCAAGATTCAAAGTAATGTCAAAAGATATGAACATGTAGTAATTACTGAATGTAATAAGGAAATGTCTCCCAGGATACTGTAATCTTCTCCCACGGCACAATCCTACGCAAAAACTCCGTTTTGAACTTCTCACGCCTAGTCAAAAAAGGTGATTCCTTCTTCTTATTCTCAATAGCAAGCTTCTCATTGCTAAGCCACTCCCTTTGATCCTGTTCCCCAAGTCGAGCGTGGGCATCAAAACGATTCACATCCTCCCTAACTTTTTCTCGCCGAGTCTTTCCCTTATCAATATTACTCCCATCTTTGACAGGTATGTGTTCCTCCTCGCTTGTGTTCCTTCCATCACCTTTAGAACTATAAACACGTAACTGACTACTCTTTAAAGACGTACTTAGCCTTCCATGTAAACCACTGTAACTACTACCACCTAAAAGACCCTGAGATGTAATAGAATCTAAAAAATGTCTTCTAATCATACTATTATGTGAAGAGCGGCTCCTCGCTATAGGTGCACGACTCAGAGACTGAGAAGAAGCACGATCCACACAGTTTGGCCTAGTAAAATCTTTAGACGGCTGAAACACTGAACCCCATCTCCGATGCCCACAATTTAATCTCCTTGCATACATCGCCACCTCTAATTTTTCAACTCTAGCTGCGCCACATTGTACACACTCCCATTAGTTTAACACTCAATTTTTTTTTGTCTGAAAATTCAAAATTCAACCCATTACTCAGATTGGTTGAAATAAATAAATAATTCTGATTGGTTAAACTTTGTAGATATAGGCATAAAACACATATATACACACATCATTGAAAGAAAGAAAAAAAGCATTTCTTACAAAATGCATTCAATGGATTTTGCATTTTCTGTTTCCCTTTTTGTGTATAATAATTTATAAATAACACATGCGAATCTAATTATAGAATCAACCATATGGTATCATATTTTTACGATTGGTTTGGAAAGAACAACGAAGAGTTACAAAGAAACTTGAGAATGTTCAAAGACGCAGGTAAAAATATTGGATTCTTTATTATCTGCTTCCTTGGTTGGTCATGAGAAATAGCGAAGATAAAGGGTTAAGGGAAAGAAAAGGAAGATACATACCTTGTTGTGTGAAACCCTAGATTTGGTCAGCGGGCCATAAAAGAGGAAAAGAAAATTAGTACTTAGTAAAACCAAAAGAAGGTGCGAGACGTGAGGAGCGGAGAGGAGGCCTCAGTACTGGATATATCATCTATATATATATATATATATATATATAAAATATTATAGGATCAATTTTTATGACATCGTATTCATTTTCATGCGTGGTTGGGTTGTGTTGTGTTGTGTTGTGTTTTTTCTTTTTCTTTTTTTGTTTGACAGGAATGTGTTATGTTTTGTTGTGTGCTAAACTGGTTGTCAAATATTAGAAATAAAAATAAAAATTTATAGTGTTTCAAGCTACACAGAACTACTACTAGTATTAGGTAAGGTTCGTCTAGGTTTGATGCAGTTGTCCATTTTTGGTTTTTCACCGGTCAACTCTGGTCCATTGTAAAGGCCCATTAATATGTTGAAATAAAATGTGCCTTGCAAACAAAATGATGAGAAGGACCCTTTAAGGTATTTTCTTTTTCTTTTTCTTTTTCTTTTAAGATAAAAATGCAAATTGCACAAGTTAAAGTATGATCAGTTATCATTGAAATATTTTCAAGTATTTGGTATGACAAGTAAAATTTTTCAAACAAACCACCAAAATCGATGGCTCAACCACGAAGTCAAGTGTCGGAGGTTCAATGATTGGACCACCGAAACTAGTAGCTAAAACGATGGCTTCAATGACTAGACTACTAACAATTACTACCGTAAACGTGTTTTCGATGACCAAACTACCAGTGCTAGTGGCCATAAACGGTGTCTCTGGCCACTAAAATGACCACTTTGGCTATCAAAAGCCGACACCAATGGTTGAAACAACGTTTTTGGTGATTGGACCACCAACATCGGTCATCGAAATGGCATCTCTAGGGACTGGATTACCAACATTGGTCGTCGGAGCAACAACTTTGCCCACCCCACCAAACTAGTGAACTAGCTACCAAATGGGGTGAGGGGAAGCTATTGTATGTTTTTGTAAAATGTTTGTAGAGGAACAATTTTTTTCACATGCCACATGTCCTAATTTCATTTACCCACTCACCAAAAAATACCCATATAGGCCCCACTAATTATTTTGGGCCCGCCACAAATATTTCTCATATCATTACCAAAATTGAGCCGCAAAATTATACCGTCTCTTTAAAAGCCCAAATCCAATTATCATGTTGGCAAAACCCAAAAAAAAGCCCAACAAATATATTATATCCCAAGGGGAAAAATGCTCTAACACCTTTTGAACTTTAGTATAGTGGCTATTACACTCTCCTAAATTTTTATTTTGATCAATTTACTCCATGAACTTTATACATGTGCCAAATTAATACCTTAGTCTAACTGCCATGAATATACTAACAGCAAGGGCACGTGAGACTCATGTTCAGTTTAAAATATCAAAATCAATTTGAGAGAGAGAGAGAGAGAGAGAGAGAGAGGGAGAGAGAGGGAGAAAGGAAGATCAAACAAGAACCACAATGGCATCCCTCCAGCACTAGAACTAGAGTTCTTTATCCTGTTATCGAGACCATAGACGCAAGTTTATACAATGATATAATATTAAAAAAAAATACGATGATATTTGCTTAGAATAAACATTTGGCAACCATTAGAAAAGATTTCATGCTAGTAAAATTCCATTGACATCTGAGTCATCTAACCTCCATCCCACTATGAGCTACTAGTTACAAATCGAGTATTATAATGGTCTTTTTTTTTTTTTCCTACGAACAACCTCTCTGATAGAGAACTTCAACAAATGCTCTCAAAATCCTTGCAGGTTTTATTTCGTTTCATTCATATCATATCTATCCCCCTTTCAAAGTCCATCCCAGTTAAGTCCAACTTGCTAGTCATGATTCTCATCGGAGAGTTCAACTTCCACTTAAATCCATATCTTCTTCAACCATTCACACTAACACCCTAATCAAACCAATTTCACAATAAATCCCAAATTTTAATTTACGAATTCTAACCTTATAAACCCAAATCATTCAAATTCGCATCAATCAACCTCAATCTTTGGTTTCAATCCCAATTTAAACTACACATGGGTCTCACGTGTGTTTGCTATTAGAATATTAATGGCAGTTAGAGTGAGGTATTAATTTGGCACATGTATGAAGTTTATGGAGTAAAATTTGCCAAATTAAAAGTTTAGGGGGTGTCAAAACATTTTTTTCCCTATCCCAAACCCATTTATCTCGTTACCAAAACCCTAAAAGTCCAGCAAATCTATTACAAAGCTAGTTACTATATGACACCATTAAAAGCCCAGGAGAAACACCTTGACTAGCAACGTTTATCAAATCCCAAGCCTACACCTGGCAATATTTTACAAAAGCCCAAATATTATTAAAAACCCAAGTACTATTCTTGGCAATATTTTATTAAAAGCCCAAATACTATTAAAAGCTCAAGTACTATTATTGGCAATATTTTATCAAAAGCTCAAATACTATTAAAAGCCCAAGTACTATTCTTAGCAATATCTTATCAAAATCTCAAATACTATTTTGGCAATATTTTATTAAAAGCCCAAATACTATTTTGGCAATATTTTACAAAAACCCAATACTATTTGAAATCTAGCTTAGGGTGACACAAATTGCCCTAGAAACCTAGATACTAGTAGTAGATAACCAAAATCACTAGCCCTAATACATGTACTAATCTCATTGGCTAAGGACAATCTAGTATTTAATACTAAGTCAGAACCTCCAACTGACATTACCTGAAATAGCAAATATTTCTTAAAGCTGGACATACCATTCTTGGCCAAATCCTAGGATGGATCTTATGAAGATTTATTGCTAATTGGGACAAGTTTTAGCTGAGATTCTTTGCTAAATACTCCTTTAAATTCAGCTATAAATAGAGCCCATCATCAACACACCAAGACACACCAATCTCTCATAAATCCTCTACTTACTCTCTTGCTCTAAAATCAGCATTCTTAGTTATTTAATGAGGTTCTGAGGTTCTGTGTTCTTAGTTCTCAAATTAGTAACTAAGCTCTTCAGTTCTTAGCTCATAAATACCCCTCATACCACTACCCATAAATACTTATCCATCATCCAGTAGAAGATTTCAGCAATATAGATGTCTACTACCCATAAATAGCTAGATACTCTCTCACAACTTACCCATACTATTAAAATGACCTTACTACTCGCTACATATACAATTATCATAAGCATAGCATGGCATAAAAAGTTATCTTGCTACACTAACTAGAATTTCTCTCTCTCTCTCTCTCAAGCTAAGCTATCTCATTTGTTGTAATGGATCTTATATTATTTGTCTATTGCTTTATAATTGAAGGCTATAATGTATCTGTGACTACAGAGTTTTTCCCTTATGTTATTATAATGGAGGACTCTCTCTCAACGGGCCCTTCCTATAATGATTTTGGAGATGTGGACACTCTTCTCAATTTATGAAACTACTAATAGCTGGAGATTTATATTATTTTGTTTTATTTTACCACTGTAATATTGGGATATTTCTTTGTTGTAGTGGCCTTTTCCGTTTATGGGGAGCTCAACCAATATGAAGGCAGAAGAAGGAAAGAAGAACAAGAAGCTGATAGAGTGAAGAAGAAATAAAGAAAGAAAAGAGATAAAAATAAAAATTAAAAAATTAAAAAGAAGAAGAAGAAGCTAAGCAAAGAACCCAGCGTGAAGAAGAAAAGAAAGAAAGATTAGAGAAAAGAGGAAAGAGAAAGAAATAAGGAAAAGAAGAAAGAAAGAAGAGAAGTATCAGCACGGAGAGAGAAAAAGTGAGGAAGAAAAAGATAAAAAGAGTGGTGGAGAGTGTTGAGGTTTATGCCCTAAAATCCAATTTATTGGCATGTCATAAATAATTAAATTGTTTAATTATATGAGATTATTTATAAATAAACTAATGAGACATTATCTTAGTCCATGAGATGCATAGTATGTGATTTATGTGATTTAGTCACAGAATATATAAATCACAAGTTTTTTGTAAACTCATAATTTTAGTTCGTAGTTCGGTAATGAAATTGGACATTTCATCTGCGAAGACTATAACATATCAACCAAGATGATTTATTTTGATCATGGAAGTGAAGACTTCTAGTTGATATGCTGATATGTTTTAAGAGTTAAGACATATTGAACTGGACCGCTGTGAGATTTATTATTCTCCTAACGACTATCAAATGAATAATAAATCTCACGACTTCTATTTACATCAATTCTAAATCCTAAGAGAATAATGGACCTGATCATGAGGTGTAGGTTACTTTGATATATCAGGAGTGAGATCTATAAGTTACGATCAAAACCTCAGTATGTTGGACAACCATATTTAGTGTTGATGGAACATATATTCTCAAGATGGAATTCATAATCTCTTAACTAAGATATAAAATATTCCCTTAAGATAAGTTTAATGGGTTTGGTTATTCAAAGTGTTGGGCCCAACTACTTTAGTAAGGAGTTACTAAAGTATATATTTATGGAATTGGATTTCATAAATATATGATGAATAATATAAAAGATTAAACCGGGTACTCAAGGATTAAGATGTAGTAATCTTTAAAGTGACAGTCTACATTCATGACTTTGTATTACTATGAATATTTTAATAAAGGGGTTGCATGTATAATAAAGTTTTAGAATATAATTTATAGATAAGGCCTAAAATGCAACTATATTTATATAGTAGTATTAAATATAGTTAATAGTAATTTTGGATTTGTCAAGAGTTAACAGAAAAGCCCAATGTCCATTGGAGCTAGTGTCTTATTGGTCTCTTTTGGTCCCACTCCAAGCCACACATTATAGCCCAATTGGAATGGCCCAAAAGGCTAACCCAGTTAGATAATCAGTTATATATAAGGAGAGAAACATACAAAATTTCACAAGTCTTTTCATATGAGTCTTTCATTAAGATCAAAAGGCATGAAATAGTTTGTATGTGGGTGTTGGACACTATTTTATTCTCTCATTGGAAACTGATTGAGAGACCACACTTCTTGGGCATCGAGTGGAATTGGAGTGAAGATTAAAAGTGTTCCCAAGTAATTCTCAAGTTTAGGTTTTGAATTTCACCATACCAAGGTACACTTTCTATTCTTTGTTCTAGAATTCAAGGTTACATGTTATCTCTTATGAATAAAGTAGATCCGTGATTGTTGCTTCCGCTGTGTGTTATGTATGAGATACGAAACCAGTTTTTCCAACAGAGAGCACGTGTGGTCTGACCATGGGCCCCACACATTACCAAATATTTACGAAAATGCCTATAACTCAGTTTTCATAATTTTGGAAACTCATAAAACTTGTTTTCAATTCTCATCATTCTAACTCATTTTTTTGAGTTTTCAGTTATGAAAACTCAACTCAATAACTAGGATTTTTTTTTTTTCAAAATAACATCATTTCTCAAACAATTTCGTTAGTTAACAATATTTCTAAATTATTTGGAAAACTAACATCTTGAGTCTGAAAAACTCGAGTTTACTATAGCAAATCGAGTCTCTTAAACTTGATTTATGTGTGGAAATCGAGTTTTAGGGATTCGAGTTCTAGTTCCAGTTCTTTCTGTTCTTCCTTCCTCTTCCTTTCTTAACACCCAAATCAAAAATTCAAAAAATACCAAAAACTCAAAGTTTCTATTTCTGCAAATCTAGTTTAGAGAGAGAGTGAGAATATGATTTTCTTTCTACTCAAATCAAAATTCAGAAAATACCCAAAACCCAAAGGCTAGGGTTTCTACAAATATGGTTTAGAGAGAAAGAGAGAGAGTGAGTGAGAATTTGAACTGTTGCTAGTGCGTTGTTGTGTTTTTATGGGTTGCATTGCTGCATTCTTGTTGTGGGCATTGCTGCATTCTCACTCTGAACCGTTGCATTGCTGCGTTTTTTGTGGGTTGCGTTGCTGTGTTCTTATTGTGGGCATTGCTACGTTTGTTGTTGCTTGGAGATGTTGGGTTTCAGCGTTGTTGTTCTAGATTTGCTTTAGGGAACCCAAGTCTTTAGGACTTGATTTCCATACAAATCGCATCTCTAAAACTCGAGTTTTGTGGAACTCAACTCTATCATACTCAATTTGCTTAGTTTCCTAAATAGTTTGGAAACATTACTAACTAATGAAATAGTTTGAAAATACATGTTATTTTGAAAAAAAAAAATTCCAATAACTAAACCAAATAACATACTTTTAAGTGGGGTCCACGATTTTTGAGATTTTAGTGTTGAAAACTGAGTTATATAACTCAAAACTCATCAAACCAAGCACCCTCTAAATGACTCTTTTAACCCATTTTTTTTGTTTTCTTTTTTGTAAGAAATAAAAAAAAGAAAAAAAAACGAAAAAAAAAGGTATGAGATTTTAGAATTTGAGTACATGAGATTCTTTATGAAGTCGCCGGTTCGGTTGGTTGGTTACCATACATTGGGGAGTCAACGTAGATGGATAAAAGTAGGCGTTATGGACGGTTGAGATGGGTAGACATGTCATGCGTGCGGTGCGACTTCATATTTAGCACCATGTAGATGTAGGTGCAGAACCGTATCTTAAATTATATGATACAACGTGGGGAGCTCAACCTCGATCAAAGAACAACGTGAGGGCTACTAGCCATATATATTTCGTTTCATATATATATATATATATATATATATAATATCAACTACTACTGCAAACACATTAACAGGTATTAGCTAGGCAAATAATTGTTGCATTAATTCCGAGTCACGTTAGACATGAGGAAGTCGAACGTAGTCCTGCTAGCTTTGTTGGTTGGCATTCTCCAGTTGGAAGCGACCATTGCGACGGTCTTGAACTTCAACTACGGTGAGGCCCTTGACAAAAGCTTATTGTTTTTTGAGGCACAGAGATCTGGTAAACTTCCACCAACTCAGCGAGTCACATGGCGGGCTGACTCGGGACTCAAAGATGGGTTTTCACAAGGGGTAAGGCTAATTTATTTTTAATGCCAAATTAAACACATGAGAAGAGAAGTAGTAGTACCCAACTGCATGTTTTGGATTTGCCATATACAGTCATGTTAATTAGAGTGTTTAGGACAATAATTGATAAACCATATTAGAAAAGTTTTGATATCACTTTTATGACAAATATAAAAAGTCATCAATAAAATTAATTCATTTAATTGCTTTATTATTTTTCTATAAAATATATTTCTAAAAATAATTACTAAACCAATGTTCTTATGGAATTCTTTAACATTTCCCTGTATATATGTATTTGCAGGTGGACTTGGTTGGAGGATATTATGATGCAGGCGACCATGTGAAGTTTGGGCTTCCAATGGCATTCAGTGTGACAATGCTTGCATGGGGAGCTATTGAGTTCAGCAAAGAAATCAGAGAGTATAACCAAATGGGGAACACCTTATGGGCCATTAGATGGGGTACTGATTATTTCATCAAAGCTCATCCACAACCTAATGTTCTTTGGGGACAGGTAAGACTAGGAGGACACATAGTTTTTGGTCTCCTATTTCCTATGCCATCAATCCATGTTTGGTGACCACGGTGTATATATAACATTATATAACTACAAAATAACCTTGAATTTTATTGAATTAATTTTAGTTTTAAATAAATATAAAATAAACGTTGATTAAGATAACAATTCATCCCATAATAATTCATATTGATAAACTGCCAAATAAAATACTAAAAAATATTCCAAAAAACATAAAAAGTTCAGAAATTGTGAATTCAAGCGCATATATTATATCAATAGTTGGGACTAGCTAGGAATGATTCGATCGATCGTTTGATTAATAAGGAAGTTATTAATAAGATGGATTTAGTAGTGTTTGATTGACATAAATTTGTAAATAATTAATAATCTGCAGGTGGGTGATGGGGCCTCTGATCACTATTGTTGGGAGCGTGCTGAAGATATGACAACTCCAAGGAATGGATACAAGCTTGATGCAAATAATCCTGGTTCGGACCTTGCCGGAGAAACCGCTGCTGCCTTGGCTGCATCTGCCATAGCTTTCAAGCCTTATAACTCATCCTACTCTAATCTCCTTTTGGTACACGCCAAACAGGTGAGTACGTACGTACGTACGTACGTGCGTGTATTGTATTGATGATTAGCAGCCTCTCTCGACAGATCGATAATCTTCAATTTTGTTGCAGCTTTTCTCATTTGCAGACAACTTCAGAGGCCTGTACGACGACTCTATCCCGTCTGCTAAGCAATTCTACACGTCATCAGGTTATTCGGTTAGTAAAATGATAATTCATTGGCTCTTTCTAATCTTCATTCTCATACTTTTGTTTTTGTATATTATTCTGAATCAACTTTTTGGTGAAGGATGAGCTATTGTGGGCTGCTGCCTGGCTGTATGAAGCAACCAATGATGTGTACTACTTGAAGTATGCAGTGGACAACGCTGTATACTTGGGTGGAACTGGATGGGCAGTAAAGGAATTCTCTTGGGATAACAAATATGCCGGTGTACAGATCCTTCTTTCAAAGGTCAATTTTTTATAATCCAAGACCTCCATTTTAGAGTTAAATTAGAACTCTCTTTTTTAACTCCAAATGGAAGTGAACATTGAAAGATGTTAAGCTCAAATATATTAGATATGTATGTTTTAATAAATTTATACGTTCATCAGCTTGTTTAATTAGCATATTTTGTTTATTAACTACAGTCTTTGGTAATTAAAGTAGTCAATTTCCGTCACCAATTAACTGCAAGTTTTAGTTGAATTAGAAATCATAATACTTATTATTAATTAAGACTAACTGGAAGTCATTGATTTGCAGGTACTGCTGGAGGGAAAAGGCGGTGCCTTCACTAACACGCTAATGCAATATCAGGCAAAGGCAGACTACTTTGCCTGTGCTTGTCTGCAAAAAAATGATGGCTACAATGTCTACAAAACTACTGGTTTGTATCTGAATTTAGAATGTCACTGTGACCTAGTTCTAGAGAAATTTTCACTAATCTTATATATGAACTTTTCATTCATCAGGGGGCTTACTGTACGTGCGTGAATGGAACAACATGCAGTATGTCTCATCCGCTGCTTTTCTTCTTGCTGTATACTCTGAATACCTTTCTGCAGCCAACGCCAAGCTCACTTGCCCAGAAGGCCTAATTCAACCTCAGGAGCTCCTCAATTTTGCAAAGTCACAGGTACATATGTCTTCATTTGAATTTTCATTTCTTTCTTGTGTAATATGACGTTTACAACAATAATTTTCACAATTTTTTTCACAACTAGCAACTGCATTCTTATGACGTATATCATTATTGAAGTAACGTCACTTTTATATAAACTCCGCCATTGGAAAAAGTATATTATGAGATGGTCTTTTTCTCATAACATGCGTGGTTTCCACATGCTGTGAGATCGTGGTTTTATGAAACCATTTCATGAGATACCCTCTCTAACTATTGACATCCTCTTACTAGCACAAATCATAATATGTCACTATCTCAACATATATGAAAATTAATGGGAAAGTTGTAGTGCCCCTGGACTTCATGTTCTTTTAATCAACAAGACTATAATAATTCTCAATTGGTTGGTTTTGCAGGCTGACTACATCCTAGGTAATAACCCTAAGTCAATAAGTTACTTAGTTGGTTACGGACCAAATTATCCAACTCATGTTCACCATAGAGGTGCTTCCATTACCTCTATACACATACTCCATTCTGTGGTTGAATGTGTGCAAGGTTTTGAGGCATGGTATTTTAACCCTCAAGGAAATCCTAATGTGATATATGGAGCCCTGGTGGGCGGTCCTAATCAGAATGATGACTTCTCCAATGACCGGTCCAATTATGAAGAAACCGAACCTACCCTTTCTGGCAATGCTCCTCTAATAGGCCTCTTTGCTAAGCTTCAAAGTGTACAAGGAATTCCAGGTGAGAACCCATTGGAGGATCATATATCCTTGTTTTTATAGAAATAATCTTACATAAATGGAAAATTGTATTATCTAGAATTTTTTCTTTTAGTTAACAAATTTATGCGTATGCCCATTGCTATCATGTTCATAATCTGATGGTTTATGGTTAAACATACACTCATTGTTATAACTCTGATGAGATATTCTAACATGGCAGACCCCTATCACACAAAACTACCAGCGGTCCACCAAACAACAAAAAGTGAGTAATAGAAACTAATCTCTCTCTCTCTCTCTCTTATAGTCAATTAGCACTTCCTAAGGAAATTAGGCTTAAAAAATGAAAAATTAGAATCCTAATCTGCTATTTACCACGCCTAAATTAACGGCTGCATCAAATTGGTTCACGTATATATGGTGCTAATTTACTTCCTTTTTGAACTAACAGGTGCCTATCCTCCCAAAGCACCAGCACCGGACACAAAATCATCAAGTGAGTACTATGAACTTAAGTTTCACAAAAAATAAGAAATTAATAAGAAAATGACCACAACAGTAAAGGGCGGAAAAATCAACATAAATTAATCAATCCCATGACTCTCTATGCCACAACTCATGAGGTAATTAACTCTAATATAGGTGCCAACACCATGGATATTCTTCTTGCAACGCTGGCCTCTTACCTTCTACCTTTGATTATGATTTGAAGCATAATGGATAAAGGACTCAATAAATTCAAGCTGGAAAATATCCCATATATATTTTAACAGGAATCCTATGCAACATGCTAGTTTTCTACATGTAGCATACTTAAGTAATTTTAACCGTTATTGGCGTAGCTTTTATAATACCAACGGTTAAAATTGATTTCAAACGTTTCTTTTGTCAAAGTGTGATTTTTTTACCAGCTCTCACCCTTTGTGCGATAATTACTTCACAAATATAAGTGCTTATGGGTGGGGGGCAAGGGTCGGAGTTCAAGTCTCTAGGAGGGAATTTCACATACATATACACTTAAATTAGGTTAGAGTAGAATTTTTATATTGTATAAAAAAAAAGTGTGATTTTTTTTTAATTAAAAAAACCGTTAAAAATATTATAAAAATAAACCTAAATTTAGAGGCACCCTTTAATCATATGATGTTACGAATTTTTTTTACAGATGCTCCTGTTCAATTCCTTCACTCCATAACTAGCACATGGACTATAGCACAAAGTGCCTATTACCGCCACAAGGTAATAATAAAGAATACATCACAGAAGCCAATTGCTGATCTTAAGCTGTTGATTGAAAACCTCTCAGGCCCTCTATGGGGTCTCTCTCCTACTAATGTAAAGAACATCTATGAGCTTCCTCTGTGGCAAAAGGTCTTGAACCCAGGCGCAGAGTGCATTTTTGTTTACATTCAAGGCGGTCCTCAAGCTAAGCTTTCAGTTCTAAGCTACCATTAACTATTCCAAGGAAGTAATAGAAATTTCAAGCTTTCTATGGGTTAAGAAAAAACGTATACTTCGGACACATGGAGATGGACTTCTTTTTTCTTTTTATTTTTTTGAATTATCCCCATAGGATTAGTTATTTTGGTCAACGTAACCCTTATTTCAAGGAAAGAAACATCACTGTACATTGACGTTGACGGATTCTATAAGCTTTAACTTCGAAAATGCTTTCTACCAAAAAAAAAAAAGGATAGTGCGAAGGATGTAGCTGTTTTGGGTATGCTTTTGGAACTAGGGCTCACTTATGGAACTGTAAGACCTTCATTTGCTCTATAACAATATAAGAGTACTCGTTCGCCTTCTAATTGGATCGCTCTTTCATTTTTATTAGTTATTGGCCTGTGCGCACAATTTTTGTAATAACTGAAAAAAAAAAAAAGTAGAATTAACTGCTTAAAGTAAATACTTTAATAATAGATTATAATATAATAAAATAAACATTTACAGAAAATAGTAGAAGAAACAAGTTTTTTCATGCAGGAATTGATGACTAGGAAGGTAAGGGAAATCTAAAGGGAATTCGAAAGCTAGTAAAATAAGTTCTAAATACAACTGAAATGGACAACCCCTTTTATAAGTAATATGAGCACTATTTAAACAGTTTATAGTGAATAGTAACTTTTTTTTAAACTATTCACAGCAGGTCTTAAATAAGGTCATCAGTATGTACAGAAAATAGTGATGCAAGCAATGTTCTTAGCAATTTCATCGGTATGTGTCAACAATAGTGACGCAAGCAAGATCTCAACAATTTCGTCAGTTTGTGTTGACAGTATCATCTTCTGCTAAGTCTGAAGTAGTAATTGAGTCATGACCAAATAGAGTCTAATCATAGGGATAATATGGATTATGATCTTTAGCAATAGAGACTTTGGAGGATGCCTCGGACTCATCATCTAAAATAACATTATCTTCGTCGTCCTGGAAGGACTGCTTTAATAAGGCAATCAAATCTCTTTTCTTAAGTCCATCAATGTGAACGCAAGGGGGAATCAAATGAGTTGCCACCTAGTTTTTGTAATGGTATAGGAACCATATATATAGCGTCCTCTCGAGGAAAGACCTTTTGATCTTACTATCAGAGATATGGGTTTGGAGTTAAGGTACGGTCCTAGGAAGGTGTTAGGCACCCAAAATTGCCCAACCCTAAGGTTGGCTTCTCATTATTGTGTTTTATGTCTTAACCCTATTAAAGGCATACTTAAAACTTGTATCTAACTCACACACACACACACACACACACTAACATACATCTAACAATCAACATGACATCAAACATCCCTAACCATACATCTATCATGCTTATCAAACAAAGCCTACCATACATCTAATCATTTTTCAACACAATCCTATCACCATATCGCATCATAGCACCATATCATATCCATCCAAGGCAAAAACATCAAGATCAAAGGTAGAAGCAAAGCCAAACAAAACATGTCATCATCCAAGGCATCAAGATCACAATCATAACTTCAAACCTAAGTGAGATCATATCACAAATGCATGTACATTACAAATGCTTGACTCACCTTCACTTACCTTGCAGCAACTCAGCATCTATGGCATTTATGCATGAGCATGTGAATGCTTGTACCTAGCATTAAAGCAATACAACATAAGATAAACCCTAATTCTAACATGTGAAAGAAAACAAGCAATTAAACAAGTGAAACAGAAGCCTTGAAAGCATAAAAATACGAAAAAGAGGCTATACAAAAGCATACATGTGAAGGTAGAAACAAAAACAGATAAATAAAATTTAGGGTTTCTAGACAAGTTCATGAGCACGCATGAACAAGCTTGCGTGCGCATAATTAAGCCAGCATGCGTAGGCAAGATTATACGCACGCGAGTTTTTGCCCAGAAAACCCTAAAAACACAACAAATTCAATAAAACTTTAAAACAAGAAATCTAACATCCTAACATGCTTTTAAAATGTACAACCACATAAACCTAAGCTAGATAAACATGTTAAAGCATATTATAACAAGAAAACAAAGCAAACAGAAAGATTAAAGAGAAAAGAAAAGGAAAAGAAAGTTTAGACTAATACCTCAAAGAAAAGCTTTTCAAGATTGATTTTTGACCATTCCCCTCAGTTAAATCTATTCACAATTCAATAAAAGAGCGATTAGTAATCTTAAAATTAAAGATCAAGGTCAGATTATATCCTAATTAGAAGAAAATTGACTTGAATATGTTTTGTGAAAAACTCCCTATTTGATTCACTATTTCTAGTAAATCTTAATGTTTTCCCGTGGGATTTATGTGTCTTTTGAAAATATACCATGTCAGGCTACTTATAGTGTGAAAATAGGGGTTTGGAATGACTTTCAGACGATGTGAGATTCGTTCCAAATCTCAACATTAATGCAGAAAACTTGTCTCGTATAGTTTCTGGAATTCACTATGCATGCGCAAGATCGGGCCTACGCATGCATGTAGAAAGTTGTGTGCACAGCCCGATTCTTGCGTGCGCATAGCGAGGGTTTTCTTGGCCTTATTTTTCCAAAAATAGATTTATTTGCTCATTTAAAAGTTATATTTTTCATTTTAACATTTCTCAAGTCAATTTAACATTTGTTGGACCCTAAACTAACTTGGGTTTTAGAATTCAATATCATTGGGGAACGGGAGCCCGAGTCATAAGGGGTACAAAATGCGATGTCTACAGATGCTCCTCTTTTGATTCATGAGCTTCGCTAATGGAATCAAAAGAATAAGAGACAATACATTTTGTTTCGACGTATGGTTCGGGCCCAACCCACGCACACGACACACATCACGCATACATGGGGCGGGTTGCAACTCTAAAGAGCCGCGTGGGATTCGTATGTCTAAATTCCCACCTTTGTTGCTTGGGAAATGAGCAATGACAGGTGTGTTATCCCAAAACCTGTTTTGCCAATTGCAAGCAAAAGGCGAGTGACTCACTATCCTAGAGTCACTAAAAATAAAACAAAGGTGCTCTTACGAGCTCAAAAAAATAAATAAAGGTGCTCTTACGAGCTCAAACAAACAAACAAGGGTGCTCTTACGAGCTTAAAAATGATATATATCTTGGTGTCCATCTGGGGCTTTTGCCTTAAACTTCTCCGAGTGGTACTTGTCTTCCATCTCTATCTTTACCTATTCTAGTGAAGCTTTTGCCTCAGGGTGACCTTCGTCTCTATCTCTATCTCTACCTCTTCTATTGTGCCTGCATGTTCAATTCTCGTAGGATATGTGTGTGAAATCTATATTGATGTGCCTGCATGTTAAACTCTTGAAGGATACAGTGCACAAGTTCTAGCTTGTACAGGATCTGTGCCTGCATATTCAATTACCAAAGGATATGTGCGCAAGTTCTTTGTTCTTCCTTTCTGACTTGTATGGGGTTTCGTGCCTGCATGTTCAATTCCTGGAGGATATGTGCACTAATTCTGACTTGTATAGGATTTGTGCCTGCATATTCAATTCCCAAAGGATATGTTCACAATTTCTGTATTCTAACTTGACTATTTTTGGATGAAAGATCCATTAGGATGCTATAGGATTCACTAGGTAGTATAATTCTGTTGGAAAGTGTCTTGGTTATGATTTCGACCTACCATGAAGTCTTGATGGTGCATGGCCACTAAGTAGCTTACTGGGGATTTTCTGATAGTGTGTCATCCATTGGGGAACTTCCTTCCACTGGGGAATGATTATCTTCTTCTATAAATCACTGAGGATTAATGTTAACTCCACCCTCAAGGGGGTTTTAACAAACTTTACTGGGGAAATTTATTTTGCAACTCTTGAGGGGGTTGCTTTTGTGCCTTGGACTCACAGGGAAGTCTATCTACGAAACTGGATTTACTTGGGATTCAGTTGATGATCTTGACACACGGAGGAGTTTTCATGATGATCTCTGGTCCACTGAGGGATTTTTGATGTTTTCAATCCACTGGGGATATTTTTGGTGGTTTCAATCAGTTGGGGATGCTTTTTTTAGGGCCTTTATGCCCTAGCCCACTGAGGGTATTTCTGTCATATTTAGGTGTATTTTTTAATCTTCCTTTGCACTTCTGGCTTCTTGGGAACTCCACGGGGATTTTTTTGAATTTTTTTTTTGTTAAACTACACATATTTTAGTGGGGAGACCTAAACTACACGTAGTTTAGCCATCAAGTGTGTTCCCGCCTCTTCATTTTTCTCTAACGGTTACCAACTATTTTTTTTTCATTCTCTTCATCTCCCTCATCTCTTCACATTCTCTAACTCTCTCTATAAAAGCCATTTGTCTTTCTCTCATTCCCTCCTAATCTGACTCTCATCTCTTTCTTCAATCTCAACTTCTCTCTCAAACTCTCTCATCTCCTTCAATGATACCCAAGTCCAAAAAGAGTTCTTATGTCCTTTCTACCGATGCTTTCCATCTCACCCATTGGAATAAAGCGGTGAGGCTAACAACGGCTCCTCTCTTGACCTATAGATCACAACAACACCTTTCGGAAGATGCAAGGGTCGAATTAGTAAGTTTTTCAAACTTTTCTTGTTTTTCAAGTTTTCTTTTGATCTTCCATTTTAATCCATTTTTAAGCCTGTAAATGCTTGGGTTTTGCTTTGGGATGGATTTAGATTAAAACCTAACACTCTAGGAGGGGTAGAAACATGTTTACGTAGAGTTTTCGTTGAGAAAACTTGGAAATTATCGAAGAACATCCATCTGTGTTCGTTCTTGCGTGCGCAGATTCGAGCTTGCGTGCGCAGACTTGTTCTTGCGTGCACAGCCTTGATTCATGCGTACGCAGGCCTATTCTTGTGTGCGTGTATCCGTTCTTCAATTTATGCACGCATAGGTTCCATCCTGCATAAGTGGGAATTCTACATACGTAGGGTCTTTCCTGCGTACGCATGACACTAGGCAAAAACCCTAATTTGAGTATTATAGCTCCTTTTTCATTAGTTTGCAATTTGTCATCATTCTTCACCATTTTGCACTTAATTGTATGTCTTATGTCAACATTTCATCCTATTGTGCATCCAATGTCGTTTTCTCACTGTTCCCTTCACCTAATCATGAATTTAATCCCATTCTCTTTTTGCAAGTTTCAATCCCATATTCTAGTAGGGGAAGTACCAGCCAGGTTTTGGTGTGGTACAACATCCTAACTAAGGAGACTCGGGGCCATGTCCATGCTGTGGGTTTTAAGCCCGTTATCCATCTGATGCCTGAGAGGTCTGCCAATGCTGTCTTGGTGTAGACCTTGGCCGAGAGGTGGTGGGAGACTGCCTACACCTTCCACATTACTGGCTGGGAGATGACCATCACTCCCCACAACTTCCACTACATGACTAGCTTGCAGTTTGATGGGATCTTGATAAGTTTAAAGGATAAGTCAAGCATTTGGCTGGGTATAGACTTGTTGAGAAGGAGGTATGCTACTGAGACAATCTGTTATACTAATCTCAAGGCAGATTTCATGCATCGTCCATAAGGGACGGCTGAGGAGTGCCTTCGGAAGGCTAGGGTCTTTCTGCTGTACCTGTTGGGGGTGTACCTATTCATCAATGGTGGGCAGAAGATGTAGACTTTGAAAGGGCTCGGGCTGCCAACTGGGTGTCGATGTGTTTGGCTTTGGCCTATCTCTACTCCTCTTTGGACACTCTTAGTTGGGGGATATTGTGCTAGCTAATGGGGCCTTGAAAGCTCCTTGAGGTTAGTTTCTCTTTCTTTTCTCTTGAAGTTTATGCATTCTTATAGCCATACATGCCATGTAAATTAGGGTTATGTACCATATTCTTGTTAACTGCAACCATACCCATATCTTGCAAATCGTTATGCTACCATATGTGTCTTGCAAACTGCACCATATCTAAACCTTACAAACTATCATCTTGCAAATTTTCATTTTTGAATCTTGTAAACTGTCATCTTGCAAACTGTCATTTTTGAATCTTGCACAATATCATATTTTTTAGCGTTGGGTCGTGGAGTATGGTCTCATTGTTAGGGGGGCTGCGATGGACTTGAGAAGGATTACCTCGCTTCGAGCTCACGTTCACAGGCTCTCTCCTGATGATGTAAGTTAGACACATATTGCTTTCACTATTTGTATACTTCCTAAGGTTCTCTTTCTAACCCCATGTGTTGTTACAGATCATGTGGAGTCCTTAGGCCGGAGCTGCCCCTATAGTGGACCCGGGCTTGGAGGTAGTTGCCATACTTGCTTCTAGTCTCTCTCAGCCCCTCAAGGGTGGTGGATTGAGGGTGATCTACTTGGTAGAGAGGGTGTGCTACCAGCTGGCGGCAGAAGACGCACCTTGGGTTCCCATAGACCTTCTAGTGTTCATGCTTGCTCCTCGTTCCATGATGGATGCAGAGTATGACTTGTGGAGGCTAGGCATCCCCTTCACTAATCGGGTCACAAATGAGCTAGATATGACAAGTTCAGTGGGACTCACCTTATGCCTTCCCTCACCGTTTCGATATGTGTCTTTGCTATCTTATTTCAGTCATCATCTGCATTCTTACACATTAGTAACACTCAAATGGAACACTTGTGTCAGGAGGGCCAGTGCTCTTATTGATCCTCCCCATTTACCCTGGTTGCTCTATGCCTACAGCCCAGATGGCTTTGCTCGAGAGCATCCTGTTGGGCGCAATACATATGTCACGGGCTACCCATTCCCTGAAGGCACACGGGTGGTGAGTTCTCTTTCATTCTTGTTCCTTTTCCTTTCTTTTCTTGCATCTGAATACTTGTTCTAACAACTTTTCCTTCAAAATTCAGCCTACTGTTTAGGAGCATGAGGAGATCTTTTGGCTTGCGGGCAACCTCAAGCTAGAGTTGATTAAGTACTCCCAGCAGTTATATGGTGTCGGGGATGATGAAGAGGATGATGATGATGATGATGGTGATGGTGTGGGAGGTTCAAAGTTGACTTCAAGCCATCAGCAGAGGAAGAGGCGCTTCTGATGATCCTACAGATAGACAGCCACAAACACAGACACAGACATAGCATATCATACTTTCTTTCTGTTGCTTTTATCATTTTTCTTTTTTTAGCATACATGCTTGCACTTTAGATTCAGTTTGAGACATTGGGTTGTATCTTAAGAACACCAATTACATTTATGCTTTTATTTGGGATATGTACTTGAATTACATACTTGTGGGAACTTTATGTCATTCTGTTGTTCTTGGAAACTCTATGCTCGAATTGTGCCTTGAGTAGTCCCTTTAGTCTCTCCCTTGCACCTTCCCATACCATCAAGTTAAGATGGATGAATCTTTTCTCTCAATCCATAATTTTTGCCTAGGTCTTCAACCTAGCGGGATTCCTCTAATTTTTGCATGGATCGCCTTTTAGTTTTCAACCTATAAAGGCTTCTCATATTGTCTTTGACTTATTATCATTTTTTTCCCTTTCTCTCACGCCTTCTCTCCTTTTCTCTTTCCCTTTCCAACTATGGCCATATGAGAGGTTCCAATTGCTTCATCTGACTTTAAGATATAAGAAATGATTTAGAGTTGTCATGAAGTGGGTTCACATAGTTGAGGAAGCTTATAAAAAAATTCAATTAAAAGAAAGAAAGACTAACTGACCACCTTGATATGCCCCAAATTTTACTTTTCTGCACTTTATGATTCTTGTGTCTTTTCTTATGAATTTAATAAAAAATTGGAATGTTCTACATCCCCTATAAAAACAATTTTATCATTTTTTAATTTGAGCAATGAGAGAACCACCCATTTATTATTATCATCATTTTTCATTTTCTTTTCTTTTTTCCATGCCATGTAATTTTTGCCCATGACATCCTTTGAGGAATTTTCGCCACTCCCATGGTCTTGGCCCCTATCTTTTGCCTAGATCGCCCTTTCGGGTTTTCAACCTAGCGGAGTCCTTTTGCCTGAACTTTTGCATAGGCCGCCCTTTCAGGTTTTCAACCTAGCAAGCTTTTTTTCTTTTTCTTTTTCTTATCAAATGTGGTATCTTCGAAGTCTATGCATGTTGATTGGGCGAAGCATCTCTGCCCCATCCAAATCTATAATTCTTGTAGCACCTCTTAACATGATCTTCTTAATAATAAAAGGACCAAACCATCTTGGCTTCATCTTTCCTCTCAGATCGAAAGTTTCATCTCCAAGCACTTTTAAAACCAAGTCCCCTTCTTTAAGGTTTCTAGGTCTCACATTTTTGTTGAATGCTTTAGCAATCCTCTTTTGGTATCCTTGTGCATGGTATTGTGCCCTAGCTCTCTTCTCATCTATCAAAGAGTAGGGGGTTGCCCTAGTTGATGCACGGATAGAAGTTCTGTAACCCTATAAGGCAAATGGGAGTTTCTCGGCCCAATATTTGGCTAGGATGTTCTTGATGTTCTTATTGGCTGCTTCTACGGCTCCATTGGTCTATGGTCGATAGGGTGAAAACTTGTGATGCTCAATGTTGTACAGTTCCATGATCATTCTAACCTCTCCCTCAAAGTAAGAACCATTAACAGAGATAATCTCTTGGGGTACCCTATATCGATAAATGATATTATTCTATATGAATCGAGCCGCATGCTTGGCTTTGAACACGTAGTAGGAGGCCGCTTCCACCCACTTGGTGAAGTAGTCAATTGCCACTAGGATGTATTTGTGTCCATTCGAGGTCTTAGGAGCTATCCTTCCAATCATATCTATGCCCTAGACTGAGAAAGGCCATGGAGAGGTCATGCAGCTCACTAGGTGGCACGTGATTCAAATTCGCTTGTGTTTGGCAATCGTGACAACTCTTCACAAAGTCTACACAATTCGTTTCCATCGTGTTCCAATAGTACCCTATCCAGAAGATCTTCTTGGCTAACATTCTCCCATTTATATGAGGACCACAAATCCTTTGATGAATTTGTACCATAACTTTCTCGGCTTCTTCTTTCTTTAGACAACGAAGGTGTATACCATCATAGGATCTCCTATAGAGCTAGCCTTTACATTAGATGTATTGTATTGCCGTCATCCTAATCGAAGAATGCTTTCTCTTGTCGGTGCCATTTGGATATACCCCAAATTCCAAGAATTTTATGATGTCATAATACCAAGGAACCCCTTCATCCTCTATAACCAAGACTAAAGCTTCGGCCTTCTCCTTGTGTACCATCCCATAACTTTGTTCAATTTCTAAAGGTCGTGTCCATACTCCTTCGGGTATTTAAACCTTGGAAGCTGAAGTAGCCAAGGCATCTGCAAACTGATTTTGAGCTCTAGGGATGACTATGTATTCGATTTTGTCAAAGGTTTTGGTCAAATCCTCTAAATATTGCTGATAAGGCTTTTAGTGTTCTTCCTTCACTTTCCACAACCTCTGCGCTTGAGCTATAACCAAAGTCAAATCTCCAAAGACCTCAGCCTCTTTCAACCCCAACTCTGGGAGAGTTTCCATTCTGGAGGTACTAGCGTCATATTCTGCCATGTTATTGGTTGCCTTGAAGTTCAACTTAACTGCTAAAGGTATGTGAGATCCTTCGGGAGTGATCAAGTGTACTCCTATCCCATTTCCATATTGGTTCACAACTCCATCAAAATACATCTTCCATGCCCCTAGCTCAATATCCAAAATATCCTTATCTGGAAAATCTTCTCTACCATCCTCTCCTTCCACAAGGTTCTCGGCACAAAAATCTTATATGATACTCCCTTTGATGGTTTTCCTTAATGAGCTCAAAAACTTTCTGACATTCATCATTCCACTTATGGGGTTCATTCTTTCTTAAAAGCTTGAAGATGGGCTCACAAGTGGAAGTGAGTTTGGTAATGAAACAGCTGATGTATTGCAATAGGCCTAAAAATACCTTTATCTCCTTCTCGCTTTTGGGTGGAGGCATTTCTAATATGGCTTTGATCTCCTTCTCAGCTGATGGGTTAACTTCTATCCCTCTATCATTTACTAGAAAGCCTAACAACTTCCCTGCGGTTACTCCAAAGGTGCATTCCTGCGAGTTCAATCTCAACCTATACTCCTTGATCCTTTCGAAGAACTTCCTCAAGTTAACGATGTGACCCTCTCTCTCCTTGGATTTCATAATCATATCATCAACATACACTTCTACCTTATTGTGCATCATATCGTGTAATAAAGTTGTGGCAATTCTTTGGTAGGCCACACCTGCATTCTTGAGCCCGAATGGCATTATGGTGTAAAAAAAATTCCCCATTCTGTGGTGAAGGTAGTCTTGGTCATATCCCTTGGAGCCATCTTGATTTGGTTGTCTCCCGAGAAACCATCCATGAAAGACATTAAGGCATTACCGCTGTGTTATCCACTAAGACGTCTATGTGAGGAAGATGGAAGTTATCCTTAAGGCAAGCTTTGTTCAAATCCCTAAAATCCATACACATTCTCACCTTCCCATCTTTCTTGGATACGGGTACAACATTGGCTATCCACTCGACTTGGTGTACGAGTTTGATGAATCCTACCTTCAATAGTTTGGCGACCTCTTCTTTGATCTTTAGAAGCCATTCGGTTCTCATACGCCTCAACTTTTGCTTGACGGGTACCATGTGAGCATGGGTGTCAATGTAATGTTGGGCTATCTCGAGTTCAATGCCAAACATATCTTTATAGGACCATGCAAAACCTCTTGAAATTCGGTGAGCAACTCTTTGAAATCTTTTCTTTCTTTTTCATTTAGGATTGAGCCAATTTTAATTAAAAATAGAGTCTCATCAATGCCCAAAATAAGAGTTTCAAAAGTTGGATCCATAGGTTCAATTTTCTTTTAATTGTTTATTAATTTCTTTTTAATTGTTTATTAATTTCATTTTCAAATTCATTTGAATCATTAAAGTGTAGAATTTCAATATTATGGGACACATCAAAATAAGCCAAATCAGAATTCATCTTATTAAAAATGTTGAAAAGTACATTGGGACTTGCATTACACATTTTCTTTCCCACATTTTCAGGAAACCCAACCTAAGTCCAATTATTAAGTTGCCCCACGGCGGGCATGATGAAGGTAGAAGGATCACTTGGCTCTTCGTTGGGGATGGTGAACACGTCCCCCTCCATCTTCAACATAGTCACCATTGCTTCAACATCCATGTAATACACCCAGTCGACTTCTTCTTGAACTTCCTTCATCACCACCGTAGGCTTCTCCTTGAAGGTAAGCTCCTCATTGAAGAATATCTCCCAACCCGAATACACCTTTCCATCCTTAAGTACCCAAAGTTTGAGAAGGCCACAAAAAGGGAAGTCTCCCCCCTCCTTCACAAAGTTTCCATAATCAACCATGTTTACAAATTCAAAACCACTCATTTGGAGCTCACCTCCTCCTTCCTTAAGTCCACAAACTAGTGCTAGGATCTCACCATCACCGAGCACTACAGCAATTCCTCCCTTCCATAGGATTTTCATCTTTTGCTGTAGAGAAGTGGGAATAGCCTCAATAGGATGAAGCCATGCCCTTCCCAAGAAAAGGTTATATCTAGGAGTGATGTCCATGACATGGAATTCCACAATTTTCTCTATTGGGCCAACCTTGTAAGGAGCTTTGAAAGTACCCATAACTTTCTTTTAGGTATTATCATATGCCCTAACAGTCAAAGGAGAGGGTACAATGGTCTCTACGTCTAGGCCAATGGTAAGGGCAGTCCTAAAAGGGCATACATTCAATGCCGATCCATTATCAATCAACACCATAGGAACCTTGGTGCCTACGCCCCCAACGGTGATTTGTAGAGGTCTAATGTAAGTGGCTCCTTCGAGAGGAAGTTTCTCATCAGAAAAGGCAAGAAGAGGATGAGATGGCGCCTCAACTCTCATAAGAGATAGCATTTCTTGTGGTGTAGCTTCTATAGGCACCTCTTTTCCATTCAAAGTATCCAAAAGAACACTACGATGGTTGTGATAAGCCATAAGCAAGCCCCATACCGATACATGAGCTTGAGTCTTCTTCAATTTAGTCAAAACTCGATCTTCTTCCTCTTTTATTTCCTTCCCTTTAGGTTTTGTGGGCTTGGACCCTTCTCCTATGTCCCTACCAGGATGATCCTTCTCCAAAAGGGATGGTTTGTAGTGTTTCCCACTCCTAGTAATATTGGCCACATTGTCCTCTATGACTCCTTTCTTCAGCTCAGTCACTCCTTTGGGGAGTATCCCCCACACAGCCACAGCATTCTTTAAAACTTCATCTTCTTCATCCCATATTCCTTGGACTTCTACTGTATTAACTTCCACGGTCTCTATCAACTTTGAACAATCCCATTCAATCTCATCGATTTGCACCCAATTCTAACATCCTAACATGCTTTTAAAACATACAACTACATAAACCTAAGCTAGATAAACATGTTAAAGCATATTATAATAAGAAAACAAAGCAAACAGAAAGATTAAAGAGAAAAGAAAAGGAAAAGAAAAGTTCAAACTAACACCTCAAAGAAAAGCTCTTCAAGATTAATTGTTGACCATTCCCCTCAGTCAAATCTATTCACAATTCAATAAAAGAGTGATTAGTAATCTTAAACTCAAAGATCAAAACCAGATATATTAAAGCATTAAAACACAAAGAAAAAAAAACAAGAATGAAAGAGACAAAGTTAAACCTTTACCTCAAACACTAGAATTCCTTTAAGCTTTGATTTGACTATTCCCCTCAGTAAATCTAATCAAGAACAGATACCAAGAAGTCTAGTAAAATTAAAACTCTAAGGTCAAGACCAAAAAAGGTCCCAACCAAACAAACTTTAACATGAGGATGTTTTAGAATAAAAACTCTCTTTGATTCACCATTTTATAGTGAATTTGGTGTATATTGGTAAAAGAACCTTTGGGGCCTTTAAAGTAATCATAGAGGGGTGCAGGGATGGCTCCCAACCAATGTGGAATTCACTCTACATGATTTTATGTCAAAAAACATTTCATATAGGTATTCTGAAACCCTACATGCGTGCACATACACAGGGTATGCGTACGTATGCTCAATGTATGTGTGCACATACTAAGGCATGCGTGCACATATTTAAGGTTTCTTGTACGTTTTTCTCTCAAGCTAAAGATTCACAAGATTGGGCCCTAAATCAACCCTAGGCCTCCAACTAATGTCGTCATTAGGGAATGGGAGCTCGAGTTGTAAGGGGTACAAAATGAGGTGTTTACAGTTGCCACTATTTTGATTCATGAGCTCCACTAACAAAATTAAAAGAAAAAGAGACAAAACATTCCCAACCTATGTACACGGCAAACAACACACATGCATGGGGTAGGGTGCAATTCCGAAGAGTTGTGTAGGATTCGTATGTCCGAAGTCCCACGGGTGTTACTTGAAAAACAAGTAATGACAGGCTCACTATCCAAGAGCTTGGTTTGCCAATTATCAAGAAAATGGTTAGTGACTCACTATCCTAAAGTCACCAAAAAGAAAAACAAATATGGCCAACAACCTCAAACATTAATCAAGCAAACAAGGTGCTCTTACAAGCTAGAAAGGGAATGTATTTGTGGTGTCCATTTGTGGCTCTTGCCTCAAACTTCTTCAGGTGGCTCTTGCCTTGGAGTGTCTTTTGTGTTTGTAACAATCTCTTTTATTCTGGGTGTCTAGGTGTAAATGTTCAATTCCAAGAAGGATATGTACTCACAATTTGTGTCTCACGTTCTGATGTCAAAAGTTCCTAAGAACTTGTGCCTTCATGTTCAATTATTGAAAGATATGTGCACAAAGTCTGATCTCTTATCATGGTGACAATAATCTTTCTATAATCTTGGTGAAAAACTTGCTCAAGGGGTTTTCCAAACATTCTGAGGGTTTTCTTATGATTTCTAAACTTCAAGCGGCATTCCTATGTAAACCTCGGTTCACTAGGGATTTCTCTTTAATTCCTAGATTTCTTGAGGGCTTCTGTGCAAATTCTTCTCTTTCTTGACTCACTGGGGAGTTTTCTGGAAGTTCATTAACTCACTGGGGAGTTTTCTTGGTATTTTCGAACTCTCTTGGTCCTTTACACAATTTCCAATTCTTCTCAACCCATTGGAGGGTATTCTTCTGATAATTGGGGGCAATTTCATAATTTCTTATGCCTCTCTATCCATTGGGGAAGTTTAAAATTTTTTTGATTTTCTTCTTCTCTCAAGAGTCCACTAAGGATTCCTTGTGATTTAATAGTCTTCATGAGAATTTTCTATAAATTCTAAAGTTTTTTTGGCAACTAAACTACATGTAGTTTAGCAACATGGCCTAAATTACACATAGTTTAGCCACCGAGTGTCTTTCTCGCCTCTTCATTTTCCCAACGGTTACCAACATTTTTTTTCTTCTTCTTATTCTCTTCATTTTCCTCTTCTTCTTTTTTCATTTCTCTCTAACTCCTCAACTCCCCTCTCTATCTCAAAAATTCTCTCCAAAACCCATGGCAACAAAAACTTCCTATACTTTCTCCAGCGACACCTTCAATCTCATCGGCTGGATTGGGGCCACAAGGCTCAACGATTCTCTGCCATTGCTCTATTGGCCAGAGGAACACTTATCTAGCAATGCACGGCTCGGATTGGTAAGTTTTTCAAACTTTTTCTCATTTTCAAATTTTGCTTTGATCTTCCATTTTAATCTACTTTTGGGCTTGTAAATAAATTTTGTTGTGGGAAGGGTTTAGATGAAAACCTAATACCTTAGGATAGGTAGGAACTTGTCTAGGATGACTTTAGATCCAAAAGTGGCCAAGAATAGCAATGAACACGTTCTAGGTCCTTCCATGCATGCGCATGCCTTGTGCATGCGTGCCCATACAGTGTGCATGCGTACGCATGCTTGTTCATAAAACACACGTCACAAGTTTCCATCATGCACAAGCATACTCATAAGTATATGCACACATGCTTGGCCTTGCAAATGCAATTTTATTCCCAAAACATGTTGTAACGCTTCTTTTTGTTTTTACTTATTTTCTCTCAATTTGATCCTTATACACTTGTTTCTGTCATTTTCAAGGTTTGCCACTATATTCAAGTAGGCATAACTCCAAAACCATATTCAATTGGTATAGGTCACTGATGACCAAGACGAAGGCCTTAGTAAGGGCGGTTGGCTTCGAGCCACTTCTGCGCCTTCTTTTAAAGAGTGTTGCCAGTAGTGTGCTGGTTCGGGCATTGGCTAAAAGGTGGTGGGATACTACCCACACCTTCCACATTGCTGAGAGGGAGATGACTTTGACTCCTAATGACTTCCACAGGATGATTGGGTTGAGATCTAGTGAGCCCATCATCAGTTTAGAGGGCAAGTCGAGCGTGATCCTTGGTAAAAATCTGTTACAGCGTACCTACCTTAGTGAGCATGTCTGTTACATTGACCTTGCAGCGGACTTTTGGCCTATTTCTTAGGTGACTCCCGAGGATTAGACTCAAATGGCAAGGAAATTCTTGCTCTATGTCGTGAAGGCATATCTCTTTGCCAATGGGGGTTGACGGTGTCTCTAAGGTGGTTGGTGCTCTTTAAGCACTTTGTTGAGGCTCGATAGGCAAACGGGGAGCATGTTGTCCTCACTTATCTATACTCGGTCGTGGATACATTAAGTAGGAGTATCTACACCAACTTGTGAGGCCTTGAAAGCTCCTTAAGGTTAGATTTCTTTTCATTCTAAGCTTTTTCTTTCACAACTATGTTCATGGCTAGTCCTGCAAATTGTATGCCATATTCTTGCATATGTCTTGCATCTTGCATTTGTATCTGACTTACATTTGACATCGTAGCTTATACTTGCAAACTATTCCTAATTTGCAAACTGTATTTGTATTCTACCATTAACGTCCATTTTTTTTTCATAGTGATGGGCCATGTCCTATGCCCTCCTTACCCCTGGTTCGAACGTGAACATGAAGGTTCTCACTTCGGTGCGAGCCTGTCTCAACAGCCTTTCAACTTACTCAAACTTAGAGTGACAACAATGCCTATAGTGATCACCTTCTAGAGGATGAGGACTATGACAACTTCAGTGAGAGCCGCCTTATGCCTCCCTTTGGTGTTGTGGTATGCAACTAATCCATTCTCTCTTTCTCTTCTTTCTTGTCTTGCATATTATATCCCCTCTGTGCTAACATCAGAATGTATAGGATAAGCCTGCTGAGCCTTAGGCTTGTGTGGTCCAGCTGCTGGGAATTTCATTAACCCTCATGTAGACACTGCATTTTGTACCCCTTATTACTTAGGCCTCCATTCTCTAATGACGTTAGAATTTTAAAGCCCAAGGTTGGTTTAGGGCATGATTAAATGAAAATTGACTTGAGGAAAGTATTTATGGAAAATATAACTTATTTTTGGACCAAATAAACTATCTTTGGAAAAAAAAAAGGTCACGGAAACCCTAGGGCATGCGTACGCATACACGTGCATACATGCGCATACTAGGGTTCCAGAAACTATGAAAGGAAAGGTTTTCTGCATTAAAATTTTATTTGGAACGAATCCCACATTGTCTGAGAACTGCCCTAAACCCCTATTTTTTTGATATATAAAGCCATAAATTGCCCATTTTCAAGGAGGACAAATTCTGGTGGTAAAACACATAAGATTCACTAGAAAATAGTGAATCAAAGAGGGATTTTTTCACAAAACATCCTTAAGTCAATTTTTATTTAATTGGGAACTTTTCTAGTCTTGATCTTTGAATTCTAAGTTTAATAACTCATTTTTGAATTGGTTGTGACTACATTGATTGAGGGGAACAGTCAAAATCAAGCTCTAGAGAGTTCTTGTGCGGAGGTAAAGTTTCTAACTTTGGCCTTTTGCTTTTTGTTTATTTTCATGTTTTTATATATGTTTATATGTTTGTGACATGTTTATTTAGTCTAGGTTTACTTTGTGTTTTAAGCATGTTAGGTTGTTAGATTCTTGTTTTCTGAGTTTCTATTCTGCATTTTCTGGGTTTTATTTTTCTGAGTGTGTATGCGTACGCATGATTTATGCATGCGTGCGCATACTCGTTATATGTGTATGCACACAACTAAGCTGCATACGCATGCTCTATGTATGCGTACGCATATCCCTACCCAGAGCAACCTAATCCTTTCTTCCTTTCTACTTCTTTTCCTTGTGTTTTCTTCACATGTTTTAGTCTTTGTTTAACCTATTTTGTCTGCTCTTGAGGCTCTGTTCCTTTGTTTTGTTTTCTTTGTTTTATGTGCTTATTAGGGTTTTAGTTTGTTTGAATATCATGAACATGCATTGATGCATAGGTGTTGTGATGTAGTGAGGTAAGCGAGGTAAGCCATGCATTATCACATGATCATGCATTTGGTTGATGAGTATGATATGGATGATAAACATGATATGCGTAATCGAATGCCATGCCCTTGACGTCTAGATGCTTTAACATGTACGCTTGATTCGATGTTTCCGCCCTAAGAGTTTTATGTTTAAATGCCATGATAGATGAATGATTAGGATTGGGTTGATTATGCCATGTGTGTCTTAGATGTATACTGGCATGTGTGTGAGTTAGAATAACATATTAAACTTACTTTTAATAAGATTAAGATTTGGAACACAATGAGTGAAAGCTGAACCACGAGTCAGGTGGGGTTGGGTGCCTAACACCTTCCCATCCCCATACTTAAACTCCGGACACGTGCTCTGGTAAACGATCAGTCCTTCTACAAAGGGCTCTATATTTATGGTTCTTAGACCTAAACTAGGTGGCGACTCCATTTACACCCTCTGCCATGGTCTACCCTAGGCCAAGGCATACTTCCCAACCGCGAGGATGACACCACATCATAGGCACTTGCGCCCACAGTGACGACTCAACTGGGATAGAGAGTTTAATTCAAATGTGTTCCATTTCTTAATCTTAATAAAGGCTTGCTCAAAATTGCTTCGTTTCAGATCAATTCTTTGCTGCAATCGCTTCGATCCACCTCCCCGGTAAAAAACCGTAATAAGCCTTGAGGAATTCCTACTAGCAAACTTCCCTGTACTCAAAGTGAATTGTCTAAGTGCTCTCCCCTCTTGGCTTTGTCTCATTGTCTATTTCATAATCATTCAATTCTGTCCGAATTAGCTCCTACTCCTACTCCTTCTTCTCCTTCATAGTCGTTGGTCCTTTTGACATAAGATTCTCGGCTGCTCAAGAGACTAACTATCTCTCTATTTATTTATACACAACGTCTTTTAATAGCAGACACATACCTTCACTTGGTTCTTTTGCCATGGTAGGTGATGTGGACATAACGGAAATGTGTGTTAGGAGTCGCCACCTAGTTTCTGCAATGGTCTAGGAACCATATATATAGCGTCCCCTTGAGGAAGGACCTTTGATCTTACGACCAGAGATATGGGTTTGGAGTTAACGTACGGTCTGGGGAAGGTGTTAGGCACCCAAAACTGCCCAACCCTAAGGTTGGCTTCCCCTTATTGTGTCTTACGTATTAACCCTATTAAAAGCACACACAATATTGCATCTATACTCACGCACACACTATTATTCACCTTATAATCAACATGGCATCAAACATCCCTAGCCATACATCTATCATGGCATCTCCTAACATTCATCTAGCATACATGTCACACCTTCATGGTGTCTCATTCTGCCACAAGCCCTAATCATGCTCTTATCTCACATCATAAACCCTAACATACATCTAGCATCACATCATCACACCCAAGGCAGAAGCATATGAACTTTAAAATCAAGGTAGAAATAAAGCCAACAAATCATGTCATCATCCAAAACATTAAGAACACAATGGTATCATCAAACCTAAACAAGACCATGCCAGTACATTGTGGATGCATGACTTACCTTTACTTACCTTGCAGCAACTCAGCACTCATGGCATCATGCAAGAACATGTGAATGAATGGCATAGCATCAAAGCAAGAAACTTTAAGAGAAAACCCTAATCTAGCATATAATAACAAACAAACATGTGAACAAAGAAATAGAAAACTCAAAAGCATACAAGAAAGTTAAATCAGAGGCATATGATGTAAAATAAAAGAAGGAACAAAAGCAAAAAACTTGAATTAGGGTTCATAGGCACAAGTATGTGTGCGCATATATAGGCCTGCATACGCAGGCCAGTTGTATGTGTACGAATACGCAGGCCTACAGACACGCCCTAAACCCTAACCCAGAAATAGAACAGTAGAAAATGACTTAACAGCTTAAATCTAACATCCTATCATGTTCAAAACAAAGGGAAAGAAAAATCCTAATCTAAACAAACATGTTATAACTTAAACAAAGCAAAAAAAAAAAAAATATCAAAAATAGAATTAAAAGCAGAAATGAAAGAGAAAGCTTAAACGAATACCTCAAAGCAAAAAGCTCCTAGGTTTGAATTTTTATCATTCCCTTCAGTCAAATCTATTCACAAATCAATAAAAATGCGATTAGTAATCTTAAAATTCGAAGATCTAGGCCAGAAAAGGCCATAATCAAATAAAATTAACTTGATGATGTTTTGTGAAAAACTCCCTCTTTGATTCACTATTTCTAGTGAATCTTAGTGTTTTTCCGTGGGATTTCTATGTGTTTTGAAAAGGTACCATGTATGGCTATTTATCTTGTGAAAATGGGGGTTTGGAATGGCTCCCAGACAATGTGGGATTCGTTCCAAACCTCAGTTTTTGATGCAAAAAACTTACCTTTCATCGTTTTCTAAAGCCCTACCTATGTGCACAGGCTCGTGCCTGCATACGCAGGCTTTAAGGATGCGTACGTAGGTTTATGCCTGCATACACAGGCTGAGGGTTTTCATTGGCCTTTTTTTTCCAAAAATAGATTTTTTTGCTCATTAAAAAGTTATATTTTTCATTTTAACAACTCTCAAGTCAAATTGTTATTTGATTTGGTCCTAAACCAACCTTGGGTCTTAGCATTTCGGCATCATTAGGAACGGGGGCCTAATTCGTAAAAGGTACAAAATGCGGTGTCCACAGATGCCCCTCTTTTGATTTGTGAGTTTTGCTCATGGAATCAAAAGAATAAGAGACAAAACATTTTGTTTCGAAATACGGCTTAGGCCTAACCCATGCACACAACACACAACACCCATACATAGGGTGGGGTGCGACTTTGCAGAGTCGCATGGGATTTGTATGTCCAAATTCCCACCTTTGTTGCTTGGGAACCGAGCAATTCACTATCCAAAACCTGTTTTGCCAATTGCAAGCGAGTGACTCATTATCCTAAAGTCACTTAAAAAGAAAAACAAACAAAGGTGCTCTTACAAGCTCAAACAACCAAACAAACAAGGGTGCTCTTATGAGCTTAAAAGGATATATATCTATGGTGTCCATTTGGGGCTCTTATCTCAAACTTCTCCAGGTGGCTCATGCCTCTTGTCCTCTCCATCTCTATCTCTACCTGTTCTTGTGAGGCTTTTGCTTTGGGGTGACCTTGATCTCTATCTCTATCTCTACCTCTTCTATTGTGTTTGCATGTTCAATTCCCTCGGGATATGTGCATGAGTTTTGTCCGTTTTGACCCAAAAAGGAATTTTGGGTGAATGATCCACTGGGGATGATAAAGGGGAACTCACTAAGGAATATGATCTTCTTGAAGTTTTGGTGACCCTGAAGGGAGCCTCCTTATTAGGGAAAAAGAACTTGCTAAGAAGTTTGGTGGTGATTCTGACCTACGAGAAAGTCTTTGAAGATATGTGATTAACCAAGGAAGATTTTATTTTTCTTCATGGCTCATTGGGGAACTTGTGCTGACTCTACCCACGAGAGGCTTTAATCAACTTCATAGGGATTACCTTCTTCACAACTTACAAGGGGGTTGTCATTGTGCCTTGGACCAACAGGGGAGTCCCTTCATGATATTGTACTTTACTGGGGATTTGTTTGAAAATTTAAACTCGCAAGGGAGTTCTTTTTGGTGACTTATGGTCCATTGAGGGATGCTCTTAATGCTTTCAGTCTGCTGTGGATGCTTGTGTGGTCTTTGTGTCTTTTACCAATCTGAGGGTATTTTGGTCATTTGACATGCTTTTGAATTTTTCTTTTGCATTTCCTTCCTTCTGGGAACCACTAGGAATTTTGAGGGATTTTTTTCTTTTGCTAAACTACACGTAGTTTCGTGGTGGCCTAAACTACATGTAGTTTAGTCACCATGTATGTTCTCGCCCCTTCATATTTCCTCAACAATTACCAACTATTTTTTTTCTTTATCTCCTCACCTCTTCATATTCTCTCTAAGTCTTCAACTTCTTCTTTCTCTCTACAAAAGCCTCTATCCTCCCTCTCTCCCTTTCACATTCTGACTTCTCTTCTCTCTCATTCTCTGTAAAACTCTCCCCCTTCCTCATCTCTCCCATGGCACCCAAGTCCAAGAAGACATCCTATGTGCTCTTAAGCGATGCTTTCAACCTCACTCGTTGGAATGGAGCAGTGGGCTGATGGAGCCTCCTCCGCTGACATACTGGCCGGAAGATCATCTTTCGGCAAATGCCGGCCTAGATTGGTGAGTTTTTCAATTTTTCCTCATTTTAGAGTTTTCCTTTGATCTTCCATTTTAATTAGTTTTTGGACTTGCAAATGCTTAGGTTTTGCTATGGGATGGATTTAGATGAAAACCTAATACCTTAGGAGGGGTAGGAACATGTTTAGGATGAGTTTTGGTTGAGATATGTTTGAAAATGTCAACGCTTCTCTGTGTGAGTTCATGCATACAAGGTCTCAAGCTTGCGTGTGAGGCCTATGTTCAGGCGTACGCAACCTCTCTTCATACATACACGGGCTTGTTCTTGAGAGTATGCATACGTGGGCTTCAACCTGCATATGCGTGCTTAGTGTCTACGTATGTAGACTTGGGCTCACGCACGCACACCGCTAGGAAAAAACCTTATATTGACCATTTTAAACTCCTTTTTCATCTGTTTCTCATCCAATTGCAAATTTAACACTTCCCTTCATTATTTATGCATCTGAATATGATTCTAATACTACTTTGCACCTCATTGGAAATCTAAAACTCTTTTTTTGTTGTTCCTTAATCTAAATTGTGAATCTAACATCACCATACTCCTTTTTGCAGGCTAGTTCCTCGTACTCTGGTAGGGGCAGTACCAACCGCATGGCCGAGTGGTATGGGGACATTGGCGAGGCGACAAAGGCTCACATTCGTGCTACCAGCTTCGAGCCCATTATTCGTCTTCTATCGGAGAGGTCAGCGAGCGCCATCTTGGTGCAATCTCTTACCGAGAAGTGGTGGGACACTACCCACACATTCCATGTTGCTGAGAGGGAGATGACTATGACTCCTTGTGATTTTCACAGTATGACAGGCCTTAGGTGTGACAGTGCCATCATTAACATGGAGGGCAAGTCAAGCACTCAGTTAGTGATCAATTTGCTCGAGAGGAGGTACTTCACAGACATGATCCGTTACTTCGAAATTGAGGAAAATTACCACCATCTTCCAAAGGAGACGACTAAGGACTATACATGGATGGCTAGGGCATTCCTGCTATACATTCTGGGGGCATATCTCTTTGCCAATGGAGGGCAGATTGTATCCTTGAGGTGGTTAGCTCTCTTTCGTAACTTCGGGGATGCTAGGGGAGCTAACTGGGGGCAGGCTTGTCTTGCCTATTTGTACTCGTGCCTGGATACACTCAGCTAAGGAACCCTACGCCAACTGGTGGGGCCTTGGAAGCTTCTAGAAGTTAGTCTCTTTCTCTTTTCTTTTGTAGCTTTTGTACATGCTAAAGAAAACTATAATTCATGTTCCTACAAACTGTCTTCATACTTTCTTTTGTCTTGCAAACTATATTCACTTGTACACTATATTCTTGCAAACTGCATTCATCTTGTACACTGTATTCTTGCAAATTGTATTCATGCCTCCCTTTTCCTTATTAGCATTGGGCCATCCGATATGCTCTTATCATTTAAAGGATGAACCTGAGTCTTAGAGACTCTATTGCAGCGAGGGCCCATCTTGAGGGATTTTCTTTCGATGATGTGAGTTTGAAATTTAATGCCTTGCATTGTGTTTTTCACATGCTTCTTATGTTTTCCTTCTAACCTTGTTCATTCTTACAGATCAACTGGAACCCATGGGTTGGCATTCCTCCTGTTGTGACACCCGACTTGGAGGCATCTATTGTTGTCACCTTTGGGATCACCTAGCCTTTCAAGGGTGTGTGTTTAAGGGTGCTTTACTTGGCAGAGCGGGTGCGCTGCCAATTGGTGGGTGAGGATGCCCTACATGTACCTATGGATCCGCTGGAGTTGCTTTCTATAACCGATGCTGAGTATGCCTTGTGGAGTCTTGGTGTGGCCTATGTCAATTGGCTTAGGGAGGAGTTGGACTATGAGGAGTTCAATCGTACTTGCCTCATGCCCTCCCTTACTATCAAGGTATGTGCTCTTTCTTCCCATCTTTTTGCATTCTTGTACATGGTGACATTCAACTAAAATACTTGTACCATGATGCCCTCGTTCCTAACGTTCCTATTAATCCTCCTCATTTGCCTTGGATGGTCTATGCTTATGGCCCTGATGGTTTTGCTAGGGAGCGTCCCGTGCCTCGTAATAAAAATGTCATGGGTTATCCTTTTCCAGAGGCACACGGGCAGTGAGTTCTCTTCCACTTCTTCTTTGCTTTTTCTTCTCTTGCATCTTTCAACTGCTCATTCTAATCTGTTTTCCTTCAAATTTTAGCCCACTATCTAGGAGCATGAGGAGTTGGTTTGGCTAGCTGGAGATCTCAAGCTAGAGGTGACTCAGTATTCGAAGGACTTGTACGGCCCCGAAGAACTGGTTTACCCCGGAAATGATGATGATGATGATGATAGTGAGGACTAGGAGGCGACCCCTAGTTACCAGCCAAGGAAGAGGTTCTTCCGATGATCCCTACATGACAGACAGATAGACACACAGCACACAATTAGGGGTGAGCGCGGTTTGATCGGCTCGGTTTTTTCTTAAATTTGTTACCGAACCAATAGAGATTGGTTTTTTCATAATTGGAACCGATACACACTGCCTGGGATCGGTTTTTCGACTTATAGCGGTGCAGTTTTTTGCGGTCGGTTTGGTCAGTTTATTCGGTTTGAAATATTAAAAAAAACTATATCAATACACAACCTGTTTAATATTTCAAACAAAATGTCCAATTGACAAACTTTCACACATAAACCGGTTTACACATTAATACAAAAACATGTTCACACATTAATACATCAAACTGTTCACACGTCACACATAAACATTCTTACACACATTATTACATAAAGTTGTTCACACTTCACACATAAACGTGCTTACAAATTAATACATCAACCTTTACAATGAATTTATTCTAGAACAAATAAACAAAATCCAATGCCTAATAGCCTAATAGATAGTACGGTAATACCACAGGTCCACAGTAGTTCTGCTCTACAGCATCTACTTACTCAAAATCCCCATGTCAAAAAACATAAAAATAAAAATACAAAAATGCTGAAAATATACTAGGCAATATTTGAAACAAACTGGATTAGTGGACTTAGAGAATAGAGAGAGACAAAATGGATTAGTGTACTATGAAACATCAAAACGTATCAGCGGTCTTGAGGCGGACTAGCAGGGGAGTAAGCACTACTGCACTGAACAGCTTCAGTGCTACAGCAACTGAGAGATGAGAGAGAGAGCGATTTTTGAGATCAGAAGTTGGAAAAGAAGTATTTATATGGTTCCTCAATTTTTGTAACCCTAGCCTTACAGTTCCACGACATCGTTTGCCTTTTTTCTTTTCTTTTTTTTTTTTTTTTTAAAGCCCAGTGAAACGGCGCTGTTTCACGTAATTATAGGGGTAAAAACGTAATTTAAATGTATTAAAATATTAAAGAATATATATATATATATATAACTAATCAGTTTGGTAAGGATTCGATTTTCGGAAATCAATTCCAACTGCATCACCGCACCGGCGTCGGAAAGATTCATGACCTCCGCTCATCAGCCTCAACTCCTGCAATCAGCCCCAGGCGTAGTGCGATTTCTCAGCTCTGGTCGGCCCCAACAGTTGCATCGGTTATTTGCACACCCCTACACACAGTAGCATAACATATCTCTTTTCTTTTTGTTGCTTTTATTATTATTTTCTTTTAGCTCTAGATTTGACTTGAAACATTGGGTTGTATTTTAAGAACATCTTTTACATTCATGCTTTTATTTGGGATATATACTTAATTTACAACTTATGAGAATAAATGCATGATTCTATGCTTCCCTTGCTTTTGATACTTGAAAATCTGAGCTTGAGTTTTATCTTGAGTAGTCCTTTGGGCCATAGGAACCATAAGAGAAGCATATGGAAGAAAACCATACTCAAAACAAGGAAAACTAGGTCTCTGCCTCTCACCGTGCGTCCGTGTACATAAGCCTGCGTACACAGTCTTAACCTTACGTACACAAGTTTGACTATGCGTACGCATGCCGCGTGTCAGAAAAACCCTAGCCACTCTTCTTTAGTATAAATAACCGTTAGGGACTCCCAAACCTCACCAAATGTATTTTCCTCTTAAAAAAACACTCTTTTAAGGCTTTCTAATGGCAGAATTCTCCCCTTTCGAAGTCTTGACTTGGATTAGGAAGCTTGACCCTAGTTTCAAAAAGGTTGTCATTCCTTATGATCTTTCTTGCATTTTTCCATACCATCAAATCAAGGTGGATGAACCTCTTCTTTGTGCTACTGCCAATTATTGGATCCTTACTTGACATGTTTTTCAATTCAACGGTGTAGAGATATACCCCACTCTTGAGGAGTTTAGTGTAATCATGGGTGAACCTTTGATGAACGACCTTGTCTTTCCTACCATGGGTGATGATCTTCCCACCTTGATTCAAGCTTTGTGGGTGTTCCTCTTGAAAAGGCAAAACAGTGGTGTGTTTTTGGCAAGTTGAATGTTCATCTCATCTTTGCATACTTCTCTCGGCTAGCTGTCCCAACGATCGATATACTACACTCTCGGTTTCTCAATACCTTTTGTCTATGTATGCTTGCAAGATACTTCTTGGTTCATCTATTGTGTAGATCACAAGATGTGCCTGGTGGTTGCCAATTTGAGGAATAGAAATCTTGCTGGCATGATCTTCGCTGAAACGCTCAATGGCTTGGATGCATTTTATAGGAAGGAAGCAAACTTCTTTGCGGGGAGCCTTCTCTTCCTTCAGGTATGATCCCTAATTTTCGCCTGAGTTTTCAACCTAGTGGGATTCCTCTAATTTTTTTGCATAGGTCAGCATTCAGTTTTCAACCCATCAGCGCACCTTATATTGTCTTTTCCCTTTTTTTTATCTTTTTTTTTTCACTCATGCTCTCTCTCTTTTCTCCTTTCTTTCTCTTCTTTCCCTTCTTTTGTAGATATGGCTGTCTGAGAGGCTTCATTTGTTTCAAACTCCTGTTCTCCCTTCTAGTCAATATCTTCCCAAGCATTATCATGACCATAGGCCCAATCGTGTTGAGATGAACTTTGAAGAGTTTATTGAGCTCATGGAGTGCATTGATGCCACAGACATCCAATGGGTGGTGGAGTGGTGGCGCATCTCAAGCATGGCTCACCGTAGCCTCAAGGACAACTTTGTTCCTTTGGTGGGACTTCTCTATTGCTCTTACTACTCCATATGTCGCATTGTCAAACAGTTTGTGACTGTCAAGGGGCTCCTAGTGATGATGGCTCTTTCTATACATTGGAGATCACTAATAGGACTTTGAGCAGAATCCTTGAGGCTTGGCCACGACGGAGGGTAACTAGGGACATCCGTCCTCCTCAATTTCTTCATCCAACTTCAGGGTACCAAAAGTGGCTACAAGATGACATGAAATAGGTCCTTATAGATGAAAAACCTTACAAGAAGTCCAGCAAAAAGAAGAGGGCCGATTAACAAACCTGAAATGGCCCAAAGTTTACTTTTCTACACTTTATGGTTCTCAGGTCTTTTCTTTTGAATTCAATAAAGGATTGGAATGTTCCAAATCTCCTATGGAAACAATTTATCATATTTTAATTTGAGCAATAAGAGAATCATTTATTTATTATCTTGGCTTATAGTCTTTATTATTTTTCTTCTTTTCTTCTTTTCTTTTTTCTTTTCTTTTTTTCATGCCATGTAATTTTTGCCCATGATGTCCTTGAAGGAATTTTCACCACGGCCATGTTCTTTCCCCTATCTTTTGTCTAGACCACCCCTTCGGGTTTTCAATCTAGTAGCATCTTTTTGCCTTAACTTTTGCCTAGGCCACCCTTTTGGGTTTTCAACAAAGCAGGCTTTTCTTTTCTTTTCATACATTGTATTTCTGGAGTCTATCCATGTTGATTGGGCGAAGCATCTCTTCCCCATCCAAATCTGCAATCCTTTTAGCACCCCCTAACATGATCTTCTTGATAATGAAAGGCCCAGACCATCTTGGTTTTGATCTTTACTCTTGGATCAAAAGTTTCATCTCTAAGCACTTTTAGGACCAAGTCCCCTTCCTTAAGGTTTCTAGGTTTCACTTTTTTGTTAAACACTCTAGCAATCCTCTTTTGGTACTTTTGTGCATGGTATTGTACCCTAGCTCTCTTCTCATCTATCAAAGCCAATTGCTCATATCTTGCCTTCACCTAATCTTTTTCTAAGGCCTTGGTTTCTACTAGTACTCTCAAAGATTGTATCTCCACCTCAACTGGAAGCACCACTTCACTACCATAGACCAAAGAGTAAGGTGTTGCTCTAGTTGATGCACAGATGGAAGTTATGTAACCCCATAAAGCAAATGGAAGTTTCTCGGTCCAATCCTTGTATGTCACTACCATTTTGGCTAGGATGTTCTTATTGGATGCTTCTATGGCCCCATTTGTCTACGGTTGGTATGGTGAAGACTTGTGATGCTCAATGTTGTACAACGCCATAATCCCTCGAACCTTCCCCTCGAAGTGGGAGCCATTATCCGAAATGATCTCTTGGGGTACCCCATATCGGCAGATGACGTTATTCTCTATGAACCGATCCACGTGCTTGACTTTCAACACGGAGTAAGAGGTCGCTTTCACCCACTTGGTGAAGTAGTCAATTGCCACTAGGATGTACTCGTATCCATTTAAGGCTTTAGAGGCTATTCTTCCAATCACATCTATGCCCCAAATTGAGAAAGGCTAAGGAGAAGTCATTTTGTATAATTCACTAGGTAGTACGTGGTTCAAGTTTGCATATGTTTGGCAGTCATGGCATCTCTTCACAAAGTCTACACAATCGGTTTCCATCGTGCCCCAATAGCACCTTACACTTAGAATCTTCTAGGTTAACATTCTCCCATTCATATGAGGACCACAAATCCCTTGATGGACTTCCTCCATTACTCTTTCCACTTCTTCTCTCTTTAGGCAATGAAGGTGTATACCATTATAGGACCTCCTATAGAGTTGTCCTCCACGTAGGATGTATTGCATTGCCATCATCCTAATTGAACAACGCTCTCTCTTGTCAGCACCATCTGAATATGCCCCTAACTCCAAGAATTTCATGATGTCATAATACCAAGGATCCCCTTCCTCTTCTATATCCAAAACTAAAGCTTCGGCCCTTTCTTTGTGTACCACCCCATAACTTTGTTCAATCTCTAAGGGTCATGTCCATACTCCTTCAGGTATTTCAACCATGGAAGCTTAAGTAGCCAAGGCATTTGCAAACTAATTTTGAGCTCTAGGGATGATGTGTATTCAATTTTGAATGTTCAAATAGCGTATAAAACACTATGAACGTTTAGACCCCCAAATACAAAATTATCAATTCAAGCTTAATGTCAAACAATATATGTGCGGAAAATGAACATAAGCTAATAACAGAATTGATAAACAATCTAAACCAAATAAAATCACATCCACAGCAGAAATTAAATGGCAAAGATTAAGGGAAGAGAGATGCAAACACAAGGACAACACAATGATGTGTTATCGAAGAGGAAACCGAAGTCCTCGCTGTAAAACCTCTCCGCCGCCCTCCAAGCGGTCAATAATCTACTAGAAAATGTAGTTGGGATACATGAACAGCAATAGACCCTCCAAGCCTAATCTACCCAGTGTACCTAAGCCCTCCAAGTTTCTTGCTCCAACGATGTTACACCGAACTTTTGTCTTTTCTAGCTTACCGAATTCCGTTATAGCCCATAGCATCAACCAATATCAATTGGTCCATTCCTAACTGCTTCCCAAATCACCAAATAGCCATCTCACAGATATGGGTATGGTGAGAAAAGGATTTGGGTAATGAACCTCTCAAGGATGTAACAATGGAGAAGGTGAAAGTAGAGGAATTTGAAGAGTCTCTATGAAAAGATTGTGGATGAATCAATCTTGTTTTTCTCTAGGATTTCTCTCTCAAAATTCTCTCTGGAAGCTCTCTACATTTTGTGGGTATAAGGGGTATTTATATTATGGTGAGAAAAGAATGCGAAGAGTCAGTTTTTCCAAAACAAAGCTGGCTGGCGACTTGGCCTCACGACTTGACTAAGTCGCGAGTTCAAGCTGCGAGCTAACTGAATGGCCAGTCTTGACTATAGTGCTATAGCTGGCATGACAGTTCAGCTTCTCTACATGCTTCACACGTGTGCATCATCTGGCGGCTTGCCAGTCGCAAGCCACCCGCGAGATCCAGTCGCGAGTCCCTGCTTCATTGCACATTCTTGAGCATTTCTTCATACTCTCTCACACAATACCTTTACATGATTCCCACCTAAATACAAGGTTTCTAAGTGTTGAATTACAAGCAAATTGGCACGGAATAAAGCCAATAAGATGGTTGATTAAATTCAACCTTACAAATTTTGTCAAAAGCTTTGGTCAAGTCCTCTAGATATTGCTAAGAAGGTTTCAAATGTTCTTCCTTTACCTTTTATAACTTCTGGGCCTAAGCTATAACCAAAGTCAAATCTCCAAATACCTCTGCCTATTTTACCCTTAACTCTCGAAGAGCTTCCATTCCTGCGATACAAGCTTCATATTCTGCCATGTTATTGGTTGCCTCAAAGTTCAATTTGACAACCAAAGGCACATGGGATCCATCAAGGGTTATTAAAAGTACTCCTATCCCATTCCCATATTGGTTTAAAGCTCCATCAAAATACATTTTCCATGCCCCTAGCTCGATGTCCAAGATGTCCTCAGCTGAGAAGTCTTCTTTTCCATTCTCCCCCTCTATAGGATTCTCAGCATAAAAATCAAACACAACACTCCCCTTGATAGTCTTCCTTGCCACATACTTCAAATCAATTCTACTAATAGGATCAACCATCTTGACAATCTCCCACTCAAAGCAGGTTTCTCAAACAAGTACTTCAATGGATCCATCCTGGCTACTACCCATACTTGGAACGATAGGATCATATGTCTCAACTTCTATACGGCCCACATGAGTGCAAAGCATGACTTCTCTATGGGGGTGTACCTGGTCTCATAATCATGGAATATTTTGCTTAAATAGTGCACCACCCTCTCACTCTTATCGTCGTCTTCTTGTGCAAGCATGCTCCCAACCGCATCTATTACGATAGAGAGGTATAGTACTAACGGCTTTCCTTGTTGTGGGGTACTAGGATGGGTGGATGGAAGAGGTATTCTTTGATAAGTTCAAAGGCTTTCTGACATTCATCATTCCATGTGTAGGGTTCATTCTTCCTCAGGAGTTTAAAGATGGGCTCACAAGTAGAGGTAAGCTTGGCAATGAATCAAATGATATATTGTAGTCGACCTTGGAATCCTCTTATTTCCTTCTCATTCTAGGGTGGAAGCATCTCCAATATGGATTTCATCTTGGATGGATCCACTTCTATCCCTCTATCACTTACTAGGAAGCCTAGCAACTTCCCAGTTGTTACTCCAAAGGTACACTTTTGGGGGTTCACCCTCAATCTATACTCCTTGATCCTTTCGAAGAACTTCCTCAAGTTAATGATGTGACGTCCTCTATCCTTGGATTTTACAATCATGTCATCGACATACACCTCAACGTCATTATGCATCATATCATGTAACAAAGTTGTGGCCATCCCTTGATGAGTTGCACCTGCATTCTTAAGCCCAAATGGCATTACTATGTAGCAACAGATCCCACATTCAATGGTGAGAGTGGTTTTAGTCATATCCCTAGGAGCTATCTTGATTTGGTTACATCCTGAGAAACCATCCATAAAAGACATTAAGGCACTACCAACTGTATTATCCACTAGGACATCTATGTGGGGAAGAGGAAAATCATCTTTAGGGTAAGCCTTATTCAAATCCCTAAAATCCACACACGTCCTTACCTTTTCATCCTTCTTAGGTACAGGCACAACATTGGCTATCCACTCGGCTTGGTGCATGGGCTTAATGAACCCTACTTTCAACTGTTTCGTGACCTCTTCTTTGATCTTTAGGAATCATTTGGTTCTTATGCGCTTTAACTTTTGCTTAACGGGTATCATATGGGCATGGGTATCAATGTCATGTTGGGCTATCTCGAGATCTATTCCGGGCATATCTTCATAGGACCATGCAAACACTTCTTGAAATTCTGTGAGAAGCTCTTTGAGATCTTTTCTTTCTTCTTCATTTAGGGTTGAACCAATTTTAATTAAGGGTGGATTCTCATTATTGCCCAAATTAAGAGTTTCAAAAGTTGGTTCCATAAGTTCAATTTTCTTTTCCAACTGTTTATTAATTTCATTCTGTTTATTAATTTCATTTTCAAATTCATTTGAATGATTTAAGTGCAAAATTTCAATATTATGGGATACATCAAAATAAGCCAAATCAAAACTCATCTTACTGAAAATGTTGAAAAGTACATCGAGACTTGCATTACAAAATTTCTTTTCCCCACTCTTAGAAAACCCAACCTAAGTCCAATTATTAAGTTGCCCCATAGCAGGCACGATGAATGTAGAAGGATCACTTGGCTCTTCAATGGCAATGGCAAACATGTCCCCCTCCATCTTTAACATAGTCCCCATTGCTTCAGCATCATGTAGTCCACCCAGTCGACTTCTTTTTGAACCTCCTTGATCACCACAATTGGCTTCTCCTTGAAAGTGAGCTTCTCATTAAAGAACATCTCCCATCCCAGATACACTTTTCCATCCTCGCCTACCTAAAGCTCGGGAAAGCCACAAAAAGGAAAGTCTCTTCCTTCCTTCACAAAGTTTCCATTGAGGGTTCCAAGGTTTTTCTTAATTCCGTCGCAACCTTTAAAGAATTTCAAACCTTCCTTGGTCACTTGAGTTTTGAAATTAGGGAATTCAGCCACCCATTTTCCTTCTTTTCCAAGACCCATACCAGGCATATACCCCATGTTCTTCATCATTGCAATCACCTTATGGCTATAATATGGGACCAAGTCTGTAGTATACCTTTCATCCTTTAATCTATATTCAACCATGTTCACAAACTCAAATCCACTCATTTGGAGCTCACTTCCTCCTTCCTCAAGTCAACAAACCGGTGCTAGGATTTCAACATCGCCAAGCACTACAGCAATCCCTCCCTTCTATGGGATCTTTATCTTTTGGTGTAAAGAAGAGGGAATAGCCCCATTAGGATGAAGGCATGCCCTTCCTAAGAGAAGGTTGTAGTTAGGAGTGATATCCATGAAGTGGAACTCCACAATTGTTTCCAATAGGCCAATCTTTCAAGAAGCTTTGAAGGTTCCCATAACTTGCCTTAAATTGTTATCATACGCCCTAACAGTCAAAAGAGAGGAGATGATTGTCTCCATATCTAGGCCAATAGTGAGAGCAGTCCTAAAATGGTATACATTCAATGCAGATCTAATATCAATAAGCACCACTAGAACTTTGGCACCCATGCAATCAACAGTGATTTGCAAAGGTCTAGTGTGAGTGACTCCTTCTAGAGGAAGGTCCTCATCGAAAAAGGCAAGTAAAGGGTGAGATAGAGCCTCAACTCCCATAAGAGATAGTACTTCTTGTGGTGTAGTTTCTATAGGCACCTCTTTCCCATTCAAAGCATCAAAGAGAGTACTAAGGTGCTTGTGAGAAGCTATAAGCAAACCCCATACCGATACATGAGCTTGAGTCTTCTTCAATTGAGTTAAAACTCTATCTTCTTCCTCATTTTTTTGTTTCTCTTTAGGCTCCGTGGGCTTAGACCCTTCTCCTATGTCCCTACTAGGATGGTCTTTTTCTAAGAAGAATGGTTTATAGTGTTTCCCACTCCTCGCAATGTTGCCATATTGTCCCCTATGACTCTTTTCTTCAGCTCGGTTATTCCCTTGGGAAGTATCCCCCAAACAGCCACCACATTCTTCAAAACCTCATCTTCTTCATCCTATATTCCTTGGACTTCCATGACATTAACTACTATGGTCTCTATCAACTTTAAACAATCTCATCAATTTGCACCTAATTTTGATATGGAGGAGGAGCTTAGCGATAATCAGCCAAAGGGTTCTTCCTAATACTAGGCTTAGTGATGATGTTGGGATTTGGGAGAATTCCATTGTCTATGAGGTCTTATATTTCATGTTTGAGGCGGAAGCAATTGTCGATTTTATGGCCTAGTTTTTGGTGGAAGTGGCAATCTTCATTGAGGTTCCAAGTAGGAGGTACAGGGTTAGGCATGGGTGTGGGATCTAAAGGCTTGAAGAATCCTTTGGAAGACAAATTTTCTTATGCTTGGGCGAGGGTCATTTCTAGGTCGGAGAATTCTCATTGGGCCTTCTTTGTGAAACTTGGGTAGGCTAAGATTTGTTAGGGTATGATGGCACTTACATTTATGGGATTGGGCGCTTTAGAAGAAGTCACTCTTCGTCCATATGTCTTTTCAACCATTTTAATTCCGATTTCGACCCATGAATAGTCGTTGTAAAAGGAATTAATAATCATTGCAATGATGCTAGTCTCAACCCGTTTCAACGGTCGGATCAAAATTAAGATTTTTGGTGCCCTCGAGGGTTAACTTTGGGTCAAAGTTGACAAAAATCACTAAGTATCTCGGGTTTGATGTAAAAACATGAAACATGTTGTTTTGGGATGATTTTGACCAATTTTGACTTTCAGTCAACCCAGGGTTGACTAGTGGCATTTTGGTCAATTTGACCTGAAATAACACTTTGAGTGCTCCAATGCCCGAACGGGTTGCACCACCACGTCAATCTAGATGTTTCCATAGCTCTATGGAAGAAAGTTAATATTTTTTAAATTTTCAGGGTCTAGCACGCAAATCGATGGCGGACAAAATATGGTATCTACAGGGACGCATGTGTACGCATAAATCATGCATGCATGCACATGCCCTGACCATGCGCTTGCACTGCTTTCTAGAAGCCCAAAATTTCATTTTTTAGGGCCCAAAGCCTCCCTTTTTGATGGACCCCGCCCCTAGACCTTCAGAACGTCCAAAACCCTCTAAATGAGTCTGAAAACCCTAGCTTAAACATATAAATACAACCTTATGCCTCCAAACTCAAATGCTAGCTAGAAAGAGACTCTTTTTCACTAGAACTCTTCCAAAACTCTTTCTTCCTCTAAACTTTCTGCACATCAAGCATTAAGCATGTTTTTTGGTTCTTCAAAAACTTTCTCTACTACTCATTAGGGCAAAAACAATTTTTTTAATCTAAATCAAAAACCTTTTCAAACAACCTTTTCAAACAACCTTTTCAAGAACATATTTTTATTTTGAGTTGTAATTACCTATGAACTATTGAATCCTTTGATTCCCTTGATTATCATTTGATCTTGTTGCCTAGGCACTGAGGGGCCGGTTAAATACCAACCAAGTTATGTTCCATAAGCAAGGTGAGTCTCTTTTCATGACTCTTCCTTAATTTGGATTTTTATAACTTGTGTTCTTATTGTTCTTAATTGATTTATTTGTTATACATGCTTAGAAATATGATTTGATTTGTTTGGTTTTGATTTGTTGTCTCGCTATATTTTGATCGGGTAGTTGAATGATTGGATATATTGATGAACATGTTTTGATGTGTTAAGTGTTGCTCTTGTTTGTTGTTAAATCCAATACATGTTTAAGAATAGTTTTTGCTTTATTTATCTTTGATATCTTTGTTGTTAGTTTAGGTTGTTTAGTTTTGTATGAGAAGTATGCTAGGGTTTGTTAAATTGCTACTTTGTTTGTTGTTCTAAAACTGTGTTTCTAGGCGTGTATGTGTGCACATGCTCTATGCATGCATACGCATACTTATGCCCAGAAACACAAATTTAGGGTTCTTGATCACATGTTTAGGTCTTGTTGAGTTTAGTTTTCTCAAGTTTAGCGTTAGGTTAGTAAAATAACTTGTTTCACATGCTTGGTTTGATAGATTGATAATTAGGGTTTATGCTGAGGCGTTATGGTGTAGCAAGGTAAGTGAGGTAAGTCATGCTTAATTACATGAACATGCATTTGATTTGGTTGGTGAGCATGATATGGTTAATGAACATGGTGAACTTTTTTGATTGATGAACATGATGAATATGCTTGATTAAATGCCTTGTTAATGCTACTACCTTGGATGTGATTGCTGCCCTTGGATATATATTGCTAGATGAATGATAGGGTTTCATGCTATGGATGAGTATGGAACATATGCCATGTTTAGCTGTTAGATGCATGTTAGTGAGTGTGAGTTTAGAATAACATATTGAGGACTCTTTGATGGGATTAGGATTTAGAACACAATGAGTGGAGGCCGACCTATGGGTCAGGTGGGGTTGGGTGCCTAACACCTTCCCATTCCCATACCTAAACTCCGAACATGTGCTCTGGTAAAGATCAATCCTTCCATAAGGGTGCTAAATTTATGGGTCCCAAACCTAATCTAGGTAGCGACTCTATTTACACCCTCTGCCATGATCCACCCTAGGCTAAGGCATACTTCCCACGGCTTTAGGGAAACTTAAAAGCCCATCGCAAGTGCTTGCGCCCACACACTTCACCCTACTTTCATGGTGGAAATCTGGCAGCATTTCAAGTCAAGTGCATTATAGTACACAAAACACTATTCTCACCAAGCTTTTATGGTGAGAATATGACAGGAAAATGCCATATTTTCAAGGCGAAAATCTAGCAAAGTTTCGCATTTGGTGCGCTATAGCACACTAGCAAGGTTTCTTTCCTGTGTATACGGCATGCATCAATATGCTCGAACTAAGGCAAGCCAAGGCTTACTGAAGTACTAAACACATAATGCGTGTCACATACACGAGGAAGCCAATGTCACTAATTGACATGGATAGGGGCAATCACACACGTGGTAGATCATGCACCCAATGAAGCATGAATATGCATCTACAGCAAAGCCTTGAATGCATACCCACACTCCAAGGTTAAGAGCATCCATGATTAGATAGGAGTTACCTTCCTAACCACGTATGTCCATCATTCAAAGTACATAACTACCTTTTTAACAACATACATAGCATGTGCAATGCATATACACACAGCGCGGAAAAGAAAAGCAGACATATCCACATCCAGAAGGTGTGGCCCAAGCAAGCTACATGTAGACACTCCATTTCACACCCAAGATTTAACCTTGGAAGATGAAAAAATGACCATTTTATGTACCCCAAAAATCATAGTTTCATTTTAATCATTCACTCATTCATCACATATCATGAAAATGATCTTGAGGTTCTAACAATCACAATGATGCGGTTGGTTTCCAAATCGGACGATCAGATCAAAAGATAACACAAGATCAAGTTTTAATGATCTGCATGCATTCATTTGGGTGGAACCTATCACATATGATTGATTGGAATTAATTTTGATTGGTTAATAATTAAAATTAATCAAATCAATTTTTGTGATTTGTGGAATATTCTTATTAAAATGTGATTTGTTGCATGGGAATAAAAGAAGTAAGCTGATAAATATTAAATCTACATTGATAATTAGATTTTTAGGATAATTATCTTATAAATAATTGTTTTAAAAGCCTAATTATTAATTTGAGATGAGTTTTATCATGAATATTCCATGTGGGTTCATACCTATCTTTGCACATGGGATCCTGAGTCCCTTTCTTGGAACCATGCTTGTTGGCACATGGGTCATCCATAATCCAATCTAATGGATCTATGGACACCACATCCAAACCCACATTTGTTCCCTGAGGACACATATTCTCTTTGTTTGCTTGCTTGTTCACATGCATGCTTGCTTCTTCACATGCTCTCTCTTTGCTTGTTTGTTAGCATGTTTCCTCTCTTTTGCTCGAGTGGTTGTTTGCTTGTTTCCTTTCTTTATTCCTTTGCTTGTCTGCTGACTTCATTTTCTTGTTTGTTGCATGTATAGATAATATGCACACACAATTCTCACATGGAAACCAAAAGACTACAAAAGATGCCGCGAATGTGTGTATGTGTACATATATGAGTCCGAATTTGATAAGGATGTGGTATAAAATATATGTTTACACCATCCAATAAAAGATCGCTATATCAGTTTTTTACTTAAAACTCAATATATCCTACTACACATAATAACATCTCAATAAACTCTCAGATAAATTAGATTTTCAAATGGTATTAGAATTAATTAAGTGTGGTTGTGGCTATTCTTTAATATGTAATATGATGATATGACATGTTGGGATTAGAATGGTAAAACTTGGGTTTTGCACCATATCCTTATTGAATTTAATATCATATATATATATATATATATAATCTTCCCTTATATAGAACAAGGAGACAAAAATTGTCAGTAGGATGTTGGATAATTTGAGGATACTAAATTAATGTTGGAAAAATTGGTTTTGCATCTCATACAAAACCCACAGTGGAAGCAACACAAAGATCTACTTCATTCACGTGAGATAACATGGAATTTCTAAGTTTTAGAAACAAATAATAGAAAGGCGTACCTTGATGCAGTGAAATTCCAAACAAAAGAAGATCGAACTTGGGCAGACCTTAAATCTTCACCCCAATTCCACATATGCCTAAGATGTGTAGTCTCTCAATCAATTATGTACGCACTTGTTCAAGAAAGAATGTGTTTTTTTTAGAAAACTGTATTTTTTTTTCTTTTTATCGTACGTACGTTTTTTTTAACTGTCAAAAGGCAGTTACTTTATTTAATAACTCTTATTAAATAAATAAATAATTGATTATCTAATTGGGCTTTAGTGTGTAGCTTGGGATGGGACCAAAGGGACAAATAAAACTCTAACTCCAATGAGTTTCGGGCTGTCAACTCTTGACAAACCCAAAATTATCATTAATTATATTTGATATCACTATATAAATATAATTGCTAAACATGACTTTATTATCTAAACAATTATCTGTCAACTCTAGGCTTTATTAATATAATTAAATTCCAAGACTTTATTATCTAAATAATTAACCCCTTCATGAAAATATTCATAGTAATACAAAGTCATAATATATAACTGTCACTTTAAAAATTACTACATCTTGATCTTTGAGTACTCGATTTAACTTTTTAAGTTATTCATATATATTTATAAAATCAAATTTCATAAAATATAAACTTTAGTAACTCTTTACTAAAGTTGTTAGGCCTAACACTCTAAGTAACCAAACTCATTAAACTTATCATAAAGGAATATTTTATATCTCTACAAAAGGACTATGAATTCTTTCTTGAGAATATGTGTTCCTTTATCACTACGTGTGGCTGCCTAACATACTGAAATTTTGACCGTTGAATCAGATCTCACTTCTGATATATCAAAATAACCTACATTTCATAATCGGGTTCACTCTCCTCTCAGGATTGAGAGTTTATGTAAATTAAAGTCGTGAGATTTATTATTCAGTTGACAGTCATTAATAGAATAATTAATCTCACAGTGGTATAGTTCAATATGTCTTATACACTTAAGACACATCAACATATTAACTAGAAGTCTCCACTTTCATGATCAAGACAAATCATCTTAGTTGACACGTTATAGTCTTCACAGATGAAATGTCCAATTTCATCACCGACTACGAACTAAGGTTTTAAGTTTACAAAGAACTTGTAATTTATATCTTCTGTGACTAATCACATAAATCACATACTATGCATCTTAATGACTATATGATAATGTCCAAATATTCATGCTACCATTATTTTAGATAATAAAACAACTTCATTATTTATAACATAATGTCATACATAATATCATACACAGCATCGTACAATAGGATTTTAGGACACTAATCTTAACAATTAAGGATTTAGCTTAACTCCAGTACTTTTTTAACTGAAATCTCATTTTGTTTTAATGAAAGACTGTCACGTCACTTACTAACTAAATAAGAGGTAGAGATTAAAATACACTACCACCTAGTATTGTATATTTAAAATAAAAAGACATGTCTAGTTAAAAAAGTACTGAAGATAAGCTAAACCCCTAAATTAAGTTTGTTTCTTTTTTTTTTTTCTTTTTTTTTAATTATTATTATTGTTTTAAATTTAATGGGAACGTATATCATATTAATTTGTACCCAAAGATATTACTAGATCAATCAACGAAATCTCTGCCACGTTTGGCTAGATCTTCGCCAATCTGGTGAGATCACCATATATGGTAAAATCTCCACAAGAGGTCCAGATCCGATGGAGATCACATCTCTGCTGCAGGCCACCAACGAAAGGAGGACAATGAATTCATTCTAGCAATCAATTCATCCCAAATCAGATGGTTGCCAGGTCGGCAAGTCATATTCCACCGGTCAGTAATGAATATTAGATTCTAACCAAACCCGACCATGGACACCCCTGAACTACAAAGATCAATTTTCAACCAACCCAGACCCTTGGGAGTCTCTTTGCATGTTGCCCTTAAATATATTAGCGTTGGATCTGAAATTATAAGCATTTAAATTATAACCGTTGCATCTGAAATTAAAATAGTGAAATTACAGATTTCACTATTATAATGAGATATTTTAATGAGATAATAATCATGAAAACAAATTTCATCTTCATTAGCCTTTATATCTTTTACCATTTTCTACATTACAACCTCAAACATATTGCAGCCCGTACAACAAATGTACAATGCAGTTAAATCAAATCTTGCCTCCATGCAAAACTTTGGCTTCAACCTGCAACCCCGATCAAGATGTTCTGCATGGGCTTCTGCTAGACGAACCCGCAACAAATCCAAATTTACCTAAAATACCCAGAAATAAGAATATTAATAATTAGTCCGGACAGACGAATCATTTAAAGTAATCAAACTATCAGTCTGTTGTCTATCTTTTACACTCCTATTTTGTAAATATCTTTTTCCATAAGAAAAGGAAAAATATCTTTACGATATGATCACCTCTTCACTATGAATCAACTTTGATTACTAGTGGGGCATACCCTTTAAAAAATTATAAAGTCATCCGTTATGTACTGTATGCTGACGACATTGTTTTCTTCTCAAGAAAAAATATAACACTTACGCAATCCAGCCTAAAATAGTTATATTAATCTCACATAGAAATAAGTAGGAAAATTGATGGAGATAACAAGACCTCATTGTCTTTGTGGAGTTGAAGTTCACACAGAGTGCAGTATATAAGACGGTAATTATCTAGCAACTCTCCTTGCTTACATATGGGGCACCAAATCTTCTCGCACTCCTACCATCAGCATCCAAAATTCTAATTAGTTTCTCTTTTCTTTCTTTGAAAAAAAAGGGGGGGAATAGGAAAAAAGCGTTTTTAAAAGAAACTGTTTATAAGCATTTTTGCAATGTTGGATTCACACAGAACACATGGGACAAGTTTTGATAGAATATGGACACACCAAGTAGCAAATTGAAATAAAGCTAGCAAGGGAGACAAACCAAGGTAACTCAGAATAGCCCTCAGACTACTAGTGCCACAAGACAAGCTGTCCTGAAAAGTAAAGGTAGCAGGAATGTCTTAAGGGGTGCTTATGAATTGAAAGATTTATGGTTTCAAGGGATTCTATAATAATTAAGCTGCATGGGTATTACCTTCATTTTTTTTTTTAAGTAAGATTTCATTAATGAAATTCAGAGGGTGCCACCAATATACACAGGATGTATACAGGTACACCGAAATTAAACACTAAAAGTACAAGGATCAAGCAAGTCAGGCAAAGCAGCAAAAGAAAACAACCCCAAAGCATTTATACACTCAAGCAAAGTCTTGAGGAATAAAAGCTCTAGGTCATGAACTGATCTTTCACAGCCCTTAAAAGTCCGAGAATTTCTCTCCAACCAAATAACCCACATGAGAGAGATTATACTCCAAATCTCAGCATTACTACACTTGCTGAACTTGCCTTGCCAACTGACTAAGAGCTCCACAACACCTTGCATGGGTATTTCTTAATTTGCAAGCAATAGCAGAAAAAAATACAAATTACCATTAAGTATAATGATTAAGAAATATAAGGATAGGCAATGATGCATTCAAAATAAAGGAAACAAGCTCAATTATACACATAATCAACCCTAATTTTAGTATTGTACATGAAGCCTTTTGTGATACTAAAAATAATTTTATTGAAAACTGAAAACCCTCCAAAGGCAAAACCAATCAATTCAGAAATCTGTAGGACTCCATTTGATCAAAGAAAAACTACCTGAAATATGTGTAATATAAAAACCTGGCTCCCAATAAAACAAGTGTAAGATGCTGGAAACTACTACAAAACCCAGCCCAATGTTGAAAAAGAAAATGGCCCCAATAATAGAAAATCTGTTCAGGCACACTCAGGACAAATATGCTTACAGTTCTCAAGCCAGTGACTTGAAGGGTTTTGTGTGTGTGTGTGTGTGTTAACTACCTGGTTCAGGCTTGCAATGGAACCTAATTTTCCTATCCATTTCTCTCTCATTCTACAACCTCTTCTTTTCTTTTCTTTTCTTTTTTCATTTATTTCTTTCTGGTTGAGATCCTTTACTGCTGATTAAAAGTCAAGGATCACATCCACCTCTATCATCTGGATTGTTAACCCTAGTGGCTTTCCTTCTCCGGCCCCTCCAATAAGTTCTCACCCTCAGAGGTGGACGAGAAAATTTCATAACTACTTGACATACAACAATTTTCAAGTAAACTGATAGTGGAACTAATATGATTCTATGTTTTATGCAAAAAACAATTCAATCAGAATAATATGCACAATGACAACACAGACTTTTGAACATGTATATATGGCCAGAGAAATTAAATAAGCATGGTACATGGAATTAAATGTAAATTTTATAAAAAGATACATATATATACCATATACAATTAACTGTTGTGTAAACAAATACAAACTGTGGCTGTCATACCTGCTCATCATTCAGCTGCATATGCTCATAAACTGCACGGGCCAAGTATGCATCTTCTTCATCTTCCCATGTTTCAATATGGGCCTGAGGTTCTGCGAGCAAAATCAAGCATTAATGTTCAAAAGATACTTTGATGTTTTGACCAGTTTTTGATAAGTAACACTTTGACCAATTATAAGCTCCAAAGAAGACATATGTATATAGATCCAAATATATAATGGTCAAACACTTATTTGGTCCCTCAATTTTGTGTGAAGCTCCAATTTGGTCCTAAAATTTAAGAAGTAGCAAGACCATCAAATATCTAAAATGTTGCAACTACATTGTTTTGCCTATCACATGCAACAGAAACCACCAACAAAGCAATTATCACTGACAATGTTGTTAACCATAGATAAAGCTTTAATACTCCCTCCAATTCAATCTAGTTGGGCTGCTTTCCTTTTTGGACTATCTCAAAGTACATGGAAGTTTCAAAAAATGTTCATCCATTAAACTTTCAATATCACTTTTAAAATTTGGACCCACATTTTTTAAAATATGAATCCACCTGTTTTCTTCCTTTTCTGAGTGAATAATGATGACAAGAATGCTTCTTGGCCAACCTAACAAAATTTTAGGAGGATTTTTATATTTATTTTGTTTAGTTTAAACAAGGAACATTCATACAAATGTGTCAAATATGCTAGTTGCTTATTCATGCCTTTGAGTTTGTCCACAGCCCCAAAAAAACCACAGCCATATCCACCACTTGTGCCACTAAATCCATGGATTTATCCAAATCCAGTGTGGATGCCAAAGTTGGTGGGTTTTTGCATTTTGGTTGGCTTATGGACATGATGAAGCTTGGAAATAATGAATGCAGTAAAGCTTGGTGTAATTGATTGCTTCTTTCTAAATTTGAGAATGTAATTGATACTTTGTGGAAGTTTTAGGAACCAAAATAGGGTTTTGTCCACATGCATAAAATACATACATCTGCATACATAAAGACACAAATTGAATCACTTTCTGACATTAAAATTTATAATGGGTGTAGTTTGGAATTATAAGGAGATGAGAAAAAGATAAAAGCAAAACCTCAAGCTGGGAAAAATAAGGTAAACTAATTGACAGGGGAAAGATATTGACCCAAAGAGGAAGTGAAGACAAAGATCTAAAGGGTAGAGCAAAGAATGAATTGGATATACAGTTGACTGAAAGAAATGAAATTCTAATTACCATGCTGAAAACAATTGCATCCATACAAAAGTTTTTACCTATTTTTCTTTGCATGACAACATCTTTGTTTAAGTGGATATTTTGGAGATATTCCTCCAGAAACAAGAAATTAAAGATCTCATATAAATTATTTTTGTAAAATAGATACCATGTTTTGCCAATACACTCTAGTTCAAATAGAGATTCCTCCCCAATGCAAATAGGATGGAGGATGAGATCATGAGGTTCAAAACCCACTAAGTATGAGTGTAAGTTAGAGAGAAACAGTGAGACCATGTTTCACCTTTTCTAGTTGGTTCTGCCCTATAATCCTCATAAAAGATCCTTTGCATTTCTAACAAAATCTCTTCACATTCGCCTTGATAAACATTATGAAGACCATCATATTCCCATAACACATCATTGGCCTCAGGGGCAGATGCTGGAGACTTCAAACAATCATTCAATGATGAGTCTTCAATCTTTTTGAGTTCATCAGATATTATGTCCTCAAAAGCAGATTGGATTAAGTCCTGCAGAAGAGAGGAAATGGGAAAATAAGTAGGTGATGGGATATAAAAATTTATTCTAGAGAGACAAGTAATTCAGAAGGAAGAAAATAATTACTTTTCATACACATTCGTTCTGTTCAAATTATGTCCAGATTGAAACAGAATCTGAACATGTGACATGCAGAATCATTTTATATGTATTTGGGAAATTCCATAAAACCATTTTGGTAAGTTATGTAAAAAATGCTGCAGTGAGTAAAGGCATAAAAGAGTATTCTTTTCATTTTGGGTTGGGAGGAGGTAAATTATGCACCCAATGGATCTTGCTCATTGGCATAATAAAAGAGTATTCCAATATTCACTTATCAAAAAAAAAAAAAAAAGTAGACACAGAGTATTCTAATATTCTATTTCCTTTGTTCAGCAAATTGCGTAACAAGAACCAAATCCAATGCCACCAGTCCCAAATCTCACCACCCCCTCCTCCCCTCGAAAATGCTATTAGCGATGCATCCAGTCATGAAAAATGTCCAACTGACAAATCCTCTCAGTAAAACACCTCAACAATGTGTCCAAGACACCAGCACACTTCTTAGTTATTTCCAAAGAGTCATGTGGGTCAAAGGCAAATGGGCAGAAAGGGTAGAAGGTTAATTGGATGGTGCCCATTTGCAAATGTAGTAGGGAAAGCTCCTCTCAATGCTCAAGGCCACACTGGATATTGAACAACATATGTTCTTAACCCTGCTCATGCACGATGGAAGCACTTTAAATAAAAAATTGTCAGGTTGATATTGAAATAGATTCAGAAATCACTTTAAATACAAAAGGTCAAAATAGACTTTTCCCCTCCTTAGACCCCTTGAGTTGACATAACTAGAGACTAATCAGATGCAATTGTGGAAGCAGACAACAATGAAATTAGAAAATAAGGAAAATGATGTGCCATGCTTGTTCAACCAAGGAATAGGAGAATCAATCAACTCAATTTTCTATTCCTATATGAAATTTAAAGGTTATCATACAAAAGTGATATATCGCATGAGACATTTCAGTTTGAAATCAAATAAATCCACCAACCCTTCACGCCCTCCTACTGCAACAACAAACAATTACACAGTGTCATTTTGGACCATAAACTCTTGACAAACACATACTCAAACCTGTCCCCTGTCCCTCTTCAGCAAAAAAAAAATGAACAGTAGTGTGAATAAATGCCCTATACCGAATCCAGCCTAATTAACACCATTTTATCCCAAGAAAGTACTGCCTTACAAACTTATAACAATCTTTTCAGAGATAATCCTTATTGGTTACTTTAAGGAAAATCACACAAGCCTTCCTACTGTGTATAAGATTCTACAAATTCAACCTTTCATTAGTCATTAATCCCCCCAATGTTCCAGGTCAAGATTTTCAACTTGTAAGTCATTGGACTGTTCCCATTCCCAAAGAAATTCAAATTGCTCATTCATACCCTGTTTTTCGTAGTGCAAAAAACAATACAATCCATCTCACCACTAAACCCTATCTTTTCTACCTACACGACTCCTCTCTTTCACCCTCTATCTATAGTTTATATGGCCTCAAACAAGCTCCTAACACTCTCAATTCCCTCAAATAGACACTTTTTCCCCCCTTTCTTAAAGCCTTTAATACGTCTCAGAAATTAAATGGGCAGGTGGGTCAAATACAACACTAATGGGCTGCAATTTATTAGCCCAGAAAATAGCCTGTTTGCCTTCACCTTCTAAAACAACTGCAATCTTTAACCCAAAGTGAGCCAGGGTCCATTTTACATTGGTCATACGTGAGGGCCTACCAGATTTTAAATGAGTGGGGATATTTGACTTGTTTACATAATCAAATCCCCCAAATCTCTCATTCTATTTAAAATGACCAGTAAGTTTTGGAATCTGTTTCTCAATACGAAAATCTCTCCCTGAAATCTCATGGCCTTTTAATTTTCGCCAAACTTGAGAGCTTTGATTGTTGGTGGAATTTCCAAACCCACCACCTAAGAGCTTTGATTGCTAGTGGAATTTTCAAACCCGCTACCACACCTTTCCCCAAAAAGAGCTCACACATACTAGATAACTATAAGATACGTACCAATACGTCGAGGATACACCCATGATAAGGCTTGGATACAATTGTAACCCAATTCCCGATAGTGGGAAATAGCCCAAACTTGTAAGAAATTTTTATTTATATTTTTTTATATATTGGTTTCTATGTTGAACACCTATCTTTTTTTTCTTTTTTTGAGCAAAAGGTAAGTAAATGTTAACACTAATGTAGTTATCTTTTATTCACTCTTTTAGGTCTTGATTTGTATTCTAAACATCATTTAATGGTCATGGATTTACTTAGATACTAAAATGCATACACTAAGCAAAATGATTAATTAAATTTCCACATCAGATCCTACTCCCCTGAAGGCATTTTCAAGATCAGCACAAATAAGGAGCATTGCTTATATAGTTATAGTTATACACTTATAGTTATACACACTGATGGAGTTTTGTTGAATTGTAAGGGAGAAACTTAGCAAGTAATCTACACTAAAATTTTGTGTGAGAAAAACTTTGATAAGAGTTTTAGACTAGCCAGTGATGACAAAACTGTAAGTAGACATATTTATTTCCTATTGAAGGAATTCAATTTGAAGTGCACTAGTGAATGTAGAAAGAAAATTAAGAGATTTTAAAGGTTTCTAGATGAGGCGAAGAGCAGTAAAGTGAATAAATTGGACTACACTACACTAGACAAAATCACAACCCTTCACTGATACAATTTATGAGGTGCAAGTGATAAATGCTTCCCATGAATAATACACACAAAACTATGCCAACAATAATATGAGATAAATAGTGCTCAAAAAGGCATAACATGTTAAATAAATATTCCTTGACTCTATCTATCTATCTATCTATCATCATAATATAAAACACAATGCATTAAATCAAAACGTAAGCGTCATCTAAGAAGAAGAAGAAGAAGAAGACCAACCTTAACCTTATTATTATTATGATTGGGAGAAGATGGCAACCTCAATTTCCAAAGCAAGCGGGTTCTGTCCTCTCGAACCCTTTTGTAGCACTTCTCTCTCAGCTACAACAACAAACAAACATCATGAATTGTAATTGTAATTGTAAAATAATAAATAATATTTGTGTTAGAAGAAGAAGAAGAAGAAGAAGGGACCTTGTGTTTCCAGAAGTGATAATTATTGAAGTGAGAATGGGTCTTCTTCTTCATAGAAAGCCGCCGCCGCAGCATACTTGGTGAGGCATCCTCATCCCCCATTTCTTCTTCGGCGCTGGGGCTCGGAACCTCTCTCTCTCTCTCTCTCTCCCTCCCCGCGCAAAGCCAAAATAAATAAATACTGTAAATAAATGATGATGCCCATTCAGATTCGGTATTAATTAAATGGGCAGATGGGTCGGGTCGGGTCAACACTAATGGGCTTGGCTGCTGCCTGCAATCTTAAAATAGCCCGTTTTCCTTCACCTTCTAAAATAGCTGCAATCTTTAACCCGAAGTGAATCCACTTTACATTGGTTGTTCGAGTGAGAGGACCTACCTGATTTTAAATGAGTGGAAAGGAATATTTTACTCTTTTTTTCTTTCTTTCTTTTTCTTTTTTTAAATCCCCCAAATCTCTCGTTCTATTTAAAATGACATGTAGTAAGTTTTTGCTTGGAAACTTTAGTATTTCTCAAAACTTAAAGTCTCATGGTCTTTTAATTTTTTCCAAACTTGATTAACGTTGAGGGTTTTGATTTTCAAACTTACCACCGCCTCTTTCTCCAACCTAAAAAGAACTTACATGTCCAACCACCAGTCTTAACTCGTATGGGAACCTATAGACAACTATGTCGTGCCTCTTTCCCCAACTCAAAAAAAACTCACATGCCCAATCACCAGTCTTCACTCCTATTGGAACCTGTAGACAACCATGTCGTGCCCCATTGTGGTACCCCGAAATTTCCACAAACAAACCACCCTTATTTGATTTAGGGGTAATCTTCAAAGTTTTCAAATTCTCATGTAACCATTTGGAAAAAAAAAAAAAAAAAAGTTGGTTGCTAGAGTTCCACCGGCCTATCTCTACCAAGCATACAATGATCCAATCCAAACCCGTCCTTCCCACTCAGCCATGAAAGTTAAAACACTCACTTGACACAAATAAAATAAAATAAATTTAATGAGGCATTTGATGCAAAATTAGACTCTAATTAAAAACCAATTTGAAATCTAATTAAATGTTCTCACACCATATTGAATTTAAAAACAAGGAAAACAAAAATGCAAAATTGAGATCGAAGTTAAGGATCGAAATACTCCTTCCAACCAACATATTTGAGATCGAGATCCTAATCTAAAATTGATTGATTTTTCTATTTGGAAGAGGCAACGCATACAAAAAAAAACATTTAATCAACCATACAAATACATGGAGTGTGTTTGAATACCGCTTATTTTGCTAAAAACTTATCGCTGAAAACAATAAAAAAAAAAAAAAATTGGGTTACTATTCACTCCCCTAAATACTATTCATTTGTCTTAATGCACTGTTCATCTCTCATGAACATTGAATTAAGGCGGTAAAAAAAAAAAAAAAGGCAAAACGCTAAACATAAACGCTGGACGTGGGATCCAAATGGGTACGTAGAATGGGATCGAGATTTAATGATTTAAAGGACAGGAACAATAAAAATTGTAGTGGCAAAATGAGTAAATACCTTTAATCTTAAAACTATGTAAAATACCTTCTTACTAAACTAGTTAGCAAAATGCTCATATTTAAGTAGAACTCAATATTAACAATGTCAAGTTCCACTTAGATTTTAAAAATAATATTAATAATAATTAGCAAAAAATACATAAAACTTGACAATACTAAAACTTGATTAAATAGTTCGGAAAAAGAAGTATTCTGCGAATATAGTTTTAAAATTAAGGGTATTAACCCATTTCCCCCAAAATGCAACAGCCTAGCCAATTTCAGCATTAACCAGCAACTTTGAAACATCCTCATCTTTTTAGCATTAAAACATCCTTAACATTCAGCATCAGCCAATTTCAGCATATGTTTTCACTAGTATAGAAACTCTGTAATCTACAATCAAGTTGTTGTAAACTACAAAGAGACAAGGAAATGCCATACTTGGCCCCAGAGACAAGGACTAGTGTTTTAGGGTACTTGTGTTACAGGACAATTACAAATTTTGTCATATCCTAGTAAAGGTTAAAGATTCTAGGAAGTGAAAAATTGTGGTTATTATGAGGCTAATTGAGTGAAATTGAAAATGACCTTGTGTTGAATCATAATTTCTAGGAAGCGGAAAAGGTAGCTAGGTTATCCAGTGAAAAAGACTCCTCGAGTTACGGTCCAAATTCACGAGTTAAGCCAACCACGCTCAGATGCATCTCAAGCTCAACGCACCAGTCGATGGCACGTATACCACCAAGATGAAAGGAGTATAGCAATTAGTTTGAGAGTGCAATTAAAGCGTGTGTTTAGCAATTAGTTTGTTTCTCACAAAAAAAATAGTTGGTAAAAAAAAATTAAATAACATTCATAATAATTATATAAATTAAATCCAGGTGTTTCTGACCACCGCGTCATCAATTGCATTACAAGAGAAGAGTTGTAATCGTCTCCCACAAGTCCAATCCATTCACCTAATCTTATATAAAATTACCATCTACCAAAACTATTACAAATAACTTTTAACCAAAAATTTAGGTCCGCTCATATGACTTCATTATTTCTTACTCATCATCGTCAAACTTCGTCTTCTTCCCTGCATTAATTAATTAATTAAACATTAGTACATTACAGGCTATAATATTTTTAGATGGCTCAAGAATCTAATTTCAAACAACCCCAGCAGCTAGAATATGCGAGTGAAGCCAAATGATAAGATAACAAAACACAGGTATAACCAAGATATACAAACAGAAATAATACCAGTTGATCCAAAGCTTGGCTTATAAGGTGTTCCACGTCCCCTCCCGCCACCACCAAAACGACCACCACCCCCACCAAAACGACCACCGCCACCTCCTCGGCCACCTCCACGTCTTCCACCAAACCGACCACCGCTATCTCTGCCACCACTTCTCCCACCACCACTTCTTCCTCCACCACCTCTACCACTACCTGCACCATCACCTCGTGGCCTTGCTTCTTCTACATTCAGTCCATAACCATTAAGTTCAGATCCATCAAGTCCTAGAGCACTGTTCAAACCATCACTACTGTCGAAGTCCACATAAGCAAACCTGCAATTGTTTTCATTGTTTAGACCATAAACAACAAGATCAATGTTGACAGTTCTAAGGCAACGAAGTCGGGTAGTGTCTATCAAGGTGCTCCATTTCATAATGCAGCTAAAACATGAATTAAAATCAGCAACAAGGCTAAGACAAAAAGAAAAGGGGAAGAGGTTGACAAGAAAGATAAAATTGAAAACTCCATACACACAAAAACCTTGAAGAAAAAAAATTAAGCCTAATTGACACCAAACATTGTAGGAGTAATTATTGAAACCTGATTGTGTTATGAAATCTTTTACATCGTGGCAATTATTGCCCTCGAACATATTTTGAAAAAATTCTACAGTGGCGTACTTTTAAACTTAGTATGCTGCCTCCTAATCTAAAAAAGCAGACTCAATAACAGGGTTGGTTATGCTTGCACAGCCCCGAGAATGAACCATAATATTTTAACTTCACAAATTATATGATATTTTCTTTTTCTTTTTTTTTGATAAGTACAAATTATATGATATTTTCAAAAACTTTTATATTGCAAAGTAGAACTATTAGGGTATTGAAATGTCAATATTTAAAAATACAAAATTTAAAGACTCCACAAAGCAGGTGCTCTTCACCAGTACACTAAAAATAGAGAAGTGATTAACAAGCAAACGCTAAGAAAAAAAAATGACATAAAACATGATACAAAGAGAGAGAGGACAGAACTAATTCTAAATTTGGAAACCTACCTTGCGCTCAATTAGCGTATATTTCATGTAAATTGAGCAGGGAAATTGCTAAAAATATAAATAAGAGAAATGGTACAAACCCCTTAACAGCACCAGAGTCATAATCTTTTGGGACGGACATCCTTGTAATATCTCCACAGGAACCAAAATGTTCTTCCAGGGCACTCCTAATCTGTAAAAAGTGTTGCATTTCCATTAACATAGTTAAGAACACACTTTTTTAATAAAAGTGTGCATTAGGAAAATATAGTTGGTATGCCAACAGTACCTCATCCTCCCCAAGAGATTTATCAAAACCTCGCACATATGCTGTATAGGCCTGACCTCTTCCTCCTCCCTTTTGGAATGAGTTGCTACTCTCTTTACTACATTATTTTACAGCACAGAATAGAGCACGATGAGTTCATTAGATACTTTGAATTAAAGCATTTGGAAGACTGGTAGAAACAATGAGAAATACCCGTCATGTGGGGTATATTGCCCCCTTTCACGAGCAAAATCAAGTTTAACAGCACGACCTAGCAAATCTTGACCATTCAAACTAACAGCCTGTGAAAAGAAAATAGTGTTCATTGATCATATTCAATGAAAGTGGAAAAAAACAGCATATTAATTATTTCAACAGAGAAAATATTGCCCAACAAAGTAGCCAAAGTATAAGTCACAGGTAAGAGCAACAATTGATAGTCAGCAATATAAAGTCATTAAATTTTTACATTTTTACTAGATAATGGGACCAAAAGCATACCTTTTGTGCGGCTTCTACTGTTGCAAATTCAACATGTCCAAAGCCCTTAAATCTCCCATCCGCATCTGAAGCAAACCGAACATCAACAATTTCACCAGCATCTTTAAAGAAATTTTCCCTGCATAAATACATTAATGAGATGACAATTATCTGAACACTCTATTAAGGTTTCCAGAAGCTATACATACACATCAGTTTGCTCAATATTGAATGAAAGATTGCCAACAAACAGAGTCTTTGATGTAGTTTGACCTTGAGGAGTAACAGGGGTTTGAGGCTGCACAAATATGTTAGAAATCACCAAAAAAACTATGAAAAAAGAGATAATACAATTCCTCAAAAGAGAAAGGCTTAATGATCAATTACAGCTTTCTTCTCAGATTTTGAATTAGTCTGCTTGGCCTTCGGTGACACGGCATCTGCCATTTCCACATCAGTGTTCTGTTCAAGAAGTTATAGAGCTTTAATAAGGACCAAAGCTATTTTTAGAGATTCTAAATGTTTAGAATGGAAATTAATAGTATCGATAATAAGCATTATATGCACTTTTTAAATTGCATGCCCCTAAATATTTGATTCAATTCATTTCCTCATGACAATCCTAACGATTGATTAATTACAATTAATCAAAACATCCCTTACCATGTTCTTTTTTTATAGGTAAGTTACATGCATGTACAGGTTCATGGACCCCATTGCTTCAAAAAATCATCAAGTTGTTGTTTTACCACAACATATTTCATCTTAAGCAATATCATTCAACCAAAACATGATTAGAAACACAGAACTGCAGAGTTAAATTTACATTTTTCTTTGGAGTCTTAGAGGGTTTTTCCTCACTATCTTCATCAGATTCATCTGTATCTTCCTCAGATTCCTCCTCTGAATTGCTACTTTTCTTTGAATCAAGAGCATGCTGCAGGGTCAAAAATAAGCCATGTGACTAACTAAACAATACTGAGACCTAGTGCAAAGCTAATGGGAAATTACAGAAGACGATACTCAAAACTACAGCAAACAATGGAAAGATGATCCTCAACGCTACATCAGTAATAAAGAACGCAAAGATGATGAGTCAAGTTCAAAACCAAATAAACCACAAATAGAGAACGTCCTTTTACCTTTTTTTTTGTGGTTATAGTTTCCAATTCATATGGTCTATGTCTACATCAATAAAACACCAACCCAAGTCTAAGAGTAAATATTTACTTGCAAATGATCACCACACAAGTAACTGCTATGTTTGATCCAAACATTTTTCATTGGGGGAGGCACGTACAGATTGAAAAAAGAATAAGCACAATGGCATGCCATTGATTACCTTATGATGGAACAATACAGTTTATATTATATTATAAACTAACTTATAATATCAGTGCAACTTGTCACCAGTAGGGTTGCAGATCTGAATGCAAGATCTGAATGCCACTGCTTTTGGCCAGTAAGTGTGCATATTAGTTTGGTTAATGTAAAGTTGAAGTTCGGTGGTTTTTCTAACAAGATACGGGCATCTATAAGCATTCAAGGGTATTGCAGGACTTTTAATTCAGTCTATAGCTTCCTTATCAGGAAGCTTGTAACACACAATAATTTTGGACAGAAGCCAATAATAAGATTAAAAGCTATAAATAAATAAAAATGCCTTACAATTTTCAGAACTTCTAGCAGTCATGATACTAGGGCCAATTAAAAGAGCAAAGTGAAGGCTTATTATATTTCAATTAATTTACACTTGTCTTATTAAAATAAGGAAATATAGGCATTTAAGACCACACATATCAGAATATAATTCTACAAGAATTGTTCCAAAAAGGTCCATGACAAACACACCTTTTCCCCTTCGGATTCACTATCTTCAGATTCACTATCAGAGGAGCTATCACTGTCATCCACTTTCTTTGGAGGAGCAGCATCAGATACTTTCTTTGTGGCAGTTGGTTTCTGCACATGAATAAAGGAGAAATTTCAAATAAATTAACTTGACACAAAAATACAGATCCCAAAATCAGAAAACAAAAGCATCAATACGATATAGTAACTATTCTACACTCACATCTGACTCGGTATCATCGGAATCTGAACTATCAGACGATTCAGCTTCGACTTTCTTAGTGGGGGCAGCAACCTTAACATTTTTAGCAGCAACTGCCTGTTTTTTTTTATCCGGCTCCTGAGACAAAATAAGTTAATTACATGTTGCTGTCTATGTGTCACGAAAAATATAAAAGAACATGTATAACAAACTGCTCACCTCATCCGAAGATTCATCACTAGAGTCATCATCTGAAGATTCATCATCTGAAGACTCTTTCAGAACAGGCTTTGCTGCAACCACTCCCTTCTTAGCAAGGGCACCATTTTTAGCAGCAACCACCTCTTTTTTTGTAGAAGGCTCCTGAGATGAAAGAAGTTGACATTGTAATCAAATACTGATGTAAATACAGCATGATTAAAACAGATAAATAAATAAATAAATAAAAAACATTCTCAACCAATTGCTCACATCATCTGAAGACTCATCACTAGAGTCATCGTCAGAGGAACCATCATCATCAGACTCGGGAAGCTTTGGCGCAGGCACTCCCTTCTTAGCAGGGGCACCAAGGGTACCATTTTTAGCAGCACCTGCATTTTTCTTTGAAGCAGGCTCCTGAGACAAGAGAAGTTGACATATTAATCAAGTGTTGTTGTAGATGTGGCATGATAAGACAAAATAAAAATAGATATTGTCAAAGGAACTGCTCACATCATCAGAATCATCACTGGACTCGACATCTGAAGAATCGTCACTGGACTCCTCCACAGGAGGCTTCTTCTTGTTGTTTATTTTGACCTGATAAGCACAAATTGCAAATTCAGTAACCAACTAAAAGGGCGCCATTAATAAAACCCAGCCCAAAAATAAATAAAATGATGTTCAACAATTAATACATGTTCACAAAAATAGACACAAATCAACATAAGACATACAGAATATAAATCCAAACATGGCATGAAATGAGCACAAAATTTGTTAATAATGTCATATCATACTGTAATCACTTCGGACCGTTAATGGAAATAAACAATTAACAATAACTGAAACATAAAATTCGCATAGTTGACCTCTTCCTCAGACTCAGATGAAGAGTCATCTTCTGAGCTACTGGTTTCCACTTTCTTCTTCTTTTGTGTCTTCACTTCAACCTTCTGCTTCACAACAGCCTGCTCTACACCCTCATCCCCCTTCTGCTTTTTTGCAACTTGCTTCTCTAGCTGTTGTTCAGCTTCTCTCTTGCCTTCAAGAAGATCAAAAACCCAGAATTTCAAAACCTCAGTACAAGACACCACAAAAAAAACCAAGTGCAAAATTTTTTTTTTTTTTAAATGTAAAAAAAAAAAAACACAAAATCATCACCAAGACAAAACAAACAAAACAAAAAAGGCATTAAAATTTAACAGTTAAAAACACACAAAAAAAACCCCTTCAAAAACCATATACCCCCTTGAATTAAAAACAACCAAATAAAATCCACAAAATAATATAGAAAAATAAATAAGTAAACTGGGTACCTTTCTTGGCAGACTTGGACGGTGGAAGAACAGCAGGAGGAGCTGAATCAACCTACAAAATGAAGAAATATCAAAACCCAATAACAACAACAACAATAATAACCGAAATACAAAACCAAAAAACAGAGAGGCTTTGCAAAAAGATGTGATTTTTTTTTTTTTTTGTATTGTATTGCATTGTATAAATCGAAAAACGAAGAAGCTGCTTACTTTAGTAGCCGACTTCTTACTTGACTTGCCCATAGTATAGAAGAAGAAGAAGAAGAAGGTAGCTAAGGTCTGAAAACAGAGAGAGGAAAAACAAAAACTAAAACCCTAAAGGTCTAGGGTTTTCTGAGGGCAGAGAAGAGGAGTGAGAGGTGAGGCATAGAAAGATGTTATATTTATATGTTCGGTGAGGGAGGCGGGTTGCGTTGTTAGGGTTTTTTTTTTTTTTCTCCACTCGCTTTCGTTATTACATGTATTCGGCCTCGCGGCTCATATCATTTCCAATCCTTTATAATAAAATTTGGGCTTAAAAGTTAGTTGCTCAAAGTGATTTTACTCAATTGTAAAAATTTTGTTAGGTTTTAAAAAAAATTAAATATATAATTTTTTTTCTTATTTTTTTCTTCTATAATTTTTAAATTGATAAAATTTTACTTTTTTTTAGATAGAGTTTTAACTTACGGTTATTTATTATCAAACCAAGACACCAATCAGTTTTTGGTGTAGGCGGAAATTGAACCCTAGTTCTCTTATTCAACAATTAGAGACTTTACCAGTTGAGCTAGCTGAAACCCACAATAAAATTTTAATTTGATTACAATTCAAATTCTTCATCTAATCCTTTTATTATTAATTTATCTATAATTTATAAGTTACTAAAAATCTTAATATTACCATCCAAATTCTTTACTATTTATTTTTACTTAAATTATATTACTACACAAGGATACGGTTCATTAGAAGAAAAAAAAAAAGCAACAAGCCAAGTTCGTTATATATTCATACTGATTTACCAAACTATTTTTGGATAAAGTAAATAAATAAATAAAAATTGTAACCAATCTTTTTTTTTGATAAAGTAAAAAAATTTTGTAAACAACGGACGTACATCAATTGTAACCAAACTTTTTTTATTCCACTTTTTTATGGGATAATAACAATACATATTGATTAGAAATTTTAATTCCAATAGGATTTAAATTCTATATCAAGTGGAACTCTACCTATATATATCTGGAGTGAAGTATACTCCCATATCTGAATGCCTAAATCCTATAATAATTGATAATGCAAGTAAGCATTCTTTCTTCATTATTATTTTTTTCATATTGTTTAAACTATTTTTTTAACTTCAAAAAAATTAATAAAAACTTCTCTCACGGCGTACTTAAATTCATGAATTTAACTCGTTTGTTCTCTTCTACAATAATTGGTTTAGGATTTCGTTACATACTCACACTTTAATCTCTCGAAGTGATAGAGGAAGCAAATAGGTACACTCTTTGTTCTTTTTCTACATTTATATCTTAATTTATGATTTGTACTAGTTTCTTAATTTTAGAATATGAATAATTTTGATTATATTCCTAATATTAAATTTAAATTATTATTTATAGGTTTTTAGTTGTGTTATATTCTTCTAAAAAAAACTGTGTTATGTTTATATGTGCATAATGTATACATATTGCTAGAGGATGTCTCCTTGATAATTTGAAACTAGGTTCTTGAATTAACATTTTTTTTTTGTATTTAATTTTCTTATTATTTTTAAGGCATTGATTTTATTGCATGTGTTTTTTGATAAAGTTTATGATAGTTATTTTGTTTTTGGTTTTTTTTTTTTTTTTTTTTGAGGTTTTGATATGGTATTTCACTATGATTATCAATATTTATTTTAAGAGTTTTAATTAGTAACATATATTCTTCCATGAATATAAATTAAAGATAAATTTTTTTAGAATAAAAGAAATAGTAAAATTGAAGAACCAAGCTCATTGACTATTTGAAGCTCACCTTGAAGAAGTAAAATTTGCAACTTTTTTGTTGGGTTAAGATAATTAAACATTTTTATTATTTTAAAATAAAATTTTCAAAATTATATATAAGAAAAAAAAATCTTATTCATGATATAAACATATTTACGGATATATATATATATATATATATATATATAACTTATTAAAAGAGTACAATAAATTAGTTTGTATTTAGAATGCATAAGATGATTTAAATTTTTTTTCGTATATTATTTTTTGCCAATATCATGAAATAATATTTTTAAGGTTTGCTTTAAACTTACATGGATTTGAATTTGTCATTAATTTTTTTGTAAAATTTTCATTATTTTAAATTTTTATTAATTTAAATTGTTCTTAATTATTGAATTGAAGTTTCTACTTAATTTTGATTTCAATTATTGTTTTGGATAGTTTTTAATTATTAAATTTAAGATTTTTCTATTTAAATATATGTTGGTGATTAATTGAGCCTTAAAGCTCAATATATATGTGTCTGTGTGCGCGCGCGCGTGTGCGTGTGCGCTTTTTTTTTTTAGAATACTAAGTATTTTAACACACATACAGAAAGAGAGAAGAATGTATTAAAGAAACTGACAATAGTGTATATTTAAGAGAGTCTAACTTTTGAATACACAATATGAACTTTATACTACTTAAAAGTCATATATATGCATTTTATAATACTTTAATTTCACACAATATGCATTCATTATATTTCTTAAAAGTAAAATATTCATTTATTTTTATTATCTATTCTATTAACAAATTTTAAGTAAATTAATAAATAAAAAACTATTTACTTATGATTTTGATTAAGTCGTGCATCGCACGGGCATAATGCTAGTACTCATTATATTTTCACGCCTTTTTTTTTTCTTTTTTCTTTTTTGGCTAAATTATAAATTCTACTTCTTCTTCTTTTTTGGCCAGTTATTTCATTTTAGCAGCTGCGATTCCGAGAATTTTTCTAAAGGTGTTCCTTAAGAAGTATAAATTACATAATCTAATAAAAAGAGAAATTCATATATTGACAACAACAATAACAACAAAACACGCAAATACATAAAGTTTATAATTGTCTTCTACAATTTTTTATATTTTGAAATCGTTGCATGATAGTCTCATTATCAATGCTACAAGCTACATCTTTTTCAATATACACAACTAAGCAATCATTTATCCATTAATCTCCCATTCGATTGAGCAGTTCATTCTTTATATATTTCATTGCTGAAAAACTTATTTCTATTGTTGCAGTAGCGACAGGAATGGTCAAAGCTAACTTTACAAGCAAATATACTAATGGATAAGTCTCATGCTTCCCTGTATTCACTAACTTTTCAACAAGTTCACTAACTCCTTGAATCTCTAAAAACAAGTCATTATTGCGCATATCAAAAATGTAATTCTGAAGTTTAGAGTCAAGTGCCAAGATATCTATTCCAAAAAAATCAGATGGATAGAACTTTGCTAGATGTATCAACTTTTCCTTATCAAAAGCCACAAATGAATTACTTTGATTCAAGCAAGCCATACAAAGTAGCAAATTGGTATTCGCCTTTGAAAAACGATTGTTAAGCTCTTGAAGTTGCATATCTATGACTATGTAAAATAACTCAACACGATAATGATGTAAATTTGTATTTTGTTGGGTGTTGCATCGTGGCCTCTCACTAACTACAAATATTTCATCCATGTTCAAGATAGGAATATCATGTGTGGTACAAAATGAAAACACTTCAGTCAATAAAGATATCCATTCATCATTTCTCATCACTTGCAATCGTTGCTTAGACACTTTAACAAGATCCATAACATTTACTATATCATTTTTTTTTTGCAATGCTATTGACAACTCATTTGTGATCCCTAAAATGTTTTTCATCAAGTGTAAAGTAAAGACAAATTTTAAAGATAGAATTGACCTCATAATAGATCGAGCTTCAACTTTTTAGTCGGAGAGGTCATCTTCTTCAATAATCTCAAGTACATCAATAACAGTAGAAAACATCAAAATCAAGTTAAAAATAGTCTCATAATATGATCCCCAACGTGTATCACCAACACGTTTAAGATTTGTCTCTTGATTCAAACCTTGCCCACTTCTACGTATATCATTCTCTAATTCTTCTTTACTTTTGGCAAATTGTGCATCTTGAAGAGCATCTCGTCTCTTACAAGAGCCTCCAACAACAGTTACTAAATTACTAACCAAATAAAAAAATTTAGCAATGTTAATGTGATTTTTAGCAACTGCAACAAGCGTCAATTAAATTTGATGAGCAAAACAATGGATATAAAATGTTGACTTATTCTCTTTCAAAATTAAAGTTTTGAAACCATTAACATCACCTTCCATATTACTAGCCCCGTCATAACTTTGCTCATGCAGTTTCGATAAACCCAAATTATGTTTACAAAGTAAACATTCAATAGCATATTTGAGTGACAAAACGGTGGTACTTACATGTACAATACCAAAGAACTGCTCTATAATAATTCATTTTTTGTTCACATAATGAAGAACAAGTGCCATTTCCTATTTCACTGAGATATCACGTGACTCATCAACTAATATTGAAAAGAACCTATTGTCAAGATCCTTAATGATGGCTTTGAATGTTTCATGTGCAATTGCATTAACAGTGTCTTTTTGAATTTCATGGTGGGTAAGTTTATAATTTTTCGGAGCTTTTTGCAACACTTCATTGATAGATTCATTGTGATTTCCCAAAAATTGTAGAAGCTCAAGGAAATTTCCTTTATCACTTGAACCTTGAGATTCATCGTGACCACGAAAAGCTAATCCCCAACATAAAAGGAATCTTATGCAATCAACTATTGCATTTAATTGAACCTAATATTCAATTTTATCTTGATTTGATTACTAAACCAGAACACTGTGAATGTGTTGCCTTTCCTTCATTAGATCTTTACTCTTCTTTACAACTTGGTTATGAGCACTATTAACTCCTCCAATATGGGAATTTAACTTCTCTTTCTGATTTCAAAGTTTGTATCCCTTCGTTACAAAAATCTCACCTCTTTCTTGCTTACCAACATTTTGCCCAAATAGGTAGCAATATAAACAAAATATTGCATCATTGTCTATACTATATTCTAACCACTTTCTATTCACATACCATTCGGATCTAAATCGATAGGGCTTTTTAGAAAAATATGATAGAGGGTAATCATCATGGTTTTGGAAAACAAGTTGACAACGGCCTTTTTGTAAATAATATTTTCTTATTTCATCATGATTATTAGGATGATAAGATAATATCTATTCTCGTAACCCAGGATTTGAAGGAAGATTTTCTAAGTTAAAGTCAACATGAATTCGCTTAGAAGATGAAGATGAATCTTGCACAGAAGATGACTCTTGGGTAGGTGGTTTTCTTATCAAATATTTGTCCATCATTATAGTAAAAAAATAAATATTAAACTATAAGTTCATTTGAAATATTAATAAAATTATTAATTATTGTTGTTTAGTTGTTTCATTAATTTGTTTGTCTTTTATAAACTATAATTTGCTATATTATTGTTTCAATAATTATAAAATTATTAATTGTTGTTTAGCCTAATATCATTTAATTTGTTTGTCTTTTATAATGTATTGGTTAATTAAATTATTAATTATTTTTTATTAGTTGCTTCCCCCAATTAATTATTGGTTAATTAAATTATTGTTTATTAGTTGCACTAGCACACACCCCATGTGCATTTACTTCCCCCAATTCAAATATCTCATCCTAGCCCTATGCCCCCATCCACCCCCCACTCAACAGACAAGCCCCATGGCTCCCAATCATAAGAGCCAATCAGATAAATTCACAATCACAAATCACAATACACTAAAAGACAATTAATTATATCTCACCAACACCAACACCAACGGATAAAGCCAAAAACATTGGCAAATATTAATAAAGTTATAAAGTAAAGTTAAGCAATCAGCCAATCACAGTTCAAAGAGAATCGGATAAAGTCTTAAAGAGAGAGAGGGGGACTCTTATTTCATTTCACTTTCATTCTTCAGATAAAGAGAGAAAGACTGAGACAGAGAGAGACTCATTAACCCAATAACTCGTATATGTAAGAGAGAAAAAGAGAGAGAAGTTAAGTGTAAAGATGAAATACCAATAAAGTTATAAAGTAAAGTTAAGCAATCAGCCAATCACAGTTCAAAGAGAATCGGATAAAGTCTTAAAGAGAGAGAGAGGGCCTCTTATTTCATTTCACTTTCATTCTTCAGATAAAGAGAGAAAGACTGAGACAGAGAGAGACTCATTAACCCAATAACTCGTATATGTAAGAGAGAAAAAGAGAGAGAAGTTAAGTGTAAAGATGAAATACCTTGAGGTTGAGGGAGCAAGGAGGCTTAAGGCTGTAGGGTGGCGCCGTCGGGCAACACGTCGAGGCGAGGAAGACTGATCTCCGATCTCCAATGCCCGATGTGTTCTGGTCTTCTGGAGCTTGAGTTTGAGGCCCGATGTGATGACTGATGTGCTCTGTTGCTCGATGCCGAGGCGCCGTCCGTTGGTTGTTGTCGTTGATGATTGATGAGGTTTTTTTTTTTCCTCTAGGTTAGGTTCTAATTTCAGTTTTTGCTTTACTTGATGAATCGGCTAATGTGTATATTGGTTATTTTATTTTATTTTATTTTTTGAGAATCCGTGGGTTTGCTACAATCTGTAATCTGTTGGGTTTGCTTTACCTTGTTTTTTTTTTCTTTAGATTGGGTTTGCTTTACCATCTATTGTTTAGGATTTATGTTGGGCTTTTTTTTCCTTGGTGGGCTTGCTCTGTTACAAATTTTTTTTTTTTTCAAGTTTTAGTTCAAAATTTTTTTTGGGCTTTTTTTTTGGTTGAAAGTAGAACAAATAAATTTTTTTTTTTATTTTTTAGTTGAGGGTGTTCCAAATTTTTTTTAAGGGTAAACAAATAATTTTTTTTAGGTCAGGGTGTTCCTGGGAACACCCTGTACTGAACGTGGCACCGCCACTGCATTTTAGTACTCTTATTTCATACTCCTCTAAATTTTAGTTTTATTCAATTCTTTAATTAAAAATATGAAAATCTTTTTTTAAACATTCTTTTTAAACAAATTTGTCCTAAGAGGGTCAAATAATTCTACAATTATTGATTTTATTATTAAAAAAAAAAGTAAAATACCTCTTGAGGATGAAGCTTGAAGAGAAGGAATTATCAAGGGGATCCACCTGAGGTATAACTGGGCCCAACTATTTATCAAATCAAGCTCAGCCCAATTAGGACAATAGGGTCAAGAAGACCAAGGAAGCCAACCTGCCCAAAGAGCTTGAGGAACAAATACTTCTCTGCGGATAGGAGATAAGCCACAATAGCCATAAGGTTGGAAGCCGAGGAGAATTGTAATGACGTATGAGTAATAGAAGGAGTAAACTTCCATATAAAGCATCCATTAACTCCACATTCAATACACTATACCAACTTAGCTTGCCACATCAATGTCGAAATGACTCCTAAACAGTGCCCCACAGCCTGCAACCTACTCTACCACCACTAATAAGGCAGTGATAGAACAAGTATCCAAAGAGAGATCAACAACCCTTTAAATAGAAGGTTGGGATGCAATCCAAACTGCTATAAATAGTAAGGTCCTCCTTAATAAGGGATTAAAAAAAGTAGGGAGAGAGAGAGAGAATTAGAGAATTATAGAGAGAAAGAGACCAGTGTAACACTGAGAATTGTATTTCTTAAGAATTATTGCTCCTCGGCCAACTCGAGGAAGGGCTTAAATAAGAATCTCTATTTTTCTACTATAATCCATTGTATGTATTGTCATCTTTGCTAATCTCCCTTCTTTAATTATCAATCTGTGGCTACAAGAGATCAAAGTGTGGAATTTAACCATCCACCTATACAAATTAATTGTATTGGGCCTCTATCCCAGCCCATTCTCAACAAATAGGGTCTGGATACGATTTTTGCCCCCTACATCATAAATTATAATATATTTTTGCTTAAAATCAAATTATAATAATTACTTACAGATATGTTCCATGCATTTTCATTATAAATCAACCAAAATATTAATAATGTATTTTATAAAATTGAAGCAAATTTAGAAATACACAATTTTTAACAAAATAAAATAAGATAAATCTTTTTTTTTTGGAATAAAATGCTTAATAACTATAGGATTTAAATGAAGAAATGCCAATATAACTATATATTAAAATTATTTTAGCCATTAAATGTTGTATTTAAAAATCAAATTTATATTGTTAAAACAATTTATGTTTTACATAATAAAATAGTGAACCAGGTTAATTTTTGCTGGTCATAGGTTAACGTCCATAAAAGATGATAAAACTTGGATACAATTCCTTACCTTTTTAGAGAGAACTAAATTGAATGTAAATGTGTTTGAATTTAATTAAAGAGTCTAATTTAGCACCTAAAGAACTAGACTATAATTTGGTAGGATGGAAAGAAAACTAAGAGAATAAAAAAGATTTTATTTTCCATCGTATAAATAGTTGTGATACCTAAAAAGAAAAAGAAAAAAAAATGAAAAACTCATTTATTCTGTTGAAAAAAAAAAAGGATAGAGAAGATAGTTTGTATGAATTTACCCCCATACTCATGGTACAAAAGATATTTTTGGAAAAATGTTTCTTTCCAATTTGAAAAGAAATCATTCAAACTCTTTAAGATAAAAGTTTAGCTATAAAATTGATTGTAATCTTAGATTACAATCTTTCTCAATATCTTTTTATTAAATATAAATTTTGACAAATCCACTATAGAAGTACATATTCTTCTTATTTACTTCATGCTTCCAAATTTTTAGAAAATTAAAGGTCAACAATTATATCATCAATAAATTGTTTAAATTTTAAGTTTTTATAGTTTAAAATTATGCATTATATATGTGAGTTCTCATTTTGGACAATACCTAGGCCCAAGTGGTGACAAGGATCTTGGGCCTCCAAAGGATTTTTGTGTTTATTGTTTGGTGGACTGGGCTTGGTTTATCGCAACTATACTGAGCTGATTACGAACCATGTTGTACATAAAACATGGGCCCTACAACACATACATATTCATACATGCAAATATATAAATATTGTAAAATAAATGGCTAAGGAACGGTAAATAATTATTTTAAAAGGTGCAAATAAAGACGTCAGGGATCCTTGGAAAATAAAGTGATATTGTCATTATATTGAGTTTTTAATACATTGGACCCTATTTCTCATTGAGATATGACACAAGGTTCAAATGAGTTCAAAAGTCACTGACTTGGATAGCTCTTTGTAGGCTTCTAAGACTTATGAAGTTTAAATCCCCTCAAATCCAAGTGTATCGTCCAAGACCTGGACCCTATTTCTCATAGTATCTGTGACTTTTCTTATTTTTTGTGAGGTTTAATGATTTTCTCTAATACCCTTTTTGCTCTAATCAATTGTTGCTCAGTGACCTTTACTGGTGACTTGATCTTCCTTATATAGACCTTCTTAGGGTTTTTATGTGCCATTTATTAATTCCATTTGTTGCCCTGGGTACTAGAATTAATATTGTGTCAGCAACATTGATGACTGGTCATTTCCTCATTTTCTCATTATATATATATATATATATATTTTTTTAGGTTTCCCTCCAAAAAGTTCCCAGCTGACCTTCCCTTTTTGGGAGGTCCTGATACAGTTGACTTTTATTTCTCTTTACAGGGCTTCTAAAGAGACTTTTCAGAGCTCCACAAGTTGAAAGATCCTTGACCACCTTCCTTCATGGTTCACCTTCTTGCTCTTCTCGAGGTACCAAACTTTCCTTTATGAGATGCTGGTTCCTAAGTCATCGTTTGTTTCCAAAGCTTTTCTTTCGAGTTGTAGGTGGTTGATGGGATGTCTTTCTTCATTCCTTGTGTCCATGAGCATGCTTTCCTGAGCTGTCCAACTACCAACTGATTCTTTTTTGCACTTCCCGATGATCCCCTCCTTGGTTCTGGCAACTCCATGGTATCTTGGTCTAGTCTCTTTCTGGGCTTCTTGGGAACTCTTCTTACAAAGGTTGGGCCATGTTTCATCTGCTTTTTCTTCCTTTTCTAAGGCTCAGGACTTACTCATTCATGAACTTGGGCTTCCTTTTACCCATTTTAAATGGGTCTTGGCTCAAAGATTGAGTCTTTTTTTATCTTTGAGGGCTTATTAGTTTTGGATTTCAATACTTGTAATATTTTAAAGCTCAACAATATATAAATTTATAGATCATATAGTAAATTTTATCAAATTGACAGAATTTGACAAGTATATTAGGGTCTGTTTAAAATCCGTTTATTTTATTGAAACTGAAAACTTTTTGTTGAAAGTATTGTAGATAAAGGTAAAAGTAAGCTAAAATAGTACAATGAAACCCATGAATAATACCAAAAAATGTAGTAGAGCTCATGAATAGTAACAAAAATAAGTTGGCAAAAATAATTTTTGTCAGACATACTAACGGTCTGTTTGGATACCACTTATTGCTAACAATTAAAAACTGAAAATAGTGTAGCAAAATAATTTTTAAATGTGTAAATAGTGCCGCGGGACACAGTTTTAATGAAAATTTTACTAAATTAGACAACTTGTGGGTCCTGTGAACAGTACACGGGACCCACTGACAGAGATGCAAATGTGCTAAAATGTCCAAACTTTCTCTAAGAGAATAAAAAAAATGCAATTCAACAATTAGATTTTCAAAATGACAAAATTTATTTATAAAATTGGTAACAACCTAAGACTGTCTTACTTAATAAAATAAACATTCCTACTTATTTTGAAAATCTAACTATTAAGTTGTATGCTAAAATAAGTATTATTTAACAAAATTTCAATGGTTAGATTCTCAAAATAAGTAGTAATATTTAGGCTACTATCAACTTTGTGGCTCAACTTTGTCTTATTATTATTATTGTATATCATAAATTTTTACAAAATTTCAGGATAAAAAATTAATAACTATGTCATCACTAACTGAAGAAAAAAAAACCATGTCATCAAATGATTAATAATTATGTTATCAAATGATTAATAACTATGTTATCAATTAAATGTTTAAATGATCTAAAATTGTGCATAGAAAATAATTGTATCGATCGAATAATAAATAACATTAGATACGGTCAAAATTTAACACGTGTTTTAAGAACATAAAATAAAAGAATACAAATTAACAATTAAATTTTCAAAATTAATATCCAATAAAAAGATATAAAAAATAATTTAAAAGGTTTATCTTCACACTAATTTAGAGATAAACCTTGTCTTTTTTCATGGATAAATACACATAACTTATTTTGCTAATGATATTTTAATAAAAAAATCTTAATAGACTCTGGTAGCATCATATTAATTAATAAAATATAAATAAATAATAAATAGTAATGTTAGATCAAAACATTTATACATACAAAAATAAAAATTATTTATGTACATTCATTCAGCATGCAACTTCAACAAACCAATAAAAAATTGTGCAACGTGTAGAAGTGCAACTTAGCGGTCCGGGAGAGGGGGGGCGGGGGGGAAGAGTGCAGTACACAGTGCAACTTCATCATCACTTCAAGGGTGATTAAAGACATCCCGAAGGGTACAAAATTATATATGTGAATGAGAAGATTTCTCAAGGTTTGTATCTCCACCAACTTATGGCAAGTTATTTTCGGCAATGACGCTAACACCCCCATGAAATTTGGAAGACATTAAACAAAATTTAATCTCAAACAGTCAAACCATAACAGTAATCATAAATGGTGATCAGAAACAACTTGCTGTTCCACTACAAAATTAGACTAACAAACAAAACTGAACAATTATCCAATTTTAGCTTTCAAGCTCCAACAAGATTGATAAGTAAAGCAACATAAAATACAACCAACAGAACGCATCTAGAAAAGAGATGTCCCCTTGCCTTTTTTATCACCCCCAATTTCAAAGTGTTTGCAGCGCTGCAAGTAGAGGTCAACACCATGCGTTAACAAAAAGCTTAGAACAAAATAGGTAAAGAACATCTGGAAATGCCTAAAAAAGTCATTAACCTTAATTGGATGTTGCGACATGTGCTTGCAGCTCTGGCACTGCAACCTTAGCACAATCTTCTTCGTAGTCTTTGCCTGTTAAGAGCAAGGAAAAATAGAGTCAGACTTTACAATGGTTTGATCTTAACATTACCAAAACTATAATTAATTCATCTCCTCAAGGTACAAGATTAATTTCAGACTTATGATTCAATAACTTTTGTTCTAAGCATTGATTCACACAAGTGCACATTATACTTAGACCTTTTTGTGGAAGACAGGTTTGGTCTGTCCTCCATAACCAGATTGCTTGCGGTCATAGCGGCGCTTTCCCTGAACTGCAAGACTATCCTTGCCCTTCTTGTACTGTGTAACCTTATGCAAGGTGTGCTTCCTGCACTCCTTGCTCTTGCAGTATGTCTTCTTTGTCTTAGGAACGTTCACCTGCAATACACAAAACAGTTCAATTCAAAGGGAGAAAGAAAGGGGTTAACAGAAATGGAGACTGAAAACATTATATAATATAAGATTAAAAGTTCAAATCATGAGCAGACCAACATACAACGAAACAGTAAAAAATGACCCCGAAAACCATCAATCATGATTAGGAGCTACCACATATCATCCTCATCAAAAACTCATTTCATGTCAGAAAAATAAATTGAAACTCATAAATATTACTTTCAATTTCGTCTTTGTGTATTTAATTATGTCAATTCCATCCCTCAACTATTAATTGTTTTAATCTCATACCTCTGCAAAATCAGCACAATTTTAAGCTTAACCATGTCAACGTCTAAAAATAAAATTGACTTAATCTTAAAAGTTGGAATAAGTTTACAATTAATCGTTGAGACTTGAGAGACTCATTTACAATTAATAGTTTGGACTTAGGAAAAATTTGACAATTTAATGCATAACTAGAGAACAATAACTATGACAGATGTACCCCAAGATTGCAGTTTGGCCTAAAATATTTGAATTCATACAACTATAAGAAATTATTGAAATTACACCATCATCATCAAATTAGGAGCTGAATCTTCCAACTTGACTAGCACCTTTAATTTGGAGGAATATCATTCACTAGCTTCCCCATGACATTTTTGTTGTAGTTCTCTTGTAATTTCACATCATCTAGAATAGCACTCTTTGTTACTGACCTCTACCTTCTGCCACTGTTTGGCACTCTCTCTAGTTTGATTTAACTTGTAGGAACTCTTTTTCAATTAAATGTTTATTGTTCACATAACATAAGCCTTTATATCAAATCCTAAATTTGGACTACCAAACAACACAGACCCAATGGATGCGTCTCCTCTCCAATTTTCTTATTCTAAAGTCAATTCTTCCAATTGTTATCTTGCACCAATTTATATGAACTTAAAACCTCATCACTGTCAAATTTTATTCCTCAATAGGTCTCTTAAGTACCCCAAAACTTCTGAACATGTGCTAATAAGTGCTCATAAACTACAATCTGAAACCAACCGATTTCCTACATAATGCAACAACTTGGAATATCGTGGGCTTATTCAAACCATCATTAAAAAATACTCACTAGTCACTACATATTTTATGGACTTCTATCTCATACTAGGCTAAATATGGGAAGTTAAGAGACAGTTTTATTTTGAACCATATTTTATGATACTACAAAACACAAGAAAATGCGGAAAACTATCTTCACATCAAATATGGCATAAATTAAAAATAGATATTAAAAAAAAACTCAAGCTTTCACGACATATAGCAGCATTGCCCCAAGGGTACCCACCAATAGGAGCAGCACATGAAGAATAAAGAATAACATAATAAAGCATATAACATATATTTTCAAAGGACACAATTTCCATTTTCCATTTCAATTTATCTGTCAAAAAATGCATTGGAGAATCGAGAGTAAAACACATGACATCAACCTTGATGCAAAAGATATCAAAGCTTATATTCCACAAGCAACTGACAATACACAAGCATGTAAACATGTATAAAAAGGCAATTTTATGTGAAAGTCTGAACACATTATAGTTTGGACACCAAATAGATTTCAAGGGTTAGCAAAGTAGTTTCCACAGTCCAAAAAATTCATGTATTCGAAGGAGATAATAAATTTGAACAAAACAGGAGATAAAAGCAGAGAGAGAAAGAAACACAAATAGAGATTAATAAAAAAAAAAGGAGGCTTTAAGAGAGAGAGAGTACCATGGCTGCTACGATTTGCGGTGTGGAGGCGCTTTCAGATAAGCTAGGGAGGTGAACAAGGAAAGAAGCCAAGCTGCGATTTACTTGGTTTTTATAGCAACAATAGCTAGGGTTTGCGTTACGGGTCGGACCCATTTCTTCGGGTCAAAAGCATATCAGATTCAGGTGCAATCCTTAATCCTACTCAAATTATAGCCTATTCCTCTCTGAATTCTTGTTTAAAAGGTGAATTGTATTTTTTTTTCTTCATCTTTTTAATATAAGATTTTTTCCTTTTTTTTATTATTATTAATATAACCCCTTTATGTGTTTTTATAAATTTTTATTTGAAAATTTAAAATATAACCATTTTTTAACTAAATGGGAGGACTAAATTGTTACGTTTTAAAAATTCAAATAAAAAAAAAATTCAAACATAACTCATATTTGAGTAGAGCTTACAAACGGGTCGAGTTAATTGGGTAAAAAATAAGCCAACCTAAACGAATTGTAAGTGAGCTTGGTCAATTGGGTTATGAGTCAACCCATAATTTTTCACATGAAAAAAAATAAAAAATTTAAATGTCAAAAACAACAAAATACTGTAAATTCCTAAGTTTACACAATTCAAAGTTCAATAATGATAGTATCACAATGAAATTTAGGTGACATGCCATTAACTATACAAAGACGACGAAGTTTTGATTTTGTACAAATTTCTTACATTAAAAAAAATTCACAATTAAAAAAAAAAAATACATATATAGAAAAACAAATAGAACAATAAGTGCCCATAACTCTAGTGTTATTCTCAGGTGATAGAGGCACATTCTTTTGACTCTTCATTTCAAATGTTGGTCACTTGCTATAGATGAGACTAACAATGACATTTTATTGCAAAAATTTGGGGTTTAAACCAATTGAATGAACCCTTAATCACATCAAAGGATGTGGAGATGTTTCAATCTAAGCTACTTAGTACTCTCATAATTTATATTTTAATCTCAATTTCTTTGAGTCTTGCTTTCCCATGGTCAAGCTAGAAAGAAAACGATCTGGTAGTTGTTATTTGATACAACATAGGCACTACCTTCAGATAGTTGACATCATGTTACCTTTACATGGTTTAACATTTTGAGTGATTTACTTAATTATATGACTTGATTTTTATAATATAAAAAAATGTTTAAAAAACAAGTTGAATCATGAGTCAACTCATTTTTATGAGTCAAAAATCTCAAGTTCATGTCGGATTATCGAGTCAAGTCTAATTTGCCAAGTCTTCATTTGAGAGATCAAAGATGCATTTTGAGAGACCATATTTGGAGGCTGCATTATTATGTTATGTCTTTTATTGTTGCAGTTGGGTCCTTAGTTAACATATTATTCTGTTGGACTCATATAGAAGCAAATTATGCTGCATGCTGCTCATGAGCTAGCTAAATGATCCCTCAAGCATTTTGTCTTTGAGTCTTTTGAGTTGGGTCACTACTCTCAAAGTCTTACTCGTATTTTGTTAGAGGAGGGGGGCCTTTTGTTTGTATATGTTGCTTTCATAATAATATCTTGCCTTTCATTAAAAAAAAAAAAAAAAAACTATATATATATATATATATGAATCTATCTACCTATATATAATAGGAGCCAATATTTTTTAAGTTTAGATTCATGAATCTATATGTAAAGACACTAGGTACAAAATGAGAGATAGAATGACACACTTAGGCCTTAGCATAAATGAAATCAAAATTTGAATTACGAAAATGCTTGGCATTAAATTAATAGTCTTTATATATATATATATATATATATATATAAACCGAAGTTCAGAAAAAGTCCAATTAGATTCTAAATTGGAGTCCAATTTTGCGTCACAAATCAATTTTTTGTTAAATGAATTATTAGGTGCAAAAATCAAAGAGTCTAAATTCAATTAGATTCTAAATTAGATTTTAATTGGAGTTCAAATTTGCGCCAGGTGTCCTATCTAATTTTTTTTTTAATTTTTCGGCAATTAAATTATTGAGTGCAAAAATCGAAGAGTCCAAATTCAATTAGATTCTAAATCATATAATGAGAAATCATTACATATTTTAGAAACTCGTGACTTAAAAAATGTGTAAGTTGTAACTCTAACATCAGGTATATTTTGAAGTCATATATGTGCATAATTGTGATTGTTTTTAAATGTATTAATGAATATTATGAGATTATACACTAGTATATATGATAGCCAAGGGTCTTGTAGTGGAAGTGACACCTCCCCATGCACAAAGTTCTTAAGGGTCTAGGGGGGAGAATTCGAGCTGCGAAGTTAGCAGCATATTGTAACAATCTCAAAAAAAAAAAAAAATGATAAGCCTACAAGTTAGATAATGTACAAATTTTTCTTACAATTGGATTGAAGATATCTCCTTAAATTCTTCACATGACAGTTAATAAGGTCATTTGCATATAGTAAATCACATGATTTATTAAATAATTTAAACAAGTCACATGACCGTTAAGTTAATCATGTGACTTAAATTGAGGAAAATATGGCTAATGTTGTTATAATGCTGGCTACAAAACAGTATTAATAATCTTAGGAGATATATGTATATATATATATATATATATTATTTTTTTTTTTCCAACAAGTGACGGAGGGGATCCAAATTGAGGTTCTCCACTATAGTACTTGGGACGCTTCTCAAATAATGGGTTCAAAACCTTCTCAGTCTTCTTCTTAGCAGGTGCGGCTGGGTTCTCTACTATAGTACCATAAAAAGGAACTTGACATTTTAAGATGGTTTAACATCTTACGATAATAATAATTTTGGTTTCCAATTTAATATTTGTAAACTAAGATATATAAAATCATTTGCATCATCATGGTTTTTCATGTTTCTCACATCTACCCTTAACATACAAGCTAATAAAATTCATTAATATTATAAAATAAAATTAGAAAAGTCCCCACATTGTGTTGTGTGGAAAGGATATATGTAATTTCATTTGTGGCCAGGGGATGGGGCACACATAACAATTAACAACAGCAACAACCCTAAATGGTTGTTTTATATATTATTGAGCCTGCCTTACATATATTGTTATTTTTATTTGTTTATGCAATTTGGAAATGTGCAAATGCTGCTCTCAATGTGTTTTGTTGCGATTCATTGGTTTTGGTTAGGGCTATTTAGACTCGACTGGAACCCGAAAACTCTGCCAAACTGCCCGACGCCGACCTGATTCGGGCCCGAACCAAAGGTCCAGTTGGTCGGTGGCGGGTTTCTGTTTTCAAGAACCGACACTGGTAAGTCGAGTGGCGGGTTTGCTTCTCCAAAACCCAAGCAATTCGATTTAGCAAGATCCGGTCAAATCCCAACAATTTTTAGAAAAAAAAATGCAGATTCCAGCGAAAAAAATGTAGATTTCGGTGATAAAATGTAGATTCCAGTGACTTTTTTCAGATTTTGGCGACGTTTTTTGCATATTTCAATGACTTTTTTTAGATTCCAGCGACCGACCAACGCTCACCCTCACTTGAAACCGACTCGACCAATTGATTCCGATGGTCGGTTTCGGGTTCCTCCACCCTCCATCCGACGCCGACAGGTCAAGTCTAGGTTAAGTTCAAAACTAACCCAACCGGTGGATAGGCTTAATTTTGGTCTAAGGCGGCGCACCGGCCTTCAATACAAACACATAGTCCATCTGATCTACTTCTACAACTACGAGGCTAAACTGACTCAAGGATTGATTGTACACTGTGAAGTTGTTACCACTAAATATAATTCACAACTTTTGTAACAATAACTTACCCACATGATAAGTTATGAATGGTGATAATAAAATAGTGGATCTATGTAGGTTCATATTTCCACTACTCACAACTTATTACATGAGCAAGTTGTAACAAAAATTATAAATTATTTTGTGGTATCAACATTTTTCTTATTAACTCGATCCGCCAATTCTTATTTCTGCTAATATCTATTTATTTTAGAAGAAACATATATATATAAATTGAAATTTCAGTCTTTTAGAGACACATGAAAATAATAATTAAATGTGATCGGATTAAATAATTTGACCAAAAAAAAAAAAAATCTTATGATTTTTGCCTTTAGTCTTTTAGACTTTAAGTAATTCTCTAGACTCTAGTCTAGTGATAAGGTCATAGGAAGGGATCAAGACAAAGACAACCACCAAGAGGAAATTACACAACTGACCGCTATGTATGATGTATCATGTGTTTAAAAAAAAAATTTTAATTATTACATTTCCATATATAGAATATAGTTATGCGCAATTTTAACATTTTTACAACAAAATTCATGTAACAAATACTTAAAAAAAATAATATTAGTAATAAGTCAAGATAAAAATTAGTAATGATTTATCAACTAAATCTATTGTGAAAACTGCTATGTGTGCCATAACACTACTTTTCATATATAAGAAATGTTAACTAAAGTCCTTAAAATATTAGTTCATGAGTTATTTTTAGAAACATTTTTTTAAAAGAATAATACAATAATAATTGTTGTTAATAACTTTTTATATTTTCTATTAGAATAATATTAATATTTTTTTATTATAATTTATTAACAATTGTCCATATAAATAAACGTCAACCCCAAATTTAGCTCTCCCCCTTGTGCTTCCATTGCAATCAATTAAATATCGCAAGAAAAACCCAACTACCAATCAAAATTTTGAGAGTTGAAAGTAGACAAACTTCTAGAAGAACTGGGCTTTTATTTATTTTATTTTTTTTTCAGAAAAATATAGACATGTTTCTGCAGCTTATTTACAAAAAAAAGAAAAAAGAAAAAAGCCATCTGCTGGCCGACTTTAGCAAAACAAATAGGTTAAGAAGTAACATGAACCCTCCCGGCCATATGATATGATTGATCGATTACAAAAATGAAAAAAAAGAAAAGAAAAGAAAAGAAAAGAGATTGAGTCTAGTGGTTTCTCTCTAGAAATCCTTCTAGGATCACCTTCTTCTTGTACTCCTTGGAATCATAACGATAATATTGATATTGTGAATTGAGATTCCTTTTTTTGAAACATGGGACGAAATAACACCATGCAGAAGTACAAAGAATGGCACAGAATCGACCCCAAAGTAACATTATCAATAAGGTCACCATAATTATAGATAAACCAACCAGTACTGGGTCAAGCTGCTGCTTCTTCTTCTTCTTCTGAGCTATTATTAATAATGCATCATTTTGCCGAGTCTTTGTGGATGGTGGCGTGGCTCTTCTTTCGTTCCTACATGTGGGTCCCATACCCGTAGACTTGATGAGTTTGGATTTGGGTTTGAATTCGGAATTAAGCTTAAACTTATTAGGGTCCGGTGGCGAACCGGGTTGATGAGTGGACCCAGTTCTTATCGCTTCTATTTTCCGACAAAAAGACGATCGCTTTTTATGCGTGTCATCTTTGGACGCATCCACATGGACAAGTTCCAATTTCGAGTTGATGTTGTTTTGTTCAGAAATATTATTATTTGGCTCGTGCCTTGTCTGAATCTGAAACCCCAAATAAAGCAAAGAAACACTTAACGCGTGCACTCCTAATAAGATTAAATGCTAGTACAGTAAAAGGTAATAACAAGACCCAACGTCGACATACTTTGTTTGAAGTGTTGAACTAATAATATATATATTATGCTGAATTTGTGCGTGTATATATATATATATTAATTATGACTGGTGTTTAAATAATTTTACCCACAAAAAAAGAAAAAAAGAATTAATGAATGAAATCAGATACCTGATCTTGATGAATAAGCTGATGATGATGAGGTAGTACTTGTATTTCCTTATTAGAAGGATTAGGAACCTCCTTATCATGAAGCACAGCTGGTTGAGAATTAAAGTTGGATATTGAGTTTGAAGAAAATTTGGAGTTGGAGTTTGATGATTTGTTGTCGAATTCGAGCGGCACGGTTCTGATGGCGGACTTCTTCATGCTGAACCTTATCCAAAAAGACCAACGTGCCTTCTTCTTCTTTTTCTTCTTCTTCTTCTTCTTCATGCCTTCGGATTTGATATTGGTTTCCTTTTTGTACTCTAATACCATGTTATTATTATTAGAACATCCAAAGCAGCTTAGAAAATTGCTGGTTTTAGGTTTGTTTTGAAGGGTTTTCTTTTGGGCTTTTGCCATGGATATTGATGGAACAGTTTGAAGAGAGAAAGAGTACTCGGCATGGAGAGGTGTGATATTATGAAGACTGAAATATATGGTTTAATTAGCTGGCTCACTTTCTCTGAATATTTATTAATTAATATACAATTTAATGCTATGTACGTATAAATATTGCACATATATATATATATATATATGTATTTATTATAATTACCTCCACGTTGTGTTTTAGTTGGTTTTTGATTGGTAGTGAGAATGGGTTGGCCTAGCTAACAAGCTAGCTAGCTAGGAGGGATGACTTGGGCTTGGTAGCTTTAGTTTTAGTCTTAGTCTTTGTCTTTACACGCTTTTCATCACCTTCTAGGCTTCTACATTGATAATAATAATATATGCCTTGCTCTACACGGCAACTCTCAACTGGCTACCATGTTATCAAAAAAGAAAAGAAAAGGCCACCATGTTAAATGCAATACTTAAAAAAAAAAAAAGCTATAAAAAAAATCTATACTCAAATTGATTGAAACCCATCATTTTTCTAGTTAATTAATTTACTATAAATATATCCCTTTCATAATTATGAATTAATAATTTCTTAAAGACTCTTTCTAACTATTTGAAAGTTTTCGGAATCCATACAAATTAATCATTTAGAATCAATCACCATTCACCAATAAAAATTCAAGAATAATGAAGGTGAAGGTGAATGTGAAACCAATGTCACATTAATTTATATTCTCTTTGTTGACCGTTAATTAGCTAGAAATAATTAGCACTGAGGACCTTTTAAATATACACTTATCAGTTTTGTAAGACATTTTTCTCTATTCCTATGTTAAAAATGCTTAATATTTAAATAAAAAAAGAAGAAGAAATAATTAGCACTGTCATGAATAGTGACTTGATAATTAAAAAAAGAACCAACTAATTTGTTTAACCAATAAAAACCTTTTGACTTTAGTTACAAAGGGATTTTTCTTTTCAACTAATCACTTAAAAAATAAATTATTCTCCAATGTTACTTACTTTACGTACCTACTCCGTAATTATCAAAATGATAGATCGAAACCTAGCTGAAGTGATAGATCCTAGTCATTATTAATACTATACAAAATACCCTTTCTGACAAATGAAAGATTTTGAATATTCAGTCAGAATATCAATTAGAGAAGTTTTGGTGCTACAAACTAGTGTACAATTTTATACACAACTCGCCCATGTGACGAGTTGTGGTTGGTGGAGGGGTGATGGTTAGGGATGGCTATACCCATTGGATAATGAATATCCAACCCTACCCGATCCAAATGTTTCGGGTAATACCCGGTTTTTCATGGGTAGAACTTAACCAGGTAGGGTATGGATATTACCCGAATTGTTCGGGTAGGGTATGGATATTATCCAAACTCGACCCGTATTTAAAAAAAAAAAAAAAAAAAACCCACTATGTCCTTAAAAGCACTTGTTGTCAAGTCCTCCAAGCCATCTGATCTGTATTCCTCACACCAAATCCAAGCCTTCAAATCCCAACTTAGCCACAATGGTGAAGAAGTTCATGGAAAAGAAGCCGTTGTCTTCTTTGTCGAAGGCGGTGAAGATGGTGATTCTGTCAGATGTGATTGCAAAGGAATGAAATCGTCGCTTTTTTGACGAAGAGGATTCTTCCCGTTATTGGAAAGATTCGCCGGCTCCAACAACGGCATCGGAGGCGAATCATTAAGAAGAACGAAATCACGCTACTCCACCTTGGTCAGACCAGCTGATCTCTCTCTCATCTCTACTATGTCTCCACGCTGCAATGGTATCACTCCCGACGTCGTCGTTTCCGCCCCTACCTTCCTCCAAATCTCTGATCGCATTTACGACCTTCTCCACGGTCTCTTTCTCTCTCTCTTATAGTCTTTGTTTGTTTGCTCAGAAAATTTTGTGTTCTGATTTTACTTTTGGATGTTGTTTTAACGATTGAGGTGGAGCTAAGTTTCTGTTTGGTTGACGAGATAATATATATATATATATATATACACAGTAACAGACCAAAGAGTGGGAAGAAATACACGTGGAGGGGCGATAAAGGTATTGGTTAGTTTTTAAGTTAAAATGTTTTGGATTAAAAAAAAAAAAAATTAAATGGATTTCAGGTAGGGTATGGATATCCATGGATAATATATCCGGGTAAGATTCGGGTATAAATACTAATGGGTATTGATATTCGGGCATTCATGGGTAAACTTTTCGGGTAGGGTATGGGTATACCCGATCCATACCCTACCCATGACCATCCTTACTGATGGTAGATCACCCCTCCACCAACCACAACTCGCCACATGGGCGAGTTGTGCACTAGTTTGTGGCACCATAATTTTTCTATCAATTATGTACTTTAAAAAGAAGAAGAAAAAGTTACAAATCTTATTATGCCACGGTAAAGGTCCCTTTTTTTTTTTGGGGCTAAACATAGACTTTTATTAAAGGAACAAACTATGATACAGAGAAAGCATCCTCCAACAAAACATGAACATTTTTGGCAAACAAAATCACTTGATATAGACATACCAAACGATTAAGTCGAAATCATAATAACCCTGTATAATAATGATAAAAACAAGACGTGCTCTATGTGAGATTGTCTTATTTGTAGCACAAGACGTGCTCTATGTGGCCAATTCATTCCAGCGGCCTCATTTCATTTAATTATAAAATAGCAATCAAAATTCGAAGTAATTAATAAAGGAGGAGGTAGTTAATAAAAGTTAGTTGTATAAGTGTTTGTGGAGTGTGAGGGGGTGCAAGGGTCAGGGTTCAAGTTTCCAGAGAGTTTCACACATATATATACTTAGATTATACTAGAGTAGAATTTTTATCTTGTAAAAAAAAAAAAAAAAATGAAAAGAAGAAAGAAGAAGGTTTGGATGGAGATATGTTCTTCAATTCTATCCCAACTTAACTGATTTAGAAAGGTTATTAGTTACCGAACTCTTTATGACACTTGACTTGAATGGAGATACTTATTGACTTTACGAAACTAACCTGGAAAAAAGGAGAGAGAGAGTGATCATGCCAAGACCTGAATCTCATGCCTATACAATCCCACATAAGTGTGTGTGTATATATATATATATATATATATAATCGCACTATATAATATGAGCAACTGTACTTGCATATTGATTTTTTTTTTTAATTTTTATTTTGGAAAATTAGAGGAAATCAATCACTTTAAATAATAATTAAAAACCCATCAAAAGAACAAAAAGAGTTAAAGCTGCATAATTATTATTTTCTTAATTATGACAATATTTTCCCCCATTTGAATGAGTTTAGACAAAATTTCTCCAGGATATATACAGTTAAGTCGAGGTTCTCCAAATATGATTCTACAAGTAGTAATTTTAGAAATTCCTATAAATTTCTCTATATGATGTGCAAAAATCTGTAGAAAAAAATTAATATGGAGTTCATTTATTAGCAATATAGAAAAACCATTAATTGAAATGCATCATTGAAAGCATAGTTTTCAGACCCAGTCCATTCAATGAACTATAAAAAGAAGACGTTCAAGGTTTTTGAGGACAGATCGACATCAAACTGTGATGTCTTCATAATTAATTTAATAATTATTTAAATATAAATAAATATATTAAATTAGTATAAATAAAAAAATTAGCTAAAATAATCCAATTAAATATAAAAATTTATATTTCAAGTATATTTTTTCATATCATAATTTTCACAAGATATAAAAAAAAAAAAAAATCATATCCTAAACCAACATAGATAATTATTTATTTATTTACATGTTGATTAGTTAAATTTGTGATAATAATAATTATTATTATAATATAAGAATTAGAAGGACACTTATGTTAAATAAAATAACAATTTAAAATTATTTAATAATAATTATATACTTAATTTTACCTATTATTTCCTTTTAAAAAAAAACTATAAATATCAATTAAAAAACTTCAGATATTTGTTGCATGTTCAATCTATCAATACACATCACATCACGTTGGGCTCAAAGTTGAAAAAGCTAAAGCATTTTGCCCATCTTTTATTCAAAAATTAAAATTAAAGCTTTCTACATTTCCAATGCAAGTCATTTGGAGGGGCTTAGGAAACTTAAAAAAGAATACAAAAGAAAGAAAGAGAAACCACAAGTGTTTAGCCAAAAAGAGAGGAAATTACAGAGTGGTAGAGACGGACAAAAAAAAGAGAAGAAGAAGAAGCAGCAGCCAGTAGATGAAGGCATGACTGGCGACTTCTGTTAGCAACCTGCTGCTTCGACTTGGTGTGGCCCTGCTTCATTGCCTTCTTCTTCTCTGTTTTTTTTTTCCCCTTACAAATCCTTTGGCTCCAGATCTGAAAAAATCGGAAGTGCATGCCGGCTAAATCTTTAATTTCAGCCAGTATTAGCCAAAACAAAAAGGAAACATGAGAACCGTAAGAACCGTGAGGTTTAACTGCGGTTCGCACGTGTCCATTTTTTTTTCTTTTCTTTAAAGAGGTTCTTAAGGTTAAAAGAATCGCAAAGATGGGGAGTTCGTGGTTAACTGGATCGGATCGTAAGGTCTGGTTTGGATTTCAAAACTATGATTGAAAGGTTACTTGTAAACACATCTTCTAAAACGGGGTAATTCCATTGTACCCCTTTTTTTGGGATATAGTACCCACTAATAGGCAAGTTGCTATACTAGGTTACCAAAATATCACATTTGACAGTATCATTCTCACTTTGTGCAGTACCAACATCACATGTGACTATACTTTTGTCATATTCTGTGATTTTTTTTTTCACATTTGATGGTTCTGTTGTCACATTAGGTAGTACAAATATCACATTTTGACGGAACCTTTCTCACATTTGGTGGTACTTTAATTTTTTTCACACATTCGATAGTTATATCGTCATATTGGGTAGTATCAACATCATATTGGGTAGTACCAATATCGCATAAGACCGTAACTTTGTCACATTTGATGGTTCCCTTATTTTTTTTCTCACATTTGATGGTTCTATTGTCACATTAGGCAGTATCAACATCACATTTGACCGTACATTTCTTACATTTGGTGGTACTTTAAATTTTTTTTTTCTGATCATATTTGACAGTTCTATCATCCCATTGGGCGTTACCAGCATCATATGTGATCGTACTTTTGTCACATTCAATAGTTTCCTTTTTTTTCCTTCACATTTGATGGTTCCACTGTCACATTAGACAGTATCAAGTATCAACATCACATATGACTATACTTTTGCCACATTCGGTTGTATCCTTATTTTTTCTCACATTGTGCAGTACCAACATCATATATGACTGTAATTTTGTCATATTCAGTGGTTTCCTTATTTTTTCTCACTAAGTAGTACCAACATCAAATATTAGTGTACTTTTGTCACATTTGATAGTTCTTTTGTTTTTCCCCTTACATTTGACAGTTATATTGTCACATTGGGCAGTGCCAATATCATATGTGACTGTGCTTTTGTAACATTCAATGGTTTCCTTATTTTTTTCCTCAAATTTGATGGTTTTATTGTCACATTAGGCAGTATCAACATCACATATGACTATACTTTTCCCACATTAGGTTGTACCCTTATTTTTTTTCTCACATTTGATAGTATCATCTTCACATTGTGTAGTACCAACATCACATATGACTATACTTTTGTTACATTCAGTGGTTCCCTTATTTTTTCTTATATTTGATGATTCCATTATCACATTAAGCAGTACCAACATCAAATATGAGTGTACTTTTGTCACATTTGATGGTTCTCTTTTTTTTTTTCCCTCATATTTGACAGTTACATTGCCACATTGGGTAGTGAAAGCTCAAAAATGTGTTAGAACACAAGAGCTTGTTTAGACCCCCAATTAAAAATTACGGCTAGATTACTTTTACTCTAACTTATCTAAGTGCGGAACAAGAGTAAATGAAACGCAATAAACCGATAACTACTCTAGTGCATAAACATAAATAACAAACAATAAAAATAAAGTACAATAGTAAGGGAAGAGAGAACGCAAACACAAGATAACACGCTAATGTGTTATCGAAGAGGAAACCGAAGAACTCGGTGAAAAACCTCTCCGCCGCTCTCCAAGCGGTAAATCGATCAATTAGACAATAAGTTGGGATACACGAATAACAAGAGACCTTCCAAGCCTAATCTACCTAATGTACCTAAGCCCTTCAAGCTCTTACTCCAACAAGGCTTCTCGGAACTGTGTCTTGTCTAGTTTTCCGGATCCCGCAATACATCCGATTGCATTCGCCAAACCTCACCGGCTTCTTTTGGCAAATCCCCAAAACTTCCCAAGCTCCAAAACACTCTCTACACTTTGAACAGGTGTAGGTTGTGTTTGGGTATAAATCTCCTCTCAAGGTATGACAATGGGAGAGGGAAGGAGAAGAGGCTAGAATGATTTCTCACTAAGGATGAGTAGTTTTCATTAAAAAGATGGGTATGTGTGTTGTAGAAAACCTATTTAGAGTTTTTCTCTCTGAATGACCTCATTTGCTTTTGTGGGTAATGAGGGTATATATAGTATGGGTAAAGGGTAAGAAAGTCACACTTAAAAATCCTCTAGGTAGAATGTTTTGCGGGTATCTCGCGAGAATGCCTTATTCGGGAGACACTCGCGAAAATGATAGCTTGACACGACTCTTCAGCTTCTAGTCATGTGCTTCTCACATGCCATTTTCGTGGGAACCCTTCTCGCAAACTTCTCGCGAAATGCACTGATCTTCATTCCATACTCGATTCTTCACCAACTTAATACTAAACCCAATACAATAAAATCCCACAAAATACAAGGAACAAAATTAAAACAATTACAACACTTTTTGTCATGGAATAAAGTCAACATAAAATATAGTTGTAAATCACAACTTTACAATCTCCTTCTTTGGCTATTCCATGATAAAACACCCTATAACAGACTCTAGACTTAAACGTGAGTTTGGGAATAATGTCAAAACTCACTCACACCTAAATCTAGAAGCTATGATGAACTTGGAACATATATACCTATAATCTAAAACATTCGCACAAAATGCATTAGATCCTCAAGGTAAATCAAGTGATAAAAGGACAAGTATAATGTAACAAGTAAAATGCGATCAAGTAAACATGTTGAAACATGTGAGCAACTTGATCATATACCAAACAGTTATATGAAAATGACTACAATAATCATATAACAAAGCAAATGATCATCCGAACATGCAACTAATAAAGCACAATAGCATAAGGATAAATGCATGTCCAACACATAAGCATGATGCGATGAGAGCAACAAGATATAGATACTAAACATAACTTAAAGCACCATAAAACAATGAGAAACAAGCATAATATAAAGCAAAACAAAACAAGGTTTTCTCAGAAAGAATGTTTTCTCCCCCTTGGTATATGCATCTACCCTATGTCTTTCTCCCCTTACGAATGTGCACGAGGTAGAATTTCTCCCCATAAGAATGTACACATGAGTCATATAGAAATGACGATATAAAACGGTATATTCTCCGGTATACTCTCTCCCTTTTTGTCACGAATAGACAAATGAATCAAGAGGAAAGAGGAAAAAAGAAGAAGATATGAATAAGGGTAAAAGATGATGTATGAGGGGTACAAGATGTATGAGAAAATGAAGCTCCAACGAAAGACAAAAACATCTTTAAAAATTGCTACAAAGCATAAAGTAAACATGACATGCTAAGGATGATGAAACATGATAAACCTAGGCATGACATAGACACAAAAACATGTTATATGTGCTAAAAGGTCTAAAAAGACTTAACTAGCATGAGTGAATGCAAAACATGTCAAGTGTTAGAGTGTGTGCAGCAAATGTGCATCTAGTGTGCATGTGAGATGCATGACCAATGCATGTGCAAGCACTCAAGGGGCAAAGTGTATAAAACACACAACTAATGATCAAAACATGATAAACATGAAAAATAATGGTGATCTCCAAAAATTTGTACTTATCGGAGTCTAAAACAACGAGAAAATGCTATTTGGGCATTTTATCAAACACTTATAGTGCACACACTACACATGTATGTTAAAAAATGCAAGAACATATGAAAAACTTGCCTAAATACATGTTATTTTTGCCACACGGGGCCAACATCCAAAGCAAATCAACATTTAAAACAAAGTCCAATAAAAAAGATTGACAAAAATTAAGTTTTTCAACTCCCATTTGAAAAAATCCTAACTATGAACATAAAACCCCCAAAAACATAATCTAAGAATCAAAATTAATGAAAAGAGTTAAAGATTACCTTAGAGATGTCAATGGAATGAAAAACAATTGAATTTAGTTGGGTTTTGATGTAGAAACATTAAAATAGGGGTTTTGGAGAGGATGAGAGAAGTTTAAAACAAATGTCCCACAAAATGCCCTTTAAAAGCTGATCTGGAAATTTTTGTAGGTAATTTCGTTGGTAAGCTTCCCGCGAAATTTCGTTCGTATTTCGCTGGTAAGCCTTACTTGTGAAACAGTTGCGAAACTCTCTGTCCAAAGTTAAAAAACTTGAGAATTGGACCATTTAACTCGTGACTGAACTTACACATGAAATAAGTCACGAAAATACACAGAAAACATGTTTTTCATACAAAACAACTTGAAAATTTTTGAAAAATATGGGTGATACAAATCACTTCCAAAAGTAAACAAAAAGAACAAAAATCTTTTTGGTTTGATCCATATATGGTTGAACACACACACATCACATTTGAACATGTACAAATACACAAATGAAATAGGCATTCATTGAACATTAGACTTGTGTGTTGTGTGTGAGTATCAAATGTGGAATAGTCCATAGTCTAGAGTGAAGCTTTAGTGATCAATTCAATCAAGTCATACACAACTGGTACTAAGTCAAGTGGTCTATCTCAAGTATAGAAATGAACATATATGACCTCACACAATAAAATGATTACAAATCTTAGAAACTTTTCATTTGGCTTCTATACAGATCATAACATTTGATCATTTTGAACAATACAACTCATTTTGAGATCGGTGCTTGAAATTTTTGATATTTCAATATTGAGAATAAGCTTTTGGCTTTTTAAGCATCATACATTTCAATAAAAAGTCGCTTTCCATTTTTCCTAGTTAAATACTAGTATGTGTGACGGCTTTTGTAGCTTATTACCTCTTTTCATTTTGAGATTTACATTTTTTGAGCTCTTTAAATAAAAACATAAAAAGTGTGGGAAGATATATAGGCACAGGTCTATGCATGTATCAAAACCAATAAAACTATTGACCAATCATTCATGACAAGCTTGAAGGTCGATTTACAATAGTCACACATAGATTTCAAGATGTTTCCCACAAAGATAGATGTGTATACATAACAAGCTAAACTCGTAAATGCACTACGCCATTAGTATGAAAGTACTAGGCCAAACTCACATGTGATATACACAACACAAGCGATCAAACTTTTTGGAGATTTTTCAATTTTTATGGGTTTTTGAATTTTTCAACACACTCAAAAACAGGACAAGAAAAGTAAGATCAACGACAAAAACAATGCATATGAATAAATGCAAGATGCACAAAATGTATGAAGATATGACATTTAATGCATAAAGGGTCCAACAAAGATTGAAAGTGTTAGGTTTTAAGTTTGTAATGTTGGTAAACCATGACAAAACATGACAAAAACTAAGTCTCATTAGTTTAGAATGGTCTACATTGAAGCCCAAGACAAAAAACTCAAGTTTGGGATAAAAACAAATGAGTTACAAGCTGGTTGGTTCGATTGATACTCGATTGATGCTAGGGATTTTCGATTGATCGAAGATTGCATATCAGCAAAATCAGCAAACGTAAAAAGGCCATAACTTATCCGTTTGAAGCTCAAATCGCGAGCCGTTTTTTCCAATATTTAAAGGACATCATAAGCTAACCCTAGGTGGGGTTTTGAGAGTTTTTTAGAGAGTTTAGTGTGCATCTTGTGCCTCTTTTTTAGATCTACGGTTTTTGTACCCAAAAGCTTTCTTATGTTTTCTACCGGTGTTATTCCTTGAAGAATCTCAAGATCCGGTGTGGTAGAAGTTGCTGCCTTCTCTAGTCATCAAAGGTGCTGATGATCTAAACTTTCAAGGGTGGTCTTGGAGTCTCAAACAGGTGAGTTTGTGTTGCTAAACATTTGAGTGGGATCTCAAAGTCACAGACGTGGGTGTTTGTGTTTTGCAAAGGCCAAAGAAAGAAGGAGTCCGTGGATTCGGAGCTTGCACGTGGTCGTGTCAGTAAGTTCTACTGGTGTGTAGCAATAAGAAGTCGAGCGTGGGGGCTTGTAAGTCTTATTGTATGAACTTCGATTCTTTCATATAGTGGATTTGCTTTTTAACTTGAGGATAGCTAGGTTAAATCCTCCCTAGATTTTTTACCGGTTTGGTTTTCTTGGGTCATCATATCTTTGTGTTCTTTATATTTTCACTGCTTTATATCTTGATATGATTAATTGATTGTGTTAACATAGATTTGCATAATTTAACTAAGTTAATCACTTGGCTAATAAACAAGGTTAATCCAATTGTTGTGTTTTAAGGGGTCGAAAAATTGTACAAGTGGTATCAGAGCAGGTAGCTCTTCTGTTTTAGATCTTTTGATCTAAGAGCTGATCCTTGACTCCTGTTATCATGGATAATTTGAAGTGTCTTTCTGCTCATGTTTGTGATGCTTCAAAGAAAAAGGACACTATTGTTTCTGTTGATTTTTTTTATTTATGCTTTTGAAACTCATCATAAAGAATTATCTAAATCTTTGAAAATTTCTAAGAAATTCAAGGAAGAGTTAAAATTGGCTAATCTTGAAAAAGAGGAATTGATTGTTAGATTAGATGAATCTAATAAAAAGAATGAATTTTTGAGAAATCAAATTTCCTTTCAAGATGAGAAGATGAAAAACTTGGAACAAGAGTTAGTTGAATGTAAAGCTAAAATTGAAAATTTGACTAGTACCAAGCCTGTTGTTGATAACAGAAGTGTTTTTGTTTCTCTTAAACCTAAAATTGAGAAAGTTTATATCCCTCCTTTCAAGAGGAATAATAAAGAAAATGCTTATTTTGTTAGGTTAGACAAAGGTAAAAGTTCTGATGTCGACGCTGAAATTTCTAAACCTATGTCCAAATCTACTACTCGTGTGCAAAAGAAATCTGTTTCAGTACCTACCTGTCACCTTTGTGGTGTTGTTGGTCATATTAGACCAAATTGTTCTTTGTTGAGGCAAGAATCAAAGCCTGTGATCGGAAACCCCACTAGGAATACTGATATTCCTAAATTTGTTCCTGTTTGCCACTTTTGTGGTGTTCATGGTCACATTCGTCCTAATTGTCATAAATTGAAATTTAAGCATTCAGTGTTTCAATCTAGGATATGTGATGATATTTCTTCTGCCATAAGTCCAACTAAATTATTTTATATGCTTTTGAAAAATTTGAGCTTGTTGGCTTGTGAAAGGAATTTGCAGGATTTTAGTATTTCTTAGAAGTTTGGTATAATCCCTCAAATACACTCTGCTTCTCATGGATTTTCACCTACAAAGCCGAAGACTCGTGCTATATGGGTGAGAAAAGATTCTCCAAGGTGAGTGTTGCTGACTTGTCCCTAATTTAATTCTGTCAATTATTTGTGGACATATTTTGTTTCTATTTTTGGTTGTTTTTGTTTTTTTTTTTAGGTTGTTTTTTTTTTAAAAAAAAAAAAATCCAAAAACATTTCAAAAAGACAAAAATATTTTATTTTGTGTCTAGTTTTTTTTTTTTTTTTTTGAGGATTACATGAATTATGATATCTCTCTTGATTTAGAACATGCTTGACATTGTGGAGAAACTTGAATGGTATGCTAAGCTATTTCTGATTTTGTGTGAGTATGTATTAATTTGTACATGTACTCAAGGGTTAATTAAGAAATTGATATTTCTTATTTGTGTACCCTCCATAGCTTATTTAAGCACTGTCATGCATTGCATTTGCTTTGTTCATTTAACATAATATGTGCCTTTTTGTTTTTGGTCATATAGCTTTTAAAACCAAAAAGATTTTTGTGTTTTGTATTTCACATCTTGGATTTATAATCAAGGATTGGCCATATTATCTTTATATAACAAGTTTATGTACCTTGTTTAGTTTTGATGAGCTTATTTATTGCACTTGACTAGTTGAAACTTTGTAGTGCGTGTTGAGTGGGAAAGATGTTTATAGTGTTTATCACTTTGTCTTAATCTTGAAGTCACATGTTATTTGACTGTCGGACTTGATCCTTTTGAAAAAGGTATAAATAACTATCTCACCACTGTTCACTAGCCAATCATGAACACCTTAGTGCATATCGTAAAATTTTGTGCTCGAGAAAGTGTAGCACATGCACAAAAAGAACATAAGATGTAGCCTCAGTTTAATTGCTAAATGCTTAAAATTGGTGTGTACTATTAGGCTTGATGCCAAATCACATAATTAAAATTGGTGTGTACATTATTCTGGTTTTTTAATAAGTTTCTGATTAAATTAAAATTGGTGTGTATATTATGAAGCAAAATCAAGAAACTTACATGATTGCAAACTTTTGTTCTAGGAGATGTGAGAGTTATATGATGTAACTCTTTAGGTGATAGTCTCTTTCAAATTCTATGTGATGAATTTTGTAAACTTTGTGTTTGACTTCTATTCACATATCACCTCACATGTATTTCAAGCTTTTGTTAGTTGCACACACTACACAAGTTACTCTTTGCTAAACTTGGTACATTTTATTGTGTGTGATCTTGTTGTGGCCATCCAAGATTAAAAGTTCCTTAATCTTAATGCAAAATGTGTTTAAAGTTTGAGAAATTGGAAATTCTAGAGCTTGAATGTACCCGAATTGGGGATTTTGTTCAAATTGGGTTCAATTGATGCAATTGGCTTGCTGAATTGATGTAATTGATCATTATATTGTGTATTCTAGCTTGTGTGATGATCAATTTGTCAATTTTTTCCTAAAAACTTAACAAGTGGTTTTAAATTTTTGGAGTTTTATTAGAAACTCTATGCTCAAGCCAATTTTGTGAATTTAACTTATATTGAACTTAGTTTCACTGCATTAGAGTATGCATCATGACATATTTTTTCATGCATCATTTGTGTTTAGGATTCACATGCATTACATTAATTTTTGTATCCATCTTGTAGTTTTGCAGTCATATCTCTCATTGTTTTCACACATAGCATGCATACACTTTACTAAATTGGGTACTCAACTTGATTTAAAAATTGATTGATTAATTTTTGAGTCCTTTGTACATTTTAGTATATGCTATTTTTATGTGTGAACTGTAGAAAATATTTTTCTTAAGAGATATGATGGATAATCAATGTACAAATATTTTCCTCTACTCATGCAACTGTTTATGGGTCACATAGTGTCAAGTTTGAATTTATTGAAAGAGAGAATATTTTTTTCATTTGTATCCTCACCTTATTACCTTAGTTTTTAACTTTGGTTTGTGTGTTTTTATTTTTCCCACCTCCTAATTTTTTCCCAAAACTTGTTTTGTTTTCCCTATTTTTATAGGAGGAGAAGCTTGTTTTTACCCTTTTCTCTTCATAAGGGGAGTTGTCTCTATTTGTTATAGAGTTGAATTGTTTTGTATCCCCTTGATTCTCTATTTTTTCTTATCTTTTATTGCGTATGTTGACTGTTTACTCTTTGTTTGAGTTATCTTTGTCAATACGTGACAAAAAGGGGGAGAAATAAATGAAATGTGGGAATCCTGTTTTGTTTAGCGGGAGTTGAAATTGTTTTTGAAAGGGGGAGAATATAAAAACTTTTTGATGTATCTAACTTAGGGGGAGAGTTAGAATTTATTTTTTTTATATTCTATTTCATATTATTTTATATGTCTTTCTTTGCACACATGTGGTGATGTGTTTGTTGAGTGTTTCAGGAAAGACAGGTACATTCTGATTAAGACCTTCTACCTTTTCTTGCAACTTCTAGGTTAAGAGTCTTAGATTGGGATGTGTGGTGTATTTAGGCATTTTATTGTATATGGGCATTATGTTGAATGTATGTTTTGTCACGGATTGTCAAATGGGGAAATTGTTAGGTTTTGAGTTTGTAATGTTGGCAAACCATTACAAAACATGACAAAAACTAAGTCTCATTAGTTTAGAATGGTCTACATTGAAGTCCAAAACAAAAAACTCAAGTTTGGGATAAAAACAAATGAGTTACAAGCTGGTTGGTTCGATTGATACTCGATTGATGCTAGGGATTTTCGATTGATCGAAAATCGCATATCAGCAAAATCAGCAAACGTAAAAAGGCCATAACTTATTCGTTTGAATCCCAAATCGCGAGCCGTTTTTTCCAGTATTTAAAGGACATCATAAGCTAACCCTAGGTGGGGTTTTGAGAGTTTTTTAGAGAGATTAGAGTGCATCTTGTGCCTCTTTTTTAGATCTAGGGTTTTTGTACCCAAAAGCTCTCTTATGTTTTCTACTGGTGTTATTCCTTGAAAAATCTCAAGATCCGGTGTGGTAGAAGTTGCTGCCTTCTCTAGTCATCAAAGATGCTGATGATCTAAACCTTCAAGGGTGGTCTTGGAGTTACAAACAGGTGAGTTTGTGTTGCTAAACCTTTGAGTGAGATCTTAAAGTCACAGACGTAGGTGTTTGTGTTTTGCAATGGCCAAAGAAAGAAGGAGTCTGTGGATTCGGAGCTTGTACGTGGTCGTGTCAGTAAGTTCTACTGGTGGGTAGTAATAAGAAGTCGAGCGTGGGGGCTTGTAAGTCTTATTGTATGAACTTCGATTCTTTCATATAGTGGATTTGCTTTTTACCTTTGAGAATAGCTAGGTTAAATCCTCCTCAGGTTTTTTACCGGTTTGGTTTTCCTGGGTCATCATATCTTTGTGTTGTTTATATTTCCACTGCTTTATATCTTGATATGATTAATTGATTGTGTTAACCTAGATTTGCATAATTTGACTAAGTTAATCACTTGGCTAATAAACTAGGTTAATCCAATTGTTGTGTTTTAAAGGGTCTAAAAACCGTACAGAAAGAATTAGATCAAGGACTAAAAGAGCAAAAGCTCAACCATAGGAACCCTTCCTCATCTAAATTGAATGATTGTTTGGAATGAGTGTCTCATGAGAAGTGAGACGAGGGTTGGAAGAATGAGAACTAGAGATGCACATAGACAAAGAGGTAAAAACATTAACCACATGCTTCAACACTTACCACTTTCAATTAAATCCGGTTTAGCTTGCAAAGTACTACTTCTAAGAGGCTCAAGTTTTTCTTTTCTTTTGATTCTCTTAAGAGCTTGAAACTTAGAGCAATGTGGTCTAAGATGACCAAAGGCACCACAATGGTGACAAATAATGTATTTAGGTCCACTAGGCTTTTTGGGGAAGGATCTAGCAACATGGTATTGTTCTCTCTTTAACTTTGGACATTGAGGTCTTATATGACCAATCACACCACAATAGAGGCAAGTTGGAACAAACTTAGATCCATACAAAACCTTAGGTTGAGACCTAAACAGAGGCTTTGGCTTAAAAGCCTCTCTCTCCACATTTTGATTTCTTTTGTGTGGAGGAATGTACACCGATTTGTCCTTTGAGGTAAAATACACACTAGACACAAAATCAGGTACCAAAATATGATTGCAACAAATATTTTCATCCATTTTAGCAATAGATTTAGCAATCAAACACTTGGCATGCATCTTAAGAGATTTATTTTCACATTTTTGCTCATTAACAAGTTTGTTAGACAAAACAAGTTTAGTATCCAAGTCCACATTTAAATATTCAAACTCTTTCAGCTTTTCAAGAGACTATTCAGTAAGTTTCTTGTACTTTTCAACCAATTTATTGGATTCATTGAGCTTAGCAATCAAATCATCATTTTCACAAATGAACTTGCTGAAATTCTTTTGAAACTTCTTAGCTTCTTTCTTTAAGAGTTTGATGTTTGGAATATCAACAACACCTAAAGATTCTTGTAACATGGCATCACAATCATGTGGATAAACACTCATAGAGGCATTTTCACAAACACATGGCATGTTACAATCAACAACATCCATAGAAGTATATAAAGTATTATCCATGGCAAAACACACACGGGGTTAAGGATCACACTTAGGTAATGAAACCAAAACAAGTGTACTTGCTTTGATACCAATTGAAAGCTCGAAAATGTGTTAGAATACAAGAGCTTGTTTAGACCTCCAATTAAAAATTACGGCTAGATTGCTTTTACTCTAACTTATCTAAGTGCAGAACAAGAGTAAATGAAGCACAATAAATCGATAACTACTCTAGTGCATAAACATGAATAACAAACAATAAAAATAAAGTACAAGAGTAAGGGAAAAAAGAATGCAAACACAAGATAACACTCCGATGTGTTATCGAAAAGGAAACCGAAAAATTCGGCGAAAAACTTCTCTGCTACCCTCTAAGCGATAAATCGGTCCACTAGACAATAAGTTGGGATACACGAATATCAATAGACTCTCAAAGCCTAATTTACCCAATGTACCTAAGCCCTCCAAGCTCCTACTCCAACAAGGCTTCTCGGAATTGTGTCTTGTCTAGCTTTTCGGATCTTGCAATACGCCCGATTGCATCTGCCAAGCCTCACCAGCTTTTTTTGGCAAATCTCTAAAGCTTCCCAAGTTCCAAAATACTCTCTGCACTCTGAACAGGTGTGGGTTATGTTTGGGTACAAATCTCCTCTCAAGGTATGAAAATGGGAGAGGAAAGGAGAAGAGGCTAGAATGATTTCTCACTTAGGATGAGTTGATCTTTCTCAAAAGATGGGTATGTGTGTTGTAGAAAACCTATCTAGGGGTTTTTTCTCTGAATGACCTCCTTTACTTTTGTGGGTAATGAGGATATATATAGTATGGGTGAAGGGTAAGAAAGTCACACTTAAAAATCATCCAGGCAGAATGTTTTGCGGGTATCTCGCGAGAAGGCCTTACTCGCGAGACACTCACGAAAATAACAGCCTGACACAACTCTTCAGCTTCCAGTCATGTGCTTCTCACATGCCCATTTCACGGGAACTCTTCTCGTGAACTTCTTGCGAGCTAGTCGCGAAATGCACTAATCTTCATTCCATGCTCAATTCTTCACCAACTTAATACTAAACCCAATACAATAAAATCCCACAAAATACAAGGAACAAAATTAAAGCAATTACAACACTTTTTGTCATGGAATAAAGTCAACATAAAACATAGTTGTAAATCACAACTTTACAGGTAGTACTAACATCACATGTGACTGAACTTTTGTCACATTCGGAGGTTCCCTTATTGTTTCTCACATTTGATTATTCCATTGTCATATTAAATAGTTCTAATATCACATATGACTGTACTTTTCTTACTTTTGGTGGTATTTGTAGACAGCGCATTTTGTATCCCTTACGACTCGGGCTCCTGTTCCCTAATGATGTTGGAATTCTAAAGCCCAAGGTTTGTTTGGGGCCCAATCAGATTCTAAATTAATTTGAGAAATATTAAAATGGAAAATATAACTTTTTATGAGCAAATAAATCTATTTTTAGAAAATAAAGGCCACGAAAACTCTAGGGCTACGTACGCATACACGTGTATGCGTATGTAGGTTTGATGTAACACATACATGGGCCTGCGTACACAGCTAGGGTTCCAGAAATTATGAAAGGAATGTTTTTTGCATTAAAACTGAGGTTTGGAATGAATCCCACATCGCCTGGGAGCCATTCCAAACCCTTATTTTTCAATTGTATAAAACCTTACATGGTATCTTTCAAGGACATAGAAAATCTAAAGGGAAAACACAAGATTCATTAGAAATAGCGAATCAAAGAGGGGATTTTTCACAGAACATCCTCAAGTCAATTTTCTTTTGATTGGGGCCTTTTCTGACCTTGATCTTTGAGTTTTAAGATTACTAATCACTTCCTTGTTTGATTGTGAATAGATTGACTGAGGGGAACAATCAAAATCAAGCTTGAAAAACTTCTTGTTTGAGGTATTGAGTTCTAACCTTTTAATTTTCATTTCTTTGTTTTAATTATGTTTTCTTCTTGTTTTCTTGCTTTTTTTTTATGTTTTAGTATGTTTAGGTAGCTTAGGATTTGGTAGTTTTCTATTTTAAAGCATGTTAGGTTGTTAGATTTGTTAGTTTTTAGTTTTTCCATGTTTTCTGCGTTTCTGGGTTTGGGTTTATGGCGTGTTTGCGTGCGTATGCTTTCTGCATGCGTACGCAGGCTCGAAGTATGCGTATGAATACAATTGGCCTGTGTATGCAAGCCTATGTATGCACACGCGTACTTGTGCCCAGAAGCCCTAATTTGAGTTTTCTGCTTCTGTTTCTTCTTTTGTTTCACATAACATGCTTCTGTTTACCTCCTTTTATGTTTTTGAGTCTCTGTTTCACAGTTTGATTGTTTGTTTGCCTTTAAAATGCTAGATTAGGGTTTCTTTCTATTTCTTGCTTTGATATGCGATGAACACGCATTCAAATGTCCATGTGTTGTGGTGTAGCGAGGTAAGTAAAGGTGAGTCATGCATTTCACATGATCATTCATTTATTTGTTATATAGCCTTGATATTCCCTTGATGAATGTGTATATGCAAAGTCCATGTGCTATGCTTTCAATATGATAAACATGTTTGTTTGATTGTTGCTATGTTGTTGCCTTTAAGATACCTTGCTTTCTTGCTGTCTTGGATGAGATGAGATGATTACCATGATGGATGTATGCTAGGTTTGATGTGATAGATTTATGCTAGGTTTGATGTGATAGATGTATGCTAGCTTGATACCTCCTTGACACAAGCTTCTTCTACTGAAGTTTTTTGGGTTTTTTCTCGATACCTCTCAATAGATAGCCCGATCCATCGAGCCAATTTTCTAAACTCTTTGTCTGCTCGATAGAAGATCGATACCTCCTCGATCCATCAAAGTCTTTAGCCGTTGATAGATCCTTGATACCTCTCGATAGGTCCTTGATTGATTAAGAAGCCTATTTCTATATATACTCGAAGGTCAAACTGGTTTTGTTCTAACTCAAAATATCTCCTATCTCTCTTATCTCTTGATTCAAAACCCATTCTTTCACCAAAATCTTTCTACCCCTCAAGGATTCGGTCTATACCAAGCTTCAATTCTTTGGTATGTGTTCTAAATCTCTTATTTTTCTCATTCTTCATGCATTGCATGCATTTTGTGACCTAGGTTTTAGAGTTTGGGAATTTTTTTTTTAGGGTTTTTGTGTTTTTTGAATTTCTTGGGTTTGGTTTTGTTGCTATGTAATCATATGATCATGCATTGCATTCCCTAGCATTTTCTTCACATGTTCATGTATTCTAGTATTGTGTGACTGATTATATCTTATGAGTATTGTAGTTTGGATTGGGTTATTGCCTATGATGCAATTTCTTTTTGCATGTAACATGCTCATGCATTCCCATGCATTGCTAGTTTCTTCTTTATATTTCCTGAGCATTGTTTCTGTTGTGTCCTTTCTTTTCTCTCCTTCCTTAGTTCATGACTATGGCACCCAAGAAATCTGCTCCTTTGAAGAACCTGATCTCTCGTCGTGGTTTTTCATCTTCTTCTCTTCCTTCTGTTCCTATTAAAGATAGGTTTCGTGATTCAAAATCCCAAAAGGATTTTGATGAGAACTTCAATGACAGGGTGATTCACTCAGAATGCCATGTCATTTTGTCTGATTTTTTAGACTGATATCTTCCCAGTGCGTTTAGCTCTCGGGGTTGGGAATCTATTTGCAAGAAACCCTTCAGTTGTCCTAGCGTGTTTATATAGGAGTTCTACTCCAACATACATGCTATTGATACCTCTGTTTCTCAGTTTACTACAATATTTAGATGAACACATATAGTAGTTTCTCCGGAGCTCATTTCCGAAGTACTACATGTCCCTAGGGTAGCTTATCTAGACTATCCTAGTCATCATCATCTCTGTTCTATCTCTAGTGTTATAGTGAGACCGTGGTGTAAGAACAAATGTCATCACCATATTAAGGTTTTGTAACCAAGTGCTTCTTGATCTTCATTGTTGATGAAGTTAAGAACTTGCAGCCAACAACAATCATTCAAGTTGCTGGAGTTAGTCACGTACTAGGAACTGTGTAAAGGAGTTAGTCACAGATTGGAGATTTGTGCAACAAAGGAAAGAATGCTACTATAAGATCAAGTCCAATTGGGTATTGGAGCGAAGGTTCAACTGTAGGTTGGTATTTCGGGATAGGCCAGGGTAGTGGTAAGATTCCTTATACTTGTAACCGCTTGATTATTGATTAGTGGATTCTTGAGAGTGGTGACCTTAAATTCACTCGGTGGGTTTTTCACCTTGCAAGAGGTTTTCCCTATTTGGCAACAAATCACCGTGTCAATTTAATTTTTGCTGTATTTAGTTTATTTGGTGATTTGTTGGTGCCTCCACGATTTGCATGCAATTTGACCTAATTAATCAACTTTGGTAATTGAATTAATTAACTGGGGTTAGTCTATCTTAACCTAACAGTTTTATTGTCACGTTAGGCAGTACCAACATCAAATGTGAGCGTACGTTTGTCATATTCGGTGGTTATCTTATTTTTTTACTCATTTAATAGTTCTATTGTCACATTAAGCAGTACTAATATCACATATGGGCGCAGCCAACCTAAACCAACCCAACTGAATTACCTAATAATCGACAAATATATATATATATATATATATATATATAATACTCCTAAAATATCTAAAATTTTTGAAATACCCTTAAATATAATAAAATTACCAAAACTCATCCTAACACTTAAAAATAACCAAAATACCTCCCATACTCTCAAATATTACTAGGATATCCTATAAACCTAAAAAATGACTGAAATAAACCTAAAACTTAAAAAATGACTTAAATACCCTCTACACCTAAAAAATGACCGAAATACCCTTAGAACCTAAAAAAAATGACGTAAATCACCGTGAAACCTAAAAAATGTCTAAAATGACTATGTAAGTTAAATAGTGACTGAAATACCCTTAGAACCTAAAAAATGATTGCAATGCACCTTAAACCTAAAAAGTGACCGAAATACTTATAGAACCTATAAAATGACTAAAATGACCTTGAACCTAATAAAATTTTGAAATACCCTTGAAGCCTATAAAAATGACCAAAATACCTCATAAAACTTGAAAATGACCAAATTACCTCCAAAACGCTAAACAATTACTGGAATACCCTTAGAATCTAAAAAATGATCAAAATACTTTTAGAAGCTAAAAATAACCGAATGTCCCTAAAACCTAAAAAATGACCATAAAACCTAAAAAATGACCGAAATGACCACGAAACCTAAAGAATGACCAAAATAACCACGAAACCTAAAAAATGACCAAAATATTCACGAAACCTTAAAAAATAAGCAAAATACCCTTAGAACAAAAAAATGACTGTAATGCCCCCCATACCAAGAGAATATTTGAAATACCATTATAAACTTAAAAATGACCAAAATACCCTTAGTACCTTAAAAACTTCCAAAATGACACCAAAAATATTTGAAATGACCAACATACCCTCAAAACCTCAAAAATGACCAAAATATCCTCAATTCCCTCTAAAAAACACCAAAATACTTTTGTTGAGAGTGTGAGACTACTCAACAAGTTTGACATTGAATCATCAAAGGTCAAAGTAGGAAAATTAGATATTATAAAATAGTTTGCAAGTTGAAGAAATCCATTCTTGTAGTGATTAACTGTGCATCCATTTCCATCTCCTAATAAAATATTTCGCTTTCAGTCAAATTGTGCAATCCATTTGCTAGCTAGTGTTTGAAATTTGCACCAGTGAAATATGATTAACAATAAGTGAAACATTCTTTCAAATTTTTTTCAAAGTATAATGGTTGTGTCTTGCAAATTTATTTTCAAATTCTTGTCACAAATAACGTCTCCCTCCTCGCTGGTAGGAGCTTTCTCTCTCTCTCTCTCTCTCTCTCTCTCTCATTCTTTACAAGATCTCCCTCCATTAGGTGACCTAAAGGTTTGTGTTTTTCATTTTTCCTTTAACATCATGGTAGACGATGTTACAAACATTTTGGAAAACATGAAATTGACTACTGAGAAAGAAGAGGTAATAGCCATATCAGATGAAGGTTGACAGGAAGAGTTAGACAGTTACTCTCTGAGTTTAATTGAGAGGTTTCTTACTTGTAATACTTTCAACAAGAAGGTAGCTTAGAGTACTTTGAAAAGGGCTTGGGGATTAGAGGATGGTGTACATATAGTCAAAGTGGGATCCAACCTTTTCCAATTCAAATTCAAAACAGAATTTGATATGAATCGTGTGCTTAAGGGGGGGTCCATGGACCTTTGATAATCAGGTGCTATTGTTAATCATATGGAAACCTGGGATGACAACAAGGAATGTTAAGTTCGATTCGGTCTCCCTATAGGTACAAATATGGGGGGCTTTGTTTGATATGGTGTCTCCCAAAGTTGCAGCAGAGGTGGGAAGCCGATTAGGAATGGTGGAAGATGTTGAGAAAACCATGATATCTAGAATTTCTTCATGAGAGTCAAGGTGGCTTTTCCAATATCAAAGGCCATGATGGAAAGAGTAATTGGGTCACCTTTAGATATGAGAGGCTTCCTTTGTTTTGCCATTACTGTTTGTGACACTGTGCTCAGTATTTTGCCCTAACAAAAAGTGGCAGGGAGGTTGCTTGTCAATATGGTGATTGGTTGAAGGCAATTGGTAGTTGTGTTAGGTAACCTCCTTGACAAGATTCAGATAAGGAAGTGGTTTCTGATGGGGACGCAGAGTTGAATGGCCATCATGAACTGTTGGAAAAACACATGGAGATACAATTTTGTATCTCATACAAAATATACGTAGCGAAAAATTAATGGATCTACTTCATTTGCAATTGATAACATGTACTATGTAAATTTCAGAATTTAAGAACAAGAGAGCATACCTTGGTGTGGTGAAATTCAAAACCAAAGATTAAAAGTACTTGGGATCACCTTTAATCTTCACTCCAATTCCACTTATGCCCAAGAGGTGTGGTCTCTTAATCAGTTTACACGTATGTGTTCAAGGGAGAATAAGAGAGTGGCTTACACCCACATACACACCATTTTCATGCATTACAAAATTCTGTATATTTCTTTCCTTATATATAACTGATTATCTAATTGAGCTAGCATTTTGGGCCATTCCAATTGGGCTTTAGTATGTGGCTTGGAGTGGGACCAAAAGGGACAAATAAGACACTAGCTCCAATGGGTTTTAGGCCTTTCTGTCAACTCTTGACAAGTCCAAAATTACCATTAATTATATTTAATACCACTATATAATTATAATTTCACTCTAGGCCTTATTAATAAATTATATTCCAAGACTTTATTATACATTCAATCACTTCATTAAAATATTTGTAGTAATACAAAGTCATGAATGTTGGCTGCCACTTTGAAGATTACTACATCTTAATCCTTAAGTACCCGGTTTAATCATTTTAAGTTATTCATCATATATTTATGAAATCCAATTTCATAAATATATACTTTAGTAACTTTTTACTAAAATGGTTAGGCCTAACACTTTGAATAACCAAATCCATTAAACTTATCTCAAGGGAATATTTTATATCTCCGTTAAGAGGTTATGAATTCCATCTTGAGAATATATGTTCCTTCAACATTAAATGTGGCTGCCCAACATACTGAGATTTTGATCGTGACTTTAGATCTCATTCCTGATATATCAAAGTAACCTACACTTCATGACCAGGTTCATTATTCTTTCAGGATTGAGAATTGATGTAAATAAAAGTAGTGAGATTTATTATTCATTTGACAGTCGTTAGTAGAATAATAAATCTCACAGTGGTCTAGTTCAAATGTCTTAACACTTAAAACATATCAACATATCAACTAGAAGTCTCCACTTCCATGATCAAGACAAATCATCTTAGTTGATATGTTATAGTCTTTGTAGATGAAATGCCTAATTTCATCACCGACTACGAACTAAAATTTCGAGTTTACAAAGAAACTATGATTTATATCTTCTATGACTAAATAAGATAAATCACATACTATGCATCTCATGGACTATATGATAATGTCCAAATATTCATATTACCATTATTTTAGATAATAATAAAACAACTTTATTAATAACAACATAATGTCATACATGACATTATACAATAGGATTTAAAGGGCACATATTCTAACATAAACATCATGGTCGGAGGGCAGCGGCGGCGGAAGGAAGGGGTGATGTGGTGAACCCTGGGGAATATGTTGCTAAACATGTGGAAGAAAACCACATAATTACAGGGACTGTTTTGGAAGCTAAGGAAGGATTGGGATCACACGTGTTAGTTACTAAAGCTACGATTTCAAATTCAAGTGTGGAGGATCCTCTAGCATTAGAAAAACATGCCAACCATGTGCAACTTGTTGGGGAGTGATGTTGGGCTGCATATTTCAATAAAACATCCCAAGTGGACTTTAATAGTCTGTATGGATTATGGGCCTGTAGAGTTGCTGAATGAAGGTGCCATGTCCATATTTGGTAAAAGAAATATGCATACTATAAAGGACAATTTTGAGAGAGAAGAAGAAGCCAGTGTGGGGAAAAAGGGGAAAGTGAGTGATGATGCTCAACTATATGAAATGGCGGGGGTGTTGGAACACCCTTGTCGAGCACAATAAGACTGTTAAGCTGGAACTGTCAAAGGCTTAGGAACTCTTGGATAGTTCAAAGCTTTCACAAGTTAGTGAGGGGACAAGCTCCTACACTATGTTTCCTAATGGAAACAAGACTGGATATAGATGGTTTTGAGAAACAATGTCGAGAGTTACCTTTTCAAAATAAGCTGATTGTTAAGAAGCCTAATTCAGGTGGAGATTTGGCTTTGATTTGGAAGTCATAGGTGCAATTGGAGCTAACTAATTACATGGAGAATCATATTCTGGCAAAGGTAGTGGAAGATGATGGGTTTGAATGGTATTTAACAGGATTCTATGGTTGGCCAGAAGCAATTGACAAGAAGAAATCTTGGGCGCTCTTATCTCATCTGTTTTCTTTTGTGAATGGACCGTGGTGCTACATAGGAGATTTTAATGCTATCCTTCACTTGTCTGAGAAGCAAAGTATGCATTTGCCTCAATTTAGACAAATGAAAGATTTTCAGGAAGTGTTGCATTTCTGTCATCTAATTGATTTGGGATTCCATGGGTATAAATTCACACGGAAAAATAAAAGACCAGGTGCAGCCAATACCATACAAAGATTAGACCGAGTTGTGGCAAATCAAGAATGGAAGGATAAATTTCCAGCAAGCACCATTACTCATGTTTTCAGCCACGCTTCAGACCATTTACCAATTCTATCACAAACCAAGATTAACAAGAATTTTCGAGGCAGAGGGCCTCGAAGCTTCAAGTTTGAGGAGGCCTGGCTATTGTGGGATGATTATGAGGCGGTGGTTGTGGAGGCTTGGAATAAAATAGGTGGTGGCAGAGTTGGTCTAGTCACTACAAAGGATAAAATATAGTGATGTGGAGCCGAATTACATGCTTGGGAGTCTTCCAAAACAATCCCTGAGACTGAAGAGATTAAAAGACTTCACAACTGGATAGAGGTGCTGAATTCTTATGAGATGACTGAGGAAAATAGGAATGAGTTCTTATTAGCGAGCAAACAATTGGATGTTCTTCTTCTTAAACAAGAAATCTATTGGGCGCAATGGTCTCGGATATCATGGTTAAAGCATGGGGATAGGGACACAAAGTTTTTCCATTCTAAAACTTCTCAATGACGTTGAAGGAATTATATTCAGGGGATTAAAGCTTAAAATGGAGATTGGGTTAAAGAAATAGAGGATGTAGTGGAGGTGGCAACTGACTACTTTGAGAATATATTTAAATCAGGTATATGTGACTAGATGGAAGAATGTCTCAATACAGTTCCTTATAAGATGACTGTAGATATGCTAGAAGTACTATCTAGCCCTTATAGTGATGAAGAAATCAAGGCAGCGTTGTTCCAAATGGGACCAATAAAGGCTCTTGGACCCTATGGAAAGAATGCTCTCTTTTACCAAAAGTTTTGGCATATTGTAGGTAATGATGTGACTGATGTTGTGTTGGATTTTTTGAATTTTGGTAATATGGTCCCAAAAGTTAAGAAACCGAAGAAAATGTCAGATTATAGGCCCATTAGCCTATGTAATATGATTTACAAAATAATCTACAAAGTTATGGCCATTAGGTTGAAGAAGATCTTGCCTCATCTGATTCCCCCCCCCCCCCCCCAAAAGTGCTTTCGTGCTAGGTTGCCTTATAACTGATAATGTGCTTGTGGCCTATGAAACTCTACATGCCATGTACTGTAGAAGGAAGGGCAAGAAAGGGGCTCTTATGTTGAAGCTTGATATTAGTAAGGCCTATGATCGAGTGGAGTGACCATTCTTAAAAGGCATGATAATTAAATTTGTTTTTCCAGATGTGTGGGTTGATAGGGTGATGTGTTGTATATCCACACCTTCTTTCTCAGTTAGCATTAATGGTAAAACTTTTGGTAATATCCTCCCATCTAGGAGGCGCCATCAAGGAGACCCTCTTTCATCTTATTTGTTTCTTTTATGTGCAGAAGGGTTTACATCTTTGTTAGCTAAAGCAGAAGAAGATGGGTGACTACATGGTGTTGCAATATGTAGGAGAGCACCTAGCATATCCAACCTTCTATTTGCTAATGATCCCCTACTTTTTTGTCAAGCAAATCAAGAAGAAGTGCAGGTTATTTTCGATACTTTACAACTATATGCTACAACATCCGGTCAGTGTATAAACTTTGAGAAGTCGTCAGTCTATTTTAGTAGCAATACAACTGATGGGCGAAAAAATTGGATAACAGATAAGTTAAGGGGGTGAAAGAAGTAGATAAGTTTGAATTCTACTTGGGTTTGCCTACATTGATTGGAAGGGCAAAATATCATACCTTTTATTTTTTAAAGGAGACGATTTGGAAAAAGATGCAAGGGTGGAAAGGGAGATTGCTTTCTAGGGCGGGAAAAGAGGTGCTTATTAAAACAGTGGCTCAATCAATTCCTACATACACAATGGGAGTCTTTCAGTTACCAAGGAAGCTTTGCATTGAGCTTAATGCTATGTGTGCTAGATTCTGGTGGGGCCAGATTGGAGATGAAAGAAAAGTCCATTGGAAGAGTTGGAATTCTTTAGTTTAGTCAAAGAAGGAAGGTGGAATGGGTTTTAGGGACATAGGGACTTTTAATTCAGCTATGCTGGAAAAGTAAGGATGGAGGTTGCTACAGGATTAAGGATTTCTCCTTTACAGTTGCTTTAAGGCTAAGTATTTCTCAAGATGTAGTTTCTTGGAGGCATCTGAGTATCCAAATAACTCATATGTGTGGAAAAGTTTGCTTGTTGCTAAACCAATCTTAAAAAATGGTTGCTGCTGGAGGGTAGGGAATGGTGCTTCTATTCGGGCTATACAGGATAGGTGGATCTCGAACCATCCAACAAACAGGGTTCTTTTCCAACCAGCAGAGGAGGAATAGGAATGGCAGGTGTTAGACTTAATAGATTGGAGAAATCAATAATGGGATAAAGAACAGATTGATTTGGTCTTTCACAGGTTTGATGCAGAGACCATTCTTAAAATTCCTTTGAGTAGGAGGCAGGTATAAAATTCTATTGTGTGGCTCCATTCCAAGAATGGGAAATATTTGGTGAAGTCTGGTTACTATATAGCTAGACGGCTACCAATGGAAGAAAATAATGAGGGAAAGAGTTCTTTGCCAATGGAAAATAATCATGATTGGGCAAAGTTATGGAGGGCTCATGTCCCCAATAAAATAAAGGTGTTTGGATAGAGAGCATGTTAGAACATTCAGCCAACACTTGAGAATTTGGTTCGACGGTGTATCATAGATGATGACAGCTGTGGTATTTGTCAAAGAGCCTAGAATTAGTGCTTCATACCCTTTGGGAATGTGGCATTGCACAGTACGTTTGGGTGGGTTGCTCAGCTCGGATCCAGAAGAGTGTGAATGAACAAGTAGATTTTCTGCAGCTGGTATTGGTTATGACGGCCAAGTTATATGTGGAGGAGTTTGATTATTTTCTAGTTCTATGCTGGCAGGTATGGAATCAACGGAATGTAGTTGTAGACACTTGATTTTGCACCCATGATTTATTCAACGGAAATGACTTGAATGATCATTCTTGTACCCGAAAAATCATGATTGCATTACAGACATCCATTTGTTCTTGCATTATATGCATCAATTTGTTTTGCATTACATGCATTAACTCATTCATTGCATATCATAAAAATGATCTTGAGATTCTAACGGTCGTGACGGTATGTTCGGTTTCCAAATCGGACCATCGGATCGAAAGATATCGCATAATTAAGTTTGCACGGTCAGCATGCATTGTGTCTAGGTAGGGTCGACCACACACAATTAATTTAAATTAATTCTGATTAGTTAAACAATTAAAATGAATTTAATAATTTTGTGATTGGTTGATAATTATTGTCTAAGATAGGATTGTGTGGGGCCAAATAATCCCACGGCCTAGCCTATTTCATTCCTGAGCCGAAGGCCCGAGCCGAGGAGGCACCTATGTCCGAGGATGACCTCATCATCGGTCATCTCGGCATTAAATGTACCTGACTCCTGTCCTGGTCGCATTAATGAGGAAAGGACCCCGCACCAGCATCGCCTTGGTTGCCATGACTCCCAAAAGAGATTGAGAAGGCGGCTGATGGGACAAGCACCTGAGCAACGTCCAGATCGTTCAACAAGTGTAGGGCTAGGATTGGTTGGGTAAAGGGTATATAATGTAAAGGAATCCCTCAGGGGAGGGAGGGCCGGAGGATGAAAAGTCTAAGGAAAAAGGGGAAGAAAAGCCTTCTCGGCTGTGGGCCGAGAAGCAACCCCAGTTGTAAAATTGCTCTAAGTCTTTCATTGAATAAAAGAGACCGGAGTTCACGCCTCGTGAACGCCGGCCGGCGCCTAGACCTTCGATCTCACTCTCTATAAATTCATTGCGGGGTTCGTTGGGCTTTTGACCCGTGTCCCTTAGGCTTGGGCAACCAAAAACCCAGACCCTACAATTGGCGCCGTCTGTGGGGAGGATTAGTGCGCCGCTGGCGCAACAGGCGACTGTTCTAAACGATCGTGCTATGGAAGATTGGTGGTGATGCAAAAAAAAAAAAGAAGAAGAACTATCAAACAAACATCGCAGAAAGATAAAAGCTCAAAGATAGAAGATTCAACAAAAAAAAAAGGCTTGAATATTATTTCATATAAAGAAAAAAGGTTACAGATTACAATCAGAGGCTCAGGCAGGCTTGTTTTACAACTATTCCTACCAGCTAGTCCTACAATCAGAAGCCCAGGCGGACCCGTCCTAAAACTAACTAGAGGGAAGTGTCAGCCCGTACCCTTATTGGCATCAAGAGAATGGGAGAACTTGACAATAAGGGGGCGGAAGGGGGCTGGGGGCTTGAACAAAGTGAGGAGCAGATGCAGGGGCTCAGGGAGGCCCTCCCCCATGATGTTCCCTTGATTCTCTCCAGCCCACGCGAGCGTTGGCCGTCGGTGACGGCAACACTCGGGCACCGCCCATAATGTGAGTTCGCATGTCTCCTCCGTCGGGGGTGCGCTCTGAAGAGGGACGTTAGGTACTTCAACAACATCCCTCCGGGCCACCGTGCATGGCGCCATCGGGGTTACGCCTAGACTCTGCCGCATCGGAAGCCCAGTGGGGGCTACGGCCACAATGGCTCTTGGCACGGATGTTCTCATACCCGTCCAAAGCCACCCATATCGCCTAACTCCGGTCACAATTCCGGCGGGGTTGTTAAAGGGGCATGAGGAGTTGAAGGGGTATCTTCTTTCTGGTTGGGTTGAGAAGTTCATGGAATGTGGAGAAACCATCCCCCTAGGAGGCCTTATATAGAGGATGAAGGTTGGTGGGAATTAATTCACGCAGATTTCGAAAAGATAGTTACCGAAGCGTTGGATAGTAATGAAGCGGCCAGATTCCAAGGGAGCCGCAAACCGTTGAGCTTATGTGGATTTACGAGGCCATTAATGAAGGCGCGTCTCGCGCACCGAAGCGTCAGGCGCGGAATACGAACGGCCAAGGGACGCTTCACAAACGAGGAAGCTGAGGGCTCGAGCTGGAGGCAAGATCAATGCCACGTGTAAGATCATGATCCATCCGAAGGAGGAATCGTCCCCAGTAAAGCGACCCGGCGCCAAAGCGTTAGACAGAACCAAGGCTCTGCATGGTCCTCGGATTCAGGCCTATGGGGAAACTAACCGCTCCAGAAGGCCAAGCGTTAGACAGAACCAAGGCACTGCATGGTCCTCGGACTCAGGCCTATGGGGAAACTAACCGTTCCAGAAGGCCAAGCGTTAGACAAAACCAAGGCACTGCATGGTCCTCGGACTCAGGCCTATGGGGAAACTAACCGCTCCAGATGCCAAGCGTTAGACAGAACCAAGGCACTGTATGGTCCTCGGACTCAGGCCTATGGGGAAACTAACCGCTCCAGAAGGCCAAGCGTTAGACAGAACCAAGGCTCTGCATGGTCCTCGGAGTCAGGCCTATGGGGAAACTAACCGCTCCAGAAGGCAAGCGTTAGACAGAACCAAGGCTCTGCATGGTCCTCGGACTCAGGCCTATGGGGAAACTAACCGCTCCAGAAGGCCAGGCGTTAGACAGAACCAAGGCTCTGCATGGTCCTCGGACTCAGGCCTATGGGGAAACTAACCGCTCCAGAAGGCCAGGCGTTAGACAGAACCAAGGCTCTGCATGGTCCTCGAACTCAGGCCTATGGGGAAACTAATCGCTCCAGAAGGCCAGGCGTTAGACAGAACCAAGGCTCTGCATGGTCCTCGGACTCAGGGCTATGGGGAAACTAACCGCTCCAGAAGGCCAGGCGTTAGACAGAACCAAGGCTCTGCATGGTCCTCGGACTCAGGCCTATGGGGAAACTAACCGCTCCAGAAGGCAAGCGTTAGACAGAATCAAGGCTCTGCATGGTCCTCAGACTCAGGCCTATGGGGAAACTAACCGCTCCAGAAGGCCAGGCGTTAGACAGAACCAAGGCTCTGCATGGTCCTCGGACCCAGGCCTATGGGGAAACTAACCGCTCCAGAAGGCCAGGCGTTAGACAGAACCAAGGCTCTGCATGGTCCTCGGACTCAGGCCTATGGGGAAACTAACCGCTCCATATGCCAAGCGTTAGACAGAACCAAGGCACTGCATGGTCCTCGGACTCAGGCTTATGGGGAAACTAACCGCTCCAGAAGGCCAAGCGTTAGATAGAACCAAGGCTCTGCATGGTCCTCGGACTCAGGCCTATGGGGAAACTAACCGTTCCAAAAGGCTAGGCGTTAGACAGAACCAAGGCTCTGCATGGTCCTTGGACTCAGGCCTATGGGGAAACTAACCGTTCCAGAAGGCCAGGCGTTAGACAGAACCAAGGCTCTGCATGGTCCTCGGACTCAGGCCTATGGGGAAACTAACCGTTCCAGAAGGCCAGGCGTTAGACAGAACCAAGGCTTTGCATGGTCCTCGGACTCAGGCCTATGAGGAAACTAACCGCTCCAGAAGGCCAAGCGTTAGACAGAACCAAGGCTCTGCATGGTCCTCGGACTCAAGCCTATGAGGAAACTAACCGCTCCAGAAGGCAAGCGTTAGATAGAACCAAGGCTCTGCATGGTCCTCGGACTCAGGCCTATGGGGAAACTAACCGCTCCAGAAGGCCAGGCGTTAGACAGAACCAAGGCACTGCATGGTCCTCGGACTCAGGCCTATGGGGAAACTAACCGCTCCAGATGCCATGCGTTGGACAAAACCAAGGCTCTGCATGGTCCCAGGACTCAGGCCTATGGGGAAACTAACTCCTTCAGAGGATTCCAGTTGTTAGACAAAACCAAAGCGCTGCATGATCCCAGGACTCAGACCTATGGGGAAACTAACTCCTTCAGGGGATTCTAAGTGTTAGACAGAACCAAAGGCACTGCATGGTCCTCGGGCTTAAGCCTGCGAGGAAGCCAACTACCTCAAGGGGATCCTAAACGTCTACCCAAAGCATTTTCTACCTGGCTCTTAGAGAGCGACGGGTCCACCTAAGCATACATGCCCTCACTATAATGATTGATGCGCGATTGGCCGAGATGCGATTGAAGTTAAAACCATACAAGTAAAGAAAAAACAGATAGCGAATAAGTAAGCAAACAACCACAACAAACAGGAAAAGAAACAAAACTCATATTTTATCAAGCCCAAAAAGAGTTACACAGCAGGAATTACATTACAATCACGAAATAAAAAGAAAAAAGAAGAAAATGCAAAAGACCGAAGGGACAACAGGGTCGAAGGGCCTGCCCTACTCACTTATTCTCCTTCCTCAGTTGGGGGCTGGACTATAGCAGCTTCAAGGCCTTCTGAGCTTTGGCCAGAAGGGACAGCCGGCGAAGGCGTGGCAGGAATGGCTGCCTCCTCAGCAGTAGGAACTTCAGCTTTAGCGGTAGACTTCACAACTCCCTGGGGCGCCTCCTCAACGGGGCCCTCACACGATTCTACCCTTTTGGGAGGGTCACTTCCTTGGACGAGCTCACCCACGGGCACAGCAACTGATGTGTCCTCACCCGTAACAGCGCCGGTTTCCTCCGCAGCCTCCTCGGCCTCAGCGCCACTTGGGGTTGCCTCGCGGATGGCGGGAGGGTAGTACACATTCTCCTCTTTCCACAAATCGGATGAGGCCTCAACCCCAGCCTGTCTGAGAGCCTCCCTCCAAACCTCGGCAGAGTACCTCCTGCACAACCCAGGGACTTGAGCCTTAAAGGCTGCCCCGGTCTCTGCCATCCCCGCAGCATAAGCCTCCTCCTCGGCTTCCTGCTTAATGGCCAGGGCTTCCTCCCTGCCCTGGTCAGCCTCAAACTTGGCCCTCACAGCCTCATCCCTCGCCCGCTCGGTTGCCCTATTGTCCGACTCGGCGGCGGCCACCCTCTTCGGCAGATCAACAAGCAGTTCCTTTGCAGTCTTCAGCTGCTCCTCCGCCTCAGCCAGACGCTTTGAGTAATCCCCAGCCTGCTTCTGGAAGCCCGCGAGGCCGGACAGGACAGTATCCCGGGCACTGGTCATCGCACTCAGCTCCTCCCGAGCCTTGGCAAGATCAGCCTCAGAGTGTTTAAGGACCTGAGTGGCCTCCAAGCGTTTCTCACGCTCCACGTCCATGGCCTTCCCCTGGTCACGGGCCACGTCCTCTAATATAAAAGTGGCCTGAACGGCCTGTAGACAAAACAAATGCGCCATCAGTTGAGCCTAGAAAAAAGCGGAAGAGAAGCTACAAACTCGAATAAGTCCTAAATGACGAAAGACTTACCATTCCCAAGTACCGCTTAAGGCAGAGGAAGACCTCCCTGCTCCTCATAGTCGCCAGCTCCGCTATGTCAGCTGGGAGTAGCAGGCACCTTTCCACCGCGTCGGCCACGTACGTGCCCTCGCCCTCATTGAAATCCCTGAGGGAGGAGTCTTCCCTCAGCAGCCCCCCACGGAGCATTGGGGCAGGAAGCCAGGCCTGAGGCTAGGGCTGGCCCTCAACCTGCTTGTCCCGGCCTTGGGAGCCTATCTTCAGCTGTTTGGATGGCCGCTGATTATCACCCTCCTCCCGCGGGGACCCGGACCTCTCCTCAACTGGTCTTTTGCCCTTATCCCTCTTCTGCTTGGGATCGGAGGGCTCGCGCCTGGGAGACAAGCTCGCCTTGGGCGGTGGAGGAGGAAGCTTTGACTGGGTAGAGGCCGACTTGTCCTGGGCAGAACGAGTTTTTGGAGGAGGAGGAAGCTCTGACTTTGATTTCCCCGGCTGGCCTTCAATCAGATCCGACAGGCTAGGTTGGGGCCTCTTCTTGTAACCCATTTCGTGCCGGAAAGAGGACTTGGACACTGAGAAGTCTGCTTCAGTCAGACGATGGTCACCCAAGTCTCCTGGAGGGTCCTCGGACTGGCGAGCTTGTTTAAACACGTCAAATGCGTCCTAGGCGGGGCTAGAATCAGCAACTTCCACTTCCCTCTCTGGGCCTACTTCAGCGGGCTCCAAGAGTCTAAAGGAGGAGGAGGGGCCCGCAGGCGTTACGCCTTTAGATGTGGAGGGCACCTCGGGGAACCGAAACCCGTCCTCGGTCACTGTTATTTTTCGAAGCCGAGGATCCTTTGCTTTGATCACGTACTTCGGCGCCGCGAATGACTTGTGAGCCGGGTCGTATTTCAAGATCTCGTGGGCGGCCCTAACCTGATTGTCAGCCTCGTTCACGAAAACTTCTGCCCTCAGCGCCTTTTGCAGGTCTTCCCGGTTGATTAGGCTGAAATGACGCGTGAAGGCGTGCGGATCTGCAAGAGGAAACACATTCATATCAGAAACCAGACGGTGTAAAAAGAAATGGACGAGGTAAAGCATGGAACTAGTCGAGGTCCCGAGACCCTCTCCCCATTTTCCCACTGCCCACCCGGGGTCCCCTCTGTCGTCGGGCAGTGAAGGCCATCATGCCACTCTCTAGACACGATGAGGAAGTCCTTGTTCAACCCCTTGCTGGACTCAGGGAGACACTGAATGAGCCGGACTCTATCGTCCCTGGTCTTCAGATAGTAAGTCTCGCCCCTCAGGCACTGGAGGTTATAACACCAGTTGACGTCATGATGGGTCAACCTCAGGCCCATCTTCTCATTTAGGGCATCCACGTAGCCCAGAATCCTAAAGACATTGATGGCACACTAGGTAGGGGCTATCCGGAAGTGCATCAGATAGTCCCTCATCACCGAACCCATGGGAATCCTCATGCCACCTTCAACGAAGGCAGCCATGGGAACCACCACCTCACCCTCCTGTCTCCGAAAGCGCCACTCGCCCTCTGCACAATACCTCAAGCCCACGTTGGCCGGTATCTTGTAATCGGCGATAAATTTCTCCATCGCCTCCTCAGTGAAGACATACTTCTTAAATACACCCATCACAACTGATGCCTAAGCGGGCTAATAGAGAGCAAATGAAAGAAAAGGAAGAAGTGGAGAAAGAGAAAGTTCCAAGAGAGATAGTGACTTACAGAAATGTGTAGAAGCTCCTCGGACAGACTTTTTATGCTAGAGATGTAGACTCTTGAGTGCAAGTGAACAGAGAAACCGGCTTTTCAAACGGATATTTATACCCCAAATCAAGGAGCTGTGCGGGTTTTCCCACCCCTAACTGCTAGGCGAATCCCCACCGTTGGATCATCATCCTCCCGTTGAACGTGGGGAGCATGGAGCCGTCTGGATTTAATGAGGAGCACGTTGCACCCTTCGAGGTGTCAGTAACGCTTCTGGTGTAGGCAAAAAGACTCTAGTACCCACGGAGGACCAAACTCAATGAGTCGTGTGGCAGGCCCGAGGACATCAAAATCCTCCTCTCCGCCCGAGGATGCGGACAGCAAAATTTTGAGGGGCTATTGTGGGGCCAAATAATCCCACGGCCCAGCCCATTTCATTCCTGAGCCGAAAGCCAGAGCCGAGGAGGCACCTATGTCCGAGGATGACCTCATCATCGGTCATCTCGGCATTAAATGTACTTGACTCCTGTCCTGGTCGCATTAATGAGGAAAGGACCCCGCACCAGCATCGCCTTGGTTGCCGTGACTCCCAAAAGAGATTGAGAAGGCGACTGATGGGACAAGCACCTGAGCAACGTCTAGATCGTTCAACAAGTGTAGGGCTAGGATTGGTTGGGTAAAGGGTATATAATGTAAAGGAATCCCTCAAGGGAGGGAGGGCCGGAGGATGAAAAGTCTAAGGAAAAAGGGGAAGAAAAGCCTTCTCGGCCGTGGGCCGAGGAGCAACCCCAGTTGTAAAATTGCTCTAAGTCTTTCATTGAATAAAAGAGACCGGAGTTCATGCCTCGTGAACGCTGGCCGGCGCTTAGACCTTCGATCCCACTCTCTATAAATTTATTGCGGGGTTCGTTGGGCTTTTGACCCGTGTCCCTTGGGCTTGGGCAACCAAAAACCCAAACCCTACAGATTGCATGCATAAGAATAAAAGGGATGATTGGATAACAATAAAATTGTGGATAATTTGAACTTTATCAAGATATTATTTTAGTGTATTTATCTACAAGATAATTATTCTTGAAAAAGCCCGAATTATGTAGAAAAGAGGTAAAAATCATAGATTAAGGATGAAAACATGTCTAGGTGCGAGGACTGGATCAAAAAACCCTAGAAGGAGAGTCTAAAATGCACCTGAACACGAAAGTGCGTTTGGCGTCCAAGAGCACCATTTGGCACTTTTGGAGTGCCGAACGACACTTTTGGAGTGCTGAACGGCACTTTAAAAGGGCCGAATTTCCTCCTTTTGGGCTTTGGCCCAACACCCTTTGGGTGACGATAAGGCACACCATTTTCGATATTTTCACAGAAGGATGAGTCCCGATTCGCATTCTACACTTCGGGCTATTTTTTAGAGTTTTTTGGCCTCTATAAATAGAGGCTAGGTCTCATAATTCAACACCTGTTTTTTATGCTCTGAGAGGCATACATTTTGAGGCTCTCAAATTGCTGATATTTGCTGATCCTCTTTAAGATTTGCTGCTTAAATTAGGGTTTTTAGGTTTCAAAGATAATTGAATAAATTTGTTTGAACCCTAAAACATCATCTCAAGAACAATGAGTGCTCATGCAAGAGGTTGTTTTCAATCACCCCATTCTTTTTTATGCTTCTTGTTTATGATGATGCATGTTTTTTTCATAGCATGATTTATTATCTATTGTTTTGTTTAAAGCATGATCTTGAATTTCTTGTATATAATTGTTACAATCTCTTTCTTAATTTCAATTATCTGCATATGATCAACGCTTTTTCTTGAAATTAAAAAAATAGATTTACATCTTTCTTAGATGTAGATCTGAATTTTTCTTAAAAAAAAAAAGAAAAAAAAAAAGGGATCTGCATCTTTCTTAGATGTAGATCTGAATTTTTCTCAATCAAAATCTGATCTACATCTTTCTTAGATGTAAATCTGAATTTTTCTCAAAATAAAAACTGATCTATATCTCTTATAGATGTAGATCTGAATTTTTAACATATGCAGATTTTGAAATAAAGAAAAAGATTAAACATGATTGTGTTTGTGTTTGTTTTAGTTAATTCATGTTGCATATATTTATGTGATGAGTGAAACTCTCTTCTTAAGCAATCTTTTCCATTTTTTTTAACAATATATAAAAAAACAGATCTGATTTTTCTGTTGTAAAAAAACCATCTATATATATATATATAAAATCAAAACTTCTGCTGGCACCATAATTTTCTACGTTAACATCATTTTAAAAAAAAAAATTCTGATTTTTTTTCTTCTTTAAAACCCGATAATACATAAAACCTAATAAACCTAAGAAGATTTAATACCCACAGTCCCGACTTGACCTATTATGCGACTCATTCTCTTGAGAGATTGATTGGAGATTGGAGAGCAAAATCTGAATCCCAGCGCTAAAATCAAAGAATCTGCAATTGAAGCCAGCCTTCTTTGAAGAGCAAATTCTGAACCTGAGGTAAGAATTTCAATTGAAAGACTATCTACATGTTATTATTTTCGGCAATCTTACTTATTTTAGGATAAGTGCTAAGCATATTAGGCCAAGAGTAGAAACTTTTGTATTTAGTTTTTTCTGAGATTAGCGTGGACTTATGCCTATGTCTTTGCTGTAAAGGATTAGGAGTTAAAGTTTTAATTTTGGAGGCTAATAACCTGTTGTTGATGATTTGATGCTTGTGTTTGTCCTTTCTTCCTTATGATTCTAAGAGTTTGTTTGGCTAATTTATTGTTCAAACACAATCTATATTTTGTAAGTTTCACTCAAGCCATAAATTCAACGTTTTTGTTTCTTTTGCAGGAAAAAAAAGTTTACATCATTGGTATTGAATTTTTTTTTTTTTTTTTTTTTTTTTTTTTTTGGTATCATCCAACTTAAAATTCATTTAAAAGTATGTAATATGCCTTTTGATTTTGCATAATGATAGAGGCATTCATTAAAGCTTGCTATTTGTTAAGTCTCTCTCAACCCTCTCTTTGAATCTCTTCCTCAAATTTATAATATCTAATACCATGCCCATCTTGCATAATCATATATAACTGAGTTATATAACTTATATTTTAGACCAAGTTACAATTTCAACAACAAATACTGACATAGGAAATATATTTGTAGCCTTTTGTAATTTTCTGTGGCTGAATTCTTTTAAAATAGAATTTTGAACGAACATTTTTATATCTATAATTTTCTATACCTATGAATTGATTTTCTCATGCTCAACCTTTACCACTTCGATGCAAAGAATTATTGTAGTTCTTAGCCAGTATTGATCATATCATTTGAGTTTTGCATTTGCCTTTGTCTCTGTTCTTCTGCTTGCAATATCCTAGCTAAATATGGATATTTTTGTTTCTCTGTATTATTGCAGTTCTTAGCATGTATGGATCATTCTTCAATTGGTTTATAATCATTTATAGCTTTCATAATTTTCTGCACACTTTGTGTTAGCGTCATTAGAGATGCTTTGGTGAGAAAGTGTTAGGACATATGTGATTTAATGTCAGGAACATATGTCAAATTAGAATTGGCTAATTCTTTGTCAAAACATACTTTACTTGTAATTGGGTAGATCTAGGATGTGTTTAATGCTTCAAGGAATAAGGTTTCAAAATTAAGTGTTAAAACCATGCGAGTCTGTCCAAGAAACAAGTGAAGAAGTGCTGGATTTTAAATCTCGACAGCTAGTATCTATCGAGGTTTAAAAGGCTCTTGAAGCCCGCTGCTCGACAGCTTCTCGATAGATAAGCTATCTATCGAGGTTTATGAAAAACATATTTTCAGCTTTAATTTCCATCCAATCCGTGTGTATATGTTTGGGCTTTCTTTTCTCACAAACTTAAATATATATAAGGATTATTTTAAGGGCCGTCAAAGGTTGCACGAGTGTGAAGCAAAGTTGTGTTCATGCAAATTGTGACCGAAGATAGAATTTGCCTTAGTTCATCTTTCTCTTGAAGAAGCTGCTGTGTTTGTACACTGTAGAGTTTTGTAACTAAAGAGCTTCGTGATCTTCATCGTGTGATGAACTGAAGAACTTTGCAGCCAACATCTTTCTCAAGTTGGTGAGTAAGCCGTGTATTGGGATCTGTGCATTGAATTGGTTAGTCACGTACTGAGAGTCGTGCATTGAAAAGAAGAGATTATTACTACAGAACAAGTTCAATTGGGTATTGGGGTAATGGTTCAACTGTAGGTTGGTATAAGGTACTATGATTTTTTTACTTGTAACCGCTTCTGTGATAATAGTGACTTTTCGGGAGTGGTGACCTTAAAATCACCCGGTGGGGTTTTTGCCGTGTAGGTTTTCCCCATTCGTAAACAAATCACTGTGTCAATTTATTTTCCGCTGCATTTAGTTAATTGGTGATTTGTTTGTGCTACCACGCGTATTGCATGATAGTTGAATTAATTAATTAACTTGGCTAATTAATTTGTTAATTCATCACAAGGGGTCAATACATTCTTGGGCTATTAGAAAGCATATAAAGTCTTTGGATGTTATTTTCCTTACTTTGAAAATAACAATGTTAGTCGAAGATGCATATCAGTTTTTTGATGAATTTATTGCAAGAGAATGGGTGCCCAGTGGCACTAAATTAAGTAATCACATTATATTTTATGGATATGACTACCATCCTTTCACTTCTTTCTTTTTGCATGTGTGTGTGTGTGTGAATCATGTTGACAAAATTGTAAACCATGATATTACTAAGAATAATATCCTCCTAGCATGCAGTTGAATCAAAATAAATTAGAGCCTTTTTTCTTTTATTCTTTCAATTATCGTAAAAAAATGTAGGAAATGCGGGCTATTTAAAAAGAGAATTTGTGATTATGCTTATATGACAAAAAGCTTTGAGTTCTGCTTTTGAATCTTTTGTTTTTAATTCATGCAATTATTGATGCTCGGTTGAATTGTAATTCTATTTAGAATTTTACACATTAATTTTGTTTCAGATTTGTTCACTTCATAGAAATAACATTATCTCATGCTGATTTTGTTTGATGATGTGCAATGTTATAAGATGTCAAAATCCAAGAAAGTCTAAGGTGTTTTTATTTTCTTTTTCTTTTTTCTGCATAGTAAGAGCACACAACTACGAAAGGCAAAACCTACTCATATGCATTTTAATGAGCAACAGTTTTGTGCATTGAGTACGACCTTTTAATGAGCAAGACACTATAATTGTAAAATGAAATTATAAGATTTTATTAGCTTAATTATAAGATGTAAGGTGAGTTAGGTTGCTTAGATTTTGTGTAAATGTAATATTTGCTAGAAATCACTTTTGACATGCAGGTTTAAGGGAAAGAAATGAGATTTTAGAAGGAGAATGCTTGGGTCAAGATTGTCTAATTGCAGTTGCTATTGGCTTATTTGTAAATTAAATGTCTAGAACAAAGATAGATGTGGCAATAGTGTTTATTGAAATTCTTGACACATTGAATGTTTAGGAGCATGATCTCCAAAAATACAGTAGAGCGAAAATTAGATTCGTGTAGTGAGCTTGATTTACAATTAATATGAAGTTGTATGTTTTTATTGTTGCAAAATTAAATTTGGATTTTGGCTTTGAGCCAAGCCAGGTAAACATACAAACAGTTGCAATTCTTTGCAGATAGCTTTCCCTTCTTTTTTTTTTTTTCCTCCTTTTAGATTTTTTCTTGATGGACAAATCAACCTCTTATTGTTTCCTTTAGCCTTTTCTTTTACAATGAGGTTGATTAATTATTTTTTTATTTAACTATCCCATGCATCGCACGGGTTAGCGACTAGTTTTTTTTATTATCACAAAACAGATTTGATCTTTTACAAACCAAAACAAATCTTTTTTCGAAGTTCTTAAAAACAGATCTAACATTTTTCAAATTAAAAGACTTTATTTTATGTAATAAACATAGATCTGGATTTTTTATCTCCAAAAACCATTTTTTTTATATACTGCAAAATAGATCTAGTATTTTGACAAATCAAATTTTTTTACCAACCAAAATAGATATGATTCTTTTTCAAAAGAAGAGACTTCATTCATAGATAAATTTATGTGATTTAGTTTTTGTCTCACATGTTCAACATATCATTCATAGCATACATAAAGAGGGTACATAGATTACAAGAGTCTAGAAGACCAGACTCTGTCTGGGCGGAATGGGTGCCTAACACCTTTCCATTCCACAACCTAGCCTCCAGATTTAGGTCTTTGGATAAGTAGATCTAGGCTTCTCTTTATTATATTTTGGGTAGAATGTAACTAGGACAAAAAGCCATGTAATTATTTGGTAGTATGTAACTAGGACCCAAAAGCCATGTAATTTTTTCTATTCAAATAATGAAGAGAACAATTCAATCATGTATTTATTTATTTATTGTATAAAAATAAGTGGCGACTCCACACCACTTACCCAAAAAGAGAGGTGCCCTAAAAAGCACTCCAAAAATCTCTCTTTTTTGAGAGGATATGTCATATGGAATGAAATACCAGAACCTGAGAACTACCCAAAATCCACAAATGGGGGGAGACACTTCAAACCCTAAGAGGACAACCAAATACCCACAAATGGGGGGAAATATTTCAAACCCCAACCAAATCACCCAACATTCATAAATGGGGGGAGACACTTCAAACCCCAAGACACTGATCTAAATGACCCAACAAAAATTGCCCACGTCACAAAGGGGGGAAGACACTTAAAACCCCCACATTTTGTGACCGACAAGCTTACAGACATGGAGGTTGAAGAAGAAGCTACAGATTTTATGGATATAGATCCCCTGGTACTGATGCTGAGGGAAGGAGGAGCTTACTGGGAGCCACCTGCCATTGTGGAAGCCACGACCGAGTTGAAGAACTGTGCATGGGAGGGTGCCGCCCACCCCATGGAGGACTCTGTGAGAAAGATCAAGACCGTCAAGTCAGTCACTTTTGCCAAGAAGATCAAGACCGCCGAGCCAGTCACTCCTGCCAAGAACATTGTTTCCGTTCCTATTGAGTCTATTTCTGCTAGTGTTTCTATTCCTGTTAAGTCTGTTTGTGATAGTTTTCCAGTTGAGTCTGTTAAAAACTCTTTTCCTTTTAATATGATTTTTGATTCTACTTATTTACTGGCTTTGAATGTTTTTATTTCTGAAATTGGTAAAGAAACTCTTAATAATAAGGAATTAAAACATGGATACTTAGAACCTATAAAAGAAGAAACTCAACCCATTAACTTGGGAACTGATGATGAGCCCAAAATTAATCAAGTGGGTAATACCCTAACCACTTCAGAGAAGGATGCATTAGTGGCACTGTTAATAGAGTTCAAGGAGGTCTTTGCCTGGTCATATGAAGACATGCCTGGGATTGATACAGATATAGTACAACACTGCATTCCAACAGATTCAACCATGAAGCCAGTCAAGCAGAAGTTGAGAAGAATGAAGCTAGAGTGGACTTTCAAGATCAAGGGAGAAGTAGAGAAACAGTACAATGCGAGACTCCTGAGAGTGGCCAACTATCTAGAATGGTTAGCTAATGTGGTTTCAGTGCCAAAGAAGGATAGGAAGGTCCAAATGTGTGTAGATTTTTGAGATTTGAATAAGGCCAGCCCGAAAGGTGACTTTCCATCATGGTTTTAAAAACCGGTACGATCAAAGAACGAAAAATAGAGTGATTACTGGTTTTATGGTTCGACCGGGATTGAACCAGTAGTCAAACTGATGGTGTCATAAATAATTTAATTAATAATTTTTAAATTATAAAAATATAAATTGTTGAGTTATGTGTATATTTAACTTTGATAATGTTAATAATTTTTTATAATTTTAATAATGCTAATAATTTTATACAAAACTTATCAAGTAAATATTATTTAAATATTAAAAGTAATCTACTGTATGTTCACAAATATTGTTAAAAGCCTCCATGATAATAGTATATAAGGGGATTTTAAAAAAAATAACAATAAGATCCAAACAATATCATAAGTTAGGCAACGTTTGAAACTATATTGGTTTATAACAATTCGAGTTCAGAGAAATCGATTTCACTGTTCATTTGCGTTTCTTATACACAAAAATTGAGTTCACTGGACTCGATTTTCATACATGGAAATCGAGTCCACTGGACTCGATTTTCATACATGGAAAACAAGTCCACTGAACTCGTTTTCCATGTATAAAAATCGAGTCATGCCATCACAGAACGAAGAACCCAGCAAACGAAGAACGAACGAACCCAGCAAACGAACGTGGTTTCTTGCCGACGAACCCAGGCGCCGATTCTGACCAAACCCCGACGAACCCAGCAACACTGACGAGCAAATGAAGAACCCAAGCGCCGATTCAGACCAAACCCTGACGAACCCCAGCAACACCGACGAGCAAACGAAGAACCCAGGCGCCGATTCAGGCCGAACCCCGGCGAAAGCTTCAGGCAATGGAAATCAGATCGGACGTGGTTTCTTGCCGCCGCTCCAGTGGAAGAAAGAATCAACGACGCACGCAAAAACCCATCAACCCAGGCGGCGAAGCACGAAAAACAAAGAACGAACCCAGTAAACGAAGAACAAACTCGATTTCAACGAAGAACAGCGATGTTTCCTAGCAACCTAGGCGCCAATTCTGACCAAACCCCGGCGAAAGCTTCAGGTGATCGGATCGGATCAGTGGAGGAGAAGAACACGCTCGGGTTTGATTTGTTTTGGATTTGATTTTTTCATGGGTTTTTGGGGCTTGGAAGTGGAGAAACCCAGGCGGCATTTTGGGGAAAAAAAAGGAAAGGGAAGAACACAAAAAAATCGTGTAAGTTCTTCGGCTGGGTATACTGAAATCGAGTTCAGTGGACTCGTTTTCCATGTATAAAAATCGAGTCCACTGGACTTGATTTCCATGTATGAAAATCGAGTCCAGTGAACTCGATTTTTGTGTATAAGAAACGCGAATGAACAGTGAAATCGATTTTTCTGAACTCGAATTGTTATAAATCAATATAGTTTCAAACGTTGCCTAACTTATGATATTGTTTGGGTTTTATTGTTATTTTTTTTAAAATCCCGTATATAAGTTGTGAAACATGATAATGCTACTTTATTGGGATCTACCAATGCAGCACGTGTCTAAGAAATAAGAATATTTTAAATGAGAAGGTATATTGACAGGTGGATCATTTAATGATTGAACGGTGAGGATTAAATCATCTAATGAGAAGGCATATTGCTAGGGTTTGATTCATGAATATAAAAGCAACACTTAGTGTTGCCACTGCCTGATTATATTTTTACCATTTATTAGAGCATCTTCCATTTCTAGAGGCCACTGAACTCGCAAAAGCCAAATCAGTCCTCTGTTAAGAAGTGCTGCCGGTATTTATATTTGCACTTCAATTTCCAGTGGCTACTTCATCCTCTGTAATATAAATCAAGTCTTGCATTTTGTTTGGTTCGCCGTCTCTCTCTCTGCCATGGTGTAGTTGGCGTTCTACTTTTATGTTTTGTTTTGTTTTGTGTTGTGCACAAAGACTTTGTTGTACTGTTCCAAAACCGGTTAAACTGGAACGATTCTTCATTTTATCGATCAAACCTGCGGTTTCTGGTTAAAGCCAGTTTTTCCTTCATTTTCGGTTATTAATGACAATCGGATTGGGTTAGTGTCCAATTCCTGGTTAAATCGGTTGAACCGGCCGGTCCGGTCTGGTTTTTAAAACTATGCTTTCCATTACCTCACATGGACATCCTGGTTGACAACACAGCAGGTCATGCTTTGTTATCATTTATTGATGGATTTTTAGGATACAACCAGATTAAAATGGCTTTAGAAGATATGGAGAAAACCTCCTTTATCACTCCATGGGGGACATATTGCTATAAGGTCATGCTATTTGGCCTTAAAAATGCTAGTGCTACTTACCAACGTGCATCCACCACGTTGTTGCATGACTTGATCCACAAAGAAGTAGAAGTTTATGTTGATGATATGATAGTGAAGTCCAAAGACCGTGAAGGGCACATATTGGCTTTGAGGAAGTTCTTTGAAAGAATCCGATTTTACAAGTTATAGTTGAATCCGAAGAAGTGTGCTTTTGGAATCACATCTAGAAAATTGCTAGGGTTTATGGTAAGCCAAAGGGGAATAGAAGTTGATCCTGACAAAACCAAGGCAATTGTAGAGATGAAGCCTCCAAGAACTGAAAAGGAGATCTGAGGATTTCTAGGGAGGATACAGTGCATTAGCAAGTTTATAGCCCAACTCACTATGACATGTGAACCAATCTTCCAATTACTCAAGAAGAAGGTCCTAATAGTGTGGAATGAACAATGCCAAGAAGCCTTTGAAAAGATCAAAAACTATCTGACGAAGCCACCAATACTTGTCCCACCAGTTCCTGAAAAGCCATTATTGTTGTATCTCACCACTACAAATACATCAATGAGGGTTTTACTTGCTCAATACCTAAAAGAGACTAGAAAGGAGAATGCAATAAACTACATCAGCAAGAAGATGTTGCCTTATGAAGAGAAGTATTCACCATTAGAGAAGACATGTGTAGCACTTGTATGGGCAACCTGTAAACTCAGACATTATATGCTTGCTTACAAGATTTTGTTGATTGCAAGAATGGATCCTTTGAAGTATTTAATGGAAAAACCCGTGCAAGATGGGAAGACTGCTAAATGGGTTTTGCTTTTGTCAGAATTTGGACCCAGACAACTGTAAAAGGGAGAGCAATTGCCCATCACTTAGTCCATTATTCACCAGAAGAAGCCGAAGAGATCCAAGGAGACTTTTTGGATGAAGACATCATGGGGATTGAAGTAGAATCGTGGAAAATGTACTTTGATGGAGCAATAAATCAAAATGGAAGTGGAATTAGAGTTCTCTTAATTTCTTCAAAAGGGACACACATTCCATTTTCTAGCAGACTCAACTTTCCTGCCACTAACAACGCCACAGAATATGAAGCTTGCATTATGGGCCTATAAGCAGCCTTAAGCCTAGGAGTGAAAGAGTTGGAGGTATACGGAGACTCAGCTTTGACAATCTCTCAGATACAGAATAAGTGGAAGATTAAAGAAGAAAGGCTGATGCCTTATCATGAATGTCTTCAAAAATGGGCATCAAAATTCAGCAAGATTCAATATTAATATGTGCCAAGGATGCAAAATTAGATTGCCAATGCTTTAGCAACCATGGCATCCATGATAAATGGGCCAAAGGAAGATGAAGCTAGACCGATAGTGTTGGAACAAAAAGAAGAACCGGTTTACTACACGACAATAGAAGAGAATGAAGAGAAGAGTGGAGAAGGTGAATGGTACAGTATCTTAAGGATGGGACCTACCCTAAGTCTATGGACAAGAATGACCAATTAACCATCCGGAGGTTGTCCACTAATTACATTATTTGTGGTGAAAGGCTTTACAAAAGATCATATAATGAAATTCATCTCCTTTGCGTAACCACCAAGGAAGCACAACAAATAATTGAAGAGGTTCATGAGTCAAGCTATGGGCCACATATGAATGCACACATGTTGTCAAGGAAGATAATGAGACAAGGTTACTATTGGACTACTACGGAAGCCGACTGTGCGACTCATGTTCGAAAATGCCATCAATGCCAAGTCCATGGAGATTTGAAGCACATGCCCCCCATGCCATTACATACCATGACATCACCCTGGCCATTCTTTACATGGGGGATAGATATTATTGGGAAGATTCACCCAACGGCATCTAATGGCCATGTATTCATAATTGTAGCCATTGACTACTTCACTAAATGGGTAGAAGCTACCTCATACAAGGTTCCAAATTCAAAGAAAGTGTCTCAATTCATCCAGACCAATATTATTTGCAGATTCGGGGTACCACATGAAATTATCTCTGATAATGGGCAGCACTTTAAAGGAGAAACAGAGAAGTTGCGACGATAGTTCAATATTCAACACCACAAGTCTTCACTTTACCATACTCAAACCAATGGAGCAGTTGAGGCTACTAATAAAAACATAGGGTGAATCTTTAAGAAGAGCACAAAGAACTACAAGGACTAGCACCTACAGTTGCCCTATGCATTTTGGGGGTATAGAACATCAATTCGATCATCCATAGGAGCCACTCCTTATTCATCGGTGTATAGGATGGAAGCAGTCCTTCCCATTAAGATGGGTGTCCATTCACTAAGGACAGTACTGGAAAGTGAAATTCCTAAAGCAGATTGGTTGCAAAGCAAATATGATCAGTTGTGCATGCTAGGTGAGAAAAGACTCAAAGCCTTGTATCATATTCAAGGTCACCAAAGAAGGCTTAGGAAAGCTTTTGACATGAAAGTGAGAACCAGAGATTTGAAGTTAGGGGATTTAGTGTTGAAGGAAATCCGAGCCCCAATTCAAGATGCAAACGGGAAGTTCAAGCAAAATTAGGTAGGCCCATACATCATCAAATAGATATACTCTGGGGGAGCAGTAAGGCTGATGGACTTAGATGTAAACCCTTTTACTGAGCCAACCAACATGGATCAATTGAAGAAATATCACGTCTGAAGTGGTAGTCTGAAAGCACCACGTCTGAAGTGGTTGTAAATTATGTTATTTCCCTTCCTAGGTTTGACTAAAAAAAAAAAAAGAATGAAAAAAAAGGGTAGGTTGAAAACTTGAAAGGGTAGTCTACGCAAAAGGAGAGTAAAAAGAAAAAGAAAAAAAAAAAAAAGAGTGAGAGAGCTTGCTAGGTTGAAAACCAGAAAGGGCAACCTAGGAAAAAGCTAAGGTAAATAAAAAAAATCATCATCAATGAACTACGTGATGACCTGATCCTTCTATCAAGGGGGTACGTAGGCAACCATGCATTTGTTCGGTCACAATTTCCCAAAAACCAACCATTTGTCCATTAACCCAAATTTCCAAAAATTCAACCATTCCATTAAACCATGTCTTTACCCAAAATCCAGAAACCCACACCTTAACGGAAAAAAAAAAAAAAAACCAAACTAAATCACAAGAACCCAAACCCTAAACCAAACCATAAAAAATTCCAAACCACAAAAGCCTACACTTTAAACAAAGTCCCTAACTTGCAAATCCTAAATAATTCCTAAACATAAGAGTTTTTATATCAACTTTTAAATAAACATGTTCAAAGCCAAAAAATAAAAAGGTCACTTTGTCTTCAGTCTTTTCTCTTTTTGTTGATCACTAATTTCTCCTGTGATAGATACTTTATCATCATTGTTCCTTCTTTTGAATTCATAGTTGTCTTCATCGGGTCTATCCCAGTTGTCTTTGAGAAACTATTCTCTCATAGCAATCCTTTTATCTTCCTTATCAACAATCTTGTCTATCAACCAATTAGAGTATTCTGTAGTCATCCTATGAAAGTGAACATTGACAAAAGATTGGTCCACTCGGTCAGCCATCTCCAATCCCAATAGCATGTTTTGTATAGAAGTACGATTTGTGTCCACAGGAGTGAAGAATCACCTTCTTTTGCCACCAGACATTCCTTACTTATATTTGAATTACCTTAAGAGTCTATCTCCCTTGTAGAAAGTTGCCCTTCGCAACCCAACAAGGAAGATGTGGTCTGATCTTAGAGACCTCAGTAGAGGGGGTGGACACTTCCACCAATAACAGTCCCAATGAATTGAAGTACTGGGTTTCTTGTTTAAGAATTTCACCTAGTCACTCTCAGTTTGGCACTCAGCTTTGATTACAGTCTTGCTAAGAAAACTGCTAGGCCCGTAATTACCGGTTGTAGGCTTAGCAATCATGTCTAGTGGCTCAATCAGCCATATTTGCAAAGTCAAAGGACTCCCTAAGAAGTTTTGAGTTTCTCCACCATGAAATACAGCATCCAGTCCTAGAAGAGTTTCCGCCAAGATCAAAGAAATATGATTATCACCATCCTTAATTTGATTTACAACACTTATGGCTCGAGCATCCATAAAGCTGCGTCGTCCAGAGCAAAGCAAAAGTTTTCCCACCATGCATAAAACCAAATCGAAGTTTTTTTGCATATTGGCGGTCACTCCATAGGTGCGTTTGTCAATCAATCAAGAGATAATTGCATGAAGATTCACCATATGACCTTTAATCATACTATTACTAATGGAAGTAGGAAGATCGAGAGCATCAGATAAAGATTCCCTATGCCTGGGATCACAAGATACCACTATAGATTTTTTGCTTGGATCATAGCCTAGGATAATAGAAAATTCTTCAATTGTCAGACAGAGTTCAACGGTGTTAAACTGAAACACATGATTTTTGGGATCCCAAAATTTCACAGCAGCACGAAGAAAATCCGATTTGATTTTGACATTCCTCAAAGCCTTGATTCCCTCTAGTTTGTAGGCTGTAAAATTGGTTTTGGTATTGAAATCAAAGCTATGAACCCATCTGTTGATATCATGAATTGTTGAATGAGAAAAATTATGATTGCTAGCCATGGATGATTTTTGCTTGTGAATATTGTGTTTTCCTAACCTTTATGCAGAGAATTGTTGCAGGAGAATTCATTTATATAAGATGCATCAACTCCTAATTAGGTTTGAAATAGGTTTCAAAGAGTTTGTAGCTGACTAGGAGAGTGTTTCATGATTACAAACAAAGTAAATATTTTTCAAAAAACGCGAAAACGCGAAACATGCATTGGAAAATCGTAAGAAGTAGGCCCACCATGGCATGAGCGTCATGGCGTGGCCTAGTGCCATTCGGCACTCTAATAGTGTCGATCAGCACTTTAAAAGTGCCAAACGGCACTCCAAAGGTGTCGAATGGCACTCTTCATGTGCTAAGTGGCACACAGCCCCTCTATCGAACATCCATGCAATTCCATGAAATTTTGTGTTCTCGGACAACTTTTTTAAGATCAGTTGACACTCAAAAAGATTTTTGGTCAACACATGTCTAACTCACTTGTTTTCAAAAATCATCATTTGCATCATTGTTTTCAAAAATTGATAAAATCAAATTTTTTTCAAGACTCATGAATTCATGTTCTAAACTATGGGCATTCGCCCATGGCTCATTCATTTTTTAAAAAAAATCACCATCATCTGTTAAAAAAAAATATAATAAAAAAATCATCATAACCAAGATTTTCAAAAATCATGCATTCATTTTAAACTAGGGGCATTCGGCTCCACCTCATTCAAGTAAGTGCAGATTCCAGTAGAGCCAAGCCAGATAAGTGTAAATTAGCATTACAAGACATCATCAAGTGAATTCTAAACCTGTCTTAGTTAAAGTTTCTACATGATCCAAGGTGACTCTAATGACAAAGAGCTAAACATAGGAAATAATACAAGATTATCTAAGGAACACTTCCTTTTCTTTTGCAGGAAAAGTAAAAATACAAGTCATACATCATTAGGACTCCGAGTCTACCTACGTCAGGATCTCCTTGATCCACCTCTAGAGGAGCCACCTTTGGTATTTCCTTCTTGACTTGAGAAAAAGTGAGGATCGTACTGACGATTTTCAAGTTCAAGGCTCCTGATCCTTTCCTCTAAAGTTCTTCTGGTTGCATCAGTAGTTTCCATTCTATGTGCCTGAAAAGTCAGCAAAATTAAGTGTTAGTTCTGCCATCAAGCACATATCAAGCAAGAGATGCTCAGAAAGAAACATGGCATACCCAGTTCGAATCATTGAGCATGTATTGGGAGGATTGAGTGCGAGCCAATGACTGCAAGCCTCCAATCATTTGCATGGTTTCTTCCACTAGATCCACATCAACCTGAAGCACAACTCTACCAGGTTAAGAGCCATTCATCAAGTCAAGAAGAAATAAGGACAAAAAATTGGAAATTCAAAAACATACCAGATCGGGCCAAGGAAAATATGGTACATGCTCTGGCCTAGTCAAAGGCATGGAACTATACATTCCATCAGGATTCATCACATCATATTGCCATGCCAAAAAATGGGAATAAGTCTCTATGAAGGAACTAGAAGAGCCACTAGAAAGGTGAGGAGAGGGAATCTTTTCCTCTTCCTCTCCCCCTTCCTTTCCTTCAGAAGATGGCGGCTGAAAATGCAACATGCAAGTATTGTTACCAAGTAGAAATATGAAAAGGAATTTGGAAGATAAAAAATTTGACTTTAAAAGGGAAGAAAAGTACCGTTCTGCCAACCAAGTAACCTTGCAGATGAAGTCGAATGAATTTAGAATAATTCCCTTCTACTCTGGCAATAATATAGCCGTTACGGACCCAAGCAATCTCTTCATCAGCTAGAAAGTCAGTCAACCGAACAGTATGAAAAGGAGCAGTTGGAATTGTGGTAGGAGGATACTTATTTTCAACTTTAGGCAATACTTGATTACCGAGATACCAATACCTTCCATGCCCACACTTAAACAACACTTGGCGGCCATTCAGTTTTAGAGCCCGTTCACACTTTGCATATCCTTCACATCCAGCCCAAGGATCTAAATCCATTTGAAAAGTCACAAAGGAACTCAGAATGAGAAGAGATTGAACGATAGCCAAGCACCAGAGATTCCAAAAGAAAAGGGAGGAAGAACTCACATCATCAATAGTCAAATTATCAATCACTAAGTGCCAAATTTCCAAAGAACGCTTGGAAGGTGTAGACAAATGATGTTTGGGCAACCAACGGAGAAATCTAGGAAAATGCCAACAACGTCTTCCTGGATTTCAGGATCAACTCCAAAGTACTCGTACATCCAGACCTGAAAAATTCACAACACCATTACCACATAGCCAAAATAATTTTCCAAAACCTTCACATAGCCAAAATAAATCCCAAACCTCACTTGCCATACAAATGGAGCCCCACTCAAGCTTAAAAGGGTACGCCTAGAGAGTTGGGTCATGAAATGCATTAGAGTAGCATAGGCCATGCGGCCCCAGTCATAATTTTAGATTTGTACAATTTTTCTCAAGCTCCCCAAGTAGTGTAGATTCACAGTACTACCTAAATCCGGACCTAAAAAAGTCCCAATAAAAAGAAGCATGAACGCACGAGCATCTTTTGCCGCAGTCTCACAATGCGGAACATTTTCATATAGCCAAGACAAAGGGATATTGTTACTCCTCATTCTAGAAGGCACTACACCTAGAAGTTTCTTGAGTTCAGTTGAAGTAAGGGAGTCATTGACAAGAATTCTTTCACCACCCAACCTCAGACCGGTGATAACAGAGAAGTCATAAGGTGTAAACATTATCTCCCTAATGCCTAGAAAATGGAAAGTGCAGGTAGTGTTCAAGAAGCGCTCTGCCAAGGCAAGAAGTAATTGAAGATCTTTGTATTCATGTATCTCCTGATTTAACAGAGCTTCGAAGAAAGTACCAAAGCCTGCTTCACTGATGATGTTTTTAATGCTAGGAGACGATGTTGCCCATGCAATTTTCAAAATTTGGAGATTGCCTCTACTCTTGAGGCTCTGCAATAGCTCATCATTTCCCACGCCAAAAAAAACTCACATAACAAAAAAATTCCCATGACCCAAAATCACATGTCCAAAAAATTTCCCATGACTGAACACACATGTCAAAAAATTCCACAATCAAAACCCACATGACCAAAAAATTCTCAAAAATCAATGCCCCACTGCAACAAAAAATCAATGCCCTACCAAAATTTCACCATAATCAAAATTTTTCACAAATCCATACACAACTGCCAAATCTTTCAATAACCATGCACAAAAAAAAAAAATTCCTACATGTCTAAGATAGCCATAAAAATTTCCCACAAGTTCATGCCCATGCACAAATGAATTCTCACATAGCCAAAATCATAACCTCACAAATTTTCCATAAACCAACATCACATATCCAACAAAATTTTTCCATAGTCAAAATTTCATGCTCATAAAATTTTCCCATGTCCAAAAATTTTCCATACCCCCAAATATACCCACAAGATTTTGCCATGTCCATCAAACAAAGTTTACACATGCCAACAAACTTTTCCCACATGCATCATGAACATATTCATCTAAGCCTACAACATAAAATTTTCACAACGCCAATACTCCCAAAATCTAAACCAAAATTCATCCAACAACATCACAATTTACCCACATTGTCAAAATTCCATGAGCTACCAACATTGTCCAAATTGCAGCATTAAAAAAAAAAAAAAAAAAAAAAACTCTCCAAGAATGCTCGAAAACCAACTAATCACACAATACCCTCCAAAACCAAGATTTTAGAAAAATTCAAACCTCAAATTTCATGCTTAAAATTTTAAGTCACAAATTTTCGAAATCCCAAGTTTCAATTTTTCAAAATTTCAGGTTTCAAATCTTTCAAGATCTCAAGTTTCAAAGATTCACAATTCAATTTCAAAACCTTCAGTGTTCAAAATTTCAAGAAAGAAATTCAAACCCCATATTTCATGATCAAAATTTAAAGCCTTAATTTCAAAATCCCAAATCTCAAAATTTCAAATTTCAGATTCCAAATTTCAATCCAAAATCTCAAAGTTTCAAAGTCTCAGAGTCTCAAGATTTTAAATGTCAATTTCAAAACTTCCAAGTTTCAAAAATCAAATGTTTTTCAAAAATAAAATCTTTTATCAATCAAACCTTTTCTTGATAAAGTTCAAATCAAGAAGATATACGGCCCATGCTGAAATATTTGTATAGGGTTTCTTTTCTCACAACCCTAAACATATATAAGGCTTATTTTAAAGGTCGTCATACATGGAGAACGCATGCAGAAAGTGACCTAGTTCATTATTCTCTCTGAAGAAGCTACTACGTTTTTATGCCATTGGGTTTTTTAACCAAGGAGCTTCCTAATCTTTATCGTTGATGAACTAAACAACTTTGCAGCCAACATTTTCTTCAAGTTGTCGGTGTTAGTCACGTACTTGGATCTGTGCATCATTGGTTAGTCACGTACTGGGATTCGTGCATTAAACTGGAAGATTGCCACTACAATACAAGTCCAATTGGGTATTGGGGTAAGGGTTCAACTGTATGTTGGTATTTCGAGATAGACCAAAGGGGTCAATACATTTTTTTCCTATCAAGTGGTATCAGAGCAGGCACACTCTGATTAGGTTTTAATCTTTGCTGTGTGATCCATTGACCCCTGTTGTCATGGCTACAAGCGGCATGAAAAGATCTTTTATTTCAAATACATCATGCTTTTCTAATCTTTATTTGATTAAGTGTTTCAGAAAATGTAAGTCTAAAAGTTATTTGAAAGCTAACTTGATGATTGTTGAAAAAGGTCTTAGTGTGACAAAGAAGAGACTCGACTGTTTCAAAATGAAAATGGGTAAAGGAGTTCATTTGAGAAGGCTGAAAATTAAATGTTTTGCTCATAAATGGCAGCTGAGAGAGAAAACCATTCCTAATGTTGATACCGTATTTTGTCCACCCTCAATTTTCTCTACGGGGCCATGAGAACATCTAGGACGACGTGGTGCAATCCATTTGGGTAACGGATCACCCGAAGTGCATTTTTCTGCTGAAATGACCAAAATACCCTTGGTCAGTCCTAGGTTCGACAGAAGGTCAAACATGGTTCGAACTCTTACAAAACAAAATTTTTCATAGTTTCACTTCAAACCCGAGTTTCTCGGAGATTTTTAACAAACTTTGACCAAGTTGGACTAAGTTTGACCCAAAGTAGATCCCGTGTGGGTCCAAAAACCCTAATTTTGATTCGAATGTCAGAACGGGTTGAAATTAATGCCATTACGAAGATTATTGAATTCTCATTCTAATGACTATTCATGGGTCAAAATCGGAGTTAGAACGGTCGAGATATCATGAAAATCGGAATGACGCACCGATCGATGCACCGCAAACTTCCGAGAGCCATAACTTTTAATCCGACCATTGGATTTTTGAGTTTCATAAATTTTTAGAAACTGAAAATCAAGATCTATCCAAAGGAGTCAAGATCAGCTCGATCAGAAGAGGATTAAGGCCAGTGGCCTTATAATGGCCGTTGCCTTAATTTTCGCATTCGGGGCTATAAATAGCCCCAGACACGCCCCAGACAGGGAGGGACACATTTTTCTAAAATTTTCCCTTCTGCCCAGCTTCTCTCTACTTCTTTTCTCTCTTCCAAACACTTCAAAAAACACATCAAAGTTTCTTGCATCTCCACCAAGAACACAAGGTATTGTTTTTTAACCTAATCTTCCTTTCCTTTGTTCTACATCTTGGATTTGGGGTTTAGGGGTGTGGATGGCTTTGTTAGCTATCGTCCACACCCCTAACCTTCTAAATCTTTTTGCTAGCATGTTCTTGCTCTTTTTGCCATAATAATATGTTTTATTACTTTCTTTGACATATTTCTTGCTTTATCTTGTTTCTAGCGTGTTTTTATCTTAGATCCATGTTCTTTTATGCTTGTTCACATGTTTATTTGTCCCGATGTACATGTTTGTGTGCATTTATGCCATGTTTTATGCTTAGATCTATGTTTCTACATGCTTAGATCAACATGCTTAGGGTCTTATGCCATGTTTCCCTGGTTTTGTTCCTCTCTTTGCTTTGTGTTAATGTTAGAGTTATAAGCTCACATGCTTGATATCATATCAATGGTTATGTTTTGCTCAGATCTATGTGTGCGTATGCTTTTTGCCATGTTTTAAGCTTAGATTTGCATCCGTACATGCTTATATGCTTGGATCCACGTTCTTCCATGTTTACGTGCTTAGATCTATATTTTCACATGTTTGCGTGCTTAGATCTAGGTTTTCACATGCTTGTGTGCTTAAATCTATGCTCTGCTTTCTTTATGCCATCATCCATATGCTTGTGTGCTCCATGCCATGTTTGTGTGCCTAGATCTAGGCTATGTTTGTCTTGCCATGTGCTATTGTTGCCCTTTCATCACTTTATCTTTCTTTCTTGTGTTTTGGCCTATTGTTTAGGACTCAATCTAGACCCTATGGTCTTTGTCATTGTCCGCACACCTTGGCCCATATCAAAGGGTTTGGATTGCCCCATTTGCATGTCTATGCTTTCTTACGTTTATGCTTTATGCTTGTATTAGCCTCTTTAGTTCTAGGCTTTGCCACGTTTGACGCCCTTAGTGGGTTTGTGGTTGTGTGGTTACATCTGATGCCCATGAGGCCTTGTTCAGATGTAACCATTTGGGGATGCATTGTTGTGATGCCGATTGTTTTGTGTATACCTTTCCCCTCCTACTTCGTGTAATGATATGCTTGCCATGCTTGTTTGTGCCACTTGTTGGCTTTCTATGCATCTTTACACGCTTGCTTACCTTTCCATGCATGAGTCTTGCTTGCTAGTGTGTTGTCCATACTTCAACACAATGAAGCTATGGACATCGGATCCAAACCTACATTTGTCCCTTGCGGACACCACCTTTTGTTTGTTTCTTTGCTTGTTGCCTTTCTTGCTTGTTTGTTTGCTATCTCCTTTGCTTGTTCACCTGCATCCTTGTTTCTATGCTTGCCATATCTATCTTGCTTGTTCGCTTGGCGTCCTCTTGCTATTATCTACGCATTTTCCTTCCATTGCTTGTATGCTGGTTTTCTTGTCTTTGCCTTTGCATGTACACACATGGAGCGAGGACACATGAAGCTAGGGCACGATCTCCTAGGCACAAGCAAAAAGGGCATGGATGCAAGCATGTAGTTGAGCCGAGCGGCTGCGTTTAGTAGTTCTAGGGTTTAGCTTTTCCCTTTGGTTATGTATTCTTTAAATCCCTCTCTTCCTCCTCCCTTTCTCTCTTAGATGGTCTGTATTAGGTATATCATGCTGTGTACCATTCGTCCTTATCTCTAGAGTATGGAGACCCTTATTTACTTTCCTGTACTTATATTTTGTGTCATGCTTTAAGGATGTAGGCATTTATTTTCCTACTCTGTGTGCTAGCATTGTGCATGATGTATGTATATATATACATGCTTGCCCATTTTCGATGTGACTGTCGCAATCCATGTCACTTAAGGCTAGCAATGCCTAATTTCCACCGCAAAAATAAGATGGTTTCTTGCTCGAATGCCTTAAGAAAGCATAGATTGGGACCCCTCCCATTCAAAAGCCAAAACCTCAAAGCCCCCATGCATGCAAAGCCCTGAAAGCCAATGTCGAAATCGTGTTTTTACTGCCAATCTCTAAAAATTAAGGTTATATCAAAACAAAGGACTGTCCTTGGACAGGCGTTGTGGGGTGCCTAACACCTTCCCCACACGTAACTAAACTTCCGGACCTAAGAGTCAAGATTTTTTGCCATCCACATTAGATTAGGAAAATGACCTTTTTCTGAACCTAGGATTGGTAATAAAATCAACTAGCAACAGGTGACCAATCACACCTTAGAAAAACCCAATGATTGGAGGCGAATCCATTCACCTTTGGTAATCCCTTAAAATTTGGCCCAGATTCCTACCATAAAACCAAAGGTAGACCTACCTTCCTCCACCGAGAGAGAAAGCACCCGAAGCTCCGTGTGAACCATACACATTCACATCGAGAGGGGCCTCTAACAGTCCCCACGCACGCGTGAGCTGTCACCATGGCGGGTGGTCGAACAAAGGCCCACGGTAGTGGTGGTTTTTTCTGCTGCCCAAAGATCGAGGCCGGGCATTGACAGATTGGCGACTCCGCTGGGGATCGATGAGAGTTTAGCCTTTAGAGTTTTTGATGAAATCATAATCTTTGGACATTGGCTTTCAAAAACACAGAAATTGGCATTGGCCTCTGTGGGAGTAATTTTTTCTTTAGCACACAGGCCCAAGGATCCTAGGCCAAATAATTGTGGTTTGGTGGATTGGGCTTGGTTCACCACAACTAAGGGGTTGTTTAAGAATCAAGTGGTGCACACGGCAAGTTTCCTACAATACAATAAACTAACAAGTGAGAATATCTGTATTGAATGACAACGAAAAACAGCAAAGAAATGCAAAGTAATCAAGAAATACAAAAAACAATGGTTAGGGATTCTCAGATTAATGAGGGGTACTTTATTAATTTTCTTTGATTATAGTTACAGTGTACTCACTAAGGCGTGATACAAGGTTCAAATAAGCTCAAAAATTACAGACTTTGATGGCTATCCAAGCCTCTAAGACTTGCAAAGTTTGAATCCTTTTGAATTCGAGTATGTGCTATAGTGGCTATTTCTGGGATACCGGGAAATGTTTCTTTGTTTTCCTTGAATTTGACAGAGTTCTCTCTATGATTCTGTTATGATCTCCTTATTGCTTCCTTGTCTTCAACGTTGGTTGCTTCTTCCTTTTATAGTGTGACTCTAGGGCTCCGGGGTACCAGTGATTTCTCTCTTTTGCCCCTCCCTAGGTACCAGAGCTCGTGCTGTGTCAGTTACTTAGAGGGTTGGTCATTTCCTTCTTCCTCATAACTTTCTGCTTTTGGTGCTGCCAAGTTGAAAGCCTCTTGCTGACTTTCTATTCCTAGATCCCCTTAGGTTACTGACCTTAGCTATTGGCCTTTTTCACCTTTTCGGCTTATGGCTGCCCTCTTTTCTTGTCATTTTTCCCAAGTAGTTGGAATCTTTTACTGCTGGGTTGAAAGTTTCCTTCTAGCCACTTCCATTTATAGTTTCTCATTTTGGGTTCCTTGAGGTACCGCTCCTTTATTCATGAACGATTGCTTTATACCTTATAATTCCTTACTGTATCATTGGGCGCCTGAGAGGGACCCATCTGTCCTTCGTTCTTTATGCTCTTTGGTACTTTCCTTTGAGCTGTTTCAATCCTATTTAGGCTGTGTTGTGCGTCCTAAGGATCCTGGCCTCCTGGCAGTCTCTGGGATCCCGGCCCAGTTCTTCCAATTGGGCTTCTTTTGTCTTACTGATCTTCGCCGGCTGGGCCTTGCCTTTACTTCATGGGTTTTAAAGCCTGTTCCTCCATGAGTCTTTGGATCCCAACTCTTTGGGCCCCTCATCCTTTTCTTCTTTTTTCTTTTTCTCTTCATTACGTGAGCCCAACTCTTTTATTTCTTTAGTTTTATTTCTCATGGGGTTAGCCCAATGTGTTATTTCTTTGGGCCTTGGGCTGTGATTTTTTTGAACCTCAACATTTAGCCCCTCGAGCTCGTGGGTTGCCTGCAGCCCACGCGTGAGTAGTTGAGTTTCTGTAGGATCCTACCGTCTTAATCATTCTTTGGGGATCCTGACCTTTCATATTCAGCCATCGGTATCCTGGTCTTTTTTGCTTCTTTCTCTTGTAACTTCCCCCCTTTAAACGGGGTGTGGCAGTTGAGTTATGGAGTAAAAACTTCCTCCACCCACTTTTACATTCCCCGTAACTCCCATTAATAACTGCTAATAACTCTTCCCCTTTAAATTAAATTTTTGGCAACTGGCGCATCTTTCCACACATTGTCTTCTCCAACTGCCCTTTGCGTCTTTATTGCAGGCACTTCACATTCTCTCTTTGCCTTCTTGAATCTTCCATTCCCAAATCTCTTCTCTCCCTTTTAGTTAGTCTGCTACTCTTTTCTTTCTCCATCCTTCAATTCACCTTACTTCCTAACATACCTATTGCTCTGATGGCCTCCTCATCTTCTCGGAAAAGAAGAGAGCGCACTCCTAGCCCTTCTAAGGGTGAGGGCTCCTCTGGTTTTGCACAGGGCGAGTCTCATGAGGTTACTGGGCGCTCCGCCTTTCCTTTACGGGACCCCTGGTACACCCCTAGTCTATTTTTCCCTCAGATGTCCCATGGTGAGGCCCCTCCATCTCCTCATTCTGGGTATTTTCTGGTCAGGCAGGTTTCGCTGGGTCCGCTCAGGTCCCAGACAATAGAGAGATTTTTGATCTCCAGATCAGGCGAGGACTTTGAAAGGCGGTTCCCATCTTTTTCGATTTCGTTGCTCAGAAGATCCAAGGCTGGCCCATCTGGGTGGATAAGGAACTCTTTGACGAGGAGTTCGTGGGTCACTTAGAGCGCACTGGTATTCTGAAGGCAGTGGCGATCTCCAAGAATCTTGAGGGTTTTAGAGACGCCAAAGGTCTTAGGCATTTGGTACACTGTTGGTGCCCTTCTCTTCACACTTTTTTCTTCTCTGTTAGTGAGCTGACGATCACCCTGGAGGATGTGGTCAATAACTTCCTCCTCCCGGTGATCGGGGATTAGAATCCTTTTGATATTGCTCCCTCTGAAGAGGATCTCAAGGTAGAAGACAAGTTATTCGATCATTTTGGTGGGCGTACTACTTCTCTTGGTGGGAAGCCGGCCATGATAGGGAGGTGGGTTATGAGCCTTTCGCGTGAGAAAGACAAGGAAGTCAGATGAGTTGGTTTCCTAGCGTTTTGGCTTAGTAAGTTCCTATTTAGTGAGTTCCCCGGGTACGGGGTCAAGTCCACTTTTTTTCCGTTGGCAATCAAGTTGGCCCGGGGTGTTCAGTATCCTTTAGCCCCCATGTTCTTGGGCCACGTCTATTCTCAACTAGACCAGCTTCACAGAGACGAAGCTGAAAGCGACTCTTGTTATGCAATCACTTCATCTCTTCATTGTACCATCCTTCAGGTATTTATGTGGGATCGTTCTTTGGTTACTTTAGCAAAGTGTAGAAATTTGAAGTTCGTGAAAAACAAGTTCCAGGGATCCCCTAATGTGGTTAAAGGTCTTTGTGGTAGTTCAACCGATAGCCACCCTATTATCTTCCATTGGCTCAGCCTGAAAGGTGGCAGCCTTAACTTGGTTGAGTTGTTTGATCAGGAAGGACATTTGCATTGGCGTTCTCCTCGGGAGTTTGACCCTGGTTTTGTTTGTGACTCTGTATTATCTCCCTTTCTTACTTCTCCAGGAAATACTTTTGATTTGCGTCGCGGTGATGAAGAGCTTAGCCTACTTAGCTTGTATTAGTTCTTCTTGGCTTTCGGTGCCTTCTTCAAGTTGCCCCAGGTACACTCATTACTCAACACACTGGGTACTTCGACAGTTTGGTTTTGATCAGGATATTCCCCCGTCCTTCAAGGACATAGTACCCTCTCTCCCTTCCTTGGACCCCTTTTTAAGACCCCAAGCCTTTTCCTATTGGTAGCGGAGAAGTCTTCAGTTTATAGTGCCTAATTCCCAGAGAGGGGTTTTTGCCTCCAGCGGTTATGCTAGCTATTGGAGAAAAGTGTAAAAATCCTTTGTTGACTATGTTGGTTTCGGCATAATTGGGAGAGTCCCTAATCCTGACATTTCTTCTGCTTCGACATCCAACAAGCGCCTGTCCCTCCCTACTGCTGGCATTGTATCTGCTGTTGTGAGTAGCAAAATAGGGTTTGCGGAATGGCATGCTTTTAAGGGAGGTTGGGTGACCTATGTACAGGATTTCTCGGAAACTTGGTCAGGATGTGACCTTATTGTTGGTGCTTCTGCTGGGGTACCAATTAAGAAGGGGGCAGTAAAGGCCATAGGTGCTGACACTCCCGTAGGCAAGGGCAAAGAAAAAGCAATTAAGCAGGAAAAGTTAGAGGAAGCTGAACTCGAAGAAAGTGCAGAGGGTACTGGCCCTGAAACGAAAAAGAGGAAGACTGGAAAATCCTAGAAGCAGTTAGTGCTCTTTGAGAGAAAGGAAGTTGGGCAACCTTTAGCTACAAGGACTCGGGTGAAGACTAAGGTAGAATCTTCTTTCTCCTAGGTTCTTGTGAGTTCTTCAGTCCATGGTTCTTTGGGATCCTCTGATTTTGTACTTTAGTCTCCCTTGGGACCCTCTGGGCGTACTCGTAATAAATAAAAGAAACTTAGAGATCTTGTAGAGAGAGAGAAGGGCAAGGCCTCCTTCATTCTTCTCTCTTTTATGTTGCAGTTTGTTGTTATTTTCTTGAACTGATGAGTGATTATTTTCCTTACAGTCCAAGCGTAAGTCAGACCCTAAGAAAGGTAGAATTCAATCATCTAGTGAAGATGTGGTATGGTTTTCCTCCATTCGTGCCTTCTTCTATTTGCTTTCATCCCCTTCTTCGATGCTGTATATTTGTGATGCCCTGTTACTTATACTTATTGTTGTTTGTGTTGTTTTTTTTTTTTAGGTGGAAGTACCTCCCCCCACGGCTAGTAGGACTTTGGAGGAGGAAATGGTTGCAGTTGCATCTCAAGGTGTGGAAGAGGAAGCCCCTAGTGGTGGTATTACTAGGGAGGCTGGGTACCCAATGCAGGGTGTCCAGGCTTCCCAGGATTCTGACGCTTCCCAACTTCCTGTGTCCCAAGATCCTCAGTCCAAGCAGACTCTCAATCCTATCAGAACTGTGTTACCTCAGACGGTGTTAAGTACAGAAACTTTGGGAGGCGTCTCCATCCAAACAAATGGGTGAGCCTTATTCTCCTTTATAATAGCGTTTAACCTTATTTCTCTTTTGTCCCCTTTCTCTCTCTCCCCTTTTTGAGTTCTTTCTTTCCTTTCTCTTTTTAGGTCAAGCCAGCGTGAGGTTTGCTCTTGGCGCTGCCTCTTCTTTGGAATCGGAGGATTCTGAAGATGGGTGTAGATCGTTCTTACTGTGTTTCCTTCTTTTTATGCCTTTCCTCTGTCATTTTCTTCTATGGCGAAGCCGTCTGCGCCTTTACCTTCTTTTAGCCATTTTGCCAAGGTTTACTCACCATTTCTTCAACTTGTTATGTGTCCTTTCTTAGAGTCCTCCAAGAAATTAGAGGAGCAAGAGGAAGGGGCTCCGCCCTAGGAGGCCGATACTGGTTTCGCCTCATCCCCCTTTTATTTTCTTCTCTCTCCCTTTTTTTTTTTTTTTGGCAGGAGTTGATACAGGTGTTAGGAATTCTAAGTTTGTGGTTCCTGAGGGGGCTATGGGATCCGTTCAGGTTGCTGATCTTCAAACTACCTAGAGGGCTGAAGGTTCCTTAGCCCCTACAGGTAGCGATACAACGATGGGGGAGGTTCCAAGAGTGGCTGCTTTAGATCCTACTTCAAGGCTCCCCACCTTTCTGGCCCGCTTTGATCTTCTGGAGTTTAACAGCCTCCCTGCTAGCTACCTTCATCACTTTGGGCTTTCCTATGGCAGCTTCTTACGCTTCTCTGTGCTAGTGGAGGGTCTGCCATTGTTAGAAGGGTTGTTCAAGAGTCATGGAGATTTTACCAGTGGTTTCAGGGAGGTGTATTTTTGGGCAACATCCTAATGGAGCTACTGTGTTCCGTGCTGATTTCCTTCAGAGATTCTTCACTAGACTCCTTATCTGAAGAAAAGCTCTTGGAGTGGAGGGGAATGGTGCAGGACCTTTTAGAAGCCAAGTTCAACTTGTCCTTCTTGCTGGAGCACTTACGTTCACTGGCTCATATGCTATTCTAAAGACAGGCTTCCAGGAGTATAGATGCTGAGATTGTTGCTGCTGAGGAGGCCCTAGCTCGTGCTCACAAGGTCTTGCAAGATTTGAAGGTTAAAAGGCAGAGGGTTCTCTCTTCTTCAGCTGTTCCTACTATTTCCCCAGATGGTTCTTTGTTGGCTGGCCTTATTCCCTAGCTTTTTTTTTTTTGTTGGCTTAGATGTGTATAAACAATTTGGGGTTGTATAAGCTTTTATTTATTTCTTTTGCTGGAACACTATTTCTTTCTTTTGTATTGATCTGTGCTTGTGTTTTCAAGACTGCTTCTAAGTGTTTGTGTTTTAAGACTGCTTCTAGTTTCTTAATGGCATATGGATCTGTTTGTTTTTTTGTTTTTTTTTTTTTTGTACATTATCTTTCTTTCTTTTTTGTACTGAGTCCTGGGCCATGGTCCCTACAAGTTTTGTTGTAGGTCCTAGACCAGGTACCCTTGTAGTTGTTTTGCTGCGCAAGTACTGAACTGGGTACACTAGGTGGTTTCTTTTTCTTTTTCTCCCTCCTCTTTTTCTTTAGTCCCAGTTCATGAACTTGGCAAGTCTTTTTGTCAAGTATTGGGTTAGGTATCCTGAGCATTTGCCCGAGATCCTAGATCATGTATTTGAAACTAACTGTGGGGTGGGTCCTAGGTCATGTATCAAACATTTTTTTTTCTTTTTCTCTCTTTTTTTTTTTTTTTTTTTTTTGCCTTGGCCCAAGTATCCTCCCCTAATTCTGCCCATGCTTGGACTTTGCAGTATTTAGAACTTAATAGCTGAGGAGAAATAAAAGAGATTTCATTGAATTAAAATACAACTATCATTCAAGAAACACAGCAAAGTCATCAAAGATAGTAAAGATCACAGATTGTCCTTCTACCCTAGGTTCCTAAACAAAATTACTTAAACGAGAATTCATAATAAAAGCAAAGAAAATGATGAAAACACTTAGCAGGTTGGAGAGTCGGCAAAAGGATTCGGCGTACTGAGACCTCTCCCTTCTTATGCATAATACTGTTTCAGCCACTTCCCATTTATAGGCTCTGTCAAGACTGTCCCATCTTCCTTTGTAAGGTAGAAATATCCACTATCATGGGCTTCTCTAATGATGTACGGTCCTTCCCATTTTGGGGCAAATTTGGAGGGTCCTGGTAGGTTCCTCCTTACATGCTCTGTTGTCCTTAGTACTAGCTGCCCTTAAGTGAAAGCCCTTGGGCGTACTGCTTGCGCATATGCTTTAGTCATTCTCTGTTGGTACCTCTGGCTTCTCCTCTTGGCTAGTTCTCTTTCTTCCTCTACTCCTTCCAAATTTGCTAGCTTCCTTCCATTGTTTGTGTCCTTGGTGTCCTCTTGGCTTTCTTCAAGTACTACTTTTGGTGTAGGGACAACTAATTTCACAGGACTGATAGTTTCTGTCCCATAGACTAGGAAGAATGGTGAGAATCCCGTGGCTATCTTCACAGAGCTCCTGCATGCCCAAAGTACATTTGCCAAGTGGTTACTCCATTTCCCTCCATACTCATGCTTCATCTTTTTAAGGATCTTCAGTATCACCCAATTAGTGGCCTCAGCTTGGCCATTTCCTTGTGGGTAGTATGGTGTGGACTTTCCATGCTTGATGCAATATGCCTCAGTTAACCCCTTCATGTCTTTGTTTATGAATGGGGTCCCGTTGTCACTGATCAATCTTCTGGGGATCTCGAATCTTGTAATGATGTGTTTTCGAATGAAATTTGCTACAGCTGCTCCAGTGGCCTTTTTCAAAGGGATGACCTTTACCCATTTTGTAAAGTACTTGGTGGTTGCTAAGATCCAGATATAACCGTTGGATGGGGGGATTTATGGGCCCTATGAGATCAAGCCCCCAGGTGTGAAAAGGCCATGGTGTTGTCATATCTTGCAACATATTTGGGTGAGTATGAATTGCATCTCCAAGGACTTGACAGGCGTGACAAGTTTTGACTAGCTCCTCGAAGTCCCTCTTCATTGTTAGCCAATAGTACCCCAACAGTAGCAACTGTTTGTAGATCTTTCTTTTTCTTGGGTGACTTCCACAATCATCGGAATGGACCTCCCTGACTACTTCCCAAGCATCCCTTGGCCCCAGGCATCTTAGGGGATCCCCACTGTATCCCCTTTTGAATAGGATCCTATTTTGCAAGAAGTACCTGACCGCAAGTTTCTTGAGTTGGTGGGCTAGCGTCTTGTCAGTTGGTAGGATCCCTTAAGCCAAGTATTCCATGAAGGGAGTTCTCCAATCTTCTGTAACAAATACAGCGTAGCTCTCCTCCTTGTCCATCGAGGGTTGACAGTCTTGACATTTTTCCTGTATAGTTGCTGCCTCTTTGTTCATATTAGGCCAGTAGTGTTGCATTCTTCTATATAGACTGATCTTTTTTGGAGTATCGCGGGCTTGGGTATGTAGCTGTTCTAATCTCAATTTTCCTTCCTTCTCATTGATACACCTGGATAGGATCCCTCCAGGCAACCTCCTGTATAGTTCCCCTTCTATCAAAGTGTAATCCCTTAGCTTTCTGATACTCCCTCTGGGTCCTGCCTCTTTCATTTTTTCTTTGACTTCGCTCCTCTAATCCCACTGCTTGGACTCTCCAGGGAACATCTTTTGGAGGATTCTTATGATAGAATGTTTCTGCTTTCCTATTCTTACTAATGTGTCCCTTCCTTTGAATGGTACTTGGGATCTCAGGGTGGTAAGCGCATCAGCAAACCTGTTCTCACTCCTCTGAGTGTATTCTATGCTAAAGGTCTGGAATTCCTGCTCCAACCTTTGCGCCCAAGTCCTATAGGCTGCTAAGTTTTGTTCTCTTAGTGCAAAGTCACCTTTCACCTAGGAAACCACAAGATTGGAGTCTCCCAATACACTCATATGCTTTACTCCTATACTGATTGCTACAGTTAACCCAGTCAAGTATGCCTCATATTCAGCTGCATTATTAGAATAGGAGAACCTAAGCTTGAAAGACAAGGGTATGGTATCCCTATCCTCATAGCTTAGTACAACTCATACTCCATTTGAGGTCATTGTAGCTGTTGAGGTTCAAAATAATTTAGTCACAAAGAAGGCCCAAAGAGATGGAAAAAAACATTGGGCCCATCTCACATAGTAAAAGAAAGAAATGATAAAAGATGGGAAGAAAAGAAAAAAAGAAGAAAAGGGGAAGAAGCCCAGAGGATCTGATCTGGAGGTCCACAAAAAGAAGGGCCCAAGAAACCGGTAAAGCCAGCAAGCCGAAGAAGAAAGGCCCAGGAAGCAGAATTGGGTCAGGACGTCCAGAAGCTCCCCAGAGGTAGAGGATCCCTGGACGCGCGAAGTAAAAATGAAACAGATTCGAAGTAAGAAAGGAGACAAAAGGCACGCGGGCCTTATGACCCAGACACACAGTGGAAGTACAAGGCAAAACGCAGGAACTTGGTTCCAACCATTTGGAGAAAAAAGACAAGGAAAGTACAACTGGAAAAGCTGAAGCAAAAGCCAAAAGCCTCAGGACAGCCAACAAGGAAATCTGGAAATAGGAAGCTAGCTGGGAGACTTTCATCTGGTCGCAACAAAAAGAGAGAAACTATGAAGAAAAAGGAAAAGACATGATCCTGAAACAATCAGGCATGGGACAAACTTTAAGGGGCAAAAGGGAGAAATCATCAGTACCCCGGGGGCCGAAACTGTGCTATAAAAGGAGGGATTCAGAGAAAGAAAGGCATTCATTCTTATTTTTTTACGTTTAGTATTCACAAGTGTTCTTTGTTTCCTGAGGTCCCACAAAAATTGTAAAAAAGAAGAGACTTTGTAAACTGAAGAGAAAACAGGGGAATTTGTTCCCGGTATCCCAGCAATTGCTACTATAGTACACGCTTGGATTCAACAAGCTCAAACTTTGCAAGTCTTTGAAGCTTGAATAGCTATCAAAGTCTGTGACTTTTGAGCCCAGTTGAACCTTGCATCATGTCCTAGTAAGCAATTGTAATCACAATTAAAGGAAACTAATGAAATACACTCCACTAATTCAAGGATCCCCAACGTGTTCTTTACATTATATTTCATTTATTGTACATTTTCTTTACTGTTAATTTGTCATTCAATACGAATATGCTTTTTTTTAGCTGTTTTCCTATTGTAGGAAGTTTGTTTTGTGCACCAATCGATTCTTAAAACAGCCCCATTAGCTGCGGAGAATCGATCCCAGTCCACCAAAAATACCTCACACGGCCCAGGATCCTTGGGCCATAGTGCTGAAGAAAAAGCACTCTCACATTTTGGCGACTCCGCTGGGGACTGGGTAAAGGAAAGGGAAGAAGCAATCCCTTCGCAGAACATGCCTCCAAGACAAAGGAACAGTAAAGGTGCTAATATGCCACCCACGGCCTCTGAACCCGTGGGAGAAAATGAAGTGGCCTCCAGACAAAGAGGCGAGGTGCCCCTAGCAGAGCACGAAGCAATGTCAGAACAGAGAAACGCAAGGCAGGAGCTAGACCCTGTAGCTCAGATGACTGCAATATTGAAAGATTTACAACAAGAAGTTCGCCTTCTTAAAGAAGGCAGGACACAGGAAGTCAGAGACAATGCCCCCCATGTGGGCAACCAAAATGGAACCCAGCCAGAGGGAGGGTCAGCAGTGGGAGGAGGAATTAACCCCCAATACCTAACACTGGCAGATGTCAGTGCCCTCCTAGAGCAAGAAAGGGAAAAACTTTCTGGGACCCCCAAGCAATTTTCTCGGGATCCCCCATTCCCACCAGAACTCCTTGGCAAACCATACCCCAAGGGATATGAGCCACCAAAGTTCCATCCTTTTGATGGAAGGAATGGAAGTGCAGTAGAACATGTGAGTAGGTTTGTCCACACTATGGGTCCCTACGCAGGAGACCGGGAGCTGTGCCTAAGAGAGTTTGCTAAGTCCCTAGTGGACAGAGCATACACTTGGTACACCACACTAAGACCTGGGTCCATTAAAACCTGGGATGAAATGATGGAAAGATTTTGTGCAAAATATTATCCTGGTGAGGACAAGGTCACTTTCCAAAGCCTTCAGATGGTAAGGCAAAGGCCTGGAGAGGACCCTGTCCAGTTCATCAAAAGATTTGAAGACGTGTCCCTAGACTGTTATGGGGACCATGAAGAAAAAGAGCTTGTGGAGACTTGTGTCTCTAACATGCTTTTCGATTACAGACTCAACCTCGAAAATTTATGTATTACACAGTTTGCTGACCTGTTACAAAGAACAAGAAGGACAGCACAAACTATGAGGGCAAAGAGGGTGCCAGCATCCCAAGCCATGACAGCATCGGTAGGAGAAAAAAGGAAGAGGCCTGATGGAAAAACATTCGAGGAACCACCGGTGATCCCATGTACTGAAGAAGAATTAAACCACGTCCTGGACAAATGGATTGGGGATGGAGTGGTTAGGCCATTCACTGTGTCCAGGCCACCAACCGAGGAAGAAAGGAAAAATCCTTTGTTTTGCAGGATTCATAACTATGTTAAGCATTCCACCAAGGATTGCTGGACCCTCCGCAGGCTTTTTCACAGGAAGCTAAAGAAGGAACTCTGGAACTCACCCAGAAGGAACCAGAAGTACAAAGGAACCCCCTGCCCAACCACAAAGGAAAAGGGGTGGTAGCCGTGGTAATCCATGGGAACCCGGCAGAAGCAGAAGAGCCAGAAGGATCCTTTCACCCAAACACAGTCAGGACCCTCCAGAAGAATCCCAAATTCAGATCACTATTCAACCAGCTGGGATTTGGACCAGAAGCAAGGAGGGTGGCCACGGAATCTCTCATGACCATAGCAGCAGATTCAGGAATGGAATGTTTCACAGCAGAGTCACATGCCAGTCGAGCTTTCCTAGAGACAACCAATGCCATAACTTTCACTGATGAAGACATGGAGGTTGAGCATCCAGACCATCGCAGACCTCTCTACCTAATGGCAACCATAAATGGTGTCCAAATCAGGAGAGCATTAGTAGACACAGGGGCATCACTCAACCTCATAGCCCTGAGTACCTTGGAAGCCGTGGGCTTAGCTGGAAGGAGGATCCTGGGGGCTCCCATGGAGATAACCGGATTTGGAGGATCAGCAGAATCAACCGAAGGATATATACAGCTAGCTCTAAGGGTGGGGCCAATAGTAGCCTTAACCAGATTTCATGTAATCAACTCAGAGGTGTCCTACCATGTACTGCTGGGACGGCCATGGCTCCATAAGCACCGCCTTATACCATCCACGTACCATCAGTGTGTTAAAGGGAGATTGAATGGGAGGCCTGTAAGGATCCCTGCCAACCACAACCCTTTCAGCCAAGGAGAAGTAAACTTCGTAGAAACAATGTTTTATGATGAGCTAGAACCTGATGATGAGAGTCCCATGCCAGGGACCCCAGGAACACCTGTCTTAGAAGAGGAAGAAGGAGGAGGTACCCATGACTTAAGGGACCTCTTGAAAAGAAAAAGGCAAAAGAAGGAGCCCAGCACCTCAGGATCCCGAGAATGTGTAGTAGTACGGGAACCCGGGGGAAGATTAATATATCGCTTGTGAAGGTGCGCGGGGCCTGAGTGCATCGTGCAGGAAGGTCCCGGACCACCAGAATGTATGATCGCCCAAGAGGAAGTCCCAGAGGAACCAGTTAAAAAGACACAAATTCAGCCTGAGGAAGAATTGCAGGAAGTAAACTTGGGGGCTGAGCTGGGATCCCAGAAGCCTGTTTTCATCAGTAGCCAATTGGCAGCAAAAGAAAGGGGGCCGCTGGTGGCTTTGCTTAAAGAATACACAGATGTGTTTGCATGGACCTATGATGAGATGCCTGGTCTGGATCCTGGGCTAGTAGTCCATGCCCTCAATGTGGACCCAGGAGTTAGACCAGTAATCCAACCAGCCAGGGTCTTTCACACTGATGTAGAAGCCCAGATAACTCAAGAGGTCAAGAAGCTGCTAGCGGCTGGTTTTATTAAGCCCATTCAGCACCCCAGATGGCTTTCTAACATAGTACCTGTGAAGAAAAAGAATGGCCAGATCCGTTGCTGTGTAGACTTCCGCAACCTGAATAAAGCATGTCCTAAAGATGAGTTCCCTCTCCCTAATATTGACCTCCTTGTGGATTCAGCTGCGGGAAGTTCTATGTTCTCATTCATGGACGGATATAGTGGGTGCAACCAGATTCGTATGGCTGCCAAGGATGCCGAGAAGACAGCATTCAGAACACCAATCGGAAATTTTTATTACACTGTGATGCCTTTTGGCCTCAAAAATGCAGGAGCCACATATAAGCGAACCATGACAGCCATCTTCCATGATATGATGCATGAGGAAATGGAAGACTATGTGGATGATGTTGTGGTCAAGTCAAAAACTAGGACAGGACACCTTCAGGTACTTGAACGAGTTTTCAAACGATGCAGGGAATACAAGCTACGCATGAACCCTATGAAATGTGCTTTCGGAGTATCTGCAGGAAAGTTCCTCGGGTTCCTGGTACATCACAAAGGAATAAGTGTGGATCCAGCCAAAGCCGCAGCCATTGCCACAATGAAAAAACCAACAACAGTGAAGGAACTCAAAAGCTTCCTGGGAAGGGTCTCCTACATCAGGAGATTCGTGCCAGGATTGGCCTCGGCCACAGGAGGTTTATCTAAGTTATTGAAGAAAGGAACTGAGTTCACCTGGGGAGCAGAACAACAGGAAGCCTTCCAAAGGGTCCAGCAGACCATGAATCATCTGCCCACTCTCCAGGCACCAGTACGTGGACGACCCCTGCTATTATACTTGGCATCAAATGCCCAAGCAATAGGAGCCCTGCTGGCCTAAGAGGATGATAATGGGAACGAGCAACCTGTTTACTATGTGAGCAGAACACTCAAGGATGCCGAGACCAGGTATCCCAGGATAGAAAAAGCTTGCCTAGTAGTTATCTACGCATCACAGAGGCTGAAGAGATATTTCTCAGCACACCAAATCCTTTTGGTGACTAAGTCACAACCCATAAAAGTACTCCTGCATCAGCCCCTCCTAACAGGAAGAATCGCACAGTGGCTGGTCCTGCTTTCTCAATATGACATAGGCCTGAGGACCCCCAAGGCTGTCAAGAGTCAAGCCATAGCTGACCTCCTGGCACAGTTCCCAGGAGAGGAGGAAAGCTCACTAAGTGAAGAGATCCCAGGTGAGGTGGCAGTAGCAGAAATCCCAGGAAAGAAATGGACAATGACATTCGATGGGTCAGCTACAGCAACCTCAAATGGGGTGGGAATTGTACTGAGCTGTGAAAATGGGGACACCATACCTCTATCTTTCAAGCTTGGATTTCCCTGCTCCAATAATGCAGCTGAGTACGAGGCGTACTTAACTGGGCTAACTATAGCACTCAGCATTGGGGTGAAACACATGAGAGTACTGGGGGATTCCAATCTTGTAGTCTCGCAGGTGAAAGGTGACTTTGCACTTAGAGAACAAAGTTTGGCAGCTTACAGGACATGGGCACAGAGGCTGGAGCAGGAATTCCTGACCTTTAGCGTAGAATACACGCAGAGAAGTGAAAACAGGTTTGTGGATGCGCTTGCCACCCTGGGATCCCAAGTGCCATTCAAAGGAAAAGATACCCTGGTCAGAGTAGGAAGGCAGGAGCATTCCATCATAAAAATCCTCCAACAAATATCCCCCGGGGAGTCCAGGCAGTGGGACTGGAGGAGTGAGGTAAAAGAAAAAATGAAAGAAACAGGATCCGGAGGGAGTGTCAAGGAGCTGAGGGACTACACTCTGATAGAAGGAGAACTATACAGAAGACTGCCCGGAGGAATCCTTTCCAGGTGTATCAATGAGAAAGAGGGGAAGCTAAGATTGGAAGAGCTACATGCCCAAGTTTGTGGGACCTTAGAAAAAATCAGTCTATATAGGAGGATGCAGCGCATGGGGTACTACTGGCCAAATATGAACAAAGAAGCATCAACTATACAGGAAAAATGTCAAGAGTGCCAATCCTCGGTGGACAAGGAAGAAAGCTACGCTGTATTTGTTACAGAAGATTGGAGGACTCCCTTTATGGAATACTTGGCTCAAGGGATCCTACCAACTGACAGGACACTGGCCCACCAGCTCAAAAAGCTCACGGTCAGATATTTCCTACAAAACGGGGTCCTATTCAAAAGAGGATACAGCGGAGATCCCCTAAGATGCCTGGGGCCAAAGGAAGCCAGGGAAGCAGTCAGGGAGGTCCATTCTGGTGATTGTGGAAGCCACCCAGGAAAGAGGAGGCTCTATAAACAGTTACTACTGTTGGGGTACTACTGGCCAACAATGAAAAAGGACTCCGAGGAGATAGTCAAAACCTGCCACGCATGTCAAGTCCTCGGAGATGCGATCCATACCCACCCAAACACATTACAAGATATGACAACCCCATGGCCTTTCCACACTTGGGGGCTTGATCTCATAGGGCCTATAAATCCTCCATCCGGTGGTTACATATGGATCTTAGCAGCCACTGAATACTTTACAAAGTGGGTGGAGGCCATCCCCTTGAAAAAGGCCACTGGAGCAGCTGTGGCAAATTTCATTCGAGGCCATATCATCACAAGGTTTGGGATCCCCAAGAGGTTGATCAGTGACAATGGAACCCCATTCATAAATAAAGACATGAAGGGGTTAACTGAGGCTTACTACATCAAGCATGGAAGGTCTACACCCTACTACCCTCAAGGAAATGGCCAGGCAGAGGCCACTAATAGGGTGATATTGAAGATCCTTAAGAAAATGAAGCAAGAGTATGGGGGAAAATGGAGTGACCATCTGGCAGATGTACTTTGGGCATGCAGGAGCTCTGTGAAAACAGCCACGGGATTCTCACCATTTTCCTTGGTCTATGGGACAGAAGCCATCAGCCCAGTAGAATTAATCGTTCCCACACCAAGAGTAGTGCTCGAAGAAAGTCAGGAGGACACCGAGGACACAAACAATGAGAAGAGACTAGCAGACCTGGAAGGAGTAGAGGAAGAAAGAGAGCTAGCCAAGAGAAGAAGCCAGAGGTACCAACAAAGGATGACAAGAGCGTATGCGCAAACAGTATGCCCGAGGACTTTCACTAAAGGGCAGTTGGTACTAAGAACAGCAGAACATGTAAGAAGAAACCTACCGGGACCCTCCAAATTTGCCCCGAAGTGGGAAGGCCCCTACATCATCAGGGAGGCCCATGATAGTGGGTACTACTACCTTACAAAGGAAGATGGGACAATCCTGACAGAGCCCATAAATGGGAAGTGGCTGAAACAATATTACGCATAAGAAGAGAAAGGTCTCAGTACACTGGAACCTCTTTTGCCAAAGCTCTCCAACATGCTAAGTGTTTCTATCTTTTTATATTATTGCTTAAGTAATTTTGCTCAAGACTCGAGGTAAAAGGACATTACATGATCCTTATTATCTTTGTTAAATCTTCTGTATTCCTTGAATAACATTTATGTTTTAAGGTCAATGCAATTTTCTTCTTTTTCTCAGTTATTAAATCCTAAATATCACAAAGTCCTAACACGGACGAAACCAGGGGTGGATGCCTGAAGAAATCTTCTTGCATAACCCAGGACCACCCCACGGATAATCACAAACAATTAAGTTTGAATACATGGTCTAGGATCCCAGGCATACACTGAGGATACCTAGCCCAGTACTTAATAAAAAAAAAAGAGAACCTGCCAAGATTCATGAGCTGGGACAAATAAAATATATAGCCCAAAGTACCCAGCTCAGTACTTGCGCAACCAGGAAGAAGAGGGAGGATACCGGGGGAAATCTTTTTGATGCATAACCCAGGATCACCCCACAGATAGCTAAAAGGCAGTTAAGTCCCAAATACATGGTCTAGGATCCCAGGCGTATACTGAGGATACCTAGCCCAGTATTTGATAAAAAGAAAGAGGGAAAACCTGTCAAAATTCATGAGCTAAAAAAAATATATATATATATATATATATATATATATATATATTACCCAATGTACCCAGTTCAGTACTTGCACAAAAAAAAAGAGGAGGAAAAAAAAAAAGAGATCCACATGCCATTAAAAAAGGATCAGGAGCAACATTCAGAAGCCATCATGAAACACAAATACATGGAAGCAGTCTCAAAACAGATCTAAAAAAAAAGAGAACCAGGAGCATTGTCCAATCAAAGAAATGAAAAAACTTATACAACCCCAAATTGTCCATACGCAAAAAAAAAAGAGGGAAAGCTAAGAAAGGAGTCCAGCCAACAAGGAGCCATCCGAGGGGAGAGCAAGGACAGCCGAAGAGGAAAGAACCTTCTGCCTTTTGACCTTCAGATCCTGCAAAGTCTTGTGAGCATGGGCCAAAGCCTCCTCAGCAGCAGCGATCTCAGCATCAATACCTTTAGAAGCTTGCCTCTGAAAAAGCACTTGGGCTAATGATCGCAGATACTCCAGCAAAAAGGACAGATTAAACTTGGCTTCCAAGAGATCCTGGACAACTCCTCTCCATTCCAAGAGCTTTTCCTCAGATAGAGAGTCTAGCGAAGAATCTCTCAATGAAATCAGCACAGCACACAGCAGCTCCATCAGGATGTTCCCCAGAAATACTCCTCCTCTAAAACCAAGGGTAAAGTCCCCATGACTTTTAAACAGCCCTTCTAGCAGCGGTAGGCCTTCCACAGGCACAGAGAACCGCAGGAAGCTGCCATAGGAGGGCCCGAAATGGCAGAAGTGACTGGCAGGGAGGCTGTTGAACTCCAGAAGATCAAAGCGAGCCAAAAAGGTAGGGAGCCTTGAAGCAGGATCTGAATCAATCACCTCTGGAGCCTTCCCCACTGTTGCATCATCGCCTGGAGTCCCAAAGGAACCTTCAACCCCCTAAACAGCATGGGGACCAGCAACCTGAGCAGATCCTACACCCCCTTCAGGGACCACAAGTTTAGGATCTTTGATATCGACTCCTGCAAAAAGGGGAGGAAAAAGAAAAGGGGGGTGGCAGACTTAGCTTTTTTCTTTTAAAGTAAAAAAAAAACAGAAGAAGGCAGGAGAGAAACCAGTATCAGCCTCTTGAGGCGGAGTTCCCTCCTCTTGCTCCTCTGACCGCTTGAAGGACTCTGGGAAAGAACACATGGCAAGTTGAAGAAAAGGTGAGGAAGCCTCAGCAAAACGGCTAAAAGAAGGCAGGGATAAAGGGGGCTTCGCCATAAAAAAAAAAAAAGAGAGAAAAGGGCAGAAGGAGATAAAGAATTGCAGTAGAGACAATCAAACCTCCAGAATCATCTGATTCCAAAGAAGTAGCAGCACCAGAGGCAGATCTCGCGGTGGCTTGGCCTGAAAAAAAAAAAAGAGAAGGGAAAAGAAAAGGAAGAACTCAAAAGGCTGTATAAAGGAAGAGGTGCAAAAAAGAGATAAAGACTAAAGGGCTATATAAAGGAAAAGAAGGGCTCACCTGTTTGCCCGGGTGATGATGCGCCTCCCAAAGTCCTTGTGCTTAACCCAGTTTGAGGTAACACGGCCTTGACAGGACTGGGAATCTGTTCAAACCGAGGACCTGGGGATGTGGGAAGCTGAGGAGCCTCAGGATCCTGGGCAGCCTGAACATCCTGCATTGGTTGCCCGGCCTCCTCAGCTATACCACCACTAAGAGCCTCCTCCTCTCTACTCTGGAATGCAGCTGCAGCCGTCTCCTCCTCCAAAACCTCACCAACCACGGGGGGAGGAACCTCAACCTAAAAAAAAAGTAAGGGGGAGAAAGATAGGGCATGAGCAACAGGGCAGCACTGGCATATAGCACTTGTAAAAAAAAATGAATATGAGGAAAGCAGCAGACGAGGAAAACCATACCACGTCTTCACCAGAAGATTGGCTTCTACCCTTCCTAGGGTCTAGCTTACGCTTGGACTGCAGGAAAGACAATCATTCATCAGTTCAAAAAAAAAAAGGGGGAGAAAGGAAAAGAAACAACAACCTAAAAGAGTAAAGAAAGAGGCCTTGCCCTTCTCTCTCTCTCAACAGGGTCTCCAGGTCTCTGTTGTTTACTACGGGTACGTCCAGAGGGTCCCGAGGAACCATGAACTGAAGGATTCACAGGAGCCTGGGGAAAAGAAGACTCTACCTTAGTCTTCACCCGGCCCCTTATGGCCAAAGGTTGCTCCACTTCCTTCTCCTCAGCAAGTACCAACTGCTTCTGGGATTTCCCAGTTTTCTTCTTCTTCTTTGGCTCAGGACCAACATCCTCTACACTACCCTCAGCCACGGCCTCCTCCAACTTTTCCTGCTTAATAATTTTCCCTTTACTTGCGCCAACGGGAGTGCTAGCACTTACAACCTCTACTGCCCCTTTCTTAAATGGTACCCCGGTAGAAGCACCAACAACAAGGTCGCATCCCAACCAGGTCTCTGGGAAATCTCGCGCATAAGTCACCCAACCTTCCCTGGAAGCATACCATTCTGCAAAACCAGTTTTGCTGCTCACAGCAGTGGAAACAATACCAGCAGTGGGCAGGGACAGACGCCTGTTGGATGTCGGGGCGGAAGAAATGTCAGGGTTGGGTACTCTTCCAATCGTCCCAGAACCAGCATAGTCAGCAAAGGACTTCTGAACCCTCCTCCAATAACCAGCATAGCCACTTGAGGCAAAAACTCCTCTCTGAGAGTTAGGCACTATAAACTGAGGACTCCGTCTTGACCAATAAGAGAAGGCCTGAAGCTTCATGAAGGGATCCAAGGAAGGAAGAGAAGGAACCACGTCATTAAACACTGGGGGAATGTCCTGATCAAAACCGAATTGCCGAAGTACTCGATGCGCCGAGTAATGGGTGTACCGTGGGCCAGTTGAGGAAAGTACAGGAAGCCAGGAAGGACTAATACAGGCCAAGTAGGCTAAGCTGCCTTCATCACCACTACGTAAATCAAAAGTGTTCCTTGTAGAAGTCAGAAAGGGAGATAACACAGAATTGCAAACAAAACCAGGGCCAAATTCCCGAGGGGAGCGCCAATTTAAATGGCCTGCTTGATCAAATAGCTCAACCAAGTTAAGACTGCCACCTTTTAGACTCAGCCAATGAAAAATAATGGGGAGGCTGTCAGTAGAGCTGCCACAAAGCCCTTTTACCACATCAGGGGATCCCTGAAACTTATCTTTCACAAACCTTAAATTCCTACACTTTGCTAGAGTAACTGAAGAACGATCCCACATAAATACCTGGAGAATGGCGCAATGAAGCGAAGAAGTGATGACATAACAAGAATCACCCTCAGCCTCATCTCCGTGAAGTTGATCCAATTGAGAATAAACATGGCCCAAAAACATGGGGGCTAGAGGATATTGAGCGCCCTGAGCCAACTTAATCGCCAAAGGAAAAAGAGTGGACTTGATTCCATACCCGGGGAACTCGCTGAACAGGAACTTGCTAAGCCAGAACGCAAGGAACCCGGCACGCCTGACTTCCTTATCCTTCTCACGCGAAAGAGTCATAACCCACCTACCCATCCTGGCCGGTTTCCCACCAGAAGAAGCAGTACGTCCACCAAAGTGAGCAAACAATTTCTCTTCCACTTCGAGATCCTCAGCAGAAAGCTTGATATCAAAGGGGTTTTCATCCCCAAGCACCGGAAGGAGAAAATTATTGACCACGTCCTCCAAAGTAACGGTCAGTTCACCAACAGAAAAGGAGAAAGTGTGCAGAGTAGGACACCAACGGCGCACCAAATGCCTAAGGCCTTTGGCATCTCTGAAACCCTCAAGATTCCTAGAGATAGCCACTGCCTTCAGGACGCCGGCATGCTCCAAGCGACCCACAAACTCGTTGTCAGAAAGCTCGTTATCCACCCAAATGGGCCAGCCTTGGATCTTTCCAGCGACAAAATCAAAGAAGATAGGGACCGCTTCCCGAAGTCTTTGCCTGATTTGGAGATCAAAAATCTCCCTAGGGTCTGGAACTTGCGCGGAACCAGCAAAACCCGCTTGACTAGAGAATACCCAGGCGTGAGGAGATGGAGGGGTTTCACCATGGGACACTCGAGGAAAGAATAAGCTAGGAGTATACTAGGGGTCTCGCAAGGGAAAAGCAGGGCGCCCAACGACAGACTCACCTTGCGCAGAACTAGAGGAGCCCTCTTCTTCAAAGGGGCTAGGAGTACGCTCCTTTCTTTTTCGAGAAGAGGAAGAAGCCATTGAAGCAATGGGTATCTGGAAAGAAGAAAAGAAGATAGCAACGAGACTGGTTGAAAGAAAAGAAAAGGGCTGGAAATAGAAGACTCAGTTAGACAGAAAAAAAAAAGGATAAAAGAGAAAATACTAGAATGAGGGAATAAGAGCAGTTGGAGAAGAGAATGTGTGGAAAGACGCGCCAGTTGCCAGGAATTAAATTTAAAAGGGAAGAAGTTATCAACAGTTATTAATGAGCATTACGGGAAACATAAAAGTAGGTGGTGGGAGTTTTAATTTCAACTGCCACGTCCCACAAAAAAGGGAGGAGTTACAAAAAAAAAGCAAAGGAGCCAGGATACCGAAGAAATACAAGATCAGGATCCCAAAAAAAAAGGGGAGAAAGAATCCTGCAAAAAAAAACTCACGCATGGGCCGCAGGCAACCCATGAGCTCGGGGGGCTAAATGTTGAGGTTCAAAATAATTTAGTCACAAAGAAGGCCCAAAGAGATGGAAAAAAAACATTGGGCCCATTTCACATAGTAAAAGAAAGAAATGATAAAAGATGGGAAGAAAAGAAAAAAAGAAGAAAAGGGGAAGAAGCCCAGAGGATCTAATCTGGAGGTCCACAAAAAGAAGGGCCCAAGAAACCGGTAAAGCCAGCAAGCTGAAGAAGAGGGGCCCAGGAAGCAGAATTGGGTCAGGACGTCCAGAAGCTCCCCAGAGGTAGAGGATCCCTGGACGCGCGAAGTAAAAATGAAACAGATTCGAAGTAAGAAAGGAGACAAAAGGCACGCGGGCCTTATGACCCAGACACACAGTGGAAGTACAAGGCAAAACGCAGGAACTTGGTTCCAACCATTTGGAGAAAAAAGACAAGGAAAGTACAACTGGAAAAGCTGAAGCAAAAGCCAAAAGCCTCAGGACAGCCAACAAGGAAATCTGGAAATAGGAAGCTAGCTGGGAGACTTTCATCTGGTCGCAACAAAAAGAGAGAAACTATGAAGAAAAAGGAAAAGACATGATCCTGAAACAATCAGGCATGGGACAAACTTTAAGGGGCAAAAGGGAGAAATCATCAGTACCCCGGGGGCCGAAACTGTGCTATAAAAGGAGGGATTCAGAGAAAGAAAGGCATTCATTCTTATTTTTTTACGTTTAGTATTCACAAGTGTTCTTTGTTTCCTGAGGTCCCACAAAAATTGTAAAAAAGAAGAGACTTTGTAAACTGAAGAGAAAACAGGGGAATTTGTTCCCGGTATCCCAGCAATTGCTACTATAGTACACGCTTGGATTCAACAAGCTCAAACTTTGCAAGTCTTTGAAGCTTGAATAGCTATCAAAGTCTGTGACTTTTGAGCCCAGTTGAACCTTGCATCATGTCCTAGTAAGCAATTGTAATCACAATTAAAGGAAACTAATGAAATACACTCCACTAATTCAAGGATCCCCAACGTGTTCTTTACATTATATTTCATTTATTGTACATTTTCTTTACTGTTAATTTGTCATTCAATACGAATATGCTTTTTTTTAGCTGTTTTCCTATTGTAGGAAGTTTGTTTTGTGCACCAATCGATTCTTAAAACAGCCCCATTAGCTGCGGAGAATCGATCCCAGTCCACCAAAAATACCTCACACAGCCCAGGATCCTTGGGCCATAGTTCTGAAGAAAAAGCACTCTCACAGTAGCTGACCTATCGAATCTTATTGTCCATTTCTTTCCTGGGATCTCTGCCACTTCTACCTCACCCGAGATCTCTTCACTTAGTGGGCTTTGTTCCTCTCCTAGGAACTGTGCTAGTAGATTTGCTATGGCTTGACTTTTGACAGCCTTGGGCGTCCTGAGGCCTATGTTATATTGAGAGAGCAAGACCGGCCACTGTGTTATTCTTCCTATTAGGAGGGGCTGATGTAGGAGTGCTTTTATGGGGTGGGACTTAGTCACTAAAAGGATCTGGTGAGCTGAGAAATACCTCTTCAGCCTCTAGGATGCGTAGATAACCACTAGGCAGGCTTTCTCTATCCTAGGGTACCTACTCTCAGCATCCTTGAGTATCCTGCTTACATAGTAAACAGGCTGCTGATTCCCATCATCGTCTTCCTGTGCCAGTAGGGCTCCTATAGCTTGGGAATTTGATGCTAAGTACGGCAACAGGGGTCGACCACGTACTGGTGCTTGGAGAGTGAGCAAATGATTCATGATCTGTTGAATCCTTTGGAAGGTTTCCTGTTGCTCCGTTCCCCAAGTGAACTTAGTTCCCTTTTTCAACAGTTTGGATAAACCATTTGTGATTGATGCCAGCCTTGTCACAAATCTCCTAATATAGGAGACCCTCCCTAGGAAGCTTTTGAGGTCCTTTACTGTTGTCAATCTTTTCATTGTGGCAATGGCTGTGGCTTTGGCTGGATTTACACTTATGCCCCTGTGATGTACCAAGAACCCAATGAACTTTCCAGCAGACACCCCTAAGGCACATTTCATGGGGTTCATGCGTAGTTTGTACTTCTTGCACCTTTCGAAAATTTGTTAAAGTACCTGAAGGTGTCCTGTTCTAGTTTTTGATTTGACCACAATATCATCCACATAGTCTTCCATCTCTTTATGCATCATGTTGTGGAAGATAGCTGTCATGGTTTGTTGGTATGTGGCCCCTACATTTTTGAGGCCAAAGGGCATCACAGTGTAATAAAAATTCCCAATTGGGGTTCTGAATTCTGTCTTCTCCGCATCTTTGGCAGCCATGCAAATTTGGTTGTACCCACTATACCCATCCATGAATGAGAACATAGAACTTCCCGCAGTTGAATCCATAAGAAGGTCAATATTAGGTAGAGGAAACTCATCTTTTGGACATGCCTTATTCAGGTTGCGAAAGTCCACACAGCAACGGATTTGGCCGTTCTTTTTCTTTACAGGTACTATGTTGGAAAGTCACTTGGGATGTTGAATGGGCTTGATAAAACCAGCTGCTAGTAGCTTCTTGACCTCTTGAGTTATCTGAGTTTCTACATCAGTGTGAAAGACTTTGGCTGGTTGGATTACTGACTTGACCCCTGGGTCACGCGAACACATCCATGTATTCCTTGAGCAAGGCCACTAATTGCTCCTTTTCTTGTGCTGTCAACTGACTACTAATGAAAACAGGCTTCTGGGATCTCAACTTAGCCCATAAGTTTATTTCCTTTAATTATTCCTCAGGCTAAATTTGCGTCCCTTTAACTGGTTCCTCTGGGACTTCCTCTTGAGCCATCATACACTCTGGTGGTCCGGGACCCTTATGCATGATGCACTCAGGCCCCGCGCACCTTCATAAGCGGTAAATTAACCTTTCTCGAGGTTCCCGTACTACTACATACTCCCGGGATCCTGAGGTGCTGGGCTCCCTTTTTTGCCTTTTTTTCTCTAAGAGGTCTCTTAAGTCGCGGGTACTCCCTCATTCTTCCTCTTCCAAGATAGGTGCTCTTGGGGTCCTTGGCATGGGACTTTTATTGTCTGGTTTTAAATCATCATAGAACATTTTTTCCACAAAATTTACTTCTCCTTGGCTGAAAGGGTTATGGTTGGCAAGGATTCTTACTGGCCTCCTATTTAACCTCCCTTTAACACATTGATGGTATGTTGACGGTATAAGGCGGTGCTTATGGAGCCATGGGCGTCCCAGCAGTATATGGTAGGACACCTCTGAGTTGATTACATGAAATCTGGTCAAGGCCACTATTGGCCCCATTCTTAAGGCCACCTGTACATATCCCTCAGTTGATTCTGCTGATCCTCCAAATCCGGTTTTCTCCATGGGAGCCCCTAGGATCCTTCTGCCGGTCAGGCCCACGGCTTCCAAGGTACTCAGGGCTATGAGGTTGAGCGATGCCCCTGTGTCCACCAATGCTCTTCTGATTTGGACACCATTTATGGTGGCCATCAGATAAAGGGGTCTAGGGTGGTCTGGATGCTCAACCTCCATATCCTCATCAGTGAAGGTTATTGCATTGGTTATCTCCAAGAAAGCTCGACTAGCATGTGATTCTGCTGTGAAACATTCCATTCCCGAATCTGCTGCTATACTCATGAGAGACTCTATGGCCACCCTTCTTGCTTTTGGACCAAATCCCAGCTGGTTGAATAGTGACCTGAACTTGGGATTCTTCTGGAGGGTCTTGATTGTGCTCAGGTGGAAAGATCCTTTAGATTCTTCTGCTTCTGCTGGGTTCCCATGGATCACTACAGCCACCACCCCCTTTCCTTTATGGTTGGGTAAGGGGTTCCTTTGTACTTCTGGCTTCTTCTGAGTGAGCTCCAGGGTTCCTTCTCTTAGTTTTTTGTGAAAGAGCCTTCGGAGAGTCCAGCAATCCTTGGTGGAATGCTTGACATAATTGTGAATCCTGCAAAACAAGGGATTCTTCCTTTCTCCCTCCGTTGGTGGTCTGGACACAGTAAATAGTCTAACAACTCCATCCTCGATCCATTTGTCCAGGACATGGTTTAACTCCTCTACGGTACATGGGATCACCGGTGGTTCCTCAAACACCTTTCCGTCAGGCCTCTTCCTTTTTTCTCCCACTAATGCTGTCATGGCTTGGGATACTGGCATCCTTTTTGTCTTCATAGTTTGTGCTGTCCTTCTAGTTCTCCGTAACAGGTCAGCAAACTGTGTGATGCATAGATTTTCGAGGTTAAGTCTGTAATCAAAAAGCATGTTGGATATGCAGGTTTCTACGAGTTCTTTTCTTTTTGGTCCCCATAACAATCTAGAGACACATCTTCAAACCTTTTGATGAACTGGACGGGATCCTCTCCAGCCCTCTGCCTTACCATCTGAAAGCTTTGGAAAGTGACCTTGTCCTCACCAGGGCAATATTTTGCACAGAATCTCTCCATCATTTCGTCCCAGGTTTTAATAGACCCAGGTCTCAGCGTGGTGTACCAAGTATATGCTCTGTTCATTAAGGATTTAGCAAACTCTCTTAGACACAGTTCTTGGTCTCTTGCGTAAGGGCCCATAGTGTGAATGAACCTACTCACGTGCTCCACAGCATTCCCATTCCTTCCATCGAAAGGATGGAACTTTGGGGGCTCATATCCTTTAGGATATGGCTTGCCTAGGAGCTCTAGTGGGAATGGGGGATCCCGAGAAAATTGTTTGGGGATCCCCAAGAGTTTTTCCCTTTCCTGCTCCAAGAGAGCATTAACATCTACCAATGTCAGGTATTGGGGGTTGCCAACTCCTCCTACTACTGACCCTCCTTCTAGTTGAGCTCTGTCCTGGTTGACCACATGGGGGACATTGTCTCTGATTTCCTGTGTCCTGCCCTTCTTGAGAAGGCGAATTTCTTACTGCAAATCTTTCAACATTTCTGCCATTCGAACCACAGGGTTTGGTTCCTGCCTTACGTGCCTTTGGCCTGATGCTATTTCCTGTTCTACCAGAGGCATCCTGCCTTGCATGCCTTTGGCCTGATGCTATTTCCTATTCTACCAGAGGCACCTTATTCCTCTGTCTAAAGGCCACTTCATTTTCTTTTACGGGCTTAGAGGCCACAGGTGGCACATTGTTTCCTCTGTTGTTCCTTTGCCTTAGAGCCATGCTTCTGTGAAGGGATTGCTTTTTTCCCTCTCCTTTACCCAGTCCCTAGTGGAGTCGCCAAAATGTGGGAGTGCCTTTTTTTTCTTTAGCACACAGGCCCGAGGATCTTGGGCCGAATAATTGTGATTTGGTGGACTGGACTTGGTTCACCGCAGCTAAAGGGCTGTTTAAGAACCAAGTGGTGCACAGGGCAAGTTTCTTATAACACAAATAAACTAACAAGCAAGAATATCTGTATTGAATGACAACGAAAAATAGCAAAGAAATGCAAAGTAATCAAGAAATACACAAAACAATGGTTAGGGATCCTCGGATTAATGAGAGGTACTTTATTAATTTTCTTTGATTATAGTTACAGTGTGCTCACTAAGAAGTGATACAAGGTTCAAATAAGCTCAAAAATTACAGACTTTGATGGCTATCCAAGCCTCTAATACTTGCAAAGTTTGAATCCTTTTGAATCCGAGTATGTGCTATAGTGGCTGTTTCTGGGATACCGGGAGATGTTTCTCTGTTTTCCTTGAATTTGACAGAGTTCTCTCAATGATTCTGTTATGATCTCCTTACTGCTTCCCTGTCTTCAACGTTGGTTGTTTCTTCCTTTTATAGTGTGACTCTAGGGCTTCGGGGTACCAGTGATTTCTCTCTTTTGCCCCTCCCTGGGTACTAGAGCTCGTGCTATGTCAGTTACCTAGAGGGCTGGTCCTTTCCTTCTTCCTCATAACTTTCTCCTTTTGGTGTTGCCAAGCTGAAAGCCTCTTGCTGACTTTCTATTCCTAGATCCCCTTAGGTTGCTGACCTTAGCTATTGGCCTTTTTCACCTTTTCGGCTTTTGGCTGCCCTCTTTTCTTGTCATTTTTCCCAAGTAGTTGGAATCTTTTACTGCTGGGTTAAAAGTTTCATTCCAGCCACTTCCATTTAGAGTTTCTCATTTTGGGTTCCTTGAGGTACCACTCCTTTATTCATGAACGGTTGCTTTATACGTTCTGATTCCTTACTGTATCATTGGGCGCTTGAGAGGGACCCATCTATCCTTCGTTCTTTGTGCTCTTTGGTACTTTCCTTTGAGCCGTTTCAATCCTATTTAGGCTGTGTTGTGCATCCTAGGGATCCCAGGCCCCCCCCCAGTTCTTCCTATTGGGCTTCTTTTGGCTTGCTGATCTTGGCCGGCTGGGCCTTTCCTTTCCTTCATAGGTTTTAAAGCCTGTTTCTCCATGGGTCTTTGGATCCCAACTCTTTGGGCCCCTCATCCTTTTCTTCTTTTTTCTTTTTCTCTTCATTACGTGAGCCCAACTCTTTTATTTCTTTAGTTTTATTTCTCATGGGGTTAGCCCAATGTGTTATTCCTTTGGACCTTCAGCTGTGATTTTTTAAAACCTTAACAGCCTCCGAGGCTCTCCTTTTGAAAAGGACTTCTAATATATCCTAGTATATCGTTTTCAGAAGAGAAAAATCTTTTTCCAAAAATCCTTTTCCAAAACGGGGGGTTTTGAGGTATTTTCACATGAGGCTTTACCGCTTTCCTCACATGCTTTACGGCTTTCCTCACATGCTTTACAACTTTTCCCTCACATGCAAACATAGGGTAGCAAAATTTAATTTCAGCTACACCTTTATCCGCTTTCCATATATATATATATATATATATATATTTGCTGTGCTTTGAAAAATTCTTTCCCCTTCATTAAGAATTGCATGACATATACACCCTTTTTTAGCCGAACTCGGGCTTCGCAGTACTGGCGTAGTCACATCTCTTTGGGGATTTCATCACCTCATCTATAGATGCCCAGACGAAAACATCGGTAGTGTTACCCATAGTTAGTTCGGGGCTGATGTTGTAGGCATTTCTTGGTCCATGGGTGGACATGAGTAGCTGAAAAGGCCCCCTCGATCATTCCTACCACATAACTTCCATGAAGGGAGGGGTATGGCGATTGAGTACCCTAGGACAGGAACCACCTACCAATTAAGCCTTTGCATACAGTTGGCCTAGTTATGTCAAACCCGTGAGGACTACATCAAGCCAGAGCCCATCAGGATTAGGTGAAACCTCAAGAGTGAACATCCAAGCCTAGGAAAGGATACCCTTATAGGGTTAGAGGTGAGGGGAAAGTGTCTTGTAATAAGTGCGCCCTTTTTGCTTGCGTCGAAGAAATTGTGCTTTACTCCAGGTTCTCTCTATCCTGTTTGCATAGCATCCATTATTAAGCCCCTAGGAAAAGCAACCCCATTGCTTGTACATGATAGATCATACCTTATCCCTAAACGTTTACAACCCTACAAGGGCGTTCATGCATACACTAATTGGTTCTGTCACCTAATTGTGCAAAGATAAAATTTGTGGCAAGTAACCAAAACTCCGTTTAGAAGGAGATGTTGCCAGAAAACTGTTAGAGTTCCAAAGGTCCAAGAGGCCCAAGTTGCCTAGATTGTCAAGATGTCAAAATTGCCAAGAGGTCCTAGATGTCAAGAATCCAAGGGCTACTTCAAGAGATCCAAATTGCCAAGAGGCCCGTGATGTCCAAATTGTCAAGAGATCTGAATCGCCAAGATGTCAGAATTGCCAAAGGTCCTAGATGTCAGGAATCCAAGGGCTCCCTCAAGAGATCCAAAGGTCCAAGAGATACATGTTGTCCAAGTGTCCAAGAGCTGCCTCGAGAAGTCAACACCATCAGAAACCGAGCTTTTCCTCGCAGTTGCATTTCTTGTATTGTAAAAGGCCCACTGTTGGAGCCGATGAACCCAATGTTGTAAAAGCAAATTTTGTACAAGCATGTAATCAAAGGAAGGGTCCTTCCCACATTGTTAAGAATATCATGAAAGTTTCAATTACTTGCCAATCTTGTGCATTAATCTTGCATCATAGTAGAAACTCACCATGATAAATACCCAAGCAAGGGTGCAAAGCCAAATTTTCAGAAAATGGTAGGTGCACGTTAAATACCAAGAGCATAAACTAACTTGATGGGTTCAAGTTACACTTGGTGTAACTCTATAAAGTTACACCTGGTGTAACTCTTTAAAGTTACACTATTTCTACACCATTAGATTTAAGTAAATCTAACGGTCAAAAATATGAACCCATTAATGTTGATTACCATATCATTTATTATCCCTTGTTTTATGAATTTCCATATTTGTCTCTATTCCCAAAATGTGCTTACATTCATCTCAACCAAAATACTTGAAACTTTTTATTTTCATATGTCTCTATTTCCATATTTTTTTGAATTTACATATCGTGACCCTTAGGAATAGTTTAAAAAAGAATTTAGAATCTAAGATAAAGACTTTAGTACCAGTTCACTACAAATCTACATTAAAAAATTCAATGTCACTACATCCTTAGAGAGGAAAACACCACCTCTACTCCAAGTTATACAAAGACTTGAAACCAATTCAAAGGCTTCTTTTGTGATCTCAAAGTCTTGGACTTTAAATTTATTTTGGGACTTATACAAACAAAACAAATTGTTGGTGCAATTGTTGAAACAAATCTTTATAATGCTCCAACATAATGATTTTTTGTATAATGGTATCATTCGTGCAAACTACAAATCTTTATAATGGTATCATTCATGCAATTGTTGAAACAAACTGTAATGCTCCAACACAAATCTTTATAAATCAAACTATAAACTCAATCACGTCTTTTCATGATGACTATATTGAGTAAGAGGATGAGAGAAGAGAGATAATGTGAAAATTTTTAGAAGTAAAAACAGATATGGAAATTCAAAAAATAAGGAATAATAAATTATATGATAATCAACATTAATGGGTTCATATTTTTTACCGTTAGATCTACTTAAATTTAATAGTGAAGAAAAACTGTAACTTGAACTCATCTCATATATATATATTTCTAAAGTAACAGATCAAGCGTTGCACTATACGTGCATTTTCGTATAGTGAAATGCTTTATCTGGTGTTTGGGAAATTGTGTCAGCTAATTTAATGACTTGGATGTGCGAACAATTACGTTAGAATGTGCACTATATGTGCATTTTCGCATGTGCGCTCAACAAAGCCCTATTTTAAAATGTTTGTTTTCTTCTACACACACCATTTACTTTGTACATATTTTTACAACTTCCCATAAATACAGTGACATTTAGGTAAATACCACCCTAATTGCATGTGCTTTGCACGTGTGAAAGACTTTTTATTTTGGGTTTCGTGTCATAATTTTTTTATTCCTCATAATTGGAGGTTAAAGTGTATGTTCAATCATATTATGCATTTGAGAAGCGAGACCACCACAACCTTCACAACACACACAGACACCCAAGAGTAGAGATTGAAGCAACATATTTTGCAAGGTTGAGATTTGTGTGTGTTGTGAAGGTTGTGGACCTTGTGGTTCTTTACTGTTTTGGATGTAAGAGCTTTTAGAGATGTTCAATTCACTTTTTTGAAAACATAGCAAAATGAAACCAAAAAAAATATCAAGGGAAAGTGAAAGAGCAATTGGTGTGCAATTAGTGCTCTGCACTTGATGGTGAGAGTACACATAGGTAGCACCCATTTAATTGAGCAAAATTACAAGATTGCCATGGTAACTTTGTTTTCATAATTGGAAAATAACAAAACGATGTCTAATTTTTTATAACTTTAACTCAATTTTTTGAGTTACGAGTTATAGAAAGTTTGAATAAAAATCAAGCCAAATAGCTTGATGGATGTTTGCGTCACAAAAAGTGAGTAATAGGTTATGGAAATAAATTTATTTAAGAACAACCTAGGAGATTGGCCAAGTTGGTTGAGTACTTGGTCTTAAGGTGTTTGTACCGAAAAAATTCCCTGGGCCAGTGATATTGCGAACATTATTTAGTTTCTGGTTTAAAGTTTCGAGGATAGATAGTGCCAAAGCAAAAAAAAAAAAAAAAAAAAATTTATTTAAGAAATTATTATAGAGCTCATCCCAAATTATTGATTAAAATATTTTGTCTTAAGAAAAAGTGTGTGAAATTTTGAAAATTAAAAACTCCGTGTCTCGAATATATTGAGGATTGGGCGCATAAGTTGAGAGGAGAGATGGCGAAGAAAGAGACAGTGAAAAACGCAGAGAAGTTAGTGGAGATGCGTATGAAAGGGAACGATGCATCTCATGACGAAGCGCACGTGTGGAGGGTAAGAGACCTTGCTCTCTCCCTCGCACGTGAGGAAGGCCTCGCCTCCAACCCTGAATCTTTGGAAATAGTAAATATATTTTTTTTTTGTTTTTTTTTTTGCTTTGCGTTTCTCTCTTTGAATTAAAAGAAGAAGAAGAAGAAGAAGAAGAAGATAAAGTCCTTCATTTTGGTGTATAATTTCTTTTTGGGCAGGTGGAGCTTGCTGCACTTCTCCATGATATAGGTTATTAATCTCCTACTCTATACTCTATACTCTATACTCTCTCTCTGTGCTATCTGTGTTTTTATTTTTATTTTTATTTTTACTGATCCTTTTGATTATTGGGTGCTTGCAGGTGACTACAAATACTTGAGGTTTGTATTTCTCTTTCTTTCTTTATGTTGTTGTGGTTGTTGGAAACGAAACTGATTCTTATTGACAATGGGTCCACCTCCAATCTGCAATTTAAAGTAAACTTCTTTTAATGGACAATGTATTTTATTTAGGAATGTTGTGAAACTATTGCGAATTTTTGCTGTGTAGCTCTTTTATTTGGTTTTTTTTTTTTTTTTTCCTTTGTCAGAACATGTAAAAATGATGTGTGGATTAGGCCTTTGAAACCTACCAATTATTTTGCTTATGATTTTAAGTGATCTTTGAAATCAATAATGATCAAAGATGTGCATTATATTGTTTAGACTTTGTGTGGGACAGTTCGATTTCTACTGATTTCTGAAGTTTATCAATTCTTGAATTTCCACATACATGCACTTTTAATTCTGTTGACTTTAAGCTTCTATTACAGTGGACACAATGTATATAATAATACATGCTAGCCGTTAATTGAATTAACATTTAAAGCTACATCCCAAGCAATTGTTGTACACCTTTTATGGTTTTTATGCTATGACACTCATGTTGTCCTTGGAGTTCATTGATTTGAATTTTTTTTATTTTATTTTTGTTTTTTATTCATATATAGTCTTCGTTTTTCCTTTCTGTGACATGTAGAGATCCATCTGATGAGAAAGTTGTGGAAAAGTTTCTTGAGCTAGAGGGCATAGAGGAGCACAAGAAGGTGAAGATTTTACGGATTATCAAGGGAATGGGTATGTAATTTGAAGGCTATAGTTTCTGACTTTTAAACATTGCTCTTGTTTCTCTTTATTTTCTTTCTTATTTTGTTACCACATGAAGTATAAGATTAGGACTATTAGCAACTTTGTAGATATCATGTCAGGTTCTAGTTTTTATGGTAAAAATATAGGCGAAGTTTGAAAGTTGTTCAGATATTTTAGTCTATTTTTGCCCCATAACGAGTTAAAGAGTTGGTCTATTTCAAATTTTCAACGCACCCCGTAATGTTTATGTATTCTACTTGTACCGTTGAATCCCTACCACCTTATATGACAGAAGTGGTCTTTTGTGATTTGGATAAGTTCTTGGCTTTTGAACTTCTTGAATACATGTGGTTATATGATCACTTCATATATAGTTTGGAAGAAGCCTTGCAGGCTGCAGCTATTTAAGGCATATTTTCCCTCTACAGCAATTTGAAAGTTGGGGTTTGCCATATTCTTATGCAGTAGTTATTGCAGAATTGCGTTGTATTACTGAAATGGAAGCCAATAGCTATTATAATAACACTGGCTGTAATCTTCCCGATACTCTCTCTCTCTTTGAGTCTTCTAAATTGACATTTTGGGTCCCTTTTTATCTATTACTTTTATTTTCCTGCCATTTGTGCGTGTGCAAGAACCCGGCCTTAGTTGCAAAAACCGGACTTCGGGTTTAATATACTGGTGCACGTTCATAAATTCATATGAATTTTTTTCTCTTCATAATTTTAGATAGTTTACTTTTTCTTATATTTCCATGCTTGTTTGTCTCCCTTTACCACGCTTTCTATCCGGCACTGTGATGCAAAGATTACAATCAAACCTATTTTAGAATTTGTTATTTCAAATTTTTAATTATTGGAGATACCTGATCCTGGATTTTATGGGATATAATGCTTGAAGCCTATTTAAAAGCGGCTCCAGGAATATTCTGAGATAATGCAATTTGATTAAAATTCTGATTAGAGATGTTCCTCTACAGCTTGGTGGTGATTCTAAGCACCATTTAGTGGTGAAACCTGGGGTTCCTTTTTTGTATCACACTATCTTTTTCACATTTTCTCTTTTGGTTCTACTCTCTAGAAGCGACTTTCCTCTCTCTCTCCCTCTCTCTCTCTCACACACACACACACACACGCAAACGTGTGTCTTTGTTAAATATTAATCATTGCAATCTACTTGGATGTCAAAGTGAATTCATTTATTTGATTTTGAATGGTAGTTGACCGTGTAGATGGTTAGGAATAAAACAAATATATTGTACTAATGCTCATAATGAATAAGTTTTCCCTGGGTCCATCTTCATTTGAAGAAAAATAGTAAAAAAACTGGCGACTTCATATGTTATTTTCCTTATTTTAAGTAAAGATTCTTTAATATATATATATATATATATATATAAATTTCATAAGTCTGAGTTTCCTCCATTTATGGTGTCACTGCACACAATGATTAAATTTTAATCAGAAATTTGAAATCTTAGATACATGATTTATTTATTTTTAAACACTCGGAATTTGTTTTAGTTTTTGAGTTTAATATAAATTTTTATAGGTACTAGGGCATTGAAAAGTAAACTTTATTCATATCTCTGTTTCAAGCACGTTTCCATGCACTATCAGCTTTTCGTATTAAACTTCTGATCATTTTTCCTTTTTGGTCTCTTTGTCAACGTTCATATTAGTTTTTTTGAAGTAATCTTGATAGATATACTTTTTTGAATATTTAGGTTTCAAAGATGAGCTTGCCGGGCTTGAAAATGATCAACTTTTTCCAGAATTTGGAATTGTGCAAGATGCTGATCGTCTTGATGCAATTGGTGCAATTGGTAATTTCTGGTTTTCATGTGTGCTTTTATATAAAACGAAAAGCCATTCGTACTAAACTAAAGTGATTGCTTAAGAAGTGAGATTCTGTCTGGAAGTTGTCATTTGCTATGGGCCAATTATATGTGTGACAAGTTCAAATTGCTCAAGGCTTCATGTTAGTTCTACTATTTGTACTGGCTTTGTGGAGGTCTTCTCTTGAGATCCTAATGCAGGCAAAGAGAAGCTGGTTTTTAGTTTTTTTGATAAGTAAAGGAAAATTTATTCAAAGACATAATAATGAGTCACCCAAGTATACAGGAAGTATACAGCAGGGGACCAAAATAATCAAATACATAAAATACAAGCATCCATCAAATCATAGACCGAAAAAATAGAATGACTTCCTATGATAGACATCCAATCTGATAGAGTTTTAAATGAGCTATAGTCCTTTTAGAATCTTCAAAACACCAGTTGTTTCTCTCCTACCAAATGCACCACATCAAGCAATGAGTGACAACCATCTGAATAACACCATTACGATGATGACCAAAATTTCTTTGCCAACATGCAAGGATCTCAACCACAGTCTTTGGCATCGCCCAGTGGATACCAAACAAGGTGAACACTATAGACCACAACTCATAAACAATAGGACAATGTAGTAAAAGATGGTCTACTGATTCTCCATTACTTTTGCACATATAACACCAATCTAGAATCAATATCTTCTTCTTACATAAATTATCAATAGTCAAGATAGTTCCTAAAGTTGTAGTCCAAACAAAAAACGCGACTCTGGAAGGAACCTTTTGCTTCCAAATACTTCTCCAAGGGAAGGACTGAGTACATACACCCAACAAAGCCTGATAATAAATGCTTACCTCAAAGCCCTTACTCTTAGCAGGTGTCCTAAACATCTTATCCTCACCAATACCTCTCAATGAGACTCCATTTATAACATCCCAAAAAATAAACAGAATTTGATTCCTTATCATGAATTTCTCGCAAGAATTCCAAGTCCCAAAAAAGAACCCCGTTAGGAAACTGCATGAGACTAGATGTACAATAGTACTTGGAAAAAGTAATGTTTTAAAGAGCTTGTTGTTTACTGTGAAAGTGTTTAGGGTTTGATGAGTCAACCCTAACACATAAAATATTATTTATATATAAAGTACATGATATTACTGTTTTGCCCCTATTACTCATAACACTCCCCCTCAAGCTAGAGAGTATATATCATACAATCCTAGCTTGTTACATAATAAACCCAAACGAGTCTTACATAAGGCTTTAGTAAACATATCAGGAATCTGGACTCTTGTAGAAACATATGGAGTAGCAATTACACCATTTTCTACTTTCTTCCGAGTAATATGACAATCTACTTCAATATGCTTGGTTCGCTCATGGAACACAGGATTGGAGGCAATGTAAATTGCTGCTTGATTATCACAATGCATAGTCATAGGTAGCTTCACAACGAATCTTAATTCCTCAAGTAAATGCTTAATCCACTTAAGCTCACATGATGTGTGTGCCATGGCTCTATACTCAGCCTCTGCACTAGACCTAACAACAACAGTTTGTTTCTTACTTCTCCAAGTAATCAGATTTTCTCCTAGAAAAGTGCAATACCCAGTAGTGGATTTTTTATTCGACGGTGATCCAGCCCAATCAGCATCAGTGTAGGCTTCTACCTATAGGTGACCATTAGCTTTATACAAAAGACTACAGCCTGGATGTGCTTTAAGATACCTCACAATTCGAATAACTGCCTCCCAATGTGGAAGGCGAGGATCTTTCATAAATTGGCCCAAAACACTAACTGCAAATGATATATCTGGGCGAGTAATTGTGAGATAATTTAGTTTACCAACCAAACGACGATATCTCTCAGGATTAGATAACAGCTCCCCTTGATCTTCATACAATTTGACATTAGGATCCATAAGAGTCTCCACTGGTTTAGATCCTAACAAGCCAGTTTCTTCCAAAATATCTAACACATACTTCCTCTGTGATAAACTGATGCTTTCTTTAGATCGTGCTACCTCAATACCCAAGAAATAACGAGGTTTACCTAGATCCTTAGTTCGAAAGGAGTTTTGAAGGTATCTTTTCAAATCATCAATACCTTGCTTGTCATCTCCAGTTATTATAATATCATCAACATATACTATCAACAAAATCTTTCCTCTATCAGAGGTATGAGAAAACACAGAGTGATCAGAGTGGCAACATCGCAATCCAAACTTTAACACTACTTTACTGAATTTACCAAACCAAGCTCTGGGAGATTGTTTAAGACCATAGATGGTTGCTCCATATACCTCTTCCTTCAAATCGCCATTCAAGAAGGCATTTTTAACATCTAACTGAAATAATGGCCAACCCAAATTAGCAGCCAAGGAGATCAAAATTTGGACAGAAGAAATTTTAGCAACAGGTGAGAATGTCTCGGCATAGTCAACACCGTATGTCTGGGTATACCCTTTGGCAACCAAGCGAGCCTTCAAACGCTCAATAGAACCATCAGGCAAATACTTCACAGTATACACCCAACAGTAGTTTTCCTTGGAGGACGAGTAACTAAAGACCAAGTAGCATTTTCAGACGAGGCAGACATTTCTGCTTCCATAGCAGATTTCCAACCAGAGATGGACATAGCCTCTTGGACAAACTTAGGAACAACAGTAGAATTCAAGGATGTGGCAAAGGCATGAAGAGATGAAGACAAGTGACCATAAGAGACAAATTGAGAGATAGGGTGAGAGGTACAAGAACGCTTACCGTTATGCAAAGCAATTGGAAGAGAGGCAGGATCAGGATTCGGATCACTAGGCGGGGTAGAAGTCTCTGTTGGAGGTTTCTGCCGACGACAATATATCTGGAGTGGTTTCTGAGGAGATTCAATAGGAGACACAGGTGGTAGGAGAGGAAGACAAGGAGGAGAACTATCACTAGCAACCGAAGGAGAGAAATAGGATTGAGATTCGTCAAATGTGACATCAGCACTAATGAAACGACGCCGAAGGGTAGGTGAGTAACATCGGTATCCTTTTTGAGTACGAGAATAACCAAGAAAAACACATTTAATGGATCTAGGATCAAGTTTGTCACTTCCTAGACCTAAGATATATTTTTTTTTTTGATAAGAAATAAAGATTCATTGATATCAAAAAGAGAAAAACACCCAAGTACACAGGGAGTGTACAGGGGAGATTAAATCAAAAACGAACATTACAAAAATCAAGAAAATCCAAAATAGAAGAAAAATGATGGTTTCTCCACACAGAGAACCAATCAAGTAAGGTTCTAAAAAAAAGAAGCTTGAGGTTAGGCATGGAATGCTCCTTGTCTTCAAAACACCTACTATTTCTCTCCTTCCAAATACACCACATCAAACAATGAGGAACAACCATCCATAAATCTCTATTACGATGGCGACCAAAACGACCTTGCCAGCAAGCCAAAAGCCCAACAACAGAGAATGGTATAACCCAAAAACCATATCCCATAACTCCAAAGCAACCGGGCAATGAAGGAAAAGATGGTCAATAGTTTCACTATTACACTTGCACATGTAACACCAATCCAAAATGCTAACTTTTCTTTTCCTTAAGTTGTCAATTGTCAGACAATTCCCCAAGGCTGCGGTCCAAACAAAGAAAGCCACTCTAGAGGGGATCTTCTGCTTCCAAATGCTTTTCCAAGGGAAAAACTGCTCACTATGGCCAACAAGAAGATGGTAGTAAGCATTGACCGTGAACCCCTTACTCTTACAAGGCAGCCAACATCTCTTATCCTCCCCGTTCCCCCTTACAGGAATGCAATAAATGGAATTGATGAAGCTCCTGAAAGCTTCCAATTCACGGTTATGCACCTCCCTACAAAACTGAAAATCCCAATGGAGGACTCCATTGGTGAACCTCATTAGATCCGCCACACTTGCCTCTTTGCTACGACAAATCCTATATAAGTTAGGATAGCGGTCTGCGAGAGGAGAAGATCCACACCAACGATCTAGCCAAAACTGCACTTTTGAACCATCTCCAATTTCATACATAATAAACTGAGATAAAGAGTGCCACCCTCTTCTAATATTTTTCCACAAACTAACTCCATAAGGATCAGAGAAAGAGTTAGAACACCAACCACCCCAATCACAGCCATACTTCACCTCTATCACTTGACGCCAAAGAGCATCCCTTCCTTGCCCAAATCTCCATAACCACTTCCCTAATAAAGCTATATTGAAGGTTCTCAGGTTCCTAATCCCCAACCCACCTGAAGAAAGCAGAGTACACATAGTAGACCAATTAACTAGATGAAATTTGGGCTCGTCTCCTAGACCTAAGATATGAACATAGCGCACACAACCAAAGATCTTAGGAGGTAGATGAAACAAAGGTGCATCAGGAGAGAGCACAGTATAAGGGATCTGACCACCTAGAACAGTGGAAGGCATACGATTAATTAGGTGACAGGCAGTGAGAACAGCATCACTCCAATATGATTTGGGAACACGCATATGAAACTTTAAGGCATGAGTGACCTCTAACAAATGACGCATTTTGCGTTCAGCAACACCATTTTGTTGTGGAGTATGAGGGCATGAAGATTGGTGAATTATACCATGATCATCAAAAAATTGAGACAAAGATGTATGAAAATATTTAAGAGCATTATCAGACCGAAAAATACGCAGTGAAGCATTAAACTGAGTCTTTATTTCCATATAAAATGATTTGAAAATTGAGTACAATTCAGACCGTTCTTTCATAAGATAAAGATAGGTGACTCCAGAATAATCATCAACAAAAATGACAAAATATCTAAATCCCAACAATGAGGGAGTGTTTATTGGACCCCAAATATCAGAATGAACTAAATGAAAAGGACTATTAACACGACTCTCACGCCTAGAGGCAAAAGGCACCCTATGGTGTTTACCCAACTGACATGCTTCATATTGTAAGACTCAATTTGACGACACGACGGAACTAATGACTTCAAATTCTTGAGAGATGGATGACCAAGGCGACAATGATGCTGAAGAGGCTAGTTAGACAAATGAGAAGCCACTAAACGGGAAGAACCACATCGATCCAAGTAATAAAGTCCACCGGCTTCATGCCCCCACCAATAATCTTCCCCGTCTTGAGATCCTGAAAGATACAATAAGTGGATAAAAAAATGGCAGCACAATTCAAAATTTTAGTAAGCTTACTAATTGACAAAAGGTTAAAAGGAAAATTAGGAATATATAAGACAGAAGAGAGAGAAAGATTAGGACTAAGATTGGTAGTGCCCAAACCAAAAACTGTAGTGGTTGAGCCATCTGCCGATGTAACATTGGGAAGACTACTGGATTGCTCAAGGTCAGAGAGTAAACCTGAGGTACCTGTCATATGATCAGTAGCACCTGAGTCAATGACCCAAGGGTCCTGAGTGGCAACACAAGCAGCGGAAGTATCTTGTTGAGCCAAAGTAGTAGTAGAATCAGACCCAACAAAGTTGGAATGTAGAGACAAAAGGTGATTATACTCTTCCTCAGGAATAGAGACTACTTTGGATGTTGGTGGAAGTGACTGTGAAGGCGGTTCTTGAACTTGAAAACTAGCTTGGTGAGCCGAGGGTTTACTATACAACTCCCAACAAAAGTCTACTATATGATTCTCACCATGACAATAAGTGCACTTACGAAGACCACGTTCTTTACCACGACCCCCTTCACTACAACGGCCCCCACGACCTCGACCTCCACAACCACCTCTAGTACTCCCCATATAAGTGGTAAAAGCAGATTTATCACCAGAAGGTAATGCATCAGTATTGGAGGAAGAGAAAGGGTCAATACTTGAATCAGATAATGTGGCCCGTCGAAGTCTACCAAAACTCACTCAATGAAGGGAGGTGTGATTTTACTGGATTCAAACTTTTAGGCAATCCAGAGAGGAAGCGAGCAACATGCATAGAATCTCGTTGTTTCTTCATAATTTTAACATTAGAGGAGATAGGCTGATAAATATTGAGTTCTTCACATACACCCTTAAACTTGTTATAATAGTCTTCCAAAGACATATCACTCAAACTTAAGGAGAAATAATTTTGATGAAGATCATAAATCCGTTTCAAATTGTTAACACCAGAGTAAAGTTCCTTGGCTTGTTCCCAAACAAGTTTAGCAGTTGGTAAGAAAACCAAACTACAACTGATCTTAGACTCCATGCTATTCCACAAACAACTCCTAATTTGTGCATCTTCGGCTCTCCAATTAGCAAATTTAGGGTCTGTAGGTACAGGAGGTTCCTTAATCACGTAATCAAACTTCTTTCTACCAAGAAGACAGACTTCAATTGCCTGTGCCCACTGAGCATAATTACTACCATTTAGACGAATGGAGGTAATTGGTAACATATCAGGAGATAAGAAATAATTAGGGGGCTGAGCACTGTCTTTGGACTCCATAATAGCAATCTGAAGAACAAACTAACACTAAAGAAATATGTTGAACTAAATTTAAAAAAACTCCAACCAACAACCAATGTACTTCAACCAATCAGCCACGCCAACAGCAACTCATCTATCAAAGAATCAACACCAAACTATTCCAAAAACAAGGCAGCAACAAATCCATACCAACACCCAAAAAAAAAAAAAATGCCCAATCCACCACTAAACATCAACCTAAGGTTGCCTGAACAGATAATCAGAGAATGTATTGAAGAAGAGAAGAAAAATCAAACCATGGTTGAAACCCTCAATTGAAAAACTTCGGCGGCGGCGGCGCTTGGATGCAGGAGGGGCGGCATGAGGACTGGCGAGTAAACTAGGATGGGTCGCCGGTAGAGGGCCAGTAAAACCCTGCCTCTCTCGCGGTCAGGCGACGTCGATCTGGTGTCGCGAGACCGGAGAGTCATCGGTGTTGAACAACTCCTTCAGCCACTAAATTGAGATCGTCGGAGCTAGCGGGTAAGGTTATGGTTGCTGGCGACAACAATATCGGTGGGTGGTGGTCAGAGGGTTAATGGCAGTGGCGGGTTGGTGGCTCTGATACCATGTTGTTTACTGTGAAATTGTTTAGGGTTTGATGAGTCAATCCTAACACATAAAATATTATTTATATATAAAGTACATGATATTACTGTTTTACCCCTATTACTCATAACAGAGCTGTTTAAAAAGTTGTATGCAAGCTGGATTTAAGCTTATCTAATGTAAACACACTATTGTAATGTTGGATTTCTAGACATGGGCTTTAGTTTTGGTTTAGGGGTAATTACAGGAAATCCACTTGTGGTAAGGCTCGTTTTTACCTTGCCTATTTGTGGTTTAAAAGTTAGCACATTGCCCACTTGAGGTCACCTTCATTAGGGGCTTTGTAACACACCTCTGTTAAAAACGGGGTACATATGTATTTTGCTCCCATGTTATGTCTCTCCTCCTAAAACCAAAAAAAAAAAAGGATTTACAAAAGGTGCTATAGTAGTATTGCTAAATTTTTTTACGCAAGATTCATGAGAGATTTTGGGTGAGAAACAAAAGGATTTACAAACTAGAACTTAGAATCAAAAGGTGCTATAGTAGTATATTACCCCTTTTTTTATTAACGAAACTTTCAGCAAACTCAAAACACACGCACTCAAAACACTCATGACGGAGATAAGAATCAGTTTGGTTTGGAATTAAGAGAGAGAGAAACTGATTCTTTCTCCCCTTTACCACCTCAAACTTAGATTAGAGAAAGAGAGAGAGAGAACTCAGATCTGGTGTTGATGTGGCTGACATTGGCGGCTACAATGACACCAAGGGCTTTAGCGATATTGTAGAGGGTGAGCTTGGGGACAAGAGGGTTGAGCTTCGTCAGCAAAGCCAGAGGCTGTCCGATCCCACCAACACGACTCACATCTCATTTGTCGTTCGCTGTCGTTGCTAGCTCGCTGTTTGACTGAACCACCTTGGCTTCTCTACCTTTTGCTTTGACTTGAAAGGGTGGTTGGGGTTGTCTTTGGATTTGGGTTTTGTGTTTGATGAGCCACAATGATGAGGCAGAGGATGGGTTTACAGGGATTTTGTTGGTGTTTGTTGTTTTGTGTTCTGATGAGTCACGAAGACGAGAGAGAAGATGGGTTTGCAGAGAGAGAGGATGGGTTTTCTAGGATTTTGGTTGGGTGCTCATGGTTTTCAATACAAATTTGTTGGGTTTTCTGGGATTTTTGTTGGGTTGCTCATGTTTTTGCTATTTCTGTTCGAATTTTATGGTTTTTATTTTTCTGGATTCAAATTTGCAGGGGAAATCAGTTTGATTTTTCCAAGTTCGAATTTCGTGTGTTTGAATTGTTCGTCATGTTCTTTGAGGCTGTTGTTCCTCTCTTGGTTTGTTTTTAATTTTTGTTTGATTCTGTGATTAGGTTCTAAAACTTGCTGATTACGGTTTGGGTCTGGAAAAACGAGAGGGTTTTGGGTATGTATGTGGTTGTTTGGCCATGAGTCAGGGGATTTAGGGTTGGTTTCAAAATGGGTTTTGGATGTGTGTGTGCATTTTCTGTTCCTCTCTTGGTTTGTTTCTATTTTTTGTTTGATTTTGTGATTAGGTTCTAAGACTTGTTGATTTCGGTTTGAGTTTGAAAAAAGAAGACGGCTTTTGGTTATGTATGTGGTTGTTTGGCCGTGAGTTAGGGGATTTAGGGTCGGTTTCAAAGTGGGTTTTGGATGTGTTTGCGCATTTGCTGGTGTGTAACTGAAAATTTGAAATATATTTACTAATGTTGTGTTCTTGTGTTTTGGGTTTGAAAAAATTTTGATTTGAAATATTTTCATGCAACCGAAAATAGTCCTTAAAATATAAATGCTTGGGTTTGAAAAGTTCTTGAAATATAGTCTGGATTTGAAATTTGGGGTTTGAAATATATGCTTTGGTTTGAAATCTTGTGTTCACGTAATTGTACGTCAACAGTTATCTGAGAGCTGAGATTCTGGCACTTGTCTTAAGTTTTCTGTAGGGCTTTTGCATTTAGATGTTCCTACATTATAACTACGAGCTTTTATACCTATCAAATATATATATGTATATCTTATGTTCACATAATCAATTGAAGTTCTTTGAGCCAAGTTTTACCAATAGTACATTTTGATCTGGTGTTCTCTTGTTTTTTATTTTTTTATGTGTTTTTTGGTTTTTTTTTTTTTTTGGGAGGAGAGACATCAAAGGGGAGTAAAAATACATATTTACCCTATTTTTGACATAGATGGGTTATGGTAGCTTAATGGAGGTGATCTCAGATAGGCAAAGTGCAAACTTTCAAACCATGGGTAGACAAAGTAAAAGCGGGCCTAACTATCGGTGAGTTTACTGTAATTACTCATTTGGTTATATTATTGGTCTCATATGTTATTGGGTTTTTAATAGTTCTTTAATTTGGGCTTAATAGTGAAAGCCCATCGAGTCCAAGTCCTATGAGGGTTAAGTACTCATTTGTATTCTATGAAAATTTCCAGCAAAGATTGCTCGAGGTTTTTGTAATGCAATCCTATCCGATGTATGATGACAACCTAACACATTGCAACCAGACCTTGATTTCTCACTCTTGGAACCCTAAAATGATAGGTTAATAGCCCTTGCACAACCCACCTTTTATTAGTCTCTTCACCACAAAACCGGATTTGCTATAGTTCTGGTTTACTGCTCACAGCCTCAAATCAGATCTGATCCTCTTCCTTTTATCACTTGTTTTGAGTTCCATGACATACCCATCATGTTACTCCATAAGCTTAATCCAGACTTTTCCACCCCAAAGCTAAAGCTAGCTCTTCCAAAACTCTACAACAAGTTGCTCTCCAGAAATTCCTGCTTCATAGTTGGTCTCACTGCCCTCTGTCCTACATCAGATCCATATACTACTCCCCCTGTTCTCCCAATGTTAACAATCTATATATAGTACATGTGTGCATAAACATTTGTTTGTTTGTTTTATTTATTTATATTTATTTTTTGTGAATCAGTAAAGATTTTATTAAAAGAACAATCACAATACACCAGAACAACAAAGAGTCCATAGGACCCTAAAAACAGTAAAGAGCAGAGCTAATGCGTGCACTTCTCTCAGTTCTCTGCAGTGCCTAACATCAGAATGACCAACCCATGCACTAGCAGCTAGCCGCACTCCTTAGCACATTTACAGCACAAGTCAATCCTACCTAGACTCTTTGCAGTTTACACATAATAGAGGGGTTAATCCCCACTTACAACACAAACACACGATTAAAAATTGACTCTCAGCTACTGCATCTACTCTCCACTGGAGTTTTAACATCCTTCTTTATATTTCTGATAACCTATTCTTCATAGTAGATCCTCCCTGTATGAATAATGTCATTCCTCTGCAGCCGCAGATGGATACACTGTAGCCCACCAAGCCAGCTTGCAAATAGTGGTCTTTAAGACTTTCCCCTTCAGCTGAATAGAGCACCGGTCTTCCAGAGCTTGCCAACAGGATTTAGCAACCAAAATTAGACACAAACCCATAATGATCTTCCAGATTCCTTTGGTGAAGGAGCTTTGAAAAAGCAGGTGATCCCTGTGTTCTATGCTTCCTCTGCAGATTACATAATTACTGTCACCAGTAAATCTCCACTGCAACATTCTTTATTTGGTTGGAAGCTTCTTCTTCTTTTTATTTATTTATTTTTTAATTTTTAGCCAACCATCCAATGAAAGCATGCCCAGGAATTGGTATATTAAACCAGAACAGTTTCCACCAAGTCACTTCCAACCCTTTAACTCTAAGCTCTTCTCACGTAGCAGCACAAAAGTATTTTTAGAAGGGGACCATAGAGCCCTGTCTTCCTTCGTTAATTCATTCAGACTAAGCTTGTTTTGGATGCCAACTAACTACTCTGATCTGGCTGCCTTCTGAACCCAGTGCTTATTCCTTAGAACAAAGTCTACTCTTGCCTCAAAAAGACTTGTTGCATATATATATATATGACCCTAGGGCCATATCTCTGGTTTAAGATCCCATCAGGATGCTAATGATCATGCCACAGGACATTCTTCTTTCCACTCCCCAGCTCATAACTCAAGAATTTCCTAGCATTTTCTAAGTTAGAGCATTGCTCTCCATTCCCAGGCACTATCTCGAGGGATTTTTACTGTCAAAAAGCACTTCCTTTTTAGTAGAAATTCATGAATCCATGCTACCCATTGTGAATTCTCTTTGTGGGATATAAATATTGTTGTTTGAGATTAGGGTTTTGCTGTGTTGTTAAGAGAGAAAAACTATACTACTGCTTCTTGTATTTTTTTCCCCCCCTGAAAATAGTAAAATCACTGCAACTCCTTGGACATAATAAAATTTCCAAATCACGTAAATATTGTCTTGTGTGATTGTTTTCTTTGGCGCATATTTTTCTCTATTTTTGCATCTCACAGATCTGGGAATTCATGTATATTCCCCTAATCCCTACAGTTTAACGCCCTTGTTTCTATTGCTGAGCTAAAATTTAACTTGTTGATATCATCATTGAATACTTCTTTACTCACTGAAACTGATTCTTCATTGACAAGTCGTGCACAAATCTTAATTGTTTCTCTATTCAGGAATTGCTCGTTGCTTTACTTTTGGTGGAAGTAGGAGCAGGGTGTTACATGATCCTGCCATTCAGCCACGATCAGATTTATCTAAGGAACAGTACATGAAGAAAGATGAGCAAACTACTGTAAATCATTTTCATGAGAAGCTTCTCAAGCTGAAGGATTTGATGAAAACCAAGGTAAAAGCAATGAGTTGGAGGCACTTTGCTAGAATTGCTTGATTTCCTGCCACTGTTTTCTTATTGTTTGTGTGCATCCATGCATCTTTTGGTTTTTTTTTTTGTTTTTGCTGAATCATGCATCTTTTGTTTGTGCTTAATGTAATAGACCACACGAAATGTGTATGGTACAGTTATATAAATCTATGTTTCATTATATTCAGGCTGGGCAGAAGAGGGCGCAGAGAAGGCACAAGTTCATGGAGGAGTTTTTAAAGGAGTTCTATGAAGAGTGGGATGGGAGAGCTTGAAAAAGGTACCCATTTTTACTGTGTGACAATTTGATCTTTCAATTTATGCTTAACCGCTTCAAAATTTTATGATAAAAAAGTAATAGGTTTCTTGCAACAAAACGAGACACTCCCAGTTTCTGATTTTTCCATTATGTTATACTGTAGGATGTTTCCATGGTGCAGTTAAAGATTCACTAAGATGAATGGCTCGGTTTGAGGATAATACATTATTACGTTATAAGTATAAACATTAAAGTTTGCCATTGCACTGAATAATTCAATGTTGGGCATGGGACATTCCTGTGAATGTCATTTTGACAAAGCCTACTTCACTGAGGACCTTTTGATGTATCTTGTGGCTATGAACTCTTGCCATGACCAGGCACAACCCAGGCTCGTTCAATCACTGAAGGAACTGTCTGTGCAATCTTTGTTGAGAAGTTACTCTGCTCTACCTTACATAAATTTTTACTTGATGCCTGACAGTTTGATCTATTTTGTGCACATTTAGCATTAATAAGGATTAGGCAAGAGGTGCACGCACATTCGCATAACATTGATGTGTGCTCTTCCCATAATGCAAACTTATAGCGATTGCTAATTCTAAAAATATATATGAACAAAATGCCATTTAATTTTGAATATGTGGACATTGAACGTTATTGAATATGGTAGTAATTCAAAATGTGTTAGGAAAATTTTAGCCAAAGCAATTATTCTTTGGTTCTAACTTTTTGTTGTGGTTGACATAATTATAATATGCTGCTAATTTTGTAACTTGAATCATTTCTTTCTTAGACTCTCAAGCACTTTGTACATAAGGAGATGATAGTTTGGTTCTAACTTCTAATATACGGTGGTTATGGCACATATTACACATGAGTTTGTCACAAAAGGGCCACATAAAGAGTGATTTGATATACGTGCATATAGAACGATCACAGCTCATTCTGCTACATTAGAAGAGTTTGTGGTAGAACTCATAGTACGGTACTTGTTCCTCATGAATTTAGGGGTGTAATAAGAGGTTTGGTGTGACTAGCGTTAAAAAGTTCGAGAATAAAATATTTTCGGGTAATATAGTAAGGTCCTTCATTAAGGATTTTATTTAAGCTGCGCCATCTCTAGCCTTGAATATATTAAAATTAATGTCAAGATTTAAAGTATCCACCACATCGTCCCCCACACCCTAGACACAATATCTCACCATGTCTAAAACAAACTCAACCAAGGAGAATTCCCCTAGTTCTTGTTCCTTCTCGATGAATTGTGAAGGGACCTTAAAAACTTCATTTTGTTTTTACCCAATTTCTCTTTTCTCAAATTTTTTGAAGTAAAATATTTTTCAAAAAATATATATATTTTTTTCATTTTTAGGTGTTTGCTTGTATGAAAAATGTGGTCAAACTTGTAAAATATTTTCCTTTAATTGTAAAATTCTTTATGAAAAGATGTAAAATGTTTTACTCTTAAAAATTTGGTAAAATATTTTACAAAAACAAAAAGCAACTCTGGTGGTCAGTGTTGGCAGCTGGGCAATTGGTATGGCGGCTTTGTGGTTGAAGCCATCGAGCTAGTAATCAGTGCTCGTGGTCTAGTCATTGGAGATGCCATTTTGGTGGTCTCATCATTGGAGTCACTATTTTGGTAGCCATTTTGATCATCGGACCTCTAGTACTAGTGGCTGAGCCACTAATTTTGGTGGTCCACTTGAAAATCTTTTGAGAAAAATGGTTAAATTCCCTTTATTTTTAAAGTATGTAGCAAAACACCCCTCTTTCCAAAGTATCTAGCAAAATGCTCCTGTTTGAAACTCTATTTTAATAAAATTGAGTTCTTCGTAAAACCCAATATCCTTAAAATCGAATTCTATGAGTATTTTTTAGTAGAACTTGGCATTAGCAATGTCAAGTTCCACTCAAATTTTCAAAAGAATTTAAGTGACAAAATATGCATAGTACTTGACATTAGCAATGTCGAATTCCAGGTGGAAATTGATTTTGTTAAAATTGAATTACAAAAATGGAGGCATTTTACTAAATACTTTGGAAAGAAGGGTGTTTTGCTACATACTTTAAAAATAAAGGATATTTAGTCATTTTTACAAATTTTACGTGTTACATAAAATACCTAAAAATATTTTACTAAAAATGTTTTACATGTAAAAATTTTAAGTTTAAAAATATTTTACTTTCAAAACAAATGGAGGTTTTAGTAGATAGGTGTTGTTATTGGTATGGTTTTGAAATCTGGACTAGACTAGACAGTCTAACTCGGTTAACTGTGAACTGTTCACCAAACTGGTTCTTTTAACTCCCAAAATCGGCATATTCCAAAACTGGCATATATAAATAAGTTAGTGAACCACGGTCGAACTACCTAGTTTTAAAAACCGTGGAAGGTTCTCACGGTTCAGATCAGAGCTTAAAAAAGCAAAAATGAACCTTGGTAATTACAGCAGCAACACCTTATTATCGCCATTGTTAAGAAAACCCCAAAAGGCGAAAGAAGGATCAATTGATACAAAGAATAAAAAAGAAATAGCTGTATAAGAATAACTTGATCTTCAAAAATCTTTCTCAAAAAAATAAAATCTTTCTACAAGATCCCTCCAAATAGAAGAAGAAAAAACTAAAAAATTTCTCTTACACAGCCATAGTGTCCACACTGTAATAACTCAAAAGTTTGCCGCCACAAGTCTTTTGCAACTTTCAGTCGACGACCGGTGATCAAAACTCTCCAAACTAGTGAGCAAAGGTGCTATGATCTCCCTTTCTCTCACTTTTTTTTTTTGAGAACTCTCAATTTTAGGGTGTGTTTGGTAGAGTGGATTTTAGAGAAGATGGGAAAAAAGAGAGAGAAAATGAGGAGGGAAAACTTTTTAGAGGGTGTTTGGTTGAGAGGGAGAGATAAAAATGATGGTGGGGCCCAACAAAAAGTTTTCTCTCCAAAATGGAGAGAAAACTTGGTGGAGGAAAATCTTATAGGTGAAGGACAAAAATGCCCATGTGCAAGTTGCACATGGGCTTCTTCAGCATGTTTGTTTGTTTTGTTTTGTTTTGTTTTTTTTTTTTATGTTTTTCTAATTCCAATTTTAATAAGTTGTAAATGTTTCTTTCTTTTGTTTAGTGTCCCATTCCTCTTTTTTTTTTAGACGTAATTTTTTTTTGCTAAACATGATTTTTATTTTTTAATAAATTTGGGTGATTATACTTTTTTTTGGTTGTTTGTCGCTTTTTTATTTCAAATGGGCATCATTTTTTAATAAGGGTATATGAGTAAATTTATACAAATTCATTTTTTCTATCCCTCTACTTTTTCACTCACAACCAAACAAAAATAAAAAAAATTAAAATTTTTTCTATTTTCTTATTTTTTCACTTCCAACCATACGGACCCTTATTGTTGAAGAGACTTGAAGAGTTAAAGTCTATCCTCTGTTAGGTAAGGTAGATTCCACTTTTTAGCTTAGCAAATGAGACATGCCTTCTCATCAAAAAAGAAAAAAAAAAAAAAATGAGACATGCCTTTTTATCCAATAATAATAATAATAATGAGACCTGTCACTTTGTGTACCACACGAAGACCACAAAAAATCAGGCTTTTATCAATATTTGTTATATTTAATTTTTAGTTTTGTTGATATTTGTGTACCATGTCAGCTTTTGACTTCATCAACTTCACATTTTTAATATTTTAGTAATATTTTATGTTAGATTTAAATTTGATACCTATAGTGATGACTAGTTTACTTCAACAGTAATTTTGATAAATCCACTATGTTTTAAATAGGAAACTTAGTAGATGCAATAATTGGTTACATTTTTTGCCAAACAATCAAATAAATGCAACCCAACTTAAAAATTAGGTTTTAAATAAATTTTTTCCTACTTTCATAATCCTTTATTCTTCCTTCATCCCCTTCTTTTCGAAAAATTATACTTTGTTTCGGGTATTTACACTATCTCTTTCATAGCAGGTGGATCTTACTAATGTGTGGGACCTACTTGCTTCAAGAGAGATTATGTATATACTAAATATAAGGTATATTATCTCCTTTTCATATACTACAAATTTGTTAACAATTTCACATTATTGCAATACCACCCCATGTGACTCTATGACTAACATTGAAATAGTCAATTGACTTTTTTGATCACATGTAAACTATGTCAATCCCAAGAACCAACTGGAGGACCATGGCAGTCTTACTTTTAGTTTTCCTCCCAGCCAATGAAAGAAAGCCACTAGAGAATGGGCTCAAGCTATACCATCACTACAAAAAATTGGTTCTATTGCAGCGGCCACAAAACACAGCAAAATGTTTTGCAACATTTTTTTTGTAGTGATTTTCCTACTGCTACAACAATTGCATAGCAATTTCCTTATTACAGCGTTTTTTGGAAGTGCTGTAATCAAAACTTTGTTTTGTAGCGTTTTGTTTGCAACGTTGCAACAAATAACAAATTTGCAGCGGTTTTTTACAAACATTGCAATAAATTGTGTATTGCAGCGTTTTTCAAAACACTTTTGAAAGTATCAAATATTTGTTTTTTGTAATTATAAAAATCATTTTTCCTACAGTTGATAAAAAAAAATTAACATTCGATTGCAAAGACTAGCTCATATATAAATTTTAAATACACAATGCTCCAAATATTAAAGAATACACATAAAAAAATGTCATTTATTCAAAGAATGCGATTACACCATAAAGTTTCACCAATACACCATATGTACAAATATCTATGTTGTGAAATTCAATGACACAAGTTGCATTCTATTCAATTTAGTTGCATTCTATTCATTCTATCCAAAAGATTAAAGATCAATAGCCTTAGGCTACAAGTTTAAATTTCAAGTTTTTGTAATTTAAAATTATGCATAAAAAATAAGTTTATGGATTGAATAGTAAACAATGTCTGATTGACATGTATGTTAAGAATATAAAGAATATGCAATTCAACGATTAGATTTTCAAAATATTAGTCATATTAATTTTTTTAGTGGGAGTTTTAGCCTTAGACTATAACTAAGTTTGTAACTAAACTTTGTCCAATGATACAAACCCATGGTACCCTTGAAATACGTCTTGCAAAGTGAGGGTACTGTGGGAGCAGCGGTTTCCTCCTTTAAGGAAAGGGGAGTATGCCTCTGCCGAGTGGACTAGGGTGGAGAAAAGATGGAATCGCCACCTAGATTAGGTCTAGGAACCATAAAATAGTGCCTTTACATGGAAGGACTAATCTTTATACTAGAGTATGGGTTCGGAGTTTAGGTATGAGAATTGGAAGGTGTTAGGCACCCATCCCCACCCAACCCGTGGGTCGGCTTCCAGTCATTGTGTCTTATATCTTAATCTCATTAAATGCTCATTTAATATTGTTATCTATACTCACACACACACACACACACACACACACACACACACACTAGCATACATCTAGCAATCAATATGATATCAATCATCCCAAAAACCCTAACGTGCATCTATCACGGCAACTCACATCAAGCCTAGCATACATCTATCATGCATATCATATCATCTCATCCAATGCTGCAAACAACAAGATATCATAAAGGCACATAGACATGGCAACATCAAAGATACATGTGATTGCATTCTAGACATCAAAAACACATCATCCAACCAAGCATGTTCAACTCATTATTAAATATATATATCCAATGCATGTTTATGTGGATGCATGACTTACCTTATTGCATCTTAGCACCTATGCATCAATGAATGGACATGTGAATGCTTGTTCATGGTATTAAAGCAAGAAAAGAAAAGAAAACCCTAATCTAGCATGTTAAAGGCAAACAAACAATTAAACAAATGAACAAAGACTCAAAAAAACAAAAAAGGAGCCAAGACAGAGGCATATGACACAAGGAAATAAAGAAACAGAAGCAGAAAAACTCGGATTAGGGTTTCTGGGTTGAAGTATGCGTGCGCATACATGAGCCTGTGTACGCAGGCTAGTTGCATGCGTACGCATATTTCAAGCCTGCATGTGCAAACAAATTTATGTGTGCGCAGACGTGCCCCCAGAAACCCTAACCCATAAACTCAGAAACATAGAAACAAAGTAGAAACGAAAACTAGGGAAACTAACAACCTAGCATGCTTTAAAATGTGAAAACTAAATAAACCTAAACTAAACAAGCATATTAAAAATATATATAACATATAAATCAATAAAGAACAGAATGAACACAAGTTATAAAAGATCCAAATTAGGGGAGAACCATGAAGAGAGACCCACCTTGCATATGGAACACAACTTCGTTGATATTTAACCAACCCTTAGTGCCTACAACACAAATATTAAGTTGAGAGAACAAGAAAATTAAATAATACAATAGTTTTTGATAATCACAACTCAAGAACAAGATTAGTTTTGGAAAAGATTCTAAGAAATTAAATTGGGAAAATAGTTTCTACCTTAGAACTAACTAAAGAGAGGTTTTTAATTTGTAAAAAACGAGCTAAGAGGCTATGTGTGAGTTTTGAAAAAGAGAATTAGGGTTTTAGAGAAGATGGAGGCTAAAAAATGACTCTCTCTAGTTAGGGCTTTGATTGGAGACATAAGATGAGTATTTATAAGTTAAAATTAGAGTTTTTGGGTTTTTTTAATGATCTTTGGATGTTCTCAAGGGTCTATGGGCCAGCCCACATCAAAGCATGATATTTTGGGCCCTTAAAATGAAGTTTTAAAACCCAGAAAATTGGACTGCCTAGTTGGCCCAACTTCAAATGGTCATAACTTACTCAATATAAGTCCAAATTAGGCAAAATTTGTGTTCAAATTAAATCGCAGGATGTCTACTTTCTCATGAAATAAACCTTACTAAAAACTTCTTTGTGAATCAAAAGTTATGGTCAAAACAGTGAGCAAAAGTCATTTTTCAGTATCTGTTTCAAAGCGATTTGAGCACTTTTGAGTTGTTATTACTTCCAAACTATTGTGAACTCTTTAATAACCCTTGGTTGACATATGTCAAGCTCATCATTAGGGTCGGAGACCAAAATTTATTAATGGGTATAAAATGCGGTGTCAATAGTTGCCCAAGAGTGTATATACACATGTTTAAGCTTACACTTAAGTAATGTGAAACACTAAGATCATAACATACCACTACATTTCGCAGTCGACATCCACGATGGCTCACTCCAATGACACTGACCCGTTGGTAGCTCTTTCTCTTTTGACAGCTCCACTCACCTATCAATTATTTTAATCTAACCTCATGGTTGCCCCCTTTGAGATTTGACCACAAAACCACAACTTATTTGATCCCATACTAAATGTTAGGAACACATAGGTAGAACTCTCCCTTGAATACTGGCTTACAAGGAAAGGGTGCCCAAGATCTTATAAACACATGATTAAATTTACACTTAATCTATGTGGACAATAGGATCATAAGTTTAACTATGTGTTTATAAGCTCTTGGACACCCTTCCATTGCAAGCTGGTTTTTAAGGATGAGTTCTATCCATGAGTTCCTAACATTTGGTATCAGAGCGAACTAGCATGTTCAGTAATTGGGCGTAACTTATTGAGTATGAGATCAAATTAGTTGCGGTTTTGTGGTTGGATCTTGGAGGGGGCAACTTAGAGGCTAAATTAAAATGGCCTACTAAGTCATTGACTAACTAATAGGTGAGTGGAGCTGCCAAAAAAAAAAAAAAAAGGGCTACTATCAGGTCAGTGTCGATAGAGTGAGTCGTTATGGACATCGGTTACGGAGTGTGTTAGTATGTTATGATTCTAGTGTCTCACATGGATTAAGTGTAAGCTTAACCATGTGTTTATAAACACTTGGACATCCCATCCCTTCACAAGTCGATTTTTAAGAGTGAGTTCTACCTTCTAACATCCAATGGTATATGGGATTTTTTGCCATAATTTATTTATTTTATTGAAATTAGTAATCAATTGCAGATAATTGATGTAGGTACCGTATTTTGTTCGACCTCAAATTTGGTTGGGAAACCGAGTTTTAAATCAAAAATCTTGGGAGCTTATTTTAACATGACATTAAACATATTGAAATTTTCTTCATTTTAATATCCAAAGACAAAATTAGGCTTGAGTTGATCGAATTGTTGTGAAAGTGAGAAATTTACCAGTTGCGGATTTGCCATTAAAATGTGCTTTATTTCTTAAATTGACAATTGTTTTCCCTTAAGGTGCATTAAAGATCATATCTAACGTATTATTGGAGTTTGCAAGATTGCTTTGGTGAGCTGCATTTGGGATAGAAATTAATCTTGGCACATGCTCAGAATTACCATTTGATGTAGGTAGTTAGTAAGATTTATCAAGAAATGCTCATCACTAGTTTTAATTGGGTCTGACAATTTCACATTTATTTTATTTTAGTCCCATGATGTTTATCACTTTTATGAATTTATCTAACTATCCTAACATTTTATTGAGTATGTTTAAGGTTCGTTGATTATTGGTAAGTGTCAAAACTGAATGGTGGATTGATGAGAGATGGCATGTATTTGGTTCTAGAGTATTCCTAAGTAGCCAATTTTGGACTTATCTGCCATGTGCTAGCACACAATGCGTGCTTAGACAGTGCACCATTTGTGCTTGGATAGCACGCATACTCCCATATAAATACTCACTACAGACCTCAATACCCTAGACACAAACCCATGGACTTGGGCATCCTCCCTGCCTCTCCCTCATCTTTGTAATGACCCTGCCCCAACTGTGTAGATATTGTCCACTTTGGGACCTATACCCTTCACTGTTTTGTTCTCCCCCAAAGCACATAGCAGTGGGGGAAAAAGTCTCTACACATTAAAGGGGGTCATTCCTTATAAACACATTCCCATGTGCTTCCCTAAGCAATGTGGGATTACATGGAATGCAAGACCCCCCTTTTGGGTCACTACAATCTACCCCCCTTACGGACACACGCATCCTTGCGTGTGGGGCCTACACTTCCGGTTAGGGCATGGCTTTGATATCATCTGTAACGACCCCGCCCCAACTATGTAGATATTGTCCGCTTTAGGACCCATATCCCTCACGGTTTTGTTCTTTCCCAAAGCACAAAGCAGTGGGGGAAAATGTCTCTACACATTAAAGGGAGGTCATTCCTTATAAACACATTCCCATGTGCTTCCTTAGGTGATGTGGGATTCCATGGAATGTAAGACCCCCCTTTTGGGTCACTACAATTACCATATTGTAATGACCTAAGGAAAAGCGCTAGCCACATCTGCGCTATACCTCAAAAGAACTAGTCACAATTGAGACTCCTTGTAGTTGTTAATAAAGCTCAGATCTACCCAGTAAATACCCGATGTGTGATTTATCACACACCCACACACATCACACAATCAATCAAATTGGGGCATCATAATTCCCCACTTAAATCTCTGACGTCCTTGTTAAGGTCCACTTTGTGGGGTAGTGTCTTCGAGCCCACATGGGATTACTGGGCCGGCTCTGATACCATAACTGTAACACCCTAAACCCATACCAAGGATTTAGATGCACAACTTGTCTTAGAAATAATCAACAATAATATAATGGAATAGAGCGTAATTAAATATCCACAAATATACTTGAAACCATCAAAATCTTTCCTATGAAATCCAAAAAACAAAAACTTTAACAATAAAGTCTTCAAATACAATCTCAAAGAGTTCCACAAATGCCAAACTCACTATCCTAAGAAAATATACTAAAACAGTCCATCAATTAACATAGCTCCAAAAGAAGTTTTCAATTTATGTCTCCAATGATCTAGCACCAAAAGATATTCCAATGCTCTAATCTGAAAGGGTGAAGAAAGTGGGGGGGGGGGGTGGGTGGTGAGCTAGAAGCCCAATAAGAGACTACATAACATGAGGATGTCTTTCAAAACAAAACATTAGTATTATTGACAAAATATAGTATTTACAAAACATTTACAAATAGTTTTAATAGTAATATGGTATTTTCTATAAAACTGTCAAGAATAAAACATTTAACTATAATGCTGTAATCGTTAAATAAAATAATAACCACTTTAGTTAGTCAAAATACACTAAATAGGTAGAAATAATATATATGACAATAAACAAGTTTTCCACGTATAAAGATCAATAACAATAAAACAGTAGTTCGATATGGAAAACATTAGATATTAGCCAGAAAAAGACATAAACTGCTAAACACTCGGTGGGTGATTCCCATTGGGAACAATAACACTAACCTCAAAGAGGCAACACTGGCTTTAAAGAGTAAACGATAACACAGCACCACACTACAATAACACTACATCGGCCGAAGACCAACACTTAACCCTATGTTGGCAAAGGTTGCAGATTGTCTAACTGACCTTTTGAAAACATTCTTACTTTATTACAATATTGCCAATACCAATCATATATCATATAACCAATACTTTCTCAAAAATATAGTTTTGAGTCATTCTTAACTTATACAGTTTCAAAGTAATATACAAGAAATAATAAAATTCAGTATGTATATAAAACATTGACAATGGTATAAATTTTTGAAACTTCACTTTTACAATTATGTATATATAAATATATTTTTACCAAAAAATATATATAAATATACACATCTTGAGAGACGTCATGTTTTGAAGTCCACTTACCTCTAGTTGCTAATACTCGTAGTCTAGATCCAAAATCAAATGAGCTTTTCCTCCACACCTAAAAGTAAATGAGTAACATAATTATATAATTAATCCACCTTGACGTATACCATAAGGATGTAAGGGACACTTCCTAATAATTTACTAGTCTTTAAACATCTCTACAATCCTTTATAACATATTACTTCTCCTTACTACTATAATGTCTTTGAGGCTAATAGAGGTATTACAACCCATAAGGATACCATCTAATGAGAATATGCATGCTAGTAGTTCACCAAGATTTTCACCAAGTCCTAATAGGTTAATACCAATACCGCCACTGTCTAGTTAAGAGTCAGATTTATATTTTCTTTAAGATTTCATATAACACTTCAAACCCCACCATGAAATACTCTATAAGATCCAAATATATGTATAGCATCCATAGAAATTTCTACCCGTAGGACATAGCAACCTGCATGTACTAAATGTTAGAAATTTAATCTAACATATATATAATATCCAAGGATTTTCCTACCCAGAAGCCATAGAAAGAATATAATAGATTTACCAATTAATTCCTACCCGTAGGACCTAGTGACCTGAAGCACGTATTGATAACAGTTTGAAACTTGACCATGATATAGATTACAAAATTCAAAAGTCCAGCCCCACTACCATGCGTAAACTCTAGCAACTATCACTCAAGAGCTTATCGCCTAATTCAAGAGTTCATATGGGACAATAAAGCAAATCTATTAAACTACTCTAGCAACGTAGGTTATTTCCATTGAGAGAGAGATATACCTGACCACATGACCACATGGATGCAGGATTTGTTTCTTGTAATTTTGCAGTCTTTCTCTCTGTCTTTCGGCAGGAAACCCTAACTTACTTACACGTTAAACTGTTTTCACTTGGGCTAAAATTTAAAACCCACTAAAAACTTAAATAAGCTTCCAAGACTTTAATTCCCACTAAACTCATATTAAGGTTGTTTAGATGGGCAAGGACTCTAAGAATTCCAATAACACTTAAACTCCTAACCCAAAGAGGTTTTAATCTCTTATCTTTTCCTTAACTGATAAGGAGGCTAAAAGTTGAATAAGAATAAACCACAAAAATAACTCTCACGTTACAACTTCTTTTATTTATTTTCTTTGTAATGACCATAATATAAAATAATATCACCTTCAAAATAAATTAAATAATTCATTAATTCCACCCTAAAAGAAATAAAATTAAATTAAAGTGAGGCGGGTGTTACAATCTCTTCCCACCTCCCTTATCATTCTCTCATCCAAGAACCCCCACAATAGATCCAGGAGATTCCTCAAAAGAAAAACCAGAAACAACTCCCCTAAAATACCCAGAAAAGCAACCCAAAGACAGTTTGAAAAACTCAGATAAACCCATTCAAAAACCTAGAAAATAGACCTAGAAAAAATAACCCCTTGAACCCACAGAAAACCCGAAGAGAAAAGAAATCCGAAAGAAGCAGATTCAAAACATCAACAGAGAATCTAAACACAACCATGAGCTTCTTCTCTCTCATTTCTTGAATCATTTTTCTAGGTTTTGCTTTAGTTTGAATCTAACTTGTTTATTGTGTTTTCTTTGTAGCTAAACCCTCAACCCCAACAGAGGCATCCATAAGCACAAGATCAAAATCAACAAAAACAACAACGACAACCCACAAGCATCAAAGCAAAAAGAAGAACAAAAAGGAAAAGTGGAGAATACATTAACTGGTAAACCTAAAACCCCCTCCCTTTTCTCTGTCTCTTTCCTTTCATAGCATCTCTTTGTCTCAGTCACACACATACATGTTGTGACTCTTTGCTTCACACACACACACACACACACACACTTTTACATGCTCACAAAGCCTCACAACACTGAGCACACAAACTCATAAATCAAGCTCTTACCATCTGTTTTGCACACACTTGTTCATGTGCCACCGCATGTGGGTCCACATGCTACCATGGTCTTGGTTTTTGGCAGATCATTGAGACCCTTCACCTCTACATTAACTTCTTGTGGTTCACGCGCCATTCAAGGCGCTCTTAGCTTGTAGATCGGAGAGTGGTTGCTGGGTTTAAGAGTAGAAGAGACTCTGAGACTTTGGTTTGGGTTTAGAAGAGAGCTCGGTTTGGGTCATCACTTTAGAGTGAGATGATAGGCCATCGTCGTGGTGGTTCTTGCTGTTTGTCAAGGTGGAGCTTGGAAGCTCCATTTCCTTGGCACCATTGAAATTGAAGTCTAGAGAGATAGGCTCAGATTGGGTTTGAACTTTGGTTTAGAAAGAGAGAGAGTGAGAATCTGGGGATGAACTACCATGGAGTGGTGGTGGTTGATGATCGGAGATGGATGGACCTCAGAGGTTAGACATAGAGGTATGGTGAGAGAGCTTCAAAGATTAGGGGGAGCTCAAGCCTAGAGTAGAGATAGAGAGCTTGGTGAGAGCTTTGGTAAGGAGAAAGTTGTTGCCGGTGGTGGTGGCGCTGATCTTGAAGTGATGTGCTTGAGTGGCTCGGCCATGGAGGTCTGTTGAGAAAGTTTCAAAGATGGAGGCACGGCAGTGAGAGCAAAGATCAGAAAGAGAAGGTTCTAGAGAAATGAGGTGTACGGCTAGGCTTTAGGGAAATTTAAGGAATGGGTTAGACTTTGTGACCCGATCTCTATGGTCTTCTCCCTATTTGGTTCGAACCTAAGCCTCAGGTCTCAAGCCCAATTCGTGAGTGGCCCTAAGGCCATTTCACAAGCTAGTCCAGCAATTCTCGGGTCCACATCCCATAAAGCATAAATCTGAACCTTTGGCCCTTAGCCTAGACTCGGTTGGGTTAGTTTAAGCTCAAGCTCCTTGGGCCTATCGGTCTCTTGAGCTTCAACCCAATTTTGGTTTGTGTTTAGCATTTGGCCTTAGTCCGCCTTTGGCTTTGAATTCATTTCATGTTTTAAACATTTTCAGCCCACCATTTAAATAAAAGAGTCCACACATGTTTTCCATAAATTAATAAAATGTCATCTCTTTTTCTATATTTGCACATTCATATTTTTCAGTTATGTTTGCATTTTACTCCTTTTCCTCATATTTGTATTTCTTCCCATATTTATATTTAAATCCCAAAAATTCCCAAAATCTTGTTTTAATCCTAAAAATTTTCAAAATCATATTTTGACCCCGGTCTTCCTCAAAAATTGCTTTTTGACCTAGAACTTTCCAATATCCATATTTTGAGCCCCAATTTTTCCACAAAATTACATTTTGACCCAAAAATTCCCTAAAATTACATTTTGGCCCCAAATCTTTCCAAAATTGCAATAAAGCCCTCCATCTTTTAAAAAATTACAAAGAGGTTCCCAAACCGTTTGGAAGTTGTTTGAAAGCATTCAAACAACTTCAAGGGTCTTTTAATCATCTTTAAATCCACACTTTTTGCTTGTCTTCATTTAAGATATTTGCTTTGGAACTTGTGTGATATTCATGCTTATAGCTTCATGCTTACCTTTGGATGATTTAATCATGTGCTATGCTTGAGTGTTTTATATCTTCTATATCTTTATGTGCTTCGTGCCATGTTCATGTGTCTAGATCTACATGTTGGTTGCTATGCCATGTGCTTCTAAAGCCTTTCTATCTTTTGTTATCATCTTGTTCTTGTGTGTTTGGCCCTTTTGGTGGGGTGTAGTGGTCTAGGCCTACATCCATACACCTAGGCCTATATCAAAGGAATTGGATCATTTCCTTTATGCACGTCTATGTATGTTTGTTTGCTTCTATGCTTTATTTCCATGTTTGCTTATAGATCTAGGCTTTGCCATGCTTTGTGCCCTCTGTGGGCTTATGCTAGTTAGTCCTTAGGGCCACTTGCTTTGTGTGGTTGCATCCGTCCCTCATAGAGCTTGTTTGGATGTAACCATTTGTGAGATACATCTCCGTGGTGTTGGTGTGCTCGATACACATCTTTCTCCCCTCCGTGCGATATTGGTATGCTTGCCTTGCTTGCTTTATGGCACCTATTTGGCTTTCTTCGCTTTTATGCATCTTTGCACGCTTGGCTACATGTTCATGCATAAGTTTGTGCATCGTCCATACTACAATCCAATGGAACTATGGACACTTGATCCAAACCTACATTTGTCATCCTAGGACACCCCCCTTTTTTGTTTGATAACATGGTTGTTTGCCTCTTCGTGTGCTTCACATGTTTGTTTACCCCCGTTTGGCATCTTTAGCTAGCTTGTCTTTTAGCATGCTTTCCTTCTATCTCTTCCTTTTCTTGTCTGCAGGTTTGTTTTCTTGTTTAGTGCATGTATGTGCATGGAGCTTAGATGCTTGGAGCAAGGGTGCGGCCTCCTAGGCGCAAGTAAAAAGGGTAGGGATGCAAGTAAGAGGATGCAAGCCCAAAAGGGCAATGTTCAGTAGATTAGGGGGACAAGCCCCTCTTGAGTGGTTTTCTCTTTCTCTTTCCTTATGAGCTTCTTTTCTAGAGCATGTATTAGGGTTCCCCTCCATGTATCCCTTTTACTTTACCTGCTCTTTGCTTGGGCCGTGTTCCCTGAGTATGGCAATGTCTGTTTTACATTTCCTGTACCTTGTTAGGCCATACCCTTGGAATGTTGGCAATGTTTGATTTACTTTCCTGCTCTATGTGATAGCATTGTGCATGATGTATGTATATCTATATTTGCTTATATATGGGTGATTGTGCATTTTGTATGATGGACTCTCGTGGCTACGTGAGTGACCTTCTCTAGTCATGAGAGCTTTTGAACTTGTAGTGTGGGTATGTGCTCAAGGTGATTGCCATAGGTGCATATTCATGCTATATTGTGTGCAAGATCATCGCAGTGTGATTGTCCCGATCCATGTCACCTAGTGACACTGGTTTTCCCATGTATGTGATATGCATCAACACACTTGATACATTGGGGGGGCTTCGGCTTGTCTCGGTATGAGCATGTCGATACATGTCGTATACACAGACACAAAACCTTGCTAGTGCGCCATAGCACACCAAACGCGAAACTCTGCTGAATTTTTGCCGTGAAAGTGGAGCATCCCCACTGTCGTATTCTCATGGCAAAAGCTTGGTGAGAATAGTGTTTTGTGTGCTATGATGCAACTTAGGCGAAATGTTGCCAGATTTTTACCATGGAAATTTGGCATTGTTTCCAAATGCACTAAGAAAGCATCGATTGGGACCATGCCTATTCCAAAAATCAAACCTTAAAGCCCAACACATTTAAAGTCTCGTAAGCTAATGCCAGTAGTTTGTTTTCAATTGCCAATGTCTAAAAATTATGATTTTATAAAACAAATGACTATCCACAGGCAGGCGTTATGGGGTGCCTAACACCTTTTCCACACGTAACCAGATTTTCGAACTCAAGAATCAAGATTTTTTACTCATCCATATTAGATTAGGAAAAAATACATTTTTTCTTAACCTAGGATCGGTAATAAAATCAAATAGAGTTAGGTGTCAAATCACACCTAGAAAAACTCAATGATTGGTGGCAATTTCAGTTACCTTTGGTAATTTTCTTAAAATCGACTTAGATTCCAGTCACACACCAGAGGTATGATACACCTCCATATCATTCTCACACAGATCGAGAGACGAAAACGTGGGAGCATCGCTGCGATGGGTGGTCGAGCAACCGCGAGGCGTCTACAATTGAAATTATTATTTTAGATATTTTATTATATATATTTTAATTAGATTCCATATTGATTTAAATATTGACAATTTTAGTTAAACTCTTCTTTAAGACAAGTTTTTCAAGTTATCACTTATAAAAAGAGAGACAAAGTTTGACAATAAACTTGGTTATGACCTCAGGCTTAAAACTTTTTTTTTAATGAATATATAAATTTTTTAATTAGACATCATATTTTTTTTTCTTTTGAGAAGAAATTAGACATCATATTAATTATAAGATATAATATTTGCAGCTTAACCATGGACCAATTTGTTCCACAACTTTTTTAGATGGTAAGTTATTGTGAGTGGCCCATCATCTTCACACATATCCAACTCTTCCACAAATTATGAAAAAAAAAAATTTGGAACAGGTTGTGTACTTAGATTTATTAATAATTTCTATGCAAGTGAAAGGTCCTATTGGTGCCGAACATTTCTTAATGTGGAAGCTGCTTTGGTAGCATATGGAGGTTGGGGTGGTTTGTCCAACTTGCTCATATACAGTAGGATGCTGTTTTGGTAGCTTGTGGTTGGTTTGTCCAACTTGCGTGTATCTAATAATATTAGCTAGAAATATATTTTCAAAACGGAAGTTGACTTTTTTTTTTAAATTATTTTTTGTCACCATCTTAATTCTTAGGTGGGAAATTTTTGTTGAAATCAGTTAGAATTCATTTATTGGCCCAAAAATAAAATGACGTAATAAAAAAAAAACATTACGGATTTGATAAAATTATGTTTATAGTCATATAATCCATAGGAATTTGATGAAAATATGTTTGATCTTCTCTTTAAATTTTTGGTTTGACTTTTCATTCATTTCTTTCTTTCAAGTTTCAACGTTATGGTTGCTATGGTAATTGGCAATGATATTCAGCTTTTATTTTCTTTAGACCTATTACAAGTCTATTGATTATGTAATTTTTTTTTTTTTGAGAGTTTCAATCTATATAGTCTTCGCTCTTAATGATAGCTCTTTATCATTAGATCAAAACACCAATTGGTTATTGGTGTAGGCAGGAATTGAACTCTAAATCTCTTATTCAACCATCAGAGACTTTACAAATTGAGCTTAATTTTGCAATTTAACACTTGTTTTGTTATTTGGCTTTCTTATACTAAATTTTAATATCTTATAATTGACATGTGAATGTTCAAATAGTGTATATAACACTATGAACGTTTAGATCCCCAAGTTACAAATTACCAATTCAATCTAAATATCAAATAATGTATGTACAGAAAATGAATATAAGCTTATACCAGAATTGATAAACAATCTAAACCAAATAAAATCACACCCACAACAGAAATTAAATAACAAAGATTAAGGGAAGAGAGATGCAAATACAAGGAAACACAACGATGTGTTATCGAAGAGGAAATCGAAGCCCTCGGCGTAAAACCTCTCCGCTGCCCTCTAAGCGGTCAATAATTCACTAAAAAATGAAGTTGGGATACATGAATAGCAGACCCTCTAAGCCTAATCTACCCAGTGTACCTAAGCCTTCCAAACTTCTTGCTCCAACGAAGTTGCCCCGAACCTTTGTCTTCTTTAGCTTACCGGATTCCGCTATAGCCCATAGTATCAACCAATAACCATTGGTCCTTTCCTAACTGCTTACCAAAGTACTAAATAGCATTCTTACAGATGTGGGTATGGTGAGAAAAAGATTTGGGTAAGAACCTCTCAAGAATGTAACAATGGAGATGGTGAGAGTAGAGGAATTTGAAGAGTCTCTATGTAAAAATTGTGGATGAGTCAATCTTGTTTTTCTCTAGGGTTTCTCTCTCAAAATTCTCTCTGGAAGCTCTTTAAATTTCGTGGGTATAAAGGTCTATATATAGTGGTGGGTGTTTGGAATGCGAAGAGTCATTTTTCCAATACAGAGCTGGCTGGCGGCTTGGCCTCATGACTTGACTGAGCCGCGAGTTCAAACCGTGAGATAACTGAATGGCTAGTCTGGACTTTTTGTCCTGTAGTGCTCTAGTTGGCATAACGCTTCAGCTTTTCCGCATGCTTGGCACGTGAGCATCTTCTGGCGGCTTGCAAGCCGCGAGCTACCCTCGAGTTCCTGCTTCACTACACATTCTAGAGCATTTCTTCACACTCTCTCACACACTACCCTTACATGAATCCCACCTAAATACAGGATTACTAAATGCTAAAATATAAGCAAATTTGGCACGGAATAAAGCCAACAGAATGGTTGATTAAATTCAACCTTGCAACATGTATAATTTTTAGGAGTATTGTATCATTGATATAAAAAGATCCACTAAAAATTTACATAAAAAAAATATTGTATTATATCATTATTTCAAGAAAAATTGAAAAAAAAAAAAATTAGTCACATATCTATATATATATTATTGGATAAATACATGTTTGTATCGTATACAAAATATATGCAGTGAAAAATTAATGAATCTACTTCATTCGCAATTGATAACATGTACTATGTAAATTTTAGAATATAAGAACAAGGGAGTGTACCTTGGTGCGGTGAATTCAAAAACTAAAGATTAGAAGTACTTGAAAATACTTTTAATCTTCACTCCAATTCCACTTGTGCCTAAGAAGTGTGGTCTCTCAATTAGTTTATATATGTATATTCAAAGGAGAATAAGAGAGTGTCTAACACTCACATGCAAACCATTTCATTCTCTTACAAAATTCTGTATGTTTCTCTCCTTATAACTGATTATCTAATTTGGCTAGCCTTTTAGCCCATTCCAATTGAATTTTAGTATGTAGCTTGGAGTGGGACTAAAAGGGAACAAATAAGGCTCTAACTTTAATGGGCCTTGGGCTTTTTTGTCAACTCTTGACAAGTTCAAAATTACCATTAATTATATTTAATACTAATATATAAATATAATTGCACTCTAGGCTTTAATAATAAATTATATCTCAAGACTTTATTATACATGCAAACCCTTCATAAAATATTCGTAGTAATACAAAGTCATGAATGTTGACCGCAATTTTGAAAATTACTACATCTTAATCGTTGAGTACCCAGTTTAATCATTTAAATTATTCATCACATATTTATGAAATCCAATTTCATAAATATATACTTTAGTAACTTCTTACTAAAGTAATTAGGCCTAACATTTTGAATAACCAAACCCATTAAACTTATCTCAAGGGAATATTTTATATCTCTGTTAAGAGATTATGAATTCCATCTTGAGAATATATGTTCCATCAACACTAAATGTGGCTGCCCAACATACTGAGGTTTTGATTGTGACTTTAGATCTCACTCTTGATATATCAAAACAATCTACACTTCATGATCAGGTTCATTATTCTCTCAAGATTAAGAGTTCATGTAAACAGAAGTCGTGAGATTTATTATTCATTTGACAGTCGTTAGAAGAATAATAAATCTCACAGCGGTCCAGTTCAATATGTCTTAACTCTTAAAACATATCAACATATGAACTAGAAGTCTCCACTTCCATGATCAAGACAAATCATCTTAGTTGATATGTTATAGTCTTCATAGATGAAATGCCCACTTTCATCACCAACTAAGAACTAAAATTTTGAGTTTATAAAGAACTTGTGGCTTATATCTTCTGTGACTAAATCACTTAAATCACATACTATGCATCTCATGGACTATATGATAATGTCCAAATATTCATGTTACCATTATTTTAGATAATAATAAAATAACTTTATTAATTACAACATTAAGTCATACATAATGTCATACATAGCATCATACAATAGGATTTAAGGGCACTAATCGTAACATATATATATATATATATATTAATAGGAAAAACTCAGAAAAAATCTAATTAGAATTTCAAATTAGAGTCCAAATTTGCTTCATGTGTTCTAAATTATTTATTTTTAGAGAGAGTTTTATTTCTTAATTTTAGAATCAAATGTGAGATCATATCATAAATATTCATCAAAGTGAGTTATTGAGTACATAAACCAAGGAGTTTAGAACAAATGAATCGTAGAAAAAAGGTGCTTCATAATAACAAAAATTAAGAAGTATTAAAAAAAAAAAAACATGGATAGTTTACATTTTTTACTTAATAACACTCTTACAAGACTTTTTAAAGAGTTAACAAAATATGAAAATGACTATCAATAATATTTAAATTATATAAGAATGGTTATCAATAAGAATTGCACTTATGTAAATATGTTAAAAATTATAGGTCCCTTCTTATTAGACCACTGAGGGAACTTTTTTTCTTTTCAAATAAAATAATAATACTTTTACCTTTTAACTTTAAAAAAAAAAAAAACACATACACATACCAAACACATAATTTAAAAAAAAAAAAAAAAGTTATTTGAAACATGGTGTGAAACAAAATTTTTGCATTATGAATACTTTAAACATGTGTTTTTACAATACTTTTTAAATCACAATTTTTACATAATTTTAAATAACAATACTTGAAATCTGTTATCAAACAAACTCTTAGTTTTTTATAAACCGAAAACGTGACTTTAAATGACGTTTTCAGTTTTAAAAATGCAACTATGTAAGTGTGCAACACACTGTGCAAGAGCTTTTAACTTTTCCTGTTTTTCATATCTCAGCACCAAAAAAGTACAATAAACTAAAGAAAGGACATCGACAATATTTAAGAGATAGCAAAAACTAGTCATTATTGGTAAGGTAATGCTAATTCGTATCTACAAGTTTTGTGTTTCCGAAAATTTATGGCAAGAATGACGTCGTAATCATCGATCACATGGTACAATGTTTTTTTTTTTTTTTTTTTGGAGAATCATCACATGGTACAATGTAGTTTTAGAGAAATTAGAAAAATATAGATAATATATACTACAACGCCCAAGAGTCCAAGTGAAAATGTAGATATACAATCACACTTAATTTTCAAATTATGAACAATATCCAAGTGACACATTCGGCATTAAGTATGCCTTTATTCAAATTTGGTTTCTTTAAGAATAGCATACAATCATTTTCGTGTGTGATATATATAGATAGATAGTACAATAGCAACAACACAAGAAAAAACCATTATTTAATTAGTCTTGAGGTACTTTTGAATCTCGGACTCATCACGCCCATAAAGAATGACCTTCAATCCATGCTTCATGTACATAGTTAATGCTAGCTTTGGTTCCACAGGATGATTCTCCACCACTTTAACATGATAGCGATAAATGACATAAGCAGCAACGAATTTCATTTGATAGTAAGCAAAATCTTTTCCCAAGCAAAGGCGAGGGCCACCATTGAAGGCTGTAAACTTGTAGGCAGACTCACTGATGAACCTCCCATCTCTTAGCCATCTCTCTGGCTTAAACTCTCTACAGTCCTTTCCCCATATGCCTTCCATTCTACCCATTGCATATATTGCATAGATCACTTTTGTTCCTTTCTTCAATATTGTCCCATCTGGAAATATGTCATCTTCAACAACCTATACGTTGACATATATATATAAATAAGAATGCTATATCTTTGAATTCAACCAAGGAACCAATTACAGAAACTTCTGAGTATCCTAACAAAGTAACTGTATATGTGTTTGGTGACCGGTTCCGACTACAAGCAACTAGTTGTTGACTGCTTGCTTGTACTCAATACATGAGTCTATTTATTATCCAATATAGTCCTTGTAGTTTCTCATAAAATATATATATTAACTTGTTAATGGATAATATTCAATTTATAAATAAGATTTTTAAGCCTAAAAAATATCATGTCATTTAAAATTTTAAATAACTTAAATCAAAGTTATAAAATAAATTCATTTAAAAGAAAAAAAATATGCGCGCTTTTCAATTCTTCAGGTTTAAAAAAGTAACATGATGCTATTCAAAAGGTAGCCAAGAACTGATTGGCTCCAAGAAAGACATTCCCCCACCCCAACTATCAATTTATAATAAAGAAAAGGGGTAAAAAAATAATTATTGCATTAAAAGAAAATAAATTTTTTTTCTCAATAAGATAGTTACCTCCTTGTGATCTACTGGCACTGAAGGATATAGCCTGAGAGCATCGGATAGAGCAGCCTGTAAATAATCCATCTTCTTTATCTCCTCTGGTCGGAAGATCACACTTTGGCACTCTCCTTTTTTTACCTCCTCTCTTTCACTCACGATCCCACATATCTCTTCAAGAATTCTTTCCTCCACCATCGGATTGTGATGAAGCAGCCAGAAAAACCAGCTCAATGCCACCGAAGAAGTGTCTCTCCCAGCAAGTATAAAGTTCACGCAAATATCCCTCAAGAACCTGTTCGAAAAGGGGTGTCCATCCTCATCTTTCAGCCCCATAAACACTGTCAGGAGGTCGGACCTTTTCTTCGACATATTATTTTCAAATTGCAAAGAGAGCTCCTTCTTTCTTGTCCGAATCACATCCTCAGCAAACTCATCTACTTCTTTTATTGAATTCTTAAGCTTCTTCTCCATCCCCAAGTTGAAATATCTCATGATCTTCCATATGCATGTCGGTGTCACAAAACGTAGCACCGTGGCTTCTGTTGCGTCCTCAAAGGCTTTAGCAAATGGTATTTCAGGCAAACCGGGGCGTAAACAACCAGGATCAATCCCAAATGCTATCATGCAGACATTATCAAAAGTTAGCCGTAATAAAATGTCTTGGAGATCAATAGTAAGGGACTGTTTGATTGAATTCTCTAACACAGGAAGGAGTCTAGAGTGAACAAGTTCAAGCAATGACTCGGTCGTCAATTGCCTGAACTTAGCTGAGTGGAATTCAATGCTTGCTGTCTTCCTTTGTCGTTGCCAAGTTTCATCGTCAGCACTAAATATCCCATTACCAAGAAGATCACGAACAGTGTCTCGAAAGAATGGTCCTTTAGGGAAATTGGGGAACTTGGTCTTGAGAAGATGCTCTATGTTACGAGGGTCCGAGGTGACAACACAGTTGAGACTACTAAATGAAGGGCCTTTGAACACAAATGTTCCATTTTGATTGATAACAATGTCGGACATCCAGTCATACATATTGTCTCGAAGGCCACTCACCAAGGAAGGTAACATTCCTAGGACTGGCCAAATAGGTAGGCCATGATGCCTCTTTTGCCTTAGGGAATGAATGGCTATGAAAACAAAAAAAGCAATGAAAAGCTCTATAATTTGGATATGTTTCAAGAAAAAGAGGCGTCGGGAAACAAAGTTTCCGGTGGCAAGTTCATCAGAGGCGGAGAAGGAGGAGAGATTGGTAGGGTTGATCATGGTGTTGGGATGATAATTAGAAGAAATGTGAGATTGCATGCGCTTATTAGTTAGTTTGGGGGGCGGTGATGATCACGTGTTATATGGGGGTGATCCTTGTGTTTCTTGGCGTGCATGTTTATAAGCAATAGCGTTATGATTTGGTGAGCTGAAATTAATGTGCTTCTTTTATGTTACGACTACAAAACCAATCATATGGTTGTTTCTTAAGCAAGGGGTTTTGCTTTTTGGGAAATTCCTTGTATAAATTGCGAATGCTTGCGTGTCAAATTTAAAGTCACATGTAGAATAAGTTAGGTCTAAAAGCCCTTTAAAGGAATGAGTTTATTTATTTTGGAGGATAGAAAGTGGGTAGGGCCGATTACCTATATTCAAACACTTTAATTTTCCTGAGTTTCCAAATCCACGTTTTATATTATTATTATTATTGTTATAATAACTAATAGCTAAAATTATGGGTGTTATTAGGGTGACCAACCCATCACAATACGTGGTCTGGGAGCTGAAACCTGGGCTTTATTGACGCTTGTGTTGTGTCGGCAAACTTCAAACCCTTAAAAGAAATAATATATTCACAATATTTTTATAATAGTTTTACAACAAATTTTAAGTGGCAGGTTGTTACTATTGAGACAAAAAAGTAATCTTAGTGTTAGGTTCAAATTTGAACTAATAACAACTAACCACCGTTGATTTGTTGTGAAAATGTTGTAGACATAGCATCTCTTTAACCTTAATTACCCCTTGGTTCCTTAATAAATAAATTTCAAGTTGATGTGTGGAAGCACCAAAATTTGTGCTATTGCTTAACAACAACCCCAATCAAATTTATTAAAAGAATCTTCTTAAATCAAATCAAATTCTTATAATTGTAATTACTAGGAATGGAGCCAGGACTTGAAGTTAGGGGGCAGCTTTGCTGTTGATTGCGTGCGGCAGCTCTAGCTTCCGACTCAGTTGCTTAACAGCTAATGGTGTTTTTGTGTGTGTGTGTGTGTTTTATGTGTGCATCCAGGTATGGACAAAATTACTTTGTTAAAAATTTTTTAAAGGGTCAAGTTGTTTGTTTTGGGTAAAAATGGTTGGTTGAGTTTAATTGTTTTTAGCTTTACTATTAGTAATTTTTGTCATTGAATAATTTTTTTGGGCTTATTTATTTTGCTTTAGATTTTAGATTTGACCTTCAAAAGGAGGAAAATGCTAGAATTACAAACTTTTTTACAAATTATTAATGTGGTGAGTGGTTATTAGTAAGTAAAAATGTGATGTAAGTGAGGGCTCAGATGCAAACCAATAAAATTTTACTACCACAACAATTTGTAAAAATGTTATAGAAAAGTTTGTGGCTAGAGTAGTACTCTTAAAAGAATCAAATGATAATGTTAAGAGGGGTAAAGTGTGATTTTATAGAACAAAATTGCTAATATTGGTGCCTATGCATATATTAATTAAAAAAAAAAAAAATTAGGGGGGGCCATTGGCCCCCCTAGTCCAAGTCTCCTTCCATCCTTGGTAATTATCATGCATTTTTGTTATAAATGGTCGGGTTGGTCTCCTTTCTGGCATGCTATGAGTTGTTTTTCAATCATATTGTTAAACTAATTGCTAACCCGAGTAATGTACGGAATAGTTATATAGAAATTAACTATAGTTATATTATTTAGGGTATTGACTTAAAAATATATGAAAATAAAACCATTTGTTCAAAATAAAAAAAGTTCATATAAAAAAATAGATAAACTTGTGGAGACCAGCCAACATTCTGAACATAAATTAAGCTAATAAAATGGATTGATATCATGCAAGGTTATCAACTTGTTTCTGAACATAAATTAAGCTAATAAAATGGATGGATATCATGTATAGGCTATCAACTTGTTTGAAGTACCAAAAATTTACCTTTGTGGAGGATAGGGTCAAAGCACCTGATGTTGCATGTTTAGAGAATACATTTTTGATAGCATTGGCTTCTATTGGGTTACCTGAATAAGGGATTTAGAGATTAGGCCACATGCATCAGTTTGAGCAATGTTATTTTAATGGCCACGTCAGTGTTTGTATTTATTAAAATACTAATGTGGCATTTTAAAATATTAGTTTAATGACCACGTCAGCTAAATACTTAGCCACGTCAGCATTTAACATGTCAACTATGCACTCTATCTACCACGTAGAAATTTTTTGTTAGTGGGTTGACGGCAGGAACCAAAATAGGCACGATTTTTCATTTTCAGGGACTAAGATAAGTGCAAAATCAAATTAGGGACCAAAATGAGAATAGGCCAAAAACGTAAGAATTAAAAGTGCATTTTCAACTTATGTGTTTTTTTTTTTTTTTTTCAAGTGAGGATTGTAAAGTAAAAGAATACTATTTTATTTAAGGAAAAAAAAAAAGAAAAAGAAGAAGAAGAAGAAGACAAAAGTACAAAGAAATGGGCCTGTAGGAGAAAAAGAAAGAAAAAAAAGAAAAGAATAAGTTAGAGAGAGTTTAGTCTTATTAATGGGCCCCATAATTTTCAATTTATTTACAAAATGATCATTTAGCAACATCACTTGAAAATCAACTCAAACACTCTTAATCAAATACCCTTACCAAACACTTTTATTTATTTTTTTGAACTATAGTGTTTTAATACTAAAAACTATTGGTTTGAAATTTGCTACAAGCCCATCACATTTGGAAAGACCGTTCGTGAAACACGGAATCTAGCTATAGCCTATACGCTATACCTGCTGACAAAAAATGCCGCACCGAAACCCATCAACCTATTGGAAGTTGTTGGAACTCAAACCGGAGGTGGACTGAGTGAGTTATGGCCCGTGAAATGAAAACTATGGATTTTATGAACAGTGAACACAGTCCACAATCCATTATTACCAGCTATACTCTACATCACCAGACTCGATGGGCCGAACCTCTCTCTTCCCTTTTTCTAGTTGTTCCCTTTTTCTAGTTGTTTTAAGATTTGCACTTGTTAGTCCTCGCATCTCATCTCATCTCATCTCATTATTTACTCATATTTAAGTGAACAAGATCTGAGGTTCTCCCACCAATAGAACTTTTTCCCCCTCACAACATAATCAACATTTTAAAAAAAAAAAAAAATGTAGCGTCTTCCTCTTTTTTAAAATCAAAATTACTAAGATACTTTTTAGGTAGAAACTCTAATGCTAAAAGTTAAATAAAAAAAATTAAAAAATTGGATTACACTTTTGATCCTTAAGTTTGTGGTTGTTTTCCTTCTATTCCTTTTAAGTCTGAAACATTTTAATTTGATCTACAAATCATTTCATATGTGTCTGTGACTAATATGACAATTAAATGAGAGAAAGAAATGACATCATTTTGTTGAAACTTTTTAATCAAAATTATTAAGTTATTATTTTTAGGTTGAAACTTTATTACTTAAAAAAGAAAAAAAAAAAAAGAAAAAAAAAGAAAAGAGAGAGGAGAGGACACCTTGCATCCTACCGTCACTTTGCATGTAATGTGCGTTGATGCCTTGTGGCAATTCAACCACCCATCGTGGTGACGCTTGGCACGCGCTTGAAGCGTATAAGCTTGAGAGCTCAGGTGCTGCAGAGGAGGGTTGTACCTCTGGTGTGTGACTGATAAATGAGTCAATTTTAATAAGGTTACCAAAGATAAGTGAAGTCGCCACCAATCATTAGGTTTTTTCTAAGGTGTGATTAGTCACCTAACTCTATTTGATTTTACTACTGATCCTAGGCTAAGAAAAAGGTTGTTTTTCCTAATCTAATGTGGATGAATAAAAAATATTGATTCTTTGAGTTTAGAAATCTGGTTACGTGTGGGGAAGGTGTTAGACACTCCACAACGCCTATCTGTAGACAGTCTTTTGTTTTGGTAGAATCCTAATTTTTGGACATTGGCAATTGAAAATGAGCTATTGGCATTAGCTTTCGGGGCTTTAATCGAAATGGGCTTTGAGGTTTGGTTACGAAAAGGGTGTGATCTTGATCGATGCTTCCTAGTGTGTTTGGAATTGTTGTTGAATTTCCATAACAAAAATCCGGTAGCAATTCGCCTTATTTCGTGGCAAAAATCCAGCAGCGCTTCGCCTCAAGTGCATTATAGCACACAAAACACTATTCTCACCAAGTTTTCATTATGAGAATACGATAACAAAGGTGCCCCATACGATAACAAAGGTGCCCTATTCTCACCAGTTTGTGCACAAGTTGAGCTGTCCTGATATAGACACGTTCTGGGAGGGGCATTGCAGGCTGAGTGTACGGCGTGTTGTTGGAAAAATACATGTTTGTATCGCATACAAGACATACACAGCGGAAAATTAACGGATCTACTTCATTTACAATTGATAACATGTATTATGTAAATTTCATAATATAAAAACAAGATAATGTACCTTGGTGTGGTGAAATTCAAAATCAAAGATTAGAAGTACTTGGGAACACTTTTAATCTTCACTCCAATTCCACTTGTGCCCAAGAAGTGTGGTCTCTCAATCAGTTTATATGTGTGTGTTCAAGGGAGAATAAGAGAGTGTCTAACACTCACATACAAACTATTTCATTCTCTTTCAAAAATTCTGTATGTCTTTCCTTATAACTGATTATCTAATTGGACTAGCCTTTTGGGCCATTCCAATTGGGCTTTAATATGTGGTTTGGAGTGGGACCAAAAGGGAACAAATAAGACACTAGCTTCAATGGGCTTTGAGCTTTTCTGTCAACTCTTGACAAGTTCAAAGTTACCATTAATTATATTTAATACCACTATATAAATATAATTACATTTTAGGCCTTATTAATAAATTATATCCCAAGAATTTATTGTACATGCTACCCCTTCATAAAATATTCGTAGTAATGCAAAGTCATGAATGTAGACTGTCACTTTAAGGATTACTACATCTTAATCCTTGAGTACCTGGTTTAATCCTTTAAGTTATTCATCATATATTTATGAAATCCACTTTCATAAATACATATTTTACTAACTCCTTACTAAAGTAGTTAGGCTTAATATTCTGAATAACCAAACCCATTAAACTTATCTTAAGTGAATATTTTATATCTCAGTTAAGAGATTAAGAATTCTATCTTGAGAATATATGTTTCATCAATACTAAATGTGGCTATCTAAACATTTTGAGGTTTTGATCATGACTTTAGATCTCACTCCTGATATATCAAAGCAACCTACACTTCATGATCAGGTCCATTATTTTCTCAAGATTAAGAGTTCATGTAAATAGAAGTCGTGAGATTTATTATTCATTTGACAGTCGTTAGGAGAATAATAAATCTTACAGCAGTCCAGTTCAATATGTCTTAACTCTTAAAACATATCAACAGATCAACTAGAAGTCTTCACTTTCATGATCAAGACAAATCATTTTAGTTGATATGTTATAATTTTCGCAGATGAAATGTCCAATTTCATCACTGACTACGAACTAAAATTCTGAGTTTACAAAGAACTTGTGACTTATCTTCTGTGACTAAATCATATAAATTACATACTATGCATCTCATGGACTATCTGATAATGTCCAAATATTCATGTTACCATTATTTTAGATAATAATAAAACAACTTTATTAATCACAACATTAAATCATACATAATGTCATACATAGTATGATACAATAGGATTAAAGGACACTAATCCTAACAATTTCCCGCTAATCTAACTCCCATTCCCTCCAAATGTGACTCAAAAGTCCTTTGGGGCAAGGCTTTGGTAAAAGGATTGGCTAGATTATTTGCACTATCAATTTTTGCTACTACTACATCTCCTCGAGCAACAATGTCTCAAATGATGTGTTACTTTCTTTTAATGTGCTTTCCTTTCTTGTGATTCCTTGGATCTTTGGATTGTGCAACTGCTCTACTATTGTTGCAAAACAATGTGATAGGAACTTGCTCCATTCTCACAACACCAAAATCAGAAAGGAATTTCTTGAGCCAAACAACATCCTTTGCCGCTTCACAAGCAACAACATATTCAGCTTCCATAGTGGAGTCAGCAATACAAGATTGCTTAACAGTCCTCCAACTTATGGCTCCACCTCCCAAGGTGAAAACACAACTTGAAGTGGACTTTCTGAAATTAAGATCTGATTGAAAATTGGAATCTGTATAACCAATGGGAATCAAATCCTCACACCGGTAAACAAGCATATAATCTCTCGTTCTCCATAGATACTTGAGAATATGCTTTACAGCTTGCCAATGTTTTGGTCTTGGATTTGATTGATATCGACTCACCATACCAACTGAATAACAGATATCTGGTCTAGTACAAAACATGGCATACATGAGACTTTCTATTGTAGAAGCATAAAGAACTTGTCTCATCATATTTTCTTCCTCAAGAATCTTAGGCCTTTGGTCATCAGACAGATGAACTGCATGTCTGAAAGGAAGCAATCCTTTCTTGGAGTTTTGCATGCTAAACCATTCTAGAACCTTATCTATATATCTAGCTTGTGACAAACCTAACATTCTATCTTGCGATCTCGCCAAAGCTTGATCCTTATAATGAAGTTAGCTTCACCCAAGTCCTTCATATCAAATTGGCTTGACAACCAAACCTTTACTAATGACATTACCCCTACATCATTTCCAATGGGTAGAATACCATCAACATAAAGTACTAGGAATATTACTACTTTATCTTGATGTCTTTTGTACACACATGGTTCATCAAGATTTTGTTCAAAACCAAATGACTTGATTGCTTGATCAAATTTGATGTTCCATGACCTAGATGCTTGCTTAAGTCCATAAATGGACCTTTTCAACATGCATACCATATGCTCTTGGTTCTTTGCTATGAAACCTTCTGGTTGCATCATATTGATTTCTTCTTCAAGATTGCCATTTAGAAATGCAGTCTTGACATCCATTTGCCAAATTTCATAATCATAATGAGTAGCAATGGGTAAGAGAATTCTGATAGATTTAAACATTGCTACTGGTGAAAAGGTTTCTTCATAATCAATACCTTCTTTTTATGTATACCCTTTCGCCACTAGCTTTACTTTAAAGCTTTCAACCTTTCCATCTATCCCTCTCTTCCTCTTGTAAACCCATTTGCAACCAATAGGTTTAATGCCGTTAGGCGCCTTTACAAGATCCCAAACTTGATTGGAATTCATTGAATCCAATTCAGATTTCATAGCTTTGACCTAATGATGTGCATCTATATCATTCATTGACTCTTCATAAGTGTAAGGATCAGTTTCAGCCTCTTCTGAGATAGCTTCATAAGTTTCTCCCAGACCTATAAATCTTACAAGCGGCCTAACAATCCTCCCATTACGACGAGGTTCCTATGTACTAGTCATCTCATGAATAATATCTTATGGTGTATCCGATACAACTACATCATCCCTAGTTTCATCCATTGATTGTTTAATTACAGGTTCATTCATTTCAGCCAAAGCAACTCTACTTTTAGGAGTATAATCATTCATATAGTCATTTTCCAAAATTTTGGCATTTGTACTAACAAATACTTTATTATCTTTATGACTATAGAATAAACATCCAACAGTTTCTTTTGAATACCTTACAAAGAAAACTACTTATGTTTTAGACTGTAACTTGTCAGACTTTCCTTTTAACATATGTGCTGGACAACCCCAAATACGAAGATGTCTCATACTAGACTTACAACCAATCCACAACTTAACAGGTGTTTTAGGAACAGACTTCAAAGGTACTAAATTTAGAAGATACATTGTAGTATTTAAGGCATATCTCCAAAAAGAAATTGGTAGAGTCAAATAACTCATCATGGATCTAACCATATTTAAAAGAGTTATATTCCTTCTTTCTGCTACACCATTTTTTTGTGGAGTTCCAGGTGCAGTTATTTGGTATATAATCCCATTTTTAGTTAAGTTATTAAAAAAAAAATATTTATGGCATTTTTGTAAATAAAGCCAACATTTTGAGTAATTAAAAACATAGAACCTTCTTGAAATTCACTTTCCCATTTCCCAAACCCACCCATGTGAACCACTCTTTCCCACCTTTCCAATATATTTCAATTATCTCTCACTTCTCAATATTCTTTTCAAAGTTTTGGACGGCTGGACAATGGACACCATCACACCAATGCATTCTCTCTTTCTCGGTCTCTCATTTTGTTCTTATTTTTCTTTCTCAGTTTTTCTTGCAGGCACTATATTTTTTTGTATTTTTTTTTCTTTGATGTTTTAAACTGAGACAAAGATAGTCACAGTGGATCAAAAAAAAATTTCTTTATGGAAAAGCTATGGTTCAGTTCAGACATCAGATTTAGGGAAGAAAAAGGTTCAAAACACATACCAGCCGAATCTTCAATTTCGGCCGGTATTGATCGAAACATACCGAAATGACCGGAATGGGCCGGAATTCTACCCGAGGTGGAACAGGGGGGCTCACCATTCCGGTTCGCATACCGGTACGAGATATTTCGGCCGTTCTGGCCAGAACGGAATGGAATTCATAACAACGTTGTAGAATGGCCTTGCTCACCAAACACCTCCTTCAGACTTAACATTATGTCCGAAACTAGTCCTACATCCTGCATTTGATGCTGTAGAACATTTGAGATAGATGCTAAGATATAGCACTTGGCCATCTCATTAGATTTCTACCAACGATCATATCGCTGTTTTTCCTAAAGAAGAGCATCTAATGATGGAAAGTTAGGACATGGTTGAGTAAGCACATATTTGTGCTCTTCAACAATAAGAACAATGTCCAAATTTCTTTTCCAGTCAACATAGTTGGATTTAGTCAGTTTGTTTTGATTAAGAATAGCAATAAGTGGGCTAAATGATGCGATGATTAAATCTGAAAACAATACACATGAATATAATAAGTAAACTGGACATTGTCAATTTAGCATATAAACATATAGTATGGAACCTTAATAAAACCATAATATAAAATATGCAACAACAACCCAATCCCATGTTTAATATCCCTTAGCATAGAGTGAATATTAAATACTATGATTGATTGAGAACTATTCTCATTATTAGTGCTATCATGATAACTCTTATCAAACAATAATAATATGCCGTTATACATTTAGCCTCTAAATAATAATAGTAAAAACTCAGCATAGAGGATACTATAATATTTAGTCTAGTGTATACCCTTGTCTAGAATCATGTGTAGCCACATTTCATCTACCATTAACAGGTTTATCTTATAGTACCATAATTCAAAATACCCTCCGCATGGAATGCAAAGCTTATGGTTAAGACAAGGTGTTTGATCAAACCACTATAAACCAGGAAATTCAATCTTGTAGCACCATGAAATAAATACTCTCTGCATGGTATGCTAAGCTTGAAGCAAAGACAAAGTATATATTTCATACTACTATGAACTGACAATGGAGGTCATGAGATCCAACCCTTGTATCTCTCTCCCATAAGATATTTTAAAAGAAAGGTTTTTTAATTAGAAAACATGCGTAATCTCATTACACATAGTCTTGCACTTTTAAATGTGAAAACACTTAGTGAAAATTCAAAACTCATAACTTTCGATCGATCGAATGTATCCATCGATTGATCGAAATCATGAAGAAAATTTTAATAAACAATCTGGATGACTCGATCGATTCTCATTCCTATTCGATCGATCGAAAAGGAACATTCGATCGATTGAAGGGAATTCTCGATTGGTCAAAATTTTAATAAATTTAGCATCAACAATATGGTTGACTCAATTGATTCTCGATTCCTGTTCGATCGATCGAAAAGGAACATTCGATTGATTGAAAGGAATTCTCAATCAGTCGAAACTCGTGAAACTGAATTTTCCAGAATTTTCACCAAGCAGTTTTCAATGGTTTTTCCTGAACAAACTAGCACCATATGAACATAATAGATTAAGTCTGAGATCAAAAATGAATTCCATTGATGCTATAACCTTAAAGTTCAATTTAACATACTTAACATCAAACTTAAACAATATCATAACATCAATATTAGTTTTTATAAAACAGTAATTTCAACAAACATGCAGAAAATTGATTGTAGAATCTTCTAACATCATGAAATTACTATCTCTAATTCCAAAACCCATAAAACATGTTATACAGATTCGAAATTGAAAATGGCTCTGATACTAGTTGTTGGAAAAATACATGTTTGTATCGCATACAAGACATACGTAGCGCAAAATTAATGGATCTACTTCATTAGCGATTGATAACATGTACCATGTAAATTTCAGAATATAAGATCAAGAGAGTGTACCTTGGTGCAGTGAAATTCAAAACCAAAAATTAGAAGTACTTAGGAACACTTTTAATCTTCACTCCAATTTCACTTGTGCCCAAGAAGCATGGTCTCTTAATCAGTTTATATGTGTGTGTTCAAGGGAAAATAAGAGTATCTAACACTCACATACAAACTATTTCATTCTCTTTCAAAATTTTTGTATGTTTCTCTCATTGTAACTGATTATCTAATTAGACTAGACTTTTGGGTCATTCCAATTGGGCTTTAGTATGTGGCTTGGAATGAGACCAAAAGTGAACAAATTAGACACTAGCTCTAATGGGCATTGGGCTTTTCTGTTAACTCTTGACAAGTCCAAAGTTACCATTAATTATATTTGATACCACTATATAAGTATAATTGCATTCTAGGCCTTATTAATAAATTATATCTCAAGAATTTATTGTACATGCAACCCATTCATAAAATATTCGTAGTAATACAAAGTCATGAATGTAGACTGCTATTTTGAAGATTACTATATCTTAATTTTTGAGTACCTGGTTTAATCCTTTTAGTTATTCATCATATATTTATGAAATTCAATTTCATAAATACATACTTTACTAACTCCTTACTAAAGTAGTTAGGCCTAACGTTCAGAATAACCAAACCTATTAAACTTATCTCGAGGGAATATTTTATATCTCCGTTAAGAGATTATAAATTTCATCTTGAGAATATAAGTTCCATCAACACTAAATGTGGCTGCCCAACATATTGAGTGATAGGCCAAAACCGTATTGACCCCTTGTAATGAATTAATTGACTAATTAGCCAAGTTTATTAATTAATCAAATTAACATGCAAAGTGTGTGGTAGCACAAACAAATCACCAAATAAACTAAGTATGCAGCAGAAAATAAATTGACACGGTGATTTATTTACGAATGGGGAAAACCTGCACGGCAAAAATCCCACCGAGTGATTTTAAGATCACCACTCCCAAGAATCCACTATTATCACAACAAGCAGTTACAAGTAAAGGAATCCCAGTACCTTATATCAACCTACAGTTGAACCTTACCCCAATACCTAATTGGACTTGTTCTGTAGTGACAATCTGTCCTTTCAATGAATGGCTCCCAGTACGTGACTAACCAATTGCGCGGATCCCAATACGCGACTTCAATCACCAACTAGAGAAGGTTATTGGCTGCAAAGTTCTTCAATTCATCCAGAAGATGTAGATCAAGAAGATGCTTGGTCATAAAACCCTACGGTGTACAAATATAGCAGCTTCTTCACAAGAAAGATGAACTAGGGCAAATTCTGTCTCCAGTCACAATTTGCTTGAACAAAACTTTGCTCAACACTTGTGCAACTTGTGACTCCTTTAATGGCCCTTAAAATAATCCTTTTATATGTCTAGGGTTGTGAGAAAAGAAAGCCCAAATATACAATCACAGATTGGATGACAAACAGACTAGAAATTCTAAGTTTCATAAACCTCGACAGATACCCTATCTATCGAGCTGCTGTCGAGCCACAGGCTAGAACAGCTCTTCAAGGCTCGATAGATTGCTAGCTATTGAGATTTAATGAACAACACTTTCTGCACTTGAATCTTGGATAGACTTGCATGGCTTTAACACTTGAACTTGAAACAAGGTTTCTTGAAGTATTAATCACATCTTAGATCTACCCAATTACAAGTAAAGTGCGTTTTGTCAAAGGATTAGCCAATTACATAAAATAGTGACATATGTTCCTAACATGTGAAAGACATATGTCCTAACAATCTCCCCCTTTGGCAATCCTTAACAAAACCGCAACAAACAAATGAACATATCAGAGAAGTCATAAATCACTCAACTCATATTCACTTGTTACATACAATAGAATCTATCCTAAAACAAACTTTTGAAAAACTTTGCAAGAAGAGAGTTCATGGCAAGGTAGACTTTGACAACCTGTATTTCTGAAACACTTTAAACAAAACTCATCAAGGCATCTTTGTGTGAAATAGAAATAATAGATTGCATACAATATATAGGAAGCATGTGCATAAAGAAAGAAAAGAAACAACACATGTAAGGGTAGGTGAAAAACATACATCAATATATAAAGAATGTAAGTACAATGTATGTCTAAATGGTCACAAGACCCATGTACAAGATATAAATGTATCTTAAGTGGAGAAAAGAAAAAGATACATAAAATCCTCACTACATCCCTCAAAATCAACACTCCCCCTAACAAAAATCTCTTATACTAACTCTCCCCCTAACTGTGACTGCTCTCATAACCAAAACCCTTTTTGTTATGAGTGACAAAGGGTAAGAGTGTCAAGTAGACATCTCATCAGCACTAGAAGAGCTAGCATCTCCATCAGAAGCAGTAGCACCATCATCATTATCCTCATCCTCAGAAGCCACCCATGACTGCCTATCGTCGTGCAATATGACCCACACAGGTGTTCACCTGACACAACTCATCACTGAGAGTGTCGAGGCAAGTATCCATGCGCTGAAGCTGCGCCATGATGTCCCCGAGAGTCACACCCCTCGAAGAAGAAGAGGGAGCAGATGTGGATGGAGCTGAAGGAGTGGGAGGAGCTGCTGACCTGGACCACCTTGACCGAAACTGTGCCTCGCTCCATTTAATGGTAGCGGCATCTATAGCACCCATAACAGGGAAGTGATCAGATGTGGGAAAGGGAACAGAAAAATGGAGTAAAATCCTTATGATAGCCGAAGGGAAGATGAGCTTATAACGGGTCGCCAAATCCCTATACACATTTATGATAGAAAGAATGAAATGAAAGGCAAAATCTATACTAAGATGCTTAAGAAGGGAAAGCAAAAACCGAGCACGGGGCTCTATGATAAAGTTATAGTGAGATAGGGGATGAAGAACAAAAGTCACAACCATGTTCAAAAACTGAGGGCCTTTAGCAAAGCCCGTACAGTAAGTGAACTGACGCTCACCCCAATCAGAAGGGCGCTCACAAAAAGCAGAAATAAGCTCGTCTTTAGAAACTGTCCTAAGATGATCACAGCCAGGGTAGTCAAGATGCTCTACCCTGGGGACACGGAGCATATCGAAGACAATCTCTGGTGTGACAACAATGCGTGTACCTCAAATGCAAGTAGTGAAGAAAGGTACTGAAAGATCAAATCCATGCATGTTGGAGTAAAACTCTTGGATCAGCACGGATGGACATGTGACCGGGATGTCATATAGCGACTCTCATTCCCTACTGTGAATGACATTGGGAAGGTCAGTGTCGGAGAATTCTGCAAGATGACTTGGCGTTCAGAATGAATGCCTCGTCGGGAAAAGTTCTCAAAGAAGTCTGATTTGGCCTTTTCATCACGGAACCAGACGTGTGAGGGAGTAGGATCCGAAGAAGTGGATGCCTCGGAGCGAAGAGGGTTCCGGACAGAGTAGATTTGCATTCAGGTGCCATAGAAGTAGACTAACGCAAACGGAAGAGAGAAAGGGAGAAAGAGACAATAAGAAAAGTCCAAAGCAGTTCAAATATATCAAAAATATATTGAAAAGACAGAACGTATGCATGAGAATGCATGAACATGTGACATGCAATAGAAAAAGCATCATGGGCTCAGCCCAATCCAATCCTACCAGCACACAATCAAATAACATATATAACACACATCTAAATGCATGAAAATATAGTTATAATGCACAAGAGATGCAATGCATGAAGTTTCTAAGATCATATCTTCAAAACCCATCCCAAAAATTTTGCAAAAACCTCTCTGATTTTGAAAAACCACAAAATTTTCAAAAATCCCAAAAACTTAGGTTAAAAATCATGAAATGCATGAATATGAGCGATTTAGACACTTACCAAGTGAAGAAAACTTGATTAAGGTCGAAGAATCCTTGAGGAAGAGGTTTAAGGTTAAAGAGAGAGGTTTAGGGAGGTGAAAAGGCTAGAGAGATCAAGAGATATCGAGCAAAATGAGTATGAGATCGCGAGTGCTCCTTATATAGCACCTCAGTAATTCTTAACAGATCAAGAGGCATCGAGGATCTGTCGAGCTTTAAAGAGTTCGATAGAAGTAGCTATCGAGCAGGTGTCCAAGGCAAAAGAAGCTTGATAGATCGAGGTAGCTGTTGAGGAGCTATCGAGGGGACAGATGGTTTCTCGATCCGATCCACCTAGCTATCGAGAGGTGTCGAGATTGCGATAAAAAGCAACTGAAGAGCTCGATAGATAAGCCAGGTATCAAGAAGTGTCAAGGAGGTGTCAAGATTTGTTAGGACATATGTAGTTCACTCATTAAGAACATATGTTATTCTTTGATGTAATTGGCCAATCCTTTGACAAAACACACTTTACTTGTAATTGGGTAGTTCTAGGTATTTTTAATACTTCAAGAAACAAGATTTCAAGATCAAGTGTTGAAGTCATCGAGTCTGTCCAAGGAAAACAAGTTGATAGTGCAATTTCATTAAAACTCGACAGCTGGCTTGACAGTTGCATTTATTGAGCTTAAGAAAGCTGTTCAAGCCCGTAAGCTCGACACCTGCTTGACAGCTTCTTGACACCTCCTATCTGTCGAGATTTAAAAAATTTAGAATTTTGATTTGATTTCTTGGGATCCGTCAATGTGTCTTTGGGTCTTCTTTTCTTCTAACCCTAGACATATAAAAGGATTGTTTTTAGGGCCGTCAAACAGTTCACAAGTTGCACAAGCATTGAGAAAACTCTATTGAAGCAAATTGTGACTAGAGACGAAGTTCTTGCCCTAGTTCATCTCTTTTGAAGAAGTTACTGTGTATTTGTACCTTTGGGTTTTGTGACCAAGCATCTTCTTGATCTTCATCATGTAGAATGAACCGAAGAACTTTGCAGCCAACATCTTCTTCTAGTTGGTGATTGAAGTCGCGTACTGGGATCCGCGCATTGGTTAGTCACGTACTTGGGAGCCGTGCAACAAAAAGGGGGAACTGTTACTACAGAACAAGTCTAATTGGGTATTGGGGTAAGGGTTCAATTGCAGGTTGGTAAGGTACTTGGGATTCCTTTACTTGTAACCGCTTGTTGTGATAATAGTGGAGTTTCGAGAGTGGTGACCTGAAAATCACCCGGTGGGGTTTTTGCTGTAAGGGTTTTCCCCATTCATAACAAATCATAGTGTCGTTTAATTTGTGCTGCATATTTAGTTTATTGGTGATTTGTTTGTGCTTCTACGCGTTTGCATGATTAATTGATTAATTAATAACTTGGCTAATTAATTAATTGGTTTAATTACAAGGGGTCATTCAGTTTGTGGCTTATCAAGATTGCTTAAAAACAGTTTTTCAAGAAGAGAAAAACACAGATATGAATGCAATTAAACATGCAACTCAACCAAGGATCCAAACAACATTTTGATCTCTCAAAAACATCTCTCAACAAAAATTATTAAGCACATAGATCCCAAAACACACACATACACACACACACACACTAAACAAGTCTAACTAATTTTGTATTTCAAAAACAAGTCAGGACAGTTTAGTGAGCAAATATTAACACATGTAAACCTTGTGATGGCCAAATCACATTGTACCTGCACATGTATCAAGAGTAGCAAAGAATATTGTGTGTTGTGTGTGAAAAACATTGCAAGATTGTATAAGTGTATACATGTTATGATGATTTGAGATATGAGAAAATCACTTTAACTCACACACAATCATAACTGTTTGATGGGGACTATCACCTTCGAGGTACATCTTATAACTCCCACATCTCCTAGAATACATGCTTGCAATCATATAAAGCATTTTGTTCTTTTTTTCTTTCTTTTTTCTTTGCATATTTTTCTTTTTAATAAGCATATCATGCATGGGCATATAAGAGAAAGAAAAGAAATACCCAATGATGTTAAGCATTTGACATTGCACTTTTGCTATGTCGAAGCATACGGATGTCATTTCATGATTGGTGGGCAACAGTGATGAGATGGTTATTTATGCCTTTCTCTTAGGATTTTCTAGTCCTTCCCATCAAAAAGAGTGATACGAGTGTTAAGTACAAGAGATTACTTAATCTTACTCATCACAAACACGAGCCATAAAACTCATTTGCTTAGTTGTGCATAGAAATGCTCATCTAAGCTAAAAAAGATACAAAGTTCAGAAAATTTTGTTTCAATGGCCATCCAAGGTACACAAGTACCAATGTACACAAATACACATTGTTTTTGTATTTTTCAAATTTTTTTTAATTTTTATATGAAAAACAAAATAAAGCAAAACTGAAAGCAAAACCAAACAAAAACATGTTGAACAAAACAAAGCAATGCATAAAACTAGACTGACTCAAAACAATAAAGCAAAACACATAAGTAATGCAAAAACAAAAACAAGAAAGGGAGGAGAGAAGAAGTGACAGAATCACTTGGAGCCATTTTCCTTCCACACCTTGGAAGAACCTTTTGGTCTAGCAAATCCTTGATTCGGTGGTGAGGGGGAAGAGTTAAAATCGTTCAAGTTTGAAAGGAACATGAAGGCTTTGAGAAGATCTCCAAGAGGAGCAAAAAAGGATGGAAATTGATTCTGGTTTCCCGATGTGATCATGCCATTGCTCTGTTGAGTGGCTAACCACTTATAGCAATTAGGTCGAGTATGACCAGCTGCTCTACAGTGATGACAGAGATGTTGCTTCTTCTGTTTAGGCTTTTGAGAGTTAGCCTTCTTAGCTTTAAGGTTTTTAGCTTCTTTCTTATCATGTTTAGGAGGTGCTCCTAAGATAGATTTACTCTTATTTATGTTCTCACTAGCTAATTCATTTTTAACTTCATTGTTCTCAATTTCAACATTATTAGCAGGAGGAACAAAAATAGTAGTACTAGTAGAAGCAATACTAGGAGAAGAGAAATCATACCCTAAACCGATTCAATCGGAAGCATATTTCTGAAGACTGAGCATTTCATCGAGTTTAGCGCTTGAAGTCCTTTCCAGCTGAGCTTTGACTTGGAACAGTTCTGCCTCAAGCTTCTTGCTCTTCTCAGACAAGAAGTTATTCTCAAACCTTAGTGCTCCAATAGTCTAATTGGCTACATCAAACTTTGTGGAAAGCTCTTCATGCTCAAGCTCCACATCACTAAGCTTCTTGGTGGTTAACCTATACAACTTCTCATGCTTTTCTGAGACCTTGTATAACTTTGCATAGGCTGTATGGATGTCATCTTGTTCATCCATTTTCTCAAACTTAGACTCCACCAATTCCTCTTCTTCATCCACATCTTCAACAATCCCCTCAGTAGGATTGACAGTGGCAATGAAGGCATTTAGGATTCCGTCATCCTTATTGTCAGAATCATTCTCAGGCTCAGTGTCGCTCAATGGAGCAACAAGTGCCTTGCTCTTCCTAATGGTCTTGAGATATGTGGGGCACTCTTGTTTCATGTGACTGAAGCCTTGACACCCAAAGCATTTTTGTCCTGAGGGAACAATGTACTGACCGCCATCCCTAGCATCCTTCTTCCCTCTGTCTTGGCTCTTGAACTGAGAGGAACTAGATTGCCCACAGTCCTTGTTGAAGCATTTTCCATTGGCATTCTTCGTGAACTTCTTGAATTGCCTTGTAATATAGGACTTCATCTTAGAATCTTCATCGTCTGAAGATTCATCAGTGTCACTGCTCTTGGCATTCAATGCCATGCTCTTGCCCTTACCCGACTTACCAATCCTTGTTAAACCTAACTCATAAGTCTGCAGATTACCGACCAACTTTGTCAATCTCTCGGGTAGAGATTTGAGCACCTTTCTCACAACCTTGTGTTCAGGAATGGTTTCCCCAAGATCAAAAACTGAGTTCACTATGTCCTTGAGCTTGGCATAGAACTCATCAAACGACTCATCCTCCTCCATCTTGATCTCTTTGAAGCTAGTTGTGAGCCTTTGAAACTTTGAGTCCTTGACAGCCTTTATTCCCTCATAGGTTGTCTGGAGAATGGTCCATGCGTCCTTCAGTTTCAGTGAAGGATATCTTCTTAAACTCCTCATTAGTGACGGCACTGAATAAGGCATTCAATGCTCTGCTGTTGAAATTTGCCGCCTTAATCTTAGCATCATCCCAATCGGCCGGAGCTTCCTTCGGCTTGGTCCAGCCTATCTCCACAGATTGCCACACTTTCTCATCTAGAGATTGCAAGAAAGCTCTCATGCGTACTTTCTAGTATGCATAGTTAGTGCCATCAAATAGATGAGGTATAATTAGAATGTTAGGAATATGAAATAATTGTTGTAACAAATGTTGTAATCCCTTTAGTTAGTTAGTTAATTGAGATAAGGATGAGTTAGTTAGGATTTGAGCACATGTAGCTCATTTAACACATGGTTTAATTCATAGGACACATGTTGAATTAATTAGCCAATTATCTTAAGCCATGTGGGCCAATGAGATTAGAGCTAATCTCGTATAAATACATGATTGTAATTCAATATTAGATATCAATGAAGAATAAACCAATTTGTTAGTGCATTAGTGCATCTCTCTCTCTCTCTCTTAATCTCTCTCTTTCTCTATGGAGGGTGACTACCTCGAATTAAGTCAATTTCCCTACAATCCCCATCCATTACTCTATAATTCCCATCAATTCCCTTATAATTCATACCTATCCCCATTAGGAACCTCTTGGTTCCTAACAAATGGTATCAGAGCCGTTGATCCGAAGACGAGCAATTGTGATCAAAGAAAACTTTTGAAAGAATGACAGGATATGTTGAACAAAGCCTTAGAAGAAGCCAAGGATATTTCAAAGAAGATGAAGGCCTTGGCTGAATCTAACATGGCCATGAAGGAAGAACTTTCAAAGAGTGCAAGAGAATCTTGAAAACATGTCCGAAGAAGAGTTTCAACTTCTTGAAGGAACAAGTGAAAAGTTTCAGGTTGTTGAATCATCAAAAACTATCCTTGATAGTGAAGATGCAAATGACAGTAAAGATGTGGTGGATCTTGAAGTGTTTCTTGATTCAAAGGAATTAGTGAGTTTTAATGGTCCATGCAAGGGTCCTATTGCGGTTCAGGTTCAGGTTCATAGCACACCTCAAACTCCAGTAGAGACTATAATTGCATGTCTAGTTCAGGACCAAATTTATCTCATGCGTGGCTATCTTGGACACGTTTATAGTGGTTAAGTTTCTATCATACATGGGATCTCCTTAGCTTCATGCAAAGGAGTTGAAGTTAATCTTGGCTACGATTGCTTTGATGGCCAAATTTATCTCATGTATGGCTATCTTGGACATGTTTATAGTGGCTAAGTTTCTATCATACGTGGGTACCACCAAGCTTCTTTAAGGTTCTGTCTTGGTGACAAGCCCAATTTGCTGTTCCAAGAACGTTCCTTGGTTACATTCATGGAAGCTGACACCTACAATTTTCCTTCCCAAGACTTCACATCAGTAGATGGTATCCTAATTACTCAAGAATGTTTTCTTGGAGGCAGTAGTGCGATAAATTCCAGTATTGTGATCTCCTATTATCTACACATGAACGATTTCAAGATTATTGGAGATGTGCTTTGGTTTGGTTCCCATATTTTGCTATTGTCAAATGATGAATCTAGTGAGTTGGATCCAAAGATAAGTGGGAGCCACCTTGGTATGATTGAGAAAATATATCTTCTAGAGCCTAGTATCAGTGTAGTGGAGTTGATGCCTGTCCTTGAAATTGATGGCTTGGAGTTACTTTGGCGGCCAGATCCTCAAGATTATATTGAGGGCTATTCGACAATATATTTCTTTACTCCTATTGGTCGTCGTACTATTGAAGTTGCCAATCCTTATATTCATAGCATAGATTCTTGCGTGTTGGATTTAAATAACAATCCATTAAGCTCCATGGTGCAAGGGTTTGATTGTCCAAAAATTAAAGAGTCAAAGTTCCACTGGAAGTGTCCCTTTGTTGATCTAGTTAGGAATGAGATTGCTATGCTCAATTTATGTGCTTTGATTAACTGTTTTGTAGTCGGTGTGTTCGAAGCTGAGAATACTTTGGATTATTGGTTTAGTGGCCGGTCTCCCCTCATGAAAATGTCAACTACAACAACACCTTGTGGGCAAGGTGTTTCCAAAGGGAGGGAAATGTTAGGAATATGAAATAATTGTTGTAACAATTGTTGTAATCCCTTTAGTTAGTTAGTTGAGATAAGGATGAGTTAGTTAGGATTTGAGCACATGTAGCTCATTTAACACATGGTTTAATTCATAGGGCATATGTTGAATTAATTAGCCAATTATCTTAAGCCATGTGGGCCAATGAGATTAGAGCTAATCTCCTATAAATACATGATTGTAATTCAATATTAGATATCAATGAAGAATAAACCAATTTGTTAGTGCATTAGTGCATCTCTCTCTCTTTTAATCTCTCTCTTTCTCTATGGAGGGTGACTACCTCGAATTAAGTTAATTTTCCTACAATCCCCATCCATTCCCCTATAATGCCCTTCAATTCCCTTATAATTCATACCCATCCCCATTAGGAACCTCTAGGTTCCTAACTTAGAGACTATCCTCTATCCATGATAAACAGGGGTCAATGGGTCACACAGTAAAGATTAACCCTAATCAAAGTGTGCTTGCTTTGATACCATTTGATAGGCCAAAAACGTATTGATCTCTTGTGATGAATTAATTGATTAATTAGTCAAATTTATTAATTAATCAAATTAACATGCAAAGCATGTGATAGCACAAACAAATCACCAATTAAACTAAGTATGCAGCGGAAAATAAATTGACACGGTGATTCGTTTACGAATGGGGAAAACCTACATAGCAAAAACTCTACCGGGTGATTTTAAGGTCACCACTCCCGAGAATCCACTATTATCATAACAAGCGGTTACAAGTAAAGGAATCACAGTACCTTATACCAACCTACAGTTGAACCCTTACTCTAATACTTTATTGGACTTGTTCTAAAGTGACAATCTCTCATTTCAATGCACGACTTCCAGTACATGACTAACCAATTGCGCGGATTCCAGTACGCGACTTTAAACACTAACTAGAGAAGGTTGTTGGTTGCAATGTTCTTCAGTTCATCCAGACGATGAAGATCAAGAAGATGCTTGGTCACAAAACCCTACGGTGTACAAACACAGCAACTTCTTCACAAGAAAGATGAACTAGGGCAAATTCTGTCTCCGGTCACAATTTGCTTGAACAAAACTTTGCTCAACACTTGTGCAACTTGTGTCTCCTTTGACGGCCCTTAAAATAATCTTTTTATATGTCTAGGGTAGTGAGAAACGAAAGCCCAAACAAATAATCATGGATTGGATGAAAAACAGACCAAAAATTCTAAGTTTAATAAACCTCGATAGATACCTTATCTATCGAGCTGTTGTCGAGCCACGGGCAGGAACAACTCTTCAAGGCTCGATAGATTGCTAGCTGTCGAGCTTTAATGAACAACACTTTTTGCACTTGAATATTGGACAGACTTGCATGGCTTTAACACTTGAACTTGAAACAAAGTTTTTTGAAGTATTAAACACATCTTAGATCTACTCAATTACAAGTAAAGTACGTTTTGTCAAAGGATTAGCCAATTACATAAAATAGTGACATATGTTCCTAACATGTGAAACACATATGTCCTAACACTGAGGTTTTGATTGTGACTTTAGATCTCACTTCTAATATATCAAAGCAACCTACACTTTATGATCAGGTCCATTATTCTCTCAGGATTAAGAGTTCATGTAAATAGAAGTCGTGAGATTTATTATTCATTTGACAATCGTTAGGAGAATAATAAATCTCACAGCGGTCTAGTTCAATATGTCTTAACTCTTAAAACCTATCAACATTTCAACTAGAAGTCTCTACTTCCATGATCAAGACAAATCGTCTTAGTTGATATGTTATAGTCTTCGTAGATAAAATGCCAAATTTCATTACCGACTACGAATTAAAATTCTAAGTTTATAAAGAACTTGTGACTTATATTTTCTGTGACTAAATCACATAAATCACATACTATACATCTCATGGACTATATGATAATGTCCAAATATTCATGTTACCATTATTTTAGATAATAATAAAACAAATTTATTAATCACAACATTAAGCCATACATAATGTCATACATAGCATTATACAATAGGATTAAAGAGTACTAATCCTAACAACCCACAATAGGAACAACTATTACAAATGTTATAGCAGGAATATAGTATGGCAAAATAACTATAATACGAAACAAATGATACCAACACCGAAATAAAGTAACGTAACTTAATAAGGTTATGACATAATAATACAACAAATGGAATTAACACTACAACAGACAATTTAATAGCTGAACAGTAAACTAATCGCCTAACAAGCATAAAAGAAAAACTTGTCTTCCAAAAAAGTAGGCTTAGCTTCTCAGCAAATGCGAGTCCAAGAAGGGAACCAATCCCTAATTTGAGTAACCTCAAGGAAGGCTTCTGCCATAGAAGTTACGCACTTTGGAAAAAGGGCCTAAATGATTTAAGCTTTAATTCTCAATCTCTCAGAGAGTAGGTCTGTTAAGAGGGAGAGAAAAAAGGTAGTCTATTAATGCATGCCTCTATTCCTACCACTTATGTCTCTTTGATTTTCTATATATTCTTTTTTTTTTCTTTTGCTTTTCTACCTTTTCTTCTTTTTGTCCTTCGTTCTCCCCAACTTTTTTTTTTTTTTTTACCATTCATAGATACCCATTTTTATACTATCTGCCATGGTGGGATTTACCATTCTTACCCTTCAACTGCTTTTGGCTTCTTATGGGTGTCCTTCCAAGACTACCCACTGGCCTGCAAGCTGCATAGTCACTGCCATTACTCTAAATGCGTTGGTTGCACCACTCTTCATTCCCAAACAAAATTGCTTGTTTTGTTTCTTACCTTTTTTTTTTCACTTCCCTCATCCAGATAAGGATTAAGCCTCTCCATTGCCTACCTTTATGGCATGCATCAAGTGGTCCCAGCTCACACTTGCCTCTTTTGGGTGAGATGCCATGTCAGCAAGACATCTCTCTCTAAAGAAGTTTGAATGGGAACCCCAAAATAGACATCTTCTTTCTCCTCACCGCCAGACCACACCCTCTGAAACCCTTAACCTGTGGCCCACCTCCCACGTATTGGCTGGGTACAAGTTGGTGGTGCCTTGGCCCCTTGTGTATGCTTCACTTTGTTTGAACTTTGTTTCTTTTTGGCCTTTACACCATTTCTGCTATCTTTGTGTTTGTTTGATTTTACTGCACGCGTTAGTTGGTGTTTATCTTTTGTGGCGTGAAGGATGTGTGAGCTTTTGGGCTCATATTCCTTGCCTTTTACCCTTTCTTGGACTAGGCGTTGCTTGGGCAAAATCCCTTATCATCCTGACAAGCTCATGTCTTCCTTTTCTATGTATGTGGGATTTTTTGTTATTGATCTTGCCATATCGCTATGTCATGCCTACAGTAACTTTACCTCTCCTTTTATTGCTTGTTACCCTAGGGCTTGCGGACAGATGCTCCTGCCGTGCCAGCCACTTTGAATGTTCAAAATGTGTGTAAAACACCCTTGAATGTTTAGAACCCTAAATTACAAATTACTAATTCAAGCTTAATATCAAACAATGTATGTGCGGAATATGAACATAAGCTGAAAAAGAATTGATAAACCAATCTAAATCAAATAAAATCACAACCACAACAGAAATTAAATAGCAAAGATTAAGGGAAGATAGATGCAAATATAAAGACAACACAACGATGTGTTATCAAAGAGAAAATCGAAGTCCTTGGCGTAAAACCTCTCTGCCGCCCTCCAAGTGGTCAATAATCCACTAAAAAATGAAGTTGGGATACATGAATAACAGAAGACCCTCCAAGCCTAATCTATCCAGTGTACCTAAGCCCTCCAAGCTTCTTGCTCCAACGAGGTTACATCGAACTTTTTCATTTTTTAGCTTACCGAATTCCGCTATAGCCCATAGCATCAACCAATATCCATTGGTTCCTTCCTAACTGCTTCCCAACCACCAAATAACCTTCTCACTGATATAGGTATGGTGAGAAAAGGATTTGGGTAATGTACCTCTCAAGGATGTAACAATGGAGAGGGTGAGAGTAGAGGAATTTGGAGAATCAAAGATGAAGATTGTAGATGAGTCAATCTTGTTTTTCTCTAGGGTATCTCTCTCAAAATTCTCTCTGGAAGCTCTCTATATTTCATGGGTATAAGGGGTATTTATACTGGTGTGTGTTTGTGATAGGCCACAAATTGAATGACCCCTTGTGATAAAATCAATTAATTAATTAGCCAAGTTATTATTAATCAATTTAACATGCAAATACGTAGAAGCACAAACAAATCACCAAACAACTAAATATGCAGCGGAAAATAAATAACACGGTGACTTGTTTACGAATGGGGAAAACCCTAACGGCAAAAACCCCACCGGGTGATTTTCAGGTCACCACTCTCGAAACTCCACTATTATCAAATCAAGTGGTTACAAGTAAAGGAATCCCAAGTACTTTACAAATCTACAGTTGAAGCCTTACCCCAATACCCAATTGGACTTGATCTGTAGTGACAATTTTCACCTTTGATGCACGGCTCCTAAGTACGTGACTAACCAATGCGCGGATCCCAGTACGCGACTTCAAACACCAACTAAGAAGGAGAGGTTGGCTGTAAAGTTTTTCAGTTCATCATACACAATGAAGATCAGGAAGATGCTTGGTTACAAAACCCAGTGGTGCAAATACACAGCAACTTCTTGAGAGAAGATGAACTAGGTCAAGAACTTAGTCTTTTGATCACAATTTGCTTGAATAGAGATTGCTCAATGCTTTTGCAACTTGTGTTCTGTTTGACGGCTCTTAAAACAATTCTTTTATATGTTTAGGGTTAGAAGAAAAGAAGGCCCAAAAGCATATTCACGGATCTCAAGAAAATCAAATAAAAAAAATTGATTTTGTAATTCTCGACAAATAGCAGGTGTCGAGGTAGCTATCGAGAAGGTGTCGAGAATTAATGAACTTGCACTTCAGCTTGCTTTTTCTTGGACAGACTTGATGACTTCAACACTTAATCTTGAAACCTTGTTTCTTGAAGTATTAAAAACACCTAGAACTACCCAATTACAAGTAGAGTGCGTTTTGTTAAAAGGATTAGCCAATTTACATAAATAAGTGACATATGTTCTTAACGAGTGAACACACATATGTCCTAACAATCTCTCCCTTTGGCAATCCGTGACAAAACCACAACAAACAAATGAGCATATGAGAGAAGTCATAAATCACTCAACTTATATTCTCTTGTTGAATACAATAAAATCTCTCCTAACACAAACTCTTGAAAAACTTTGCAAGAAAAGAGTTTATGACAAATAGACTTTGACAACCTGTATTTCTGAAACACTTTAAACAAAACTCATCAAGGCATCTTGTGTGAAACAGAAATAAATAGATTGCATACAAGTATAAAGAACATGTGTATAAAGATAGAGAAGAAACAACACATGAAGAGAGAGGTGAAAAAAACATACATTTACATATATAGAAAATAAATACAATGTATGTAAAACTGGTCAAAAGACCTCATATACAAGATCAATGTATCTATAAAGAATAGAAAAGAAAAGATACATCAAAACCTCACTACATCCCTCAAAAATATCAACACTTCCCCCTATCAAAATATCCTATACTAACTCTCCCCCTAAGATGACTACTCTCATAATCCTAAAACTACTCCCCCTTTTTGTCACGAGTGACAAAGGGTAGAGTGTCATGTAGACATCTCATCAGTAGAGCTAGCATCCCCATCATCATCATCATCATCCTCAGAATCTGAAGCTGCTGGAGTAGGTGGTGAAGGAGTAGCCTCTGGAGTAAAACCACCCATGGTCGCCTGCCGTCGTGCAATACGACCAACACAAACATTCACCTGATACAACTCAGCGGAGAGTGTATCAAGGTGAGTGTCCATGCGCTGCAGCTGCGCCATAATATCCCCAAGAGATACATCGCCCGTAGAGGAAGAAGGAGCAGATGTAGATGGAGCGGATCTGGATGGAGCTGATCTGGACGGAGCTGAACAGGAGGGAGGAGTGGTATCCGTCTGTCGCGACCTAAACTGAGCCTCACTACATTTTACGGTAGCGGCATCTATGGCACAGATGTGAGTGAAGTGGTCGGACACAGGAAAAGGGATAGAAAAATGGCGTAAGATCCTCGTGATAGCGGAAGGAAAGATAAGCTTATCGCGGGATGCCGAATCTAGATGGACATCTATAATAGAAAGGATGAAATGAGAAGGAAAATCTATAGTAAGATGCTCTAGAAGTGATAGCAAAAATCAAGCACGAGACTCTGTGATAGAGTTGTAGTGAGATAGTGGATGGAGTACAAAGGTCATCACCATGTTAAGAAATCTAGAACCTTTAGCAAAAGGTCTACATGATGTGTACTGATGCTCACCCCAATCAGCAGGACGCCGACAGAAGGCAGAGATGAGCTTATCTTTGGACACAGTCCTCAAACGCTCACAGGAAGGGTAATCAGGAAAATCTATCCTAGGTACCCTAAGCACATCTGCAACTAGCTGCGGTGTGACAGGAATGCGCGTACCTCGAACGCGAGTGAAAAAGAGAGGTACTGAACGATCTATCCCGTGCATGTTGGAGTAAAACTCCTGTATCAGCACGAGAGGGCAAGTGACCGAGACGTCACACAGTGACCCCCATCCCCTACTATGAATGACAGAGGGAAGGTCAGTGTTGGCGAAGTCCACCAGAATGACTTGACGTTCCGAATGAACACCTCGTCGAGAAAAGTTCTCCGAAAATGCCTTGTGGGCATCTCCATCACGGAACCGAAGGTTAAGAGGAGCAGAGTCAGAAGAAGAGGAAGCTCTAGTACGCAGAGGGTTCCGAGCAGGAGTGGATTTACATTTGGGTGCCATAGACACTACTAACGTAAAAGAATGAGAAAAAGATAGAGAGGGAGACAATCAGAAAAGTCCTAACACAGTTCAAATAGATCAAATATATTGAACAAAAGGTATGTATGCATGGGAGTGCATGAACATGTGACATGCAAAGAAAAACATCATGGGCTCAGCCCAATCCAATCCTAGCAGCACACAAATATAGAGCACACATCTAAATGCATGTAAATATCATTATAATGCATATGAAATGCAATGTATGACATTTTGAAAACATTTAAGTGCAAACCCAACCCAAAATTTGAAGAAAAACTCATCAATTTTGAAAAACCCCAAAAATTTCAAAAAAAATCCCGAAAACTAGGTTTCAAAACATGAAATGCATGAAAAAGGAAGGGAAAATGAACATACTAGGTGATGGAAATCAAGGCAAGACCAAAAATGATGAAGATTTGAAGAATTGAGTGAGAGAAACTTGTTTGGGAGGTGAAAGCTCTTCGGATAGATCGAGAGAGATCGACAGAATGAGAGGAAAATCGCGATCTGACCTTTTATAGACACCTCAGTAATTCTCGACAGTTGAGGTGTCGAGAGGTGTCGAGAGGTATCGAGTAAGCTATTGAGGAAGGTGTCGAGAAATTTGCCTTCGACAGCTGCAGGTATCGAGAGGTGTCGAGGTGCAAGACCAATTTTAGATATAAGAAGCTCGATCGATTGACAAGGAATCGAGAAGGTATCGAGAAGACAGAAGATTTCTCGATCGATCCACCAGGTGTCGAGATTGCGATTAGAAAAGGCATGAGAAGCTCGACAGATGACCAGGTATCGAGGAGGTGTCGAGAAGGTGTCGAGACAACAATGAAAAGCAGGTTTTCGAGAAGTGAAAAACACAGACATGAATGCAATCCAACATACACCTCAATCAATGATCCACTCAACATAAAAAACTCTCAAAATCATCTCTCAACAGAATTTTTAAGCACATGGATCTTCAAAAACACACACACACACAAAACAAGTCTAACCAATTTTATATTTCAAAAACAAGTCAAGACAGTTTAGAGAGCATACATTAGCATATGTAAACACTTGTGATGACCAAATCACATTGTACCTGCACATGTATCAAGAGTAGCAAAGAATGTTGCGTGTTGTGTGTGAAAAACATCGCAAGATTGCATATGTGTATACAAGTTATGACGATCTGAGATATGAGAAAATAACTTTAACTCACACACAATCATAACGGTTTGATGGGGACTATCACCTTTGAGGTAAATCCTATAACTCCCACATCTCCTAGAAAACACGCTTGCAATCATATTTAAAGCATTTTAATCTTTTTGCTTTTTATTTTCTTTGCATATTTTCTTTTAAGCATATCATGCATGGGCATAAAAAGAGAGAAAAGAAATACCCGACATGTTAAGCATAAACATTGCACTTTTGCTATGCCGAAGCATACGGATGTCTTTGACACTGCACTTTTGCTATGCCGAAGCATACAGGTGTCTATGACACTGCACTTTTGCTATGCCGAAGCATACAGGTGTCATACTATGATTGGCGGGCAACAGTAGTGAGATGGTCATTTATGCCTTTTTCTTAGGATTTTCTAGTCCTACCCGTCAAAAAGAGTGATATGAGTGTTAAGTTTAAGAGATAACTTAATCTTACTCATCACAAACAAGAGCCACAAAGTTCACTTGCTTAGTTGTGCATAGAGATGCTCATCTAAGCTACAAGAGATACAAAGTTTAGAAAACTTTGTTTCATTGGCCATCCAAGGTACACAAATACCAAAGTACACATAACACACACTGTTTTTGTATTTTCAATTTTTCAAATTTTTTTTATTTTTATTTTTATATCAAAAAAAAGATAAACAAAACTGAAAATAAACAAACAAAAACATGTTATCAAAGCAAAGCAAAAACTAGACTGACTCAGCAGAAAAGAAAAAAACACAAGCAATGCAATAAACAAAAAAACAAGAGGGGAAGAGAAAGTGATGAAATCACTTAGAGTCCTTTTTCTTCCACACCTTGGAAGAACCTTTCCTTTGATTGAATCCTTGAACAGGTGGTGGGGGGGAAGAATTTAAATCGTTCAAGTTCGAAAGGAACATGAGGGCTTTTAGAAGATCTCCAAGAGGAGCAAGAGAGGATTGAAGCTGATTTTGGCTTCCAGATGCTATCATGCCATTGCTCTGTTGAGTGACTAACCACTTATAGCAATTTGGTCGAGTATGACTAGTAGCTCCACAATAATGACAGATATGCTGCTTCTTTTGTTTAGGCTTTTTAGAGTTAGCCTTCTTAGCCCTAGGGTTTTTAGCAGTATTCTTATCTTGCTTAGGGGGTGCTCCTAAGATAGATTTACTCTTGTCTAAGTTCTTACTAGCTAATTCAGTTTTAACATCAATGTTCTCAATTTCAGTGTTATTAGCAGGAGGAACAAAAACAGTATTGCTAGTAGAAGCAGTATTAGAGAAAGAAATACCATACCCCAAAACAGTTCGATCCGAAGCAGATTTCTGAATGCTAAGCATCTCATCAAGCTTTGCACTTGAAGTCCTCTCCAGTTGAGCTCTGATTTGAAACAACTCCGCTTCAAGCTTCTTGGTCTTCTCGGCCAAAAAGTTGTTCTCAAATCTTAGTGCTCCAATAGTTTGATTCGCCTCATCAAACTTCGTGGACAACTCTTCACGATCAAGTTGCACATCACTGAGCTTCTTGGTGGCCAGCCTATACAATTTCTCATGCTTTTCAGAGAGCTTGTATAGCTTCTCATAGGCTGAATGGATATCATCTTAATCATCCATCTTCTCAAATTTGGACTCCACCAGTTCTTCTTCTTCATCCATTTCTTCAACAATCCCTTCAGTAGGATTGACTGTGGCAGTGAAGGCATTTAAGATTCCGTTATCCTCATTATCGGAATCATCTTCAGGCTCAGTGTCACTTTGGGTTACAGCAAGTGCCTTGCTTTTCCCAATGCTCTTGAGATATGTAGGACACTCATGTTTCATGTGTCCGAACCCATGACACCCAAAGCACTTTGGTCCTGCGGGAACAGTATACTGACCGCCCTCCTTAGCATCCTTCTTCCCTTTGTCTTGGCTTTTAAACTAAGAAGAACTGAACTGCTTGCGGTCCTTGTCGAAACTCCTTCCATTGGCATTCTTCATAAACTTCTTGAATTGCCGAGTAATGTAGGACTTCATCTTGGAATCTTCATCATCAGAAGACTCATCTGTGTCACTGCTCTTTGCCTTCAAGGCCATGCTTTTGCCTTTACTTGACTTGCCAATCCTAGATAACCCTATCTCATAGGTTTGCAAGTTTCCAACCAGCTCAGTCAAAGGAATCTTGTCTATATCCTTTGATTCCTCAATTGCCGTAATCTTGGCATGAAATCTCTTAGGTAGAGATCTGAGCACCGTCCTTACAATCTTGGGTTCAGGGATGGTTTCCCCAAGATTAAAGGCTGAGTTCACTATGTCCTTGAGCTTGGCATAGAACTCATCAAACGACTCATCCTCCTCCATCTTAATTTCTTCAAGGCTTGTAGTGAGCCTTTGAAGTTTTGAATCTTTGACAGCCTTTGCTCTTTCATAGGTTGTCTGGAGAATGGTCCAAGCCTCCTTAGCAGTTTCAGTTGAGGATATCTTCTTGAACTCCTCATTAGTGATTGCGCTAAATAGGGCATTTAGCGCTCTACTATTGAAGTTAGCCGCCTTGATCTTAGCATTATCCCAATCGGCCGGTTCTTCTTTTGACTTAGTCCAACCAATCTCTACAGCTTGCCACACCTTCTCATCTAAAGACTGCAAGAAAGCTCTCATGCGTACTTTCTAGTATGCATAGTTAGTGCCATCAAATAAAGGAGGTATGATTAAAGATTGTCCTCTATCCATGACAAACAGGGGTCAATGGATCAACACATCAAAGATTAAACCTAATCAGAGTGTGCCTGCTCTGATACCACTTAATAGGCCACAAACTGAATGACCCATTGTGATAAAATCAATTAATTAATTAGCCAAGTTATTAATTAATCAATTTAACATGCAAATACGTGGAAGCACAAACAAATCACCAAACAACTAAATATGCAGCGGAAAATAAATAACACGGTGACTTGTTTACGAATGGAGAAAACCCTAACGGCAAAAACCCCACCGGGTGATTTTCAGGTCACCACTCCCGAAACTCCACTATTATCAAATCAAGCGGTTATAAGTAAAGGAATCTCAAGTACCTTACCAACCTACAGTTGAATCCTTACCCCAATACCCAATTGGACTTGATCTGTAATGACAATTTCCACCTTTGATGCACGGCTCCCAAGTACGTGACTAACCAATGCGCGGATCCCAGTACGCGACTTCAAACACCAACTAAGAAGGAGAGGTTGGCTGTAAAGTTCTTTAGTTCATCATACACAATGAAGATCAGGTAGATGCTTGGTTACAAAACCCTATGGTGCAAATACACAGCAACTTCTTGAGAAAAGATGAACTAGGTCAAGAACTTCATCTTTTGATCACAATTTGCTTGAACAGAGATTGCTCAATGTTTTTGCAACTTGTGTTCTGTTTGACGGCTCTTAAAACAATCCTTTTAAATGTTTAGGGTTAGAAGAAAAGAAGGCCCAAAAGCATATTCACGGATCCCAAGAAAATCAAATCAGAAAAACTGATTTTGTAATTCTCAACAGATAGCATGTGTCAAGGTAGCTATCAAGCAGGTGTCGAGAATTAATGAACTTGCACTTCAGCTTGCTTTTTCTTGGACAGACTTGATGACTTCAACACTTAATCTTGAAACCTTGTTTCTTGAAGTATTAAAAACACCTAGAACTACCCAATTACAAGTAGAGTGCGTTTTGTCAAAAGGATTAGCCAATTTACATAAATAAGTGACATATGTTCTTAACGAGTGAACACACATATGTCCTAACAGTTTGGAATGCGAAAAGTCAATTTTTTCCAAACAGAGTGGTCTGGCGACTTGGCCTCACGACTGGACTGAGTTGCGAGTTCAAGTCGCGAGCTAACGACCTGGGACTTTTGTCTTGTAGTGCAACAGCTGGCGTGACTTTTCAGCTCCCCTGCATGCTTCACTCGTGTGCCAGCTTTGGCAACTTGCAAGCCGCGAGCTAGTCGCGAGATCCAGTAGCGAGACCCTGTTTCAGTGCACACTTTTGAGCTTTTCTTCACACTCTCTCACACACTACCCTTACATGATTCCCACCTAAATACAGGGGTTTTAAATGCTAAATTACAAGCAAATTGGCACGGAATAAATCTAACAAAATGGTTGATAAAATTCAACCTTACACATTTCTTCATCAATCTTTTGCCCAGGACTCCCTAGGCCCACTTTTCATGTCTTTACCTCTTTTGGGCTTTGTTGGCCAGCATTCCTGCTATGCCAGCCTATTAGTTATGATAGGCTAAGAATGTATTGACCTCTTGTGATGAATTAACCAATTAATTAGCCAAGTTGATTAATTAATTCAATTTACATGCAATAAGCATTGTAGCACAAACAAATCACCAACTAAGTTAAAATGTAGCGGAAAATAAATTGACACGGTGATTTGTTTACGAATGGGGAAAATTTATATGGCAAAAATCCCATTGGGTGATTTTAAAGTCACCAGTCTCGAGAATTCACTATTATCACAACAAGCAGTTACAAGTATAGGAATCCCAATACCTTATACCAACCTACAGTTGAACTCTTACCCCAATACCCAATTGGACTTGTTCATTAGTGAAAATCTTTCCTTTCAGTTGCATGGCTTCCAGTACATGACTAACCAAGCTTCTTAATCTTCTCAGCCAAGAAATTATTCTCAAATCTCAACACTCCAATAGTCTGATTGGCTTCATCAAACTTTGTGGAGATTTCTTCTCGTTCAAGCTCCACTTCACTGAGCGTTTTGGTAGTCAACCTATACAGCTTCTCATGTTTTTCTGAGACCTTGTATAATTTTACATAGGCTGTGTGGATGTCATCTTGTTCATCCATCTTCTCGAATTTAGACTCCACCAGGTCTTCTTCTTCATCCACATCTTCAAAAATCCCTTCAGTAGGATTTACAGTGGCAGTGAAGGCATTTAGGATTTCATCATCCTTATTGTCAGAATCATCTTCAAGTTCGGTGTCGATCAACGTAGCAACAACTACCTTGCTCTTCCCAATGATCTTGAGATACGTAGGGCACTCTTGTTTCATGTGACCAAAGCCTTGACACCCAAAGCATTTTGGTCCTGAGGGAATAGTGTACTGACCGCCATCCCTAGCGTCCTTCTTTCCTTTGTCCTAGTTCTTGAACTGATACGAGCTAGACTGCTTGCAATCTTTGTCAAATCTTTTAGCATTGACATTCTTCATAAACTTTTTGAATTGCCGAGTGGTATAGGATTTCATCTTAGAATCTTCATCGTCTGAAGACTCATCAGTGTCACTGCTTTTGGCCTTCATTGCCATGCTCTTTCCCTTACTAGATTTCCCTATCCTTGTCAAACCCAACTCATAGGTCTACAGATTGCCAACCAATTCTGTCAAAGGAATTTTGTCAATATCCTTCGATTCCTCAATTGCGGTGATCTTGGCATGAAATCTCTCGGGTAGAGATCTAAGAACCTTTCTAACAATCTTGGGTTTGGGAATGGTTTCCCCAAGATTAAAGGCTAAGTTCACTATGTCCTTGAGCTTGGCATAGAACTCATCGAATGACTCATCCTTCTCCATCTTAATCTCTTCAAAGCTCATGGTAAGCCTTTGAAGCTTTGAATCCTTGACAGTCTTAGTTCCTTCATAGGTTGTCTGGGGGATGGTCCATGCTTCCTTCGCAGTTTTAGTAGAGGGTATCTTCTTGAACTCCTCATTCATGACCGCACTGAATAAAGCATACATTGCCTTGTTGTTGAAGCTAGCCGTCTTGATCTTAGCATCATCCCAAATGGACGACACTTCCTTAGGCTTGGTCTAGCCCATCTCCACAGCTTGCCACACCTTTTTATCTAATGACTGCAAGAAAGCCCTTATATGTACTTCCCAGTATGCATAGTTAGTGTCATTAAATAAAGGAGGCATAATAAGAGACTGTCCTCTATCCATGACAAACAAGGGTCAATGGATCACATAACAAAGATTAAAACCTAATTAGAGTGTGTCTGCTCTGATATCACTTGATAGGCCAAGAATGTATTGACCCACTGTGATGAATTAACCAATTAATTAGTCAAGTTAATTAATTAATTCAATTTGCATGCAATAAGCATGCAAACAAATCACCAACAAAGTTAAATTGCAGCGAAAAATAAATTGACACGGTGATTTGTTTACGAGTGGGGAAAACCTATATGGCAAAAATCCCACCGAGTAATTTTAAGTTCACCACTCTCAAGAATTTACTATTATCACAACAAGCAGTTACAAGTAAAGGAATCCAAGTACCTTATACCAACCTACAGTTGAACCCTTACCCCAATACCTAATTGGAATTGTTTTGTGGTGACAATCTCTCCTTTCAATTGCATGGCTCCCAGTACGTGATTAACCAATTCGATGCGTGGATTCCAGTACACAGCTTACTTACCAACTTGAGAAAGATGTTGGCTGCAAAGTTTTTCAGTTCATCAACATGATGAAGATCACGAAACTCCTTGGTTACAAAACCCTACGGTGTACAAACACAGTAGCCTCTTGAATAGAAAGATGAACTAAGGCATATATCTCCGGTTCACAATATGCTTGTGAAAAACTTTTGCATTGAGTTACTTCAGCTGTGACGGCCCTTAAAACAATCCTTATATATGTTTAGAGTTGTAAGAAAAGAAAGCCCAAACATCTATTTACGAATTGGAGTGAAATCAGATCTAAAAAACTGATTTTCTTAAACCTCGACAGATAACCTATCTATCGAGCAGCCGTCGAGCATCAGGCTGAAACAGCTTTTTAACCTTGATAGATACTAGCTGTCGAGCTTTAAAATCCAGTACTTCTTTACTTGATTTTTTGACAGACTTGCATGGTTTTAACACTTGAACTTAAAACCTTGTTCCTTGAAGCATTAAATATATCCTAGATCTACCCAACTACAAGTAAAGTGCGCTTTGTCAAAGGATTCTAACATGATTCACACATGTCTTAACAACTTCATTCCTTAGGCTTCCTTGGCCCGTTTACTTCCTCTTTATCTCTTTTACTTCCATGGGCTTTTTGCTAGATTCTGATAGGCCAAGAATGTATTGAACCCCTTAGTAAACTAATCAATTAATTAGATTCAATTACTTGCAATAAGCGTGGTAGTACAAACAAATCACCAACTACGTTAAATGTAACAGAAAATAAATTTGACATAGGTGATTTGTTTTCAAATGAGGAAAACCATCGAGACATAATCCCACCGGGTGAATTTAAGGTCACCACTCTCGAGAATCCACTATTATCAAAACAAGCAATTACAAGTAAAAGGAATCCCAGTACCTAATACCAACCTATAGTTGAACCCTTACCTCAATACATAATTAGACTTGTAATGTAGTGACAATCTCTCCTTTTAATGCACGGCTCCTAGTACGTGACTAACCAATTGATGCACGGATCCAAGTACATGACTAACAAATCAACTTGAGAAAGATGTTGACTGCAAAGTTCTTCAGTTCATCCAGATGATGAAGATCAAGAAGCTCCTTGGTTACAAAACCCTTGGCGCACAAATGTAGTAGCTTCTACAAAGAAGACAATGAATTAGGGCAATTATCTCCGGTCACAATATGAGTGAATAATCACTTTGTATCAAATTGCATCAAGTGAGACAGTTTTTAAAATAATCCTTATATATGTCTAAGGTTGTGAGAAAAGAAACCTTATACAAATAACTTGGATATGTGTGAAAAACAAATTTGAAAATCTGAATTTCGTAATTATCAATAGATATAGGTTCTATCGAGAGCTGTCGAGAAATAAACATTTAGCCTTGATAGATTTATCTGTCGAGTTATTTGTCAAGTTTTAATGAACAACACTTATTCACTTGTTTCTTGGATAGATTTGCATAACTTCAATACTAGACTTGAACTCTTATTCCTTGAAGTATTAAACACACCCTAGATCTATCCAATTACAAGTAAAGTGCGTTTTGTCAAAGAATTAGCCAATTTACAATAACATATGTTCTAACAAGTTTCACATATGTCCTAACAATCTCCCCCTTTGGCAATCAATGACAAAACCACAACAAACAAATGAAGTATAAGAGAAGTCATAAATCACAAAACTCATAATCACTTGTTGAGTACAATAAAATATAATCCTAACACAAAATCTTGAAAAACTTTGCAAGAAAAGAGTTCAGGCATGATAGATTTTGACAACCTGTTGTGAGAGACCTCGAAAGTTGCATCTCAAAAAAGAGATATTTTTGGAGTGCTTTTTAAGGCACCTCTCTTTTTGGATAAGTGGTATGGAGTCGCCACTTATTTTTTACACAAAAATTAAGAAAAACTAAATACATGACTGAATTATTCTCTTCATTGATTGAATAAAAAATTACATATTTGGAAAAATGAAAAATTACATGACTTTGGGTCCTAGTTATATTCTACCCAAAATAAAAGGTAAAGACAAGGCTTAGATCTACTTAACCAAAAACCTAAATCCGTAAGCTAGGTTACGAAATGGGAAGGTATTAGGCACCCATTCCACCCAGACAGAGTCTGGTCTTCTAGACTTTTGTGACCAATGTACCTTTTTATGCATGTTATGAATGATATGTTGAACATGTTAAATAAATATTAAATCACATAAATTTATTTATGAATAAAATCTCTTCTTTTGTTTAAAAAATTCATATCTATTTTGATTGGTAAAAAAAATTGATTTTGATTTGTCAAAATACCAGATATGTTTTGTGGGATGTAGAAAAAGGTGGTTTTAACATTGTAAAAGATCATATCTGTTTTGTGATAATAAAAAAATGGTTTTTGATAATAGAAAAATCAGATATGTTTTTTTATATGTTTTAAAAAAATGAAAAATATTTTTTAAGAAGAAAGTTTCACTCATAATTTAAATTTATGCAACATGAATTAAATAAAACAAACACAAACACAATCATGTTTAATATTTTCTTTATTTCAAAAATCTACATATGTTAATGAAAAATCAGATCTGTATCTAAGAAATATACAAATAAGTTTTTTTTTTAGAAAAAAAAAATTCAAATCTGCATCTAATGAAGATGCAGATCTGTTTTTGAATTAAGAAAAATTCAGATCTACATTTAAGAAAGATGCAGATCTATTTTTGTTTAAGAAAAATTCAGATCTACATCTAAGAAAGATACATATCTGTTTTTGTTTTCAGAAAAATTCAAATCTACATCTAAGAAAGATGTAGATCTGTTTTTAATTATTGAGAAAAATTCAGATATACATCTAAGAAAGATGCAGATCTGTTTTTTATTTTTTTTTTTGGTTTTAAGAGAAAAGAATTATTCACATGTAGATTATTGGAATTAAGAAAAAGATCATAGCAATTGTATAAAAATCAAGATCATCTCTAACATAACAATAAATAATAATTCATAAAGAAATAAAAACATTCATCATTATAAACAAGAAGCATAAAAAGAAAAGGTGATTGAAAACAACCTTTTGCATGAGCACTCCTTGTTCTTGAGAGGATGTTTTAGGGTTCAAAGAAATTTATTCGGTTATCTTTGAAACCTAAAATCCCTAATTTTATCAGTAAATCTCAGAGAGAATCAGCAAATATCAGTAATTTGAGAGCCTTAAAACGTATGCCTCACAGAGTGTAGAAAAAAAGGTGCTGAATTATGAGACCCAACCTCTATTTATAAAGGCCAGAAGACTCTAAAAAATAGTTTTGATGTGTAGAACGCGAATTGGGACTCGTCCTTTTGCGAAAAGATAAAAAAAGGTGTGCCTTATTTGTCAGACTGTGTGCCTTACCGATCCATCCAATGACTAATTGGAGAAGGATGAAGGGGCACACATCTTTTATAGCATTTGATCGCAGACCAAGCCTATTGGTATTGAAGCGAATTGTGAAATCTCTCACAATCCCTCCCTCACAATGCGGCTCCAATGACTCAAACCTATGACTTTGACTCTGATACCACTTGTCAGACCGTGTGCCTTACCGATCCATCCAACGACCAATTCTTGAAGGCCAAAAACATATTGACCTCTTGTGATAAATTAACCAATTAATTAGCCAAGTGAATTAATTAAGTTAATTAACATGCAATACGCGTGATAGCACAAACAAATCACCAATTAAACTAAATGCAGTAGAAAATAAATTTGACACGGGTGATTTGTTTATAAATGGGGAAAACCACCGAGGCAAAACCCCACCGGGTGAATTTAAGGTCACCACTCCCGAGAATCCACTATTATCACAACAAGCAGTTACAAGTAAAGGAATCCCAGTACCTTATACTAACCTATAGTTGAACCCTTACCCCAATATCCAATTGGACTTGTTCTGTAGTGACAATCTCTCTTTTTGATGCACGGCTCCCAGTACGTGACTAACCAATTTGATGCACGGATACCAGTACGTGGCTTACTCCTTTGCACGAATCCAAGTACGTGACTAACTCCACAGCAACCCTTTGATTGTTGTAGTTGATTTGTAGTAGCTTCACATACAAACACCAATAAGATCTTCAATGTTGGTGAAAGAGACTTTTCTTGGTAACAGAACCCAAAGGCATACAAGAAACGCAGCAAGAACTCTTTCTTTTGTAAGAGGAGGCTATGGTTTTAAAAAGAAAACCTTATGAAACTCTCTAGGGTTAGGTTTTTCTTTTCCACCTCCTTTAAATAGGAGATTAATGGGCTTTCCTATTCCAAATAGGTTTACATAAATCTTGGCATTTCCTAGTCCAATAAGGATTATACAAACCCATAAACAAATAGCCTTTTAGAATAAAAACATTGCGGGCTATAATCTGAATCCCGTAAGCAAGATAGATTTAGACATCTGTTGAGTTTTAATGAATCTCAATAGATCAAGCTTCTGTTAAGGAGGTATCGAGACCTGCGGATTGCACTTTTCTTGAGCAGTTCTTGAGTAATCTTCATGTCTTCAATTTAACCACTTGTAATGATCATCTTGAACTTTCTTAGATTTACCCAAATACAAGTAAAGTGCGTTTTGTCAAAGGATATGCCAATTACATAAAAATATGTCTCTAACATTATCGTCACCCAAAAGGCATTGGGCCAAAGCCCAAAAGGGGGAAATTCGGCCTTTTAAAGTGTTGAATGGGCTCTTGGACATCAAACGTTCTTCCGTGTTCAGGTGCATTTTAGACTCTCCTTCTAGGGTTTTTTTATCTGATCCTTGCACCTAGACGTGTTTTCATCCTTAGTCTATGATTTTTTAAATCTATTTTTTTGGATAATTTAGGCTTTTTTAGGAAAAATTATCTTGTAGATAAATACCCTAAAATAAATCTTGATAAAGTTCAAATTATCCACAATTTTATTGTTATCCAATCATCCCTTTTATTCCTTTGCATGCATCCCTATTTTAAACACTAATTATCAACCAATCACAAAATTATTTAATTAATTTTAATTTCTTAACCATTCAGAATTAATTTAAATTGATCATGTGTGGTCGACTCTACCGAGACACAATGCATGTTGATTATGCAACTTGATCATGTGATATCTTTCGATCTGATGGTTTGATTTGGAAACCGGACACACTAATATGACCGTTAGAATCTCAAGATTATTTTTATGATATGCAATGAATGAATTAATGCATGTAATGCAAAGACAAATTGATGCATGTAATACAAGAAAAAATTGATGCATGTAATGCAATCATGATTTTTTGGGTACATGGATGGTCATTAAAGTCATTCTCCTTGATTAAATCATGGTGCAAAATTGAGTGTCCACAGAATGCCCCTCATTAACAAAGCTTGAAAAGCGAATGTCAATGTAAAACAAAGACACTGATTTTAGCGAACATAATTTAATTGAGGTTGAATTTTCAAAGATTACCTAGCCCTTGAACCTAAAACCTTGGAACATAATACTAGTAGTTGATGACTTTGGAAATGATTCTTGACAATTGGGGTGACCAAGAGACTTTTCAATCTTGATCTTGATAATGGAGTTGTCTGTGACCCAAGGGCTTATCTACCTCGATCTTAACGAAAGGCAACTAAAGGGCAAAAAGGCTTCTCTACCTTGAAACTGGAGTTGTATGTGACCTAAGGGCTTCTCTACCTTGATTTGGAATTGTTGAAATGACGATCAAATGTCTTCTCTACTTCAATCTGGAGTTGTTGACATGTTGATCAAAGGTCTTCTCTACTTCAATCTGGAGTTTGTTGAAATGTCGATTTAGGGCTTCTCTACTTCGATTTGGAGTTTGTTGAAATGTCGATCCAAGACTTCTCTACTTTGATCTGAAGTTGTTGACATGTCGATCAAAGGTCTTCTCTACTTCAATCTGGACTGCTGAAATGTCGATCAAAGGTCTTCTCTACTTCAATCTAGAGTTGTTGAAATGTCAATCCAGGATTTCTCTACTTCGATTTAAAGTTTGTTGAAATGTTGATCTAGGGCTTCTCTACTTCGATCTAGAGTTTGTTAACATGTCAATCATAGGTCTTCTCTTCTTCAATCTGGAGTTGTTGAAATGGCGATCAAAGGTCTTTTCTACTTCAATCTGGACTTTTGAAATGGTGATCAAAGGTCTTCTCTACTCCAATCTGAACTGTTGAAATGGCAATCAAAGGTCTTCTCTACTCCAATCTGGAGTTTGTTGAAATGTCGATCTAGGACTTCTCTACTCAGACTATAATTGTTAAAATGTCGATCAAAGGTCTTCTCTACTTCAATCCGGACTGCTGAAATGTTGATCAAAGGTCTTTTCTACTTCGATTTGGAGTTGTTGGAGTGTCGATCTAGGGCTTCTCTACTTTGATTTGGAGTTTGTTGAAATGTCGATCAAAGGTCTTCTCTACCTCAATCTAGAGTTGTTGAAATGTCTATCCAAGGCTTCTCTACTTAAATCTTGAAATGTTGAAATGTTTGTCTAGGGCTTCTCTACTTTGATCTAGAGTGTTGCATGCAAAAAGTCAAAATTTGGGGGCTAGACTTTTAAATTATGAGAGTTTTTTGATCCCATTGTTTTTTGAGATGTGTGATTTTCATTTATTCCTTCTTGATTTGAATCTTTATAAAGAAAAGTTTGATTGACAAAAGATTCTATTTTTGAGAAAAATTTGATTTTTTGAAACTTGGAAGTTTTGAAATTGACATTTAAAATTTTAAGATTTTGGAACTTAGAGATTTTGACTTGAAATTTGGAACTTGAAAGCTGAAATTTTGAAACTTAGAATTTTGAAAATTAAGGCTTGAAATTTTGATCATGAAATCTGAGGTTTGAATTTTTTGAAAACTGAAGATTTGAGTTTAAAATTTGGGCATTGAGAATGTGGGGACTGAAATTTTTGGCTAATTTTGGCCCCCCACTTCTTTGTTTCTTCCTTTTTCCTTTTTGCTTAATCTTTTATCAACTTCTCTTCCTCCATTGACACTATTCACCTTCTTCTTCCCTTTGTCTTTTCTTTTTCATTTCACCATTTCTTCTCATAAAAAACACTTTTCTAAGCTTCGTAACCTTCCCTCATCCATCTCTATCAATATTTCTTTAGATCCTTGTGTTTTGAGCATTTTCATCACACACCCATTTTTGATGAACACAAATTTTGCCTAATTTGAAATTATATTGAGTGAGTTATGACCGTTTGAAGTTGGGCCAATCCAGCAGTCAAAATAAGGGTTTTTCTGGACACATGCGTACGCATGCACATACATGCACGCGCATGTTGCATTCTAGAACTAACTTCAGTTTTAGGGGCCCAAAACATCATTCTTTGATGTGGGCTGGCCCCTAGAACCTTAAGAACGTCCAAAGACGTCTAAAATGCCCTAAAACCCTAGTTTAAACATATAAATGCAGCCTTATGTCTCTAAACTAAAACCCAAACTAGAAAGTTTTATTTTTTAGCCTCCATCTTCTCTAAAATCCTAATTCTCTTTTCCAAACTCACACAACAACACCTTAGCACGTTTTTTACAAATTAAAAACCTCTCTTTAGTTAGTTCTGAGGCATAAACTATTTTTCTAAATTGATTTCTCAAAACCTTTTTCAAAATCTTTTGTTCTTGAGTTGTGATTACTAACTATTGTTGTGTTCTTTTGATTATTCTTCTCCTCAATCTAATCTTTGTGTTGTAGGCACTGAGGGGTTGGTTAAACAATCTCAAATTTGAGATTCTAAAGCAAGGTGAGCCTCTTTCCCATGATTTCTCACTTTGCTACATAGGATTCACATGGTTCTTAATTTGTTTTATTTGTTTTACATGCTTAGAAATATGTTTGATTTTGTTTTGTTGCGTCTTACCATGCTTTGAATGAACGGTTGAATTAGACATTAGAAGCATGCTAGGTTTTGTTTGATTATTGTTCTGTTGCTTCTTTAAAATAGTGTTTCTGGGCGTGTATTCGTGCGCATGATTTATGTATGCTTACATATACTCAAGGCATGCGTACGCATACTTGTGCCTAGGAATGCAGATTTAGGGTTCTTGCTTTTTTGTATGTTTTGATTCGTTTTAATTCTCTGTTTTGGTCTTGTTGAGTCTAGCATTCACATGTTTGGGTTTAGGGTTAGTAGAATAACATGTTTCACATGCTTGAATTGAGAGATTGATGATTAGGGTTTATGCTTTGATGAATCACATGAACATTTATGAGAATTTGAACATGCATTAATGCATAGGTGCTGAGGTGTTATGGTGCAGCGAGATAAGTGGGATAAGTCATGCATAATTCCATGAACATGCATTTGACTTGGTTGATGAACATGGTGAAATTTCTTGATTGATGAACATGATGAATATACTTGATTAATGCCTTGTTGATGTTGTTGTGTGATGTGCTTGCTGCCCTTGGATATATATTGTGATGTCATCTTTAACATGTTTTGTGTTTTATTTTCCTTAAGTGCATGATGTATGTTTAGGTTAAGGATTAGGGCTCTCTTAATAAACTCTTTAATTAACTATGGTCTAGCAACACATAATGGAGGCCGGCCCACAAGCCGGGCGGTCTTGGGTGCGTAACACCTCCCCAAGCCGTACTCAAACTCCGGACCCATAATTTGGTATATGGACCCATGTATGTAAGTGATTGGCCCAAAATGCCCAATATGGTTCATAGACCTAATCTAAGTGACAACTCCACTTTTCTCCACCACTGTCACTCGATCGGGGCATACTTTCCTTTGTGCCCACAAAAACCCACAAAGGGAAAAAAGACATGTGAAGTATGGCAATGATGCAAGAAAAAAATTCTAAGCATGCAAGCATGGATCCAAACATAAACACATGGAAAAGGGCAAACAAAGCACAAATATGCATAAAAGAACTAATCCAAACCCTTTATTGAAAGATGGGTGTATGGATGTAGGCATAGACCACAAGATCTAGATGTACACCCTACCTAAAAGCCAAAGCGCAAGAAAAAGGCAAAGGCAAGAGATATAAAGCTATAAAGGAATTGCATAGCATCGAAACAAAGTTTTAAGCACAAACATGTAGATCCAAACACACAAAGATGGCAAGAAGCCCATAAGCATATAGATCCAAGCAAAAAAAAGGTAAAAAGCAGCTAAACATATAGATCTAAGCACAAGCAAGGTATTTAGACATATTTTAGCCCAAAAAGGCTAGGCCAACATTATCAAAGCAATAAAACTTGTTGTAAAGCAAGTAGACATACTATGAAAGCTATAAAACATACTAGGAAGCAAGATAAAGCAAGAAAAAAAATGCTAGGATATTAAATGGGTGTAGATAGTAGCTAGAAATAGGAATGGCAACGGGTTGGGTTCGGACCGGGTTTTTTCATACCCGAACCCGACCCACGAGTCTAGACCCATAACCCGAACTCGGCCCGATTATTAAACGGGTTTTTTTCCTAGAGTCCAGACTCGCCCCGCCAGGCCCCGTTTAGCCCAACCAGATTTGGGCCCAAGCGGCGGCCCAAATTGTGGCCCAACCAAAAAAGAAAAGAAAAGAATTGAACTCAACGGCATCCACATACAAAATATGGTTGTGTTTGTGTTTATGTAATGAGATTTTCAGATATACATATAAAAGCATAACGAAATATTGAAAAAGTTTTTGGCATTGTCTTTTTTTGTACTTTGTATTTGACATACACACATAAAATCCACCATATATTGTCTGAAGAGAGGCTGAATGCCACAAGACTTGAAGAAGAACTCAACGGCATCATTGTGTCCACCATTGTTGTGCCATACAATCTTTCAAAAAAAAAAAAAGAGTTTACCTTTCAAACACAGATTCACAAACATAGATTCACAGACTCATATTTGAGAGAGGACATGAACCAAAAAAAAAAAAAAAAAAATGAACCCAAAAAAAATATTGGAGAACTCGGTCCACCAATGCTCTATCTCCAATCTAGGACTCCTACTCGGCCTCTCTCTATCTCAGACCACCAAGATCTCCGATGATAGGCGGTGGGCCTCTCTACCTGTCACGGCCTAAACCTTCCACATCTCTTTCCGATCTAACCTTCGTGCTTCTCCCTGGCAATAGCAACCACCAGTCCACCACGTGATGAGAGTGAAGATGAGGGTGGGTCGGTGAGGGTAAGGGTGACTGCTAGACTAGGTGAGACCGTGTGGGGTGGCTTGAGAGAAAATGAGACAGAGAGTTATTGAGGGTGAGGTGAGAGCATTGAGAGAGGCGGCTAGAGCTAAGAGATATCAGAGAAATGAGTTAGTGTTTGACATAAGTGATATATATATAGGTAGGTATTTTAGTAATTTTCCTTTAGTTATAAACGGGTTGGGTCGGGTTCGGGTTCGGGTCGGGTTTTTACCAAAACCTGGACCCGACCCAGACTCGCTTCAGGTTTTTTTTTTTCTAAAACCCAAACCCGACCCTATTCTTTATCGGGCCAGGTAAAATCTAACCTATTAGGGTCTGGCTGGGCTAGGTACCCACGAATCAGGTAGAAATTGCCATCCCTAGCTAGAAAGCTACATCTACACCCCTAAACCTCAAATCCAAGGTTCTAAAACTAAGGAGAGGAAGATGAAAGTAAGAACACTACCTTTTGATTATTAGAGAAAAGAAAGAAATCAAAGATTTTTGTATGTGTTTTTAGAGAGAGAGAGAGAGAGAGAGAATCTACCTAGAAAAGCTCCAAGGAAACCTAAATTTTCATTTTTTTTTAGTTATGGGGGTTTTCTAACTCTTCGGCTTCCAGCTGCCCCTTAAGGGCTACCAGCTAGCTTCGATGTCCCTTTAGGGTGCGCAGCCTGGTTGTTGATGTTAGCAATCTTGTCCTTTTCACCGGTTCAAATTCAAATGCCTTCCTGGGCTCCAATTGAGCTGATCTTGGTTTCCCTGGAAAGGTATGGATGTCTTTTTTCCGAAACACGATGGGCACATTTGGTAGACTGCAACAGTAATTACATAGGAATAGGAATAGATATTACAAGGAATACAAAAGCTGTAATGTAATGCTAATTACTATTCATTTGTTTGGTGACAACATAATAATAGAACTTTAAAGACAATGGAATGAAAGCATTTTAAATCAAACTTAAGATATATTTTAGGAAATATCTTACTCATATAATTATGTTTCCTAAAAAATAACATTTTTTAAATTTGAAAGAGAGATTAGTTATTTTTTATGATTTTTTATTTTCATAATTGTTCCGTGCATATGGAAATTTTTTTTATTTAGAAATATATTAATTGTATAAATTAATACACCTACTAAGGAATATCTATTACATCCTTTTAGAGATGAATAGTTATTTCTCATTTTAAAGAATAGCTATTTATAAGGAATGATTATTCCCTGTAATAAAAACATAACCAAACTACTAAATAGCTAAACCATATGAATAACTATTACATTACGGTGCCTATTACAGTCTACCAAACATACCTTAAAGAAAATAAAATTCCAATGGTCGGATCAAAAGTTATGGCCTCGAGAAGAGAGCTGATGCGCCTGGCCTGGTTTTCAAGATATCTCAACCATTTTAACTCCAATTCAAACTCATGAATATTCATTGGAAAGGAAATTTAATAATCTTAAAAATGGCGCTAGTTTCAACCCGTTCTAATGGTTGGATCAAAATTAGGGTTTCTAGGGCCCTTGTGAGTCAATTCCGGGTGAAACTTGGTCAAAGTTGGTTAAATGTGACAAAAATCTCCAAATAACTCGGATTTGATGTAAAAACATGAAAAAAGTGGTTTTGGACTGATTTTGATTAACTTTGACTTTTGGTCAACCTAGGATTGACCAGGGGCATTCTGGTCATTTTGACCTAAAATGGCACTTTTAAGTGATCCAATTCTCGAACAGGTTGTGCTGTGTCAATTTAGATGTTTCTGCCGTCCCATGGTGGAAAATTGTTATTTTTGGAATTTTGAGGGCCCTGCATGCAAATTGAAGGTGGACAAAATACGGTATCTGCAATACCCATACCATAACATAACACAAATATGATCTACTAACACAAATTGCCACCCCCAACCACTTGTTGTATATTCTCTAATTTCTCATTTTGAATAAAATATATACCGATTTACATTATAAAAAAAAATTATGTTGGAAAGTTGCATACTAAGTTTTCATTTTTTAGTAAATCTCGTCTAGCGTCAAGCTTCAGTAATACCCCTACTCTATTGACTAACACCATTTATATATATATATATATATATATTTATAACGAAAGATTTATTTATTAACTAAGGAGCACTGTTATAAGTATTGTCCATCGAGCACTCGCAAGGAGTTCCTAGTTACAAAATATCACACACATATTTTACATAAACAAAATTTGGACATTCATTATATTCTCTAACGCTGCATTGGTGCTCCCGTCCCCTCTTTGTTAGTTCATCTGCCACGCCATTTGCTTCACAAAAGATATGATGTGGAAGGACAGTCCATTCTTGGTCAAGTAGCTAGCATCTTGCAATCCAACATTAAAACAGAAAATTGCGGTGCTAGAATACCATATGTTGTTAGCCAATTGAGGAGAATTTGAGAATCAATTTCTAAATTTATATGTTTATACCCTAATTCTCAAGCCATTTTTTAACCATATCTAACAACCCATATTTCTGCAATATTATTTGAGGCAATGCCAATGTGAATTGAGAAACCTTTTATCCTTCTTCACTTTCTATCTCTTAATACACTGCCACCTCCTGATTTACCAGGATTATATTTAGAACTGCCATCTGTTTTTAAAGTAACAAAAGGAGGTTGTGGAGGATGCCAATATATTATTTTAGTGACTTCTTAACCTTTTGTTTTTCTATGATATGCAAGATGATAAAATTCTGCAGCTAAATGTAAAGTTTTGTGCATAAATTGGTTAAGTGTTTCAAAAGGAGGATTGAATATTTTATTATTTCTGGAAAGAAAAAGTTTCCAAATTCCATAAGAAAATAAAATATTCCAACGCATCATTTGAAAAGAGTTGGGAGATATATTAGTCAAATTTTCATGTAGCATTCTACTAGTGATTTATGGAAAAAAGATATTTCTCATTGTCCAGGAAGAGCAATCCAAAATTACTTTGCCCAAGGGCAGTCTCGAATGACATGGGGTTGTCCAGGATGCATTTCCATATAAAAATATGAATTTTTTGTGGACATGGGGTTTTCCAAATGCAATTCCATCTACTTTTAAGTGGGTTTTGTTGTAAAAAAGAATGTCTTGGTTTTACAAAACTTAAACTATATTCTTTTGAAAAAAAAAATTGAAGAATATTATGCTACATTTAAAAATGATATCACCTACTATTATATAATTGAATGGAAGAATCTATTCGCTATAAATCCTTATAACTAAACATGTGTTGCTACCCAATTTTTAACACGTGTTTGGAAAAATGAGAAAAGCCCAAAGCCCAAAAAATTAGAACCTAAGAGTTAGAGTATAAGGAAGCAAGGAGAAGCATTTTGGCCTAGGACCAACTCAAATCACTTAAGTATAGGAAAAGCTAAAAAGGAAATGAATGACTTTTTCGAATAATAACTTAGAATGAGATAATGGTTGGGCACATGAATGGCCCAACTCTCCTTGAATAATGGAGAATAGACTAAGAATGGTCTTAAAATGGTATTTGAATGGGGTAAGAATAGGCTCGGAGATGACCTAAATACCTTGAAGAGAAGAGAAAGAGCCCCAAAACGAGGTCTTTTGCAAAATAACCTTAGGTATAAAAACAAGTAGATCCATGAATGGCCAAAGCCCTTGCATTGGGAAATAATGCAAAATGGGCCTAAAGGAGCCCAAGACCTTTGTATAAAGGAGTGGGGAGGAAGCCCGAGGAGCTTAAAGCCTTCGTTGGGCATCCCAACAAAGAGATAGAGAAAAAAAGAGCTTTTGTAGATTGGAAAAGGACGTTTGAAGGCACTACAACAAAATGTATTTTTGGTGGCAAATATTTTCGTCACCAAATGTCCTATTTTTATTGCCTAAGACTTTTGGTGATGAAACTGGTTTTGTCACGTATACTTTTGGCAACGAAAAATTTTGTCACCAAAAGTTCTGACTAATTTTTTTAAAAAAAACTTGTAGCAACGAAACTATTTCGTCACCTAATGTTTTCCTTGCTAAATACATTATTTAGCGACGAAATAATTTTCTCACCAAATATATTTATTTATTTATTAAATCATATTTGGTGACAAACTATTTCATTGCCAAAACCAATTTATTATTAATAGGGTTCTATTCTCCACATGTTGACCAGAAGCTGAGGTCCTCAGTGTCAATAAATCACAACTGTCAATCCCATGTTTTGTCGCATTTTGTGCCACCAAATCCATGTTCAATCCCGAACTTGTCGCAGTACCCGAATTACTCTCACTGATTTGGCAAAGTCCCATTACTGTGGGAGTCAAATTCGGAGTAATGGTGTCTTCCATTATGAGCTCTGGGATTCCCTCACTATCCGACTTCTTACTTCCACCATCTTCCTCCACCGAAGAGTTAACGGTTTAGTTGCGCCGGCCTTTTTTTCCACTGCGATGGACCACGAGCTGTACCTGACACAACCACCATCGACTTTCTAGTTGATCTTATCGGGGTCTACATGCAACTATTCCCCATATTGCTGGTTCTCTTTTTTTAGATTTCGTCTCCCATGGAGCCATGTTTCATAATCACATTCACCGTGATCAGCCCTACCACACCAATAACAGAAATTAGGTAGGCATTTGAATTTCAAGAGGGCCCATCCTATATGTTCTCCTTCAGTTGTCAGTTTACAACATCATGGCTGTGGCTTTGTGATGTCAATGGCCACCCAAAAACCCATAGGATTTCACCCCCTTAACCATTGTCCTCAGGATCATGAACACTAATAGTAGTTCCTACAATATTACCCACGGCTTCGCTCGTTGCATGGTTTAAACTCTTCTCAAGGACATTATGAAGCTAGATCTAAAATCTAATAGACGAAAAAGCCAAATAAGGGGCAGACTCCCCATCAACTGCATGCCGAAAAGCAACCAGATGTTTATCATATGACCATGGTTCAAACTCCAGCACCTATTCTAATGGAGGTCTCTCTCTCTCTCCTTTTTATGTTTATTAGAAAATTTTTGCCACATATTTCATGTATATGCTAATAAGAGATTTATAACAAATAATCCAAAGTTACAACAACACTTTGAGAACATTAGAGCAATGTACAAGCAGTTTAAGACAGGCTTTTTTTTCTTCTACATTTTTTGCTTTATTTTTCATACTTTTACTAGGTACCTAGTAATATATATATTTGGAAGTAATTTAAATAAGACATTGTTTTTGTCCAAGTAATTGTTGGACCAGAAGTGATACTTTCATATATTTCTAAAAAATTGTTTATATTTCATTTCATTATCGTTACTAAGTAATAACACATTGCCAATACATAAAAAAAATTTAAAAGTTAAAAATATTGAGATAAATGGGAAGTTTTTCTTCAAATTTGGTCATGAATTTTAAGTCCAATTATTATTTAGAAATAAAGGTAGAAGTAACTTATATTATTTACTAAGATAAGTGGAATTAGTCTTTTAAAATTAAATGAGAACTTTTTTTTCCCTATATCTAAGCCTAATCATATACTAGGGTTGTTCACGGGTCAGGCAGTTCAGGTTTGAGATCAATCTGCCACTCGACCCACTTAGTTCGGGTGGAAGAAAAGAAGACCCACGACTGACCGATGACTACCATGGGTCGAGTCAAATGGGCTCTAATGGACGATCGATCGGTTCGGTTGAAATTGATGAAGGGGTGGTAGTGGATGGAGGGTGGTAGATCTTCGACGGATCTGAGTGAAGGAGAGAAAGATTCAGCTGGAATTAAGCCAAACCTTGCTGGATCCATGCCAAATGTGGCTGGATTTGAGACCAACACTATTGGATTTGAACAGATCTATGCCAAACATCGCAGGATCTTAGCAAATCTAAGTCAAACATCGCCGGATTTAAGTGGATCTAAGTAAAGAAAGGCCAAAACGTGGTCGGATTTGAGCTGTGAAGGCCTAATAGTTGCCATATCGGGATAGAATCTGGTAGATTTGAGGGTTTCTTGAAGTAGTTTTCCGATTAGGTCGGGTGGCTCGGGTTTTAGTGGAGGACACTCGCCACTCGACCCACCGGAGTCGGTTTCTAAGAGAAGAAACCCATGGCCGACTGACAAAGGGATTGGTTCGGGCTGACAGCAGTCGGTTTTAGTTGGTTCCATTGATTCTATCGGGTAGCCAGGACTCGTGAATTGCCCTATCATATACTTCATGTTCAAGTTTAGTGGGGAAAGAATCAAAAGATTAGAAAAAGAGCGCTACTACCTTGACTCATGTTCAAAGTCATTATTTTCTTTTTCATTTTCTTTTTCAAAATAGTAGGAAGAAATTAGCTGCCATTATCTTTGACGGCAGCAAAAGGAATCTATTTGCCCGTGGTTAGCTCTATGCACAGAGATTGCTAATTTGCAAGTACGTTTGTGAGCATTTTTCGGGTTTGTTTGAGATTTGCTTATTTTGCTGAAATTAAAAACTTTTCACTAAAAGTACTATAGATAAAGTAAATATTAGTTGAAATAATATAGTGAGACCCATGAATAATACAAAAAAATATAATGAAACCCTTAATTAATAGAAAAAATAAGTTAAATAGTAAAATAAATTGACAAAAAAATAAACTAGCTAAACAGGCACCATTATTGACTTTTTGACGCACAAAGAATATTCGGTACTGTTATCTTTAACAGCTTTCAAAGCCCATTCGGCATTCACCAATGTAGCTCATCATCAAAAAGTTGCACCTTCGCAACCTTTCAGGAACATCATTATTTTAAACTCACTGTTCATTACCATTATATCAAAAGAAAATATTATTGGTGTTCAAAGTTCACTTTTTTTTTCTCCAATATTTGGATCACATTACTTTACACTCCTTTTTTTTTTTTTTTTTTGTTATTATTTGCTTAAAAAAGCAATCCCCTATTGTTTATCTAGCTAATATTGAGAAATTAAAATCTTCAATAAAAAACAATTGGGAAATATTTGATATGAATTTTGTCAATTGTTGTTTATTAGTATTTTGAAGGTTTGTTTTACTTCCTTTAACATTGGTGCTATTATTGGTGGCTCAAGTCTCAAAACTTGTATGTAAACTTCAAAACTCTCATGTCATTTGGGTACTCAAGTTTTAAGATTTATAATCAACAATTGAAATTTTCATAGTGCTGTCATTTTTTTTTTTTATCTCTCAACTTTAAATTTTTTTAATACTTTTTTAAAAATATATGTAATCTAAAGGTCAATAGTTCTAGACAAGTCATATTGATAACAGCTCAAAATTTGGTGAGATTAATTGTCTTAGAATGTACGGAATCAAAATGAGAACGGTGCTAAAACTGAAATGTAAAAGACAAAATGTTTTATAACCTATTTGTAAAATGTTCCAGATTAAGACACTTCTTTTCCCAGTAAAAAGCCTGACCTGGCTAGCTGGTTAATTGCTCTATTATTTGATGAACACATTTGAAAAGGACAAAATTTAGTCCAACTCGCAAAATTTATGTAATGTGATGTTACATAAAAATACAATGATGGAAAAATTGAGGTTGGATCATGCAATTGATAGGACAGGAGTCTAGGCAGTCAAGCACAAGCTACATTTTGTCTACAAATACATATGAAATGATATGATATTTCATATCTTAAGTTCTAGAAATTTTTTTGAAGATGGTCGTTAAGAAACTTAAATTATATAAAATCTAAAAAAAATAGAACTTCATATATTGACAAAAAAAAAAAAAACATACGTAAATACATAAAGTCTTACAATTTTTTTGAGGAATTTTCTTATTTTGAAATCGTTACATCTCTCATCAATATTTTAGTTAAATAAAACTTTTCTAGGACCTTTTCTTTTTATTTGTAAGAACCTAATATATTGTTAAGGAGACCAAAGTTTGAGGATAAAGTTTGGTTACAAACTTAGTTGTAGTTTAAGGCTACAACTCTTACTAAACAAATTAACATTGCTACAAATTTTGAAAATCTAAGAGTTGAATTGCATATTTTCTATATTCTTAAAACACTTGTCAAAATTCATGTCAATCACGTGTTATTTACTATTAAATTCATAAACTTATTTTATATGTATAATTTTATTCTACAAAAAATTAAAATTTAAACATTTAATTGATAAATATTGATTTTTAATCTTCTTGAAATTTTGCAAGTAAGAAGAATATAAGAAGAAAATGTGATTAAATGCTGGATTTGTTAAAATTCACATCCAATAAGAAAAAATATTTAATGGAGTTGTAGTCTTAGTCTACAACCAAGTTTATTGTCAAAGTTTGTCTAAAATTTAATTACATTGGGCCTAAAAAATATTTAGGGTGGTTACAAAGTTTTTTTAAGGATAAAAAAAATCATAAATTTTTAAATTTATACATAACTAGTTGCTAACTCGTGCAATGCATGGACTAGTTGAACAAAAATTTTAGATTTTAAATTTTCCTAAAGTTATGACCACTTGAAAAAATAAGTTACAATTTAAGATAGAAAAAAGATACTAACACCAATAATGTTAGGCATGCCATGTCTATTATCAATGACATCCTTTCTTTAATGAAAATTAAGGTCTCAATCATTTTTTTAATATAATATAATCCCTCCCATTGCTCAATTTTTTTGCAAAATCTTGGGTTTTTTCTTGCCATATAAAATGCAACCAAAAAACCCAAAAATAAGAAATTAAAAACTATAGAAGTTTTTACATAGAAAACCGTAATTAATTACACTTTGAAATGACATTGACACTAAGAAAGAATCATTAATCTAGAGCAATAGGTTTTGGAAAAATTTTTTTTTTTTTGAGAATTGGAAAAGCTAAATTAGTGTTATAGGCAATAGTTATAAAATTTTAACACGTAGAAGAAGAACAACAAAAAGGCGTATCAGATGAATAAATTGATTTCGTTAGAGAATGAAGACAAATAAATGCACTAGAAAGAATAGATTTCGGAAAAATATGAATGTAAAAAGAAGAAGAAGGAAGTACCAGTTGAAAGGCCATAGAGTTTTAATGGAGATAGAAGACGACCAATCTAGGAAGCACTTGGAATGCTCCTATTATATGTATAGCCTCGGCTGCCACCTTCTTGTCTCTTATCTACTTATGATTCCAACTTTTATTCTTGGTGAGAGAAATGGGCTCTTGCCTTCAGGTAATGTAATTGAGAAAAATGCCACAAGAAACATATCAACACCCTTTTTGGATCTTAAATAATAAAAATTTAAAGAACAAATTTATGAGATTAATGCATAACCTAAGCTTGTTCACCAAGATTCAAGACCTAGCAACGTAAAAAACAATATAAAAAATAGAGTAAAAATGCAAAAAGGGTCATATATATGAAAAATAATTTTTTTAAAATAAAAATAATTTATAATTCTTAAATCACATTAATTCAAACAATAAGGCAAAATATATGACTACATAGTAGAAAAAAAGTATAGGAGAAAAATAGGTTACCTCAAAAGAATAATGCATGACTATAGCAACTGAAATTTGTCAAGACAATTTCATATATTGCAAAACATGAACCCAAAATTTAGATGTTAAAACTTCTAAAAAGCCAAAAGAAAGAGTAAAGAATCAGAAGATTCAGTGCCTAGCAATTATTGAAACAAAAAAAAACAAAAAAAAAAAAAAAAAACACATGACTACATAATAGATACAAAAATATAAGGAAAGATGGGTTATTATCCATGGCTAACAATTGAAAGCTGCAAGATAGTTTCAAATATTGCAAAAATTGAATCAAAAAAATTAAGTTGTTAAACTTCTTAAAGGCTTAAAAAATTGAAGAATTAGCAAAAAAAACATATGACTACATAATAGAAAAAATATAAGAGAAAGATAGGTTACCTCAAAAGAATAATCCATGATTATAGCAATTGAAATTTGTCAAGATAGTTTCATATATTGCAAAATATGAACCCAAAATTTAGATGTTAAAACTTCTAAAAAGCTAAAAGAAAGAGTTAAGAGCTAGAAGATTCAGTGCCTAAAAATTATTTGAAACAAAAATAAAAAATAAAAACATATGACTACATAACAGAAAAAATTAACAATTATTATCAACAAAAACACAGTAAAACTATAATTAAAAAACCCTAATAGTGATATAGTGGCCGGAGAATTAGAGAAGGAGAGAAGGAAGAGTCCAAAACAAAATAGAAAAACGGTATGAGAGATGAGGTGTTTGTGTTTGAATACCTCTTAAAAGTCCTAAATCAAATTAAAAAAATATAAATAAAAAATGCTGATGTGGAAAATTATGGAGAGGTCAACCAAAAGTTAAAGATTTCAATTATATATATATATATATATATATTGTTTTTCAAGCCAGTGACCACCAAGACTCTGTGGAGTTGCCCCTATTATCCTAATACCCTCGTTGTTGTTGCTTTTGTCAAGGGATGGCAATGGGGCAGGGCAAGTTCAAAAGATGGGGTCTGCGCCCCCGTCTCGCATGGTTTTGTCTTATTCCATCCTCGCCCCACCCCATATAACGGGAAAAATTTACTTGCCCATCCCCGCCCCTGGGGCCCTGCGAATGTCCTACCTTGTAAAACTCTACTTTTTGTTTATTTGCTTACAACTATTACAATTATTTTTATATTCGCTAATAAACATATACTTGAAATTACAAATAAGTTTATCCTATCAAATCAAACAAATTTTTAGCAAAAATTGAATAATATTATTAAAGTTTTTAAAAATATAATATCATAACAAAAACAAAAATCTCATAATACAAAATCAATTATTTTATAGTATATAAATTTGTTTATAATAAAGATAAAAGAAAATGTTAAAATTGATACCTTATTTCTAACCTTACTAGAAGAAAAAAAAAAAAAGGCAAAAAGCTTTGTTGGGTAGAATAAAATAAACTGATAATATGTTTGTTAAATATGGTTTTAAGGTATAAAAAATTTATAATTTAAGTCTTATCAATGCGGGTCGGGGTAAAGATGGGGCAGAGCAAAGCAAGACGGGTCTAAAAAATCTAAATTCATCTCCATCCCACTTCATGGTGCGAGGCTAAATCTTGCCCCATTTTCACCCACCACCTTTACCAAGCAGGAAAAACCTGCCTAGAGCGAAATAGAAAGAGGCAGTACAAAATTGTCGGCTCTACTTCTGTCGCTTTTTGTGTGTGAGTCTGTGACCGTCAATCTTGTCCCTTTGATTATTTATTTATTTATTTATTAAATTTCTCAAACCCAAACCCGACAACCTAACCAAGCTTTTTGATTTTTTACTCTGTTTTTCTCTTTCATGTTCAATTGGCATAAACCATTCCCCAACTCTTTTATATATACAAACGGTTTCACTACGTTCATTATTGGGGTCTCACTTCACACACACTCTCACATAGTAATAGTACTAACTACTAAGAGGGTGTTTTGTTATTATATTATGTTGCAATCTCCAATGGCTGTTGTCTGGAACTTGCTTCTCTGTTGTCTAGTCTCCACTCTTCTAGTGGTCTCCGCGGAAGAAATTCATGGCGAAGAAGCGGAGAAAGAGGCTGACAGAGTGAAAAACTTGCCAGGACAACCAGCCGTGACTTTTAGACACTACGCGGGCTATGTCAAACTCCAACCCCAGCATCAAAAGGCACTCTTTTACTGGTTCTTTGAAGCCCAGGAAGCTCCTTCTCACAAGCCATTAGTCCTTTGGCTCAATGGAGGTCTCTCTCTCTCTCGCTCTCTCTCTCTCTCTCTCTCTCTCTCTCTCTCTCATGTTTATTAAAGAATTTTTGCCACATTTTTTAATGTACGCTAATAAGAGATTTATAACAAATAATCCAAAGTTACAACAACACTTTGAGAACATTAGAGCAATGTACATGCTGTTTAAGACAGGCTTTTTTTTTTCCTTCTACATTTTTTTGCTTTATTTTTCATACTTTTACCAGTAATTTTTTTTTTTTTTTGAAAGTAATTTAAATAAGACATTGTTTTGGTCCAAGTGATTGTTGGACCAAAAGTGATATTTCCATATATTTCTAAAAAATTGTTTATATTTCATTTCATAATCGTTTCTAAATAATAACGCTGGTCAACACAATGATGGATTCTCTCAAAAAGAAAAGAAAAGAAAAGAAAAAACAAAACAAAAAATACAGTGATGGAAAATTTGAGGTTGGATCAAGCAATTGATAGGACAAGAGTTTAGGCTGTCATCCACTACATTTTGTCTAATATATCGATATCCTAATACCCACGCTGTTGTTGCTTTTGTCGCTGTGTGTGAGTGAGTCTGTGACTGTCAAGCCTTGTCCCTCTGAGGCCTGCTTTTTTTTATTTATTTATTTTTATTTATATAAATTTTTTTAAACCGAAACCCAACAACCTAACCACGCTTTTTGTCTTTTTACTCTTTTCCCTTTCTTGTTCAAAGCTGCGCGCATGGCAATTGGCATAAACCCTTTTTACTGCCAGCCCTGGACCCTCACTAACTTGTGCCGCTGGGATCTCCTCCTCTTTTCACCGCTCTTTTCTAATTTGTGTTTATTATTTAATCTATGAGTTTAACTTGTTGCACATAATCTGTTTATATATATAGTTTTTTTGTGTAATAAAAATTATTCTCTTTTATTATATGAGGGTTATATATTATTTTAGAATCTGGTTAATGATTATTTTGGAGGGAGTAATTAAAGTTTGAGCTTTTATTATAAGCCCTCGTCTGGTAGAATGGAATTAAAAAAAAAATTAGAATATTGTTCAATTATTTTGTTTGGCAGTTTTAATGGAGGAAATGGAAAATTTATTCATTTATTTACGAATTTAAGTGGGAGAGAATAAAATAAGTAGGAGAGAACACTTATTTCTTTCTATTATTTTAAAATCTTAAATTTTCATTCTCCCAAAAATTAGGAGAAATGAGAGGGAATTGAATTAGAATTAATGATTTTTTTTTACTAAAACTCCTAAAATATCTCTATATACTCAACTCTTTATTTTAAAATAGGGGTCTAATAATAATATTGTCATAAAATATTCCATTCTATTCCATTTCATTCCTTCTATGTTACTTCCAAACAAGATTACTTACATTCTATTTATTTTCATTCATTTATTTTAAAACATTCAATCAAGGTTACTTAATTCTATTTCATTCTTTTCCATTACTTTCCTTTGCTTAAATACATTTCATTCTCTTCTCAGAAAAAAAAAAAAAAAAAAATCATTTCATTCCATTCATTTCCATTCTCTTATGAACTCATAAATGAATCCTAATTGATCTGATTTTAAAATCATTTAATTAAAAAAATATTTGTTTATTTGTTTTTGTTACTTTCCAATGCAGTTATCCAATAGATTACATTTAAATGCAACAAAATTTTCCATTTGAGTACACACTGCAATCATACAATACATAAAGTACAATGGACCTAACTATAGGACTTGAGCCTAATAATATTATAGTCCAACGAATTTCAATAATTATAATAAAAAGAGAAACATAAATGAGTTTTTTTTTTTTTTTAGAAGAACATAAATAACTTCAATTATCATCTTTTTAATGATTTTCAGTTTTGATTTTGTACATTTGAACTATCCATCAAGTTTCGTTGGTTATTATCATTTGAAGAGTTGAGTCAAATGCTACCTCTCCATGTTTTAAGTGCATAGAAAAACACTGCGATTTCATTTCGAGTCTGGGGAGGGTGGGGGTGGGATATTTATGAAATGTTTTGGACCAGTGCAACCAAAAGGGAAAAAAAAAAAATCGTTTCATTTGTTATTAACAGATTTTTGAAAGTGATTAAACTTTAAGGAAATTTTCAACTATATTACCAATTTCCTTATTCTTTGTCTTTTACTTGTTTTGAAATTTATATTTCAAATCTTCTGCCACGTACGCAATGAATTTTGGGAAACAAAACAAATAAAGAATAATAGTAGTAGTAGTGTTGTGTATTCTCAGGACCTGGCTGCTCATCCATTGCGTATGGAGCTGCACAAGAACTCGGCCCATTTCTTGTCCAACTAAACGGAATCAAGCTCAATCTTAACAAATTTTCTTGGAATAAGGGTAATTCAATAATTAGCTTCTTCTTTTTTCTTTTTAATTTATTTAAAAGTTCACAACAATGATCTAGCTACCATTGGCCAATGCATCATCATTGTCATTGATATAATTATTATCTATTCTAATTTGATTTTTATGTAACAAAATTTTTTCTTCCCTTTTATTTATTTATTATTATTATTATTTTGATGTTTCAAGTTTATTTGATGTTGGCTAAAATAATCAGTTGCAAATATATTATTCCTGGAGGCACCTGTTGGTGTGGAGTTTTCCTATACAAACAAATCAAAAGATTTGCATATGCTTGGTGATCGAGTAACAGCCGACGATTCACATGCCTTCTTGATTGGATGGTTCAAAAGGTTTCCTAACTTTAAATCCAATGACTTCTATCTTGCTGGAGAGAGCTACGCTGGTATCATTTTCTTCACAAAATTAACCTCTTCTTATTTATCTATCTATCTATTTATCCATCTATATATATATATATATATATATTTATTTATTTATTTATATATATCTTAAGGTTTTACATTTTTCTTACTTGATTGTATCTTCTCTTTCTCTCTCTCAAGGTCATTATGTTCCCCAGCTTGCGAATCTCATTTATGAAAGAAACAAAGGAGCCAGCAAGAACTTGTACATAAATCTCAATGGGTTCATGGTAAGCCCTATATATATATATATATATATATATAAATATCTTACTTTGCTAATTATTTATATTCCAATCAAATTAAGGCTTTTTTTTTTTTTTTTTTAATATTTACATGTCCTTGTTTTTCTAATAAGAAAAAACCAGATTGGGAATGCTGTGATCAATGATGCAACAGATTTAAGTGGCATGTTTGAATATGCATGGAGTCATGCAATCATCTCGGACAAACTGTACAATGATATAGTGAAGGAGTGCGATTTCAGGAGTGATAACCAAACAAGGAATTGTGGTATTCATATCAGGGGTTTCTTAGAAGCATATTCTGCCATTGATATTTACAACATTTACGCACCCATTTGCCTCACTTCCCTAAGTAGAACCTCCCCTAAGCTCGTTGTTGCTCCCCGTTTGATAACTCAACATGTAAGCCCTTCTTTCTTTCTTTCTTCTTCTGCTATATATAAATGTGTGAGGCAAAACATGTATATATAGCAGTTGTTAGAACCTCAATAAATTAAGTATAAACAAATTGCATTTTACTTTCTTATGCTTTGGTCCCATGAATCACAACTTATTAGTCCACAAAAGTTTCAATTATTATATGTGACCCTAAAGCTTGAACTAAAATTAATTTTTTATGGCTGAATTCAAAATATCCTTATTGATTTTATTTTTTTCCCAAATATTAGGAGTTAAAAATACAACAATTTAAAAAATTTGTAAGACCAAATTATGATTAGGTCAGATCACAAAGCAATGGTTTGTTTGATTAAAAAAAAAAAAATCTATTAGTTTAGTGGAAAGATTATAATTTCATTTTAATCTCATTTTTAGGATATCAATATCTGAAAATTTATAAACTATTTTGATAGAATATCACCGAATCGAAGTCTCTCCATATATAATAACCAAAAAATGGCAACTAGTTTTCATTTATTTATTGGTGCTGCAAAAAAAAAAAGAAAAAAAAAAGAAAAAAAGAAAAAAAAAAAAAAGAGGTACTAAAACCAAAGGTAAATATATCACACAAAAATAGTGAGAAACATGATAGATGTGAAAAAAAATTTAGGAATACATCCTTTTGTGTCATAACTTTGTTATAATTTTGATATAATAAAGTCGTTGAAAAAAAGTAGTGAATTCATGTGAAAGTAACAAAGAGTGTCATTCTAAGATTACTATACATGATGTAGCAATTTCATATTTGACCTTTTTTGGAGGTGCATTAAGTTTATGTACTATACTCTAGCTAGTGGTTTGAAATTAATCTAGAGTAGTTTTAGAATCACAAATTATTTCATAACATGACAAACTATAAGTATGTAATTAATCATCAGTTATATATGGACCTATTGTTTTTTCCTTATCAATCATACTTTGCCACATTGTGGTAAGAAATTGTGAAAAAAATTGACTCTACTAGACTTTTTCATTAATTTGAGAAGTTGGTAATTAAGACTTACCCACACTTAGGGTGTGTTTATTTGGAGGTGAAACAGGATAGATGGAAACTTTGGAGAAAAAATAGGAAGGAAAACTTTTTTTTGGAGTGTGTTTGGTTGGGTAGGAAAGCAAAAAAATAAATGATAGAGCTCAGGTGTTTTCTCTTCGGGTTCACCAAAATATTTTCTCCTTAAAATAAAGATAAAACTGAGTGAGAATGAATTTTTTCTTAATTAATAAAAATGCCTAGGTGTATGCGTACACTACTGCAAGCTTCTTCAAGTTGTCTTTATTTTTTTTTTTTTCTTCTCCCTTGGCAGTAACGTTGCCCTTTTTTTTGGCAACGTTACCTTTTTTTTTAGCCTTCTTTTTTTTTCCTGCAACGTTGTTTTTTTTTTTTTTTTTTTGACTTTCTAGGGCATGCTTTTTATTTTATTTTATTTTTTGGGGTTGCTTTTTTTTTTTCTTTTAATTTTATAGGGCATGGGCAAGATATATATTTTTTAAACTAGACATTTTTTTTTTGGGATATAATTTTTATTTTTTTGATAAATTTGGGTGATTATTCTTTTTTTTATAATTAGTTATCACTTTTTTTAAAAATTTTAATTATACATCATTTTTTAATAATAATATATAAATAAATTTATTCAAACTTATTTTTTTCATTCCTCAATATTTTCACTTCCAACTAAATAAAAATAAAATAAAATAAAATAAAATCTTTCTTATCTTTTTACTTTTTTATATTATCATCATTTTTTATCCTTTTACTTCTTCATTCCTCAGCCCTCGCTGTTCTATTAATAATTGACGTTGAAAGAAACTTTTGTTTTTTTTGAATTCAGAACCTCTGGCATACGCTACCGTCAGGCTATGATCCATGTACAGAGGATTACGTGGAGAAATATTTCAACAGAGAGGATGTCCAGAGGGCCCTACATGCCAACGTTACTAAATTGCCCTACCCTTATACCACATGCAGGTAAAAGTACTTTTTTTTTGTTTGGGCATGCAGGTAAAAGTACAGTAGTATAGAAATGTTAGTAACGGTGCATTTGGCTTTTACTTGTTTGTTTTTCGTTTTTTACTTTTCTTTTTTTAAAACGTAGTTTTTGTTGCAAATAATCTTCTTCTTTTTATTTTTATTTTATATATATATATATATATAAACTAACATCGAGCTTTTTTTTTTTTTCACACACTTAACTTTTCCAAACACAAAAAAAAAAAAAATATATATATATATATAGGGTTAGGTTTAAGTTACTCCTTGTATAACTCTAAACAATATTATACTATTCAATATTTTTTAATTGGATGCAAATTTTGACAAATTTACGATTAGATTCCATTATCTTCGAATATTCTCAATGCTTGCAAAATTTCAAGGTGATTAAAGATTAATCATCAATCAATTTTCAAAATTCAAATTTTTGTAGTTTAAAATAATGCATAAAAAATGAGTTTATGAATTAAATGGTAAATAACTTTCAATTGACATGAAAATTGACATGATTGTTAAGAATGTATAGAACATGTAATTCAACGGTGAAATTTCAAAATATAAATTCTATAACAAGTTATTAAGTATGTAACATTATTTAAAATTACACTAGGTGTAACTTGAACCCAATCCTCATATATATATATATATATATGAAATACCTCATAGACTTATCATATATTTAGCGCAAATCAATTATAAGTTATAACACCTCATCTCAACAATTTAAAAAAAATATGAAATTTTTTATATTTTAAGAAAATAAATACTTTTAAGTGTCTGGTTGCAAAAATGCTCTGAAAAACATTTTTGACTATTTGGTTACGTTGCTACTACTTTTGCCACATTTTCTCTTTTCCTAGACAAATATATAATAAAAAAGAAAAGTTTAGGTATAAAAAAAAAAATTGTGACTAATGGTGGTGACTGGAAACCGATAACATCAATAAGAGTGATGATTGGCTAATGGGTTTTCGATGAGGCGTAAAATGTTATAACTGCAAATAAAAGTATAAAACATTTAACTTTAAAGTACCTCTATTTTGTGGTCAACTGGAAATTATTGTCCGGTTGGCTAGCAATTTCCAATCACCCAAAGACCACAAATTTGTGTTTGTATTATACATCCATACATGACGCGAATTTTACATCCAAATTTTGCCAATCCAATGTGTGTTTGTGATATACTACAAAGTCAGCTGTTTTGAACAAATGTGTAGTCATGACTTAAATGTCTAAGAGGGTGTTTGGTACATTCACTCAAATACACATTTTTAATTTTTAAACAACATTACACGCATTTTTATATAGTTTTTCACCTACACGTATTTTCACATATATTTTCAAATAACAAAACACATGTACCAAACACCTCTAAGATTCTAAAATTACAATATACTATGTCATTTAAAAAAAATAAATAAATAAAAACAACGTACTATGTCAGAAATGTATGTATTAATTCATTTGGCTGTTGGGTATTTCTGGGAGATTAAAGTTACGAAGAAAATCCTAGAACTTTCAAGCAAATTACTCGGAGCATGTGTCAAATCATTGAACTAGAGCTTTCAAGTTTCATCCTGCTTCCCCTGCCAAAACATAATCAATGAAACGTTGCAGTGAAATTCTTGACATTTCTTTTTCATTTCCATCACTCTTTTACCCTCTGACTCCCGTCATTTGACCACCAGCGAGTGTGGCTCAGCCAAAGAAAACTCTCAAAAGCTTCATTTGCTCAAAAGTTCGAATTCCAGCTCATGCAATTTTATGTTGTGAGCTGCTTCGGCATTTGCCCTAAGCTTGCTTGACGGATTCTCATTTAAATTTATTATTGACTTGAATTTTTTATTTAGCATTAACAATCTGCCATATCAACTGGTGCCAGATTTTTGTTTTAGTAGATTTTTACGAAAACAATTAATGGAATGGTTAGCTGTAGCTAACCATGCCCGTAGTGTAGACAAGCAAGTTTTTTTTATTTTTTATTTTTGGAGAGAAGATAAGCAAGTTTTTGTGTTAACAACATTAGATATTTTGGCAAGAATAAGCAGGGAACAGACAATTAATTAAGCTGTGTACATACAAGGAATGTCCAACATTTTATTTGTACTCCCTCCGTCTCATTTTTTTTGTCCTGTTTGAAAAGTCAAACTTTTTAAGGGAACATCATTTATTGTTTTGTCTATCTTTTAAAAATGTATAAATTTTCAAAACTACCCTTCAAAAAATTTATCAAAAAATTGAATTAGTAAATTAATAGGGGTATAATAGGAATATTAATAAATTAATGAATTTTATTTTTAGAAACAGGACAATATTTTGGGACATCTCAAAATAGAATAGAGGACAAAAAAAAATGGGACGGAGGTAGTATAAAATTTGATGAGTTATGAATGAGTCTTTATAATTTTCTGCATATTAATTGCTAGGTAGCTAGATTAGGTTGATAAGATCCTCATATTTTGAGCTTATGGTTCGTGAAATTCAGTGGTGTTATCAGCGGATGGAATGACTCAGCAGACACAGTGCTGCCCATAATTCGGAAGCTTTTAAATGCGGGACTGCGCATTTGGATTTACAGGTACTCTCTTCAATTTCAGCCCATGCCTATTCTTCAGACCTTGTCTATATATAATAAAAATGCCTCTGTACAACTTTCAAGAATTAAATCAAAATGTTCATAACATTATTTTTAGATTTAACTTCTGTACTAACATGCTTATCAACCGTAGAATACCAATAACTATCGTACTTTAATTTAATATGCTCTTAGTCCATATGTTCTGCATGATCTCTCTCTCTCAACAATAAAATTAACCCTAATACCCCCATTTTTCTACTGTCACTATCATATTTATTTTAAAAAATGGTTAATACATATATCCAAAAGCTCAATAGCATTGCCAACTCTCTTTAATTAGGAAAACTAAATGTTGAATTCTCCTCCCCATTAGTCATAAACAACAAAACATGTTTTCCCTTAGATTTTATGTTATCTTTAATTTTCTAGGCAGTCATTCTAATTGCAAATTTCAATTTTGTTAGGCACATTTTTATCTATATTAATAAGTAATAGCCAAAACGTTTAACTTTTTATTGACTGCGCCTCATTGCGCCATGTGGCTACATAAATTATTAACACGTCTACATTTAAAAACACTAAACCGTTTAGTTTAATTTGTTTTAAATTATATTTGTTTCTTTTGTGGATTCAATTTTCAGTAACTAACTAACTGCATAAGATATATATATTAAAACAAAAAATTGTCATTAAGAAACATAAGTAAGGCGTAAGGAGAAAAAAAAAAAGTGAGAAATTTGAGGGCACTACAACCGTCAAGCAAGCATGGGCCAGCATCCCACAACCAGAACTGGTAAAGGTATTTTGAATAGACAAATTTAGATTTGGTTATTTTGGTTAGATTGATCTAACCGTGTCTATGATGATCTCTCTCTTCTTTTTGTTTTTTCTTTGCTTTCAAATTACTTCTTCGTTTTCACTGGCATCCATTGGCGTGCTCTGCTCTGCATCTTCTTCTATTCTTTCTCCACCCCTCTCTCTTTTATTGTTTTTCTCTCTTTTTCATGTGAAAGTTGCAACTGGACTCATTAGTAAAAGACGTGTAGCATTCAAATCTACTTTTTGAGAAACGTGTGGCCATTGAAAGAGGATAATTCAGAATTTTGATTAAAAGATAAAGTAGAATAAAATATGATAAGACAAAAAAGGAAGAAATTGGTGGAACCGTGGAAGAGATGAACTAAAACAATGAAAATAAAAATAAAAATAATAGTGAATGCTTGGGGCCATGGAGGACAATAAATGAGAATTGAAATATGGGTAGATTGCAATATTAGAAAGACTCAGAATTAGGATTTAAAAAAAAAAAAACCTTTGGATAAAAAAAAAAAACGTATCAAAGTAAAATCCAAAACCAAATAGAAATAGAAATCCCTCTTTCTTTGGGACGTTTCCTCTATATATATAGATATATATACTAAGCACTCTCAATCTCTCTCTCTTTCTCTTTGAGTGTTCTGATCTCTCGGTCGACGTAAAAATTCTCTCATTCACGCTTTTGTTTTTGAAATAGTCTCGGCATATTTTGATTACAGCTTCTTCTTCGTTGGTTGTTTATTTCAATTTAGTTTATTATTGGTGTTATTTTTATTTTTATTTTTGGTGTGAGTGGATCTAGGGTTTAACGTTTGTATTCAAAGCTAATGTCTTTCTTTATATTTGCTTTGTAAAGATTTTATTTTATTTTGTACCTGTGACTGTTTATGGTTCCTTTTCATTGTTTAGAATTCGGAACCAATATTTTCCCAAAAAAAAAAAAGAATTTAGAACCAATAAAACTTAATGCAATTTTTCTCTAACATATTAAATAAATAAAAATCAAATCAAACCAACATTTTTGGGACAGTGCTTTGATGTATAGGTTATAAAATATTGACTTTTTGTGTTAATAGATTGTGCTGATTTTTTTTTCGACCCAATTCTTTTATGTAAATAATTATATTAGAGGGTACTTGCGTCCGTCTTGTATTCTGTTTTGAGTTTATTTTTTCCATTATCTGAAATTGCCTAGAAGATTTCAATGAATATCATATATTTTAATACTGTTAAGTTGATATAATAATAATAATAATAATAATAATAATATATATATATATAGTTTGATAAATGTCTGAAACGTATAGCGCCTACAACAAATATTTGCTAACGGCTAGCCGTTAGCAAATATTTAGCCGTTAGCAAATATTTTAGCTACATGATTTTATTTTACAAATTCAATTTCGGTGTTGTAGTAAAATAGACCAAGATTAAATTTTATATTGTACTCAGTACCTTTCCCGTGCATCGCACGGGTTAGCAACTAGTTTTTATATAAATTCAAGAAAACGAATATTATTTTGTGTCAAATTGTTACTTTGTTTAATTTTTCTCAAAATAGTTGGTTCTTATTTCTCTTCCTTTGAAAAGAACTATAAATTTTTTGAATCCATAAGTCCATAGAAAATTATCTACACTGAATGTTGAAATTTTAGTTTCTGGTCACCCTAAAAACGTTACTGCTTAATATACTAAAATTGATATTAGCTCTTGGAACATGATGCCGAATTGCATGCATCCATTGATAATGATATACTCCTTTCATATAGTTTCCTTTTGTTATTTTAGGTTGTCTTTTGGCTATCAAATTTTTTTTTTTTTTTTTTTTTGACCTAGTTAATTTGCTTGTCCCCTTAAAAAATACTTATGAATTTTGACTCATCACCGATAATAATATATCGATAATAGGGTCAGGCTAATGGATATTCTTAGAGTATTTGTTAATAAAAAATTTTAGAAAAGTTTTGATATTATTTTATTAGGAAATATAGAAAGCTATAAAAAAATAAAAAATAAAAGTAAAAAAAGATCAGATACTTTTTTCTTTTTCTATAAAAAGTTTCTAAAAATATTTTTTAAATTAATACCCTTAGTACATTCGTTAACTTTTCCATAATAACAATAATAATAATAATAATAATGTATTAGCTAACATGATCATAAATCATACTATATTATTATTATATCACGAATTAACTATCATCTTTTATGTTTTAGTTCATAAATATTGGGTATGACTTAGAGATTGTTTCTACACAAAAACAACAATAAACATTAGAATTAATAATGAGAATAATGATGACGATGACAATGATACAGCGGTGACACGGATGGGCGGGTGCCGGTGACATCAACAAGGTTCAGCGTAAACAAGCTGGGGTTAAAAATAAAGGAAGAATGGAGAGCATGGTTTCACAAAACTCAAGTTGCAGGTTGGGTGCAGACGTACGAGGGGGGCCTAACATTAGCCACAGTGAGAGGCGCAGGGCATCAGGTCCCAGTCTTTGCTCCTCATCAATCCCTTTCTCTCTTCACCCATTTCCTCTCTTCCAAAACCTTGCCGGATTCTCTATCTTAGATGCTGCTAAAGAAGACAATATTGTGTAACCAGGGAGATTACATTTTTAACAAATTTGGGACACTTCTATTCTATTCCATAAGATGTTCTTCATAGTATTTATCACTATAATCTTACATATTTATAAATGTGGTCATTAACAAACTTAAATTAAACAAAAATTATTAAAAATAAAACTTGAATATATCGATATCAAAAAAAAAAAAAAAAATATGCAAACATATAAAGTTTTAAAAATTTTTTTTACCAGTTTTCATATTTCGAAATCGTTGTATGATAATTTTATTATCAATGCTATCAGCTATATACATCCTTTTCAATGCACACAACAAAACAGTTATTATACTATTAGTCTCTAATTCAATTATTAACACCTTGCTTAAATAAGTTAAAAAAAAAAATGTATCATCCTTTTTTATGATCTGTTCTAACTAATTTTTGTATTCTTTAAACTAATTAAGATTAAATCGGTGCAATACTCCACTAATTTCTTTTTTAGGGAAATCATGGCCAAGAGGTTGACAAAAACCTCTTATTAAATATGCTCTTTTTATTTTATCCTAACTATTAGGGTGAAAAAATGAGACATTTTCTCAAGGTCTAGGATTTGAAAGAAGATTATTCAAGTCAATACAAATTTTGCTTAAAAATGAATATTGCAATACAAGTTATTTCCTTATAAGAAATTTGTTCATTGTGCTAGCAAAATAATAAAGGGTAAATTATAAGTTCATTCAATATATTCGACTTAAATTCAACTTATGCATTCAACGGTTACATTATTCATGTTCAATAAAATATTCAGGTATTACTTTAGTGCATCTATGTGTACAAAGTGTATCAAATAAATTTAAGAAAATCAGCTAAAGACTAAAGCAAGCACTAACTAAATAACTATTTGAAAATATGCATTTTTTAGAAGAAAAAAAAATATATAGCGATTTTAAAATATGCCTTTGAAAACACAATTTAAAAAATCACAATTAAACATTTGATTTGAGCTAATTTGTATTTGTTTGAGCAATTTTTGAGAAATGCTATGTCCACAACACTTTCACAATAATTACTAAATAGTAAGTTAGATCAAATTATATTTTTAATGGACTCAAATTTTTATTTAGGGTGTTAGCTAAGAAAATCCTAAGGATAGGGTACTACTAGAATACAATGGAGATTGATTGTGTGGACTATGAGAAGAGTTGCCATGATTGTCAGACACACGCCAACTTGAACCATGTACTGCCTAGTGAGTTGTATAGCATGACTTCTCCAAGGCCTTTCTCGGTTTGGGGCATAGATGTGATTGGACGGATAGCTCCTAAGGCTTCAAATGGGCATGAATACATTCTGGTGGCAATTGACTATTTCACCAAGTGGGTGGTGGCCACCTCTTACTCCATATTGAAGGCTAAGCATGTGGCTTGGTTCTTAGAAAACAACATCATATGCCAATTTGGGGTGCCCCAAGAGATCGTTTCTGATAACATTTCCCACTTTGAGGGGGAGGTTTGAAGGATCATGGAGCTGTACAACATTTAGCATTATAAGTCTTCGTCGTATTGACCACAAGCTAATGGGGCCATAGAACCAGCTAATAAGAATGTGAAGAACATCCTAGCCAAGATGGTAGTGACATACAAAGTTTGGGCCGAGAAGCTTCCGTTTGCCTTATGGGGTTATAGAACTTCTATTAGTATGTCAACTGGGGCAACTCCTTCTCTTTGGTTTACGATAGTGAGGCAGTGCTTCCTATTGAGGTGGAGATACAATCTTTGAGGGTATTGGTGGAAACCAAGGTCCTAGAAGAGGATTGGGCTAAGACGAGATATGAACAATTGGCTTTGATAGATGAGAAAAGGGCTAGGGCACAATATCATGCACAAGGGCACCAAAAAAGGATTGTTAGAGCATTCAACAAGAAAGTGAAATCGAGGAACCTTAAAGAAGGGGACTTGGTCCTAAAGGTGCTTAGAGATGAGACTTTTGACCAAAAGGAAAAGATGAGGCCAAGGTGGTCTGGGCCTTTTATCATCAAGAAGATCGTGTCTGGAGGTGCTATAAGGATTACAGATTTGGATGGGGAAGAGATGTTTTCCCAATTAACATGGATAGACTCCAAAAATACAATATCTATAAAAAGAAGGAAAAGAGCTTGCTAGGTTGAAAACCCAAAAGGGCAGCTTAGGCAAAAATTAAGGTAAGAAAACCCGGCTAGATTGAAAACCTGAAAGGGCAATCTAGGAAAAAATTAGGGGGAAGACCATGAGCATGGAAAAAATTTCCTGAAAGGATGTCATGGGTAAAAATTACATGGCAAAGGAAAAAGAAAAGAAAAGAAAAATGGGAATAAATGACAATAAGCAAAGGTAATAAAAATGAGATTCTCTTATTGCTCAAATTAAAAGATGATAAGACTGTTTCATAGGGGATTTGGAACATTCCAATCCTTTTATTAAATTCAAAAAAAAAAAAATTTGAGAATCATAAAAGTGTAGAAAAGTAAAAAATGGGGCCCATCAAGGTGGTCACTCAGTCCTCCTTACTTTTTTGCTAGTCTTCATGTGAACTTTTTCATCTCTCAGAATCCACTTCATGTCATCCTTCAACCATTGCTTGTATCTCGCAGTGGTATAGATGTATTGGAGGAACAATGCCTTTCATCACCCTACGGAGTGGCCAAGCCTCACTAATCCGGCCCAAGATCCTATTGGTAAACACTTCGGTATGGAAGGCACCTTCATCATCAGGGGCTCCTTGATGCTCTCCAAATTGCCTTAAGATACGACAAGTAAGTAGTATAAGTAGCAATGAAGTCCAACTAAAGTCACACATCAGTCCTTGCAGCAACTGTGGACCATGCTTGAGATGTGCCACCATTCCACGACCCACTGAATGTTGGTCTCCTTAAGGTGACCCATACACTCCATGTACGTCTTGAAGCTCATGTCATTCTGATGAAGTCGGCAGTCCCTAAGATGCCTAGGGAGGTAGGTGCTGATAGGTACAGTGGGAGTTTGAAGCAATCGAAGCCTCTCTTGTAGCTATATCTGGGAAAAAAAAAAGAAAAAAAGAAAAAGAAAAAAGGAAGGAGTAAAAAAGAAGAGAGGGAGAAGAGCAAAAAAGAAAAGAGAACATGAGTGGTAGAAAAAAATGATAAAGACGATATAAGGTACCTCGATGGGTTGAAAACTGAAAGGCAATCCACGCAAAATTAGAGGAATCCCGCTAGGTTGAGAACCTAGGTAAAAGTTAGGGATTTTACCTAAAGAGAAGGGGACTTCCTGTAAAGAAGCTTGCTTCCTTCCTATGAAAGGAATCCAAACCATTGAGGGTCTCAGCCAAGATCAAGCCCACCAGGTTACCTCTCTTTAGCTCTTAAGCTACCATGCACATTCGAAGGTCCACACAATATGACTTTTGAACCAAGAAATACCGTGCAAGAGCACATAGGCAAAATGCACGAAGAAAGTATGAACGTGGCCTCTCACCTATAGGAATGGTCGAACTAGAAAAGTACTCAAAAACCAACCTTAGGTTGAGCTTGCCAAAGAAACACCACCTATTTGCCGTGGTGGAAGGGATGCCCAACACAACTTGTAGAAAGGAGGGGAGATCCCCGCCCATGGTAGGGAAGATGAGATCACCAATCTCCGGTTCATCCATGATGGTACCAAACTCTTTGATAGTGGGACATAGTTCTATTCCATTGAAGCAGAAAACATGCCGAGAAGGAACCTAATAGTTGGCAGCAGCATTAAGAAGATGCTTATCTACTCTAATTTGATGATATGGGATGACACAAGAAAGACCATAGGGGGCGATGGAATCCTTGAAATCAAGATCAAGCCTCATAATCCAAGCTGAGACATTAAGTGGAGAGTTTTCTACCATTGGGGGACCTCAAAAAAGGGCTCCCTAGGTTGAAAATACGTTGGTGGGGGGTTTTAGACTCAAACGGCTACTTTTATACTTAAGTAAGTCAGTTAGGGTTTTTTTGATTTGCAGCCCACGTATGCAAGATCAACCCTGCGTACACAAAGTCAAAGCTGCGTACGCTGGCCCATCCCTACGTACTCATGGCGCTTGGCAAAAGCCCATTCTTCCCTGTTTTGAGCATAGATCATCACCATCGCCCTGGTGGGCTGCTCTTCTAGGACTGTACAAGCTCCTTGAATAGTTGGTCACCTCCAGCTTGAGATTCCCAGCCAGACATACCAAATCCTCATGCTCTTGGATAGTAGGTTGCAATTCAAAGAAAGAAGGGTTAGTGACCCAAAAAGAAAAAAAGAAAAAATAAAAGAGAGAATTGGCAAAAAGAGAAAGAACAAAAGAGAAAGAACTCACCACCCGAGTGTTGGGAGGGAAAGGATAGCCCATGACATTAGGATTACGGAGCACGGCAAGCTCCCGAGCAAAGCCGTTAGGGCCATAAGCATAGAACGTCTAAGAGAGATGTGGAGGGTCAATGGGCTCACCAACAATAGGCTCCTCCTACTATAGTTTTCTACCATTATAAGTTATGACAAACAAGGTAAAGAAGAGAAAAAGAAGAGATTGAACATATACCTGAGCAGTAAGGGAAGGTATGATGCGAGTGATGTTGAACTCCTCATAGTCCACCCCTCAAGAAGTCATCCAGCATAGGAAATGCCACTCCCCCACGAGTTGTACTCAGTATTAGTCATGGAGTGTGGGGTAAGCATGAACTCAGGAGGGTCCATCGAAATCCGTGGGTCATCTCTACCCACCAATTGGCACTGCACCCTCTTCACTAGGTATAGCACCCTTAAGCCCGCTCCCTCAAAAGGACGAGTAATCTCCAAAGCAATGAGAGCGGCAGGCTCTAAGTCTCGAAAAGCAAGAAGGGGTTGGCTGGCCCATGGAGTCCAGTTAACCTATAATGACACATGATTAGAAAAGGGAGATCTTAAGGGAAATGCATGAACGAACATGAAAATTAGAACTCTTGAACTTACCTCATCCGAAGTTAACCCAGCAATGTGAGTCTTTACTCTAAGAAACTCCTTTAGAATTAGATCGGTGCTCAGGGTTATGAGGTCATACCTAACAACCCACCACTGCAAAAGAAGCACGAGCCATAGGTTAGATGCAAGATGACAATTCACAAGATAATACAGTTTGCAAGACTACAAGTTACAAGTGAAAATGCAAGGAACGAAAAGAGAACTAACCTCAAGGAGCTTCCAAGGCCCTACAAGCTGTTGTAAGGTACCTTAGCTGAGAGTTTCAAAGGTGGAGTAAAGATAGGCAAGACATGCCTGCCCCTAATTGGCCCTTTGTACCTTTCCAAAGTCCTGAAAGAGGGTCAACCACCTCAAAGACACCATTTTCCCACCATTGGCAAAGAGATAAGCCCCCAACAAGTGAAGAAGGAAATCCCTAGCCATATGGACATGCTCCTCCTTAGTCCTCTATAGGAGAAGCATGTAATCTAACCCCAAGTCGAAGTAGCAGATGGTCTTAGTGGAGTACTTCCTCCCCCAACATGTCGAGACCTAACTAGATGCTCGACAAACCGTCCAAGTTGATGATGGCCCATTCGAAGCTAAGATCGGTCATGTGGTAGAAGTCGTAAGGAGTCATTGTCATCTCCCGCTTAGTAATATAAAAGGAGTGGGTAGTATCCCACCACCTTTCAATGAGGCACTGCACCAAGGTAGCATTGACAGACTTTTCCGAAAGAAGACCAATGATAGGCTTGAAGCCCACTTCCCAGATGTAGGCCTTAGTTCTGGGGATAAGAAAGTTGTACCACTCTACCACCTTATTAGTGCTCCCCCTACCAGCATAAGGGATGATGACTGCACCACAAAAAAAAAGAAAAAAGAAAAAAAAGAAGGTGACGTTAGATTCTTGATTCAAGTAGAATTGATGAAAAACGATGTTTTCGATGCAAGAATAAAGATAAAAATGAGGATGCAGTGATGTTCAAATACAAAAATGACAAAAAGGGGCGTTAGGATTGCATATAGAAGAGAAATAGTTGAAAAAGAAGTGAAAATGGGCAGAGTAGGGCTTCTGCTAGGTGCCTCACGTATGCGGGTCAAAGCCCACGTACGCAAATAGGATCTTGCATACGCAGGCCAGAACCCAAGTACGTAGGACCTCAAGAAAAGGCCTACGTACACAAGAACGGAGCTGTGTATGCATGAATACAAGCTGCGTACGTAGGCCCAAGCCCACGCACGTAGCATGCATCATCCAAAATCAATCCTAAACATGTTCCTACGCCTTCTAGGATGTTAGGTTTTCATCTAAACCCATCCCACAACAAAACCCAAACATCTATATGGCCAAAAACACATTAAAATGGAAGATCAGAGAGAAACTTGAAAATGAGAAAAAGTTTGAAAATTTATAGATTCAGCCGTGGGAATGTGATTCTCTGGCCGGTATGTCAATGGTGGAGGCCCCATCAACCTCGTTGCCTTACTCCAGCGAGTAAGGTGGAATGCATCAGAAGAAAGGACATAGAAGGACTTCTTAGCCTTAGGTGCCATTGGAGAAGATGAAGAGAGAAAATGAGAAAAATGAGAGAATAAGAGAGTTTTAGAGAATGAGAGAGTCAGGAGGTGAGGGAGATGAAGAGAATGAAAAAGAAAAAGAAACGGTTGGTAACCGTTGGAGAAAAAAATGAAAAGGTGGAAGCACACTTGATGGCTAAACTATGTGTAGTTTAGGCCTTATCACTAAACTACGTGTAGTTTAGTCATGAGTAGGAAAAAAAAAAATTCTTTAAAAAAAAAAGAGGGGGAGGGGGGTGGGGGACATCTCAAGATTGCCCCAATTAGGCACAAAATCATCAAAGGGCTCCCCAATGAGTGGTAAAGGAAGTAGAAGACTCTTCCCCAATGAAGCATGTATATCCCAAAACCATTTCAAGCAGATCATACAAGATCAAGAATACTATCCCCAGTAAGGAAGCAAAAGATTTTTCCCCAGTGGATCAAATGCATCAAGAACACTATCCTCAGTAAAGAAGCAGAAGACTTTTCCACAATGATTCAAGCCCATCAAGCATCATCCCCATGGAGGAGGTAGAAGATTCTTATGCGATGTACCCAAGCACATTTAAACAAACCCCAGTGAGGAAGCAGAAGATTCTTCCCCAAAGTATCCCCGGTGAATCAGGTACACCTAAAGTATCCCCTGTGAGGAAGCAGAAGATTCTTCCCCAGTGAGTCCAATACACCTAAAGTGTCCCCAGTAAGGAAGCAGAAGATTCTTCCTCAAAGTCCTCAGCATTCCATGAAGGAAGCAGAAGATTCTTCCCCAGTGAATCACGCATTTACACCACTCCTCACTGAGTCCATTCCTACTACCCCTCAGCGAGTTTCTCATCCCTAAGCAAGTCATGAGAGGCAGAAGATTCCTTTCTATGCACATCTACTCCTTGGTGAGTTTTCACCATTCCTAGTAGATCCAACAATCAAGACTACTCGTGCACATATCCTCCGAGAGTTGAACATGCAGACACGGTAGAAAAGGGTAGAGATAATGATAGAGAAAGTGACCAAGGTCAACCTGAGACAAGAGCCTCACCAGAAAAGGTAATGAAAGAAGTGAATAAGACAAGTGGAACAAGTCGCTTGGAGAAGTTTAAGGTAAGAGCCCTGGATAGACACCATAAAGACTATATCCTTTTGTTGTTTGTTAGGTTAGCTCATAAGAGCACCTTTGTTTGTTTTTCTTTCTTTTTTTAGTGACTCTAGGATAGCGAGTCACTTACTATTTGCTTGCAAGTGGAAAAACAGGTTTTGGGACAGTGAACCTGTCATTGCTCGTTTCTCGAGCAACAAAGGCGGGACTTCAGACATACGAATCCCATGCAACTCTTCAGAGTTGCACCTCACCCCATGTATGTGTGATGTGTGTCGTGTGCATGGGTTGGGCCCGAGCCGTACGCCGAAACAAAATGGTTTGTCTCTTATTCTTTTGATTCCTTTAGTAAAGCTCACAAATCAAAAGAAGGGCATCTGTAGACACCGCATTTTGTACTCCTTACGACTCAAGCCCCCATTCCTTAATGATGCTCAAACTCTACGACCCAAGGCTAGTTTAGAGCCTAATCAGATATCAAATTGACTTGAAAAGTGTTAAAATCGAAAATATAACTTTTTAAATGAGCAATAATCTATTTTTGGAAATAAACGACCAAAATGGCCCTCGGCCCATGTACGTGGGAAACGGCCTATGTACGTGGGCAGCGGCCTACGTACGTGGGCAGTGGTCGACATACGTGGGCCAAAACATGTGTATGCAGGCACATTTCTACGTACGTAGCTAGGGTTTCAGAAGTATGGAAAATGAATGTTTTTTGCAATAATGTATGAGGTATGGAATGAATCCATATCGTCTGGAAGCCATTCTAAACCCCATTTTTTCCACTATAAAAAGCCTTACATGGTACATTTTCAGAACACACAGAAATCCCATGGGAAAAGCCTAAGATTCACTAGAAAATAGTGAATCAAAAGGGAGTTTTTTACAAAACACCCTCAAGTAAATTTTATTTGATTGGGACCTTTTCTGGCCTCACTTCTTTTAGTTTAACACTGCTAATCGCTTGTTTAATGACTTGTGATAAATTTGACTAAGGGGAATGGTCAAAATCAAAGCTTAGGAACTCCTTTTGAGGTATCAAGCTTCAACCTTTCTTTTCTATTTTTAGTCTTTCTTTTGCTATTTAATCTATTTTTCTTGCTTTGTTTGTGTTATAACTATTGGAAAATCTGGTTTTGTATCTCATACAAAACACACAGTGAAAGCAACAAACACGAATCTACTTCAATCATGAAAGATAACATGTAACCTTGAATTCTAGAACAAAGAACAGGATGCGTACCTTGATGTAGTGAATTTCAAAACCACGACTTGAGAATACCTTTAATCTTCATCTCAATTCCACATGGTGCCCAAGATGTATGGTCTCTCAATCAGTCTTTTGTACATAGACTCTCAAAGAAAAATCCTTCTTCTTCTCCTTATAGAGAAAAACTTATTTCTTTTTCTTTTCATCATATGTATGTTAAACTATTCTTTTTTTGTGTTTGGGTTTGGCTCTCTTTTGCTTTAGGTTTGATATATAGGTTATTTTGGGATAATGATGCATGTTGTATGTTAGATGCATGCTAGCGTGTGTGTGAGTTAGAATACAAGTGTTGAATTTGTTTTTAATAAGGTTAAGACTAAGACACAATGATGGGAGGCCAACCTTAGGGTTTGACAATCTTAGGTGCCTGACACCTTCCCAAGAATGTACCTAAACTCCGAACCCATACTCTAGTAATAAGATGAAAGGTCCTTCCTCGAAAAGGACGCTATATATATGGTTCCTAGACCATTGCAAAAACTAGGTGGCGACTCTCCCCTTGTGTCCATAGAGAGGTATTTTGAAAATCTTGACATTTTGAGATAACACTTTACCCATCTAAGGTTGGCTTAGTTAGGGTTCTGTAACCCACCTCCGTTAAAAATAAGGCTAAATATGTATTTTTGCTCTATTATAGGTCTCTCTCCTCTCAAAACTTAAAAAACATAAAAGAATAAGAGAAAATAAGATCAAAAAGTGAAGATTTTGTAAAAATTAAGAACAAACATTAATAAGTAGTTTGGATTTTCTTTTTTCTTTTTTTTATCTTTTTTTTTTATCAAGGCACCGTTTATGACTAAAATTTTATCAAGCATCCAATTTTGAGAAGAAAGAAATTCAAAAGATATTTTAATCCTAAGTCCTAATTTAAAAGATATTAAAAAAGAAAAAAAGAAGAAATCTAGTCGGAAGTTTCATCAAACTCTCCACACCAAATTGACTTAGGATTCCTATTTCCAAACTCCCAAGTCCACTGGCCCTTATATATATACAACCTCTTTGGTTAGCTTTTAATCGCAAAAAATTATGAGTCTAGGAACAATTAGAAGCAATTAGACAAGCAAGAAATAAGTTAGAAAGATAGATTTGCAGGAGAATCTTAAGAACATGGAACTGTTAGGATTAGTGCCCTTAAATCCTATTGTATGATGCTATGTATGATATTAAGTATGACATTATGTATGACTTAATATTGTGATTGATAAAGTTGTTTTATTATAATCTAAAATAATGGTAACATGAATATTTGGACATTATCATATAGTCCATGAGATGCGTAGTATGTGATTTATGTGAAAAGTCACAGAAGATATAAATCACAGGTTCTTTGTAAACTCAGAATTTTAGTTCATAGTCGGTGATGAAATTGGACGTTTCATCAGTGAAGACTATAACATATCAACTGAGATGATTTGTCTTGATCATGGAAGTGAGGACTTCTAGTTAATGTGTTTATATGTTTTAAGTGTTAAGACATATTGAATTGAACCGCTGTGAGATTTATTATTCTCCTAACGACTGTCAAATGAATAATAAATCTCACAACTTATATTTACATGAACTCTTAATCCTAAGAGAATAATGGACCTGATTATGAAGTGTAGGTTGCTTTGATATATCAGGAGTGAGATCTAAAGTAACGGTCAAAGCCTCAGTATGTTGGGCAGCCACATTTAGTGTTGATGGAACATATATTATTAAGATGGAGATCATAGTCTCTTAACGGAGATACAAAATATTCCCTTGAGATAAGTTTAATGGGTTTGTTATTAAGAATGTTAGGCCTAACTACTTTAGTAAATAGTTACTAAAGTATATATTTATGAAATTGGATTTCATAAATATATGACGAATAACTTAAAGGATTAAACCAGGTACTCAAGGATTAAGATGTAGTAATTTACAAAGTGGCAGTCTACATTCATGACTTTGTATTACTACGAATATTTTATGAAGGGGTTGCATGTATAATAAAGTCTTGGGATATTATTTATTAATAAGGCCTAGAGTGCAATTATATTTATATAGTGGTATTAAATATGATTAATGCTAACTTTGGACTTGTCAAAAGTTGATAGAAAAGCCTAAGGCCCATCAGAGCTAGTGTCTTATTTATTCCCTTTTGGTCCCACTCCAAGCCACATACTAAAGCCCAATTGAAAGGCCCAAAAGACTAGCCCAATTAGATAATCAGTTATTAGGAGAGAAACATACAGATTTTTGAAACAACAACAAGATACATAAATTGGTATGTATGTGAGTGTTAGACACTCTTTCATTCTCTCTTGAACATACACATATAACTGATTGAGAGACCACACTTCTTGGGCATCAAGTGGAATTGGGGTGAAGATTAAAAGTATTCCCAAGTGCTTCTAATCTTTGGTTTTGAATTTCACTTTTTCAAGGTGCACTCTCTTGTTCTTATATTCTGAAACTTACATAGCACATGCTATCAATTGTGAATGAAGTAGATCCGTTAATTTTTTGCTGCGTACATGCATATTTCCATCAGGAATGGTCTCTCTACGCCAATGGTTACGGCTTTTATGGATTTATGGAGTCACAAAACCTGTGCTTCAAGTGCTACAAAAATTTTCAAAACCAAGAAATCCCCAGGACAGCCACAGAAGACAAGGAACCACAACAAGTTATAATGAAGATGGATCTTTCACCATGCACTAATAGTTGTGGTTTCTTTGGAATGGCAGACACAAGGAACATGTACTCAAAGTGCCAATGTTTTTTTTTTTTACCAAACCCTCACTTTTTGATCCTATTTTCTCTTATTCTTTTATATTTTTTATGTTTTGAGAGGAGAGAGACATAAAATAGAGGAAAAAAAATACATATTTAGCCTCATTTTTAGCAGAGATGGGTTACGGAACCCTAACTGTAACTTTAGGTGGGTAAAGTGTCAAATTTCAAATCACGGGTAGGCAATTTAAATTTCAACCAAACCACAGGTGGGTAAGTTGTAATTAGACCCTATTATTTTTGTTTTTGTATGCATGGAGGGCTATTCCAAGCTCTATTTAAACCTTTGGTTGAATCTAATAAAAATCAGAGTGTATTTGCATAATTAAAAACCTTGTGTTTTTTAGAAGATGGATTTCTTCTTAATCAACTCTTATCCCTTGGGTGGGCACTCTCAATTTCTGTATCTCTTGGGTGGTGTTAATATGTATCTTATAGAGTGGTGAGCCAAAATAGTTATGTATCCTTAGCTAAATTCCTTTGGGTAGTGCTATCTGTATCCCTTTAGGCTTACTTAAGTGGTGAGCTTATCTATTCTTTAAATTATTGAGTATTTTTCTTATCCCATAAAACTAGAAAATACAAAATATATTCATCCAGCCTATTTCCATTTATTGTATCGGTTAAGTTTGGGTTGCCCTTTATGAAATTAGTATCAGTTTGTATTAGAGCTTTGGTTCAATGGCTGGACATCATTGACGTGGAAACAATGGTGAGATACCTAAAAGGGATCATTGCGATTTTGAAATGGACAATTTAAGGAGACAACTTCAGCAATAGTAGGAGCATTTGGAGTTTTACGAGAATGGAGGGTAAGGTCCCAGATATCATAATTCAGAATCTGAAGCTGTTAGCAATGATGAAGAGGAGAATCCATTTCACTGTGCTCCTAGTCATTCCTCTGGTGGGAGCACTCCACCCCATCCTCCTCATCTCAGAAACTTACGACAAGGTTATGATATGAAATCAACCTAATGATTTCATTGATTGGCTAACTACTGTTGAGTGAATATTTGATTTCAAAGATATTCTAGATAATCACAAAGTGAAGATTGTTGCAATCAAGCTGAGAAAACATGCTTCAATCTAGTGGGAGCATCTTTAGAGGCAGCGACAATGGGAAGGAAGAGATCGTATTGTGACCTGGGAAAAGAAGAAAAGAGAGCTCAAGAAAAAATACATGCCTGATCACTTTAAGCAAGATTCTTTTCCGAGGTTTCATAATTTTAAACAAAAGGAGCTTTATATGGAGGAGTATACAACAGATTTTGATCATCTTATGACTCGATGTGATATTGTAGAACCAGAGGAGAAGATGATAGCTTGTTATCTTGATGGGTTACATGTTGAAATCAATGATGTTGTACAACTACAAACCTATTGGACCCACAATATTGTTTGCAAACTTGCTATGAAAATGGAGAAGCAACTGAAGGAAAGGCATAGTAGTAAGTTTTGATCCTATAATCGAGACTCTGTTTCTAACCAAGGGAGTGATTCCACTTCAAAGGATGTTAAACCTAAGACAGTCACTGTCAAGCAACCACTAGAGAATGAATCTGCATCAGGTTTTAATGATCCCAACACCGCTGGCACAGGCTATAGATGTTTCAAATGTCAAGGCTTTGGACATATTTCTTCTAATTGTCCAAATCGCAAGACAGTTTTTTCTGGTGGAGGGAGATGTGGAGACAAGAGATGAGGATGAATTAGCACTGGTTGTTCATGAACCTATTATTTACAACAAGGAGGTGGTCTTTGCTGACCAAGGAAAGGTGCTTATTGTTCAAAGAAGTCTCAAGGTAGCCTATGCAAAAGATGAATAGCTTGGGAACAATATTTTCCATACCAAATGTACTTCTTATGGAAATGTTTTTGATGTTATCATTGACGAAGGAAGTTGTGAGAATGTTGTTGTAGCAACCATGGTGGAGAAGATGAAGCTAGAAATTGAAAATCATCCTCAGCCATACAAACTCTAGTTTCTTTGCAAATGCAATGAGATCAAGGTAAATAAGAGGTGCTTAATTCGATTTTCTATTGGCAAGAATTATAATAATGTAGTAATGTGTGATGTTGTACCCATGGATGCATGTCATTTATTATTTGGGAGACCGTGGCAGTATGATAGGAAGACTAGTCATGATGGTTTCAAAATACTTATTATTCTGAACTAGATGGGGTTAAAATAACTTTGGCTCAATAAAGAATGATCCATGTTCTCAAACCTTTACTTGGGGAGGGAAGCAATTTATTGACCAAAACTGAGGTGGAGAGAGCATTGAGAGAATATGGTAAGGGGTTTGCTATTTTGGTTAGAGAAGAGAAGAATCCAACGGATATTCCTCCTCTGTTGATACCCTTTCTTAAATAATTTTGTGATGTCATTCCTGATGAAATTCCTTTCAGTCTTCCACCTATGAGAGATATGAAACATTGCATTGATCTTGTGCCTAGTTCTGTTTTGCCTAATAAACCAGCTTATAGAATGAATCTAAAAGAGCATGAAAATTTGCAGCGATAGGTTATAGAGTTGATAGCAAAAGGCCTTGTAAGAGAGAGTATGAGTCCTTGTACTGTTCCCACCCTCCTTGTTCCCAAAAAGGATGGCTCATGACGTATGTATATTAACAGTAGAGCAGTGAACAAGATTACCATTTGATATCGCTTTCCTATTCTAGGGTTAGATAATCCTCTTGACTAGCTTTATGGAGCTATGGTTTTCTCAAAGATTGATTTGCACAGTGTTTATCATCAAATTCGAATGAGGCCAAGTGATGAATGGAAAAAAGCTTTCAAAACTAGAGAAGGTTTGTATGAGTGGATGGCAATGCCCTTCGGACTCTCTAATGCTCCTAGTACTTTTATGCGTTTAATGAATCATATCTTTAAGCCATTCATTGGTCACTTTGTTGTTGTGTATTTTGATGACATCTTAGTGTATAGCAAGTCTCAGCAGGAGCATATGGAGCATCTTCATGAGGTGTTTCGAACTCTTTGAGAGCAGAAGCTTTATGCAAATCTAAAGAAGTATCATTTCCTAGTTGACATCCTTGTGTTCTTAGGCTATGTTGCTTCAGGTGATGGAATCAAGATGGATCCAAGCAAAATTAAGGCTACACTCAGTTGGCTCTTGCCAAAGTCTCTCCGTGATGTTAGAAGTTTCCATGGGCTTGCATCCTTTTAACGGCGTTTTATCAAAAATTTCAGCAATCATATTGCCCATATTTTGAAATGAAAAATCCCAAAAGAGTTTTGGGCTGCTTAAGAAAAAGGTGACAGAAGCTTTGATTCTGGTACTTCCAGATTTCAAAAAATTGTTCGAAGTGGATTATTATGCTTTTGGTATGGGAATTGGCATTGTGCTCAACCAAGAGGGTAAGCCTATCGCTTTCTTTAGTGAGAAACTGAATGAATGTAAGAAAAAGTATTCTACTTATGATAAATAATTTTCTGCCATTAATCGTGCTCGGATCATTGGAGTCATTATCTCCTTCCAAATGTGTTTCTTCGTCATTCTGATCATGAAACTTTGAAGTATTTTAATAGTCAGCAGAAACTCAATAGTCGACATGCCAGATGGGTTGAATTTCTTCAATCCTATTCTGTTTCTACCAAACATAAGTCTAGAAAGTTTAATCAAGCGACAGATACTTTAAGTAGAAGACATTCCTTGCTAAACACTATGGAGGTGCTGTGAACACAATAAGGAGTCACCACCTAGTTTTTGCAATGGCCTAAAAACCATATATATAGCATCCTCTCGAGGAAGGACCTTTTTGATCTTACTACAAGAGATATGGGTTCGGAGTTTAGGTACAGTTTTAGGAAGGTGTAAGGAACCCCAAACCGCCCAACCCTAAGGTTGGCTTCCTCTCATTGTGTCTTATGTCTTGACCCTATTAAAGGCATATTCAATATTGTATCTATATTCATACACACACTAGCAGACATCTAAGCATACAACGTGGTATCAATCATCCCAAAAATCTAACCATTCATCTATCATGGCATATCACAACAACCTAGTATTCATCTAGCATATCTAAGGCATAGGTGTATAAACATTAAATCCAAGCAAAAATGTGATTGCATCTACACCTTAAGAAAAACTCATCCTAACAAGCATGTTCATATCTATCATTAAACATACATCATGCGTGTTCATGTGAAAGCATGACTTACCTTGCTGCATCTCAGCACCTATAGCATAAATGCATGAACATGTGAATGCGTGTTCATGGCATCAAAACAAAGCAACCAAAGATAAATCCTAATTTAATCATGTGAAAAACAAAAAAAAAAACAACAAAGATAGAGCAGAGACTTAGATCTATATATATATATATAAAAGGAATCAAAACAGAGGTATAACATGTGAAAAAACAAAGAAAATGAAGCTGAAATCTGAATTAGGGTTTTCTGGGCAATGGTATACGTGCATATGCAGAGGCTTGCATGTGCAGGCCAGCTGCATGCGTATGCATACTTTGACTTTCGCGGTCATGTAGAATGCATGCATGCCCAGGCTTGCTCAGGAACCTTAGCCTAGAAACGTAACAAACACAAAAAAATAGAGCAACACTTAAAATAAAAAGACTAACAACCTAACATGCTTAAAAACATAAAGATTATCTACAAACTAAGCTATACAAACATTTAAAACATAAAAACAAACATAGAAACAAGATTAACAACAATATTAATCAAAAAAGAGAGAAAAGAGTTTAGAACTCAATACCTTAAAACAAAAGCTCTTCAAGCTTGATTTTTGATTGTTCCCCTTAGTCAAATCAATTTACAATCAATAAAAAATTGATTACTAATCTTAAACTCAAAGATCAAGGCCAGAAAAGGCCCCAATCAAAAGAAAATTGACTTGAGGATGTTTTGTGAAAAACTCCCTTTTTGATTCACTATTTCTAATGAATCTTAGTGTTTACCCTTAGGATTTCTGTGTGTTTTGAAAAATGCCATGTATGGCTATTTATATTATGAAAATGGGGGTTTAGAATGGCTCCCACATGATGTCGGATTTGTTCCAAACCTCAGTCTTTAATGAAAAAAACTTGCCTTTCATAGTTTCTAGAACCCCACATGCACGCGTAGGATCGGGCCTGCGTGCACATGCTGATTCCTGCGTGCATAGGTCGAAGGCTTCCTTGGCTTTACTTTTTCAAAACTAGATTTATTTGCTCATTAAAAGTTATATTTTTCATTTTAACATTTCTCAAGTCAATTTAACATCTGATTAGGCCCTAAACCAACTTTGGGTATTAAGATTTCAGCATAAATTGAGAATGAGGGCCCAAGTCATAAAGGGTACAAAATGCAATGTCTACATATACCCCTTTTTTAATTCATGAGCTCTGCTAATGGAATCAAAAGAATAAGAGACAAAATGTTTTGTTTCGACGTACAGCTCGGGCCCAACCTACGCACACAACACATATTATGCATATATGGGGCAGGGTGCAACTCCAAAGAGTTGCGAGGGATTCGTATGTCCGAATTTCTACCTGTGTTACTTGAGAAATGAGTAACAATAGGTTCACTATTCCAGAACCTGCTTTGCCAATTGTAAGTAAAAGGCAAGTCACTCGCTATCCTATAGTCACTTAAAAAAATAAAAACAAGGCCAACGACTGCAACCATCAACCAAACAAACAAAGGTGCTCCTACAAGCTTAAAATTATACATATCTGTGGTGTCCATCTGGGGCTCTTGCCTCAAACTTCTCTAAGTGGTACTTGTCTTCCATCTCCATCTCTACCTGTTCTGCTGAGGCTCTTGCCTCGGGGTGACCTTGGTCTCTACCTGTACCTCTACCGCTTCCACTATGCCTGCATATTCAATTCTCGGAGGGTATGTGCACAAGTTCTGCATTATGTGCCTACATGTTCAATTCCCAGAGGATATGTTCACAATTTTCTTTATTCCGACTTTGCTTAACTGGTGTGTGGCTTGTGCCTGCATATTCAATTCCCATAGGATATGTGCACGAATTCTAGCTTGTATAGGATTTGTGCCTGCATATTCAATTCCCATAGGATATGTGCACAAGTTCTGTGTTGTATAGGATCTGTGCCTGCATATTCAATTCCCGTAGGATATGTGCAAAATTTCTGTATTGTATAGGATCTGTGTCTGCATATTCAACCCCCGTAGGATATGTGCACAAATTCTGTGTTGTTTAACTATTCTTGGATGAAAGATCCACTGAGGATGCTGAAGAACTCACTGGGAAGTATAATCTACTGAGAAATGTATTGGTGATGATTCTGACCTACCATGAAGTCTTGACGGTGTGCAGTCTACTGGGGAAGGGGTTGCTTACTGGGGATTTCTTGATGATGTGTTGCTCACTAGGGAAAACTTTCCTTAAGTGGGGAAAAACTATCTTCTTTTTTCTTTTGACTCATTAGGGATTGATATTGATTCCATTTATCAACTCCATTGGGGAAATTTCATTTCGCAACTCTCGAGGGGGTTGCTTCTGTGTCTTGGACCCACAGGGGAGTCCTATGATAACTAAATTTGCTTGGGAATTTGGTTGATGATCTTGACTCATGGAGGATTTTTCACAATGATTTCTAATCCACTGAGGGATTTTTTATATTCTTTTGACCCATTAGGGATGTTTTTGATGGTCTTTATGTTCTTCACCTACTGAGGGCATTTCTGTCATTTTTGGATGTATTTTTGAACTACATGTAGTTTAGCCATCATGTATGTTCCTGCCTCTTCATCTTTTTCTCCAACAATTACCAACCATTTCTTTTTTTCATTCTCTTCATCTCCCTCATCTCTTCATATTCTCTTTAACTCCCTCTACAAAAACCCTCCGCCTCTCGCTCACTCCCTCCCCAACTAACTCTCAACCCCTCTTCAATCTCAACTTCTCTTTAAAAACTCTCTCATTTCCTTCAATGGCACCCAAGTCCAAGAAGAGTTCCTACATCTTCTCTATTGATGCATTTCATTCACTAGAATGGTGTGGTAAGGCTGACTAAGGCTCCTTCCTTGACCTACAGATCATATAATCGTCTTTCTAAAGGTTCAAGGGCTAGATCGGAAAGTGCTTGCTCACTCCCAAGTGCAGGAGATCATAGCAAAATAATTCTCGGAGTACCGAGGTCGAACCACAAGGAGCAGGGTAAATTCAAAGACAATATAATTAAATAACAATTTGGGTGAAGTAGAAAAAATACTTTTGCTTGATGAGTTTTAACAAGAATAATAATAAAAACTGATTTAAATCAATAATGTAAATACTAGGGCATCGGGGTGTTTCCCTATATCGATATGAAATTCTTTGTGACCTAAGAAAATATATATTTTATAATTGATTGTTCTTATACAATTAAAAACTTATGATTCAGTTGAACTGAGACAATTTAAGAACGCATGATAATCTCGATTAATAATGCGGTTAGAAAAGTTTTCAGAAAAACTCATTCACTTTAAAACCCGATTTCTATTTGAAACTATTAGAAATTCATCTAAACAATAAGAAAAACATGATTGAACTTATTCAAAGCATGGAAGAACTAATATATCAAAAGAAATCTAATTGAACAATCAAATATGTCATTGATAAAATCCTAGAAAGAATCACATTGAATATTCATACCGTATAGAAGAAACATAACCCCTAGCCCTGGCAAAGAGTTTAGGCTGCCATTAGAGAAAGACAAATACAAGGTTTTCTCTGCCAAAAATTCGTTCTCCCAGCCTCCCTTCTAAAACCCTAATGTCTAAGTGTCCAAAGAAAATAAAACTTTTACTATTTTAATTTCCGTCCAGGTTTACAGCAATAACTTGTGAGTTAATTTCGGCCTTCCAAAGTTGAGAATTTGGAAAAACTCAAAACTGAAAAGTTGTAGATATTTAAGTCATGGTTCCAACCCATCCAGACTTGTGTAATTGGATTTTTTATTAGATAGATACGCCCAAAATACTGATTAGTGCTCAAATCAGATTTTTCCTTTTCAGATTCTGCCTCTTTGATTTCTTTCCTTATTTGAAGCTTCCAATCATGGTAGACGATCCAAGCACTCCAGCTGCACCTCCTTAGACATTTAAGCATGGTCTTTTAGCTCCACTTTAATTCTAGTTTGGCCTCCATTCTCTCACAAATTCCTGTAAACTTATCTTTCTCACATGGTTTCCTGAAAGTAGAAAATTACACACAATGAATAGCATCTTTTTCAAGAAATTATGTAAAGATAAATAATAGGGACTAATGCAAATCATGGCTTAATTATAAAAATTAAGCATAGTAATAAGGAGATAATGCTCACATAAATATATAACAAGTACACATTTTAAGGTGTTATCAGTGAGTTTTTTCACTTTTTCCATTTTCAAGTTTTTCCTTTGATCTTCCATTTTGATCCGTTTTTAGGCTTGTAAATGCTTGGGTTTTACCGTGGGATGGGTTTAGATGAAAACCTAACACTTTAGGAGGGATAGGAACATGTTTAGGATGAGTTGTGGTTGAGAAAAATTGAAAATGTCAAAGAACTACCTTTTCTGTATACATTCCTGGGAACGCAAGCTTGGGCCTGCGTGCTTAGGCGTGTTCTTCCACCGCATGACTGGCCTGCGGTTTAATGGGGCCTTGATAAGTTTGAAGGGCGAGTCGGGCACTTAGCTGGGTCTAGAGCTACTCGGGAGGAGGTATGCCATAGAGACAATCTACTACACCGACCTTAAGGCGGATTTAATGAGCTGTCCACAGGTGACAGTCGAGGAATGTGCCAGGATGGCCAAAGTGCTGTACCTACTAGGGGCATACTTCTTTGCCAATTGGGGACAAATGGTGTCCTTGATGTGGTTGGCCCTTTTCTGGGACTTTGAGAGGGCTCAGAATGCCAATTGGGGGCAAACGTGCTTGGCCTACTTCTATTCTTCCTTGGATACGCTCAGCCGGGGGACTCTACGGCAGCTAGTGGGACCTTGGAAGCTCCTTAAGGTTAATTTCCTTCCCTTTTCTCTTATAGCTCATGCATTCTCAACCTTTGTGATTACATATATCCACATGCCATTTATGTTAAGACTATGTATCATATTCTTACTGGCTGCATTCATATCCACACCTTGCAAACTGTTATCTTCTAAACTGCCATATCTGTACCTTGCAAACTATGTCATAACCTCTTGTAAACTGTTATCTTGCAAACCATCATATCTGTATCTTGTAAACTGTCATGTTCTCTTGTAAATTGTACCGTGACCTCTTACAAACTGTCATCTTGCGAACTGTTATATCTTTTCAGTGTTGGGCCTTGGAGTACAGTCTTATTGCTCGGGGGGTTGCGGTGGATTTGAAGAGCATCACCTCAATCCAGGCCCATCTCGACAGGTTTTCTCTTGATGATGTAAGCTAGGAATATATTGCTTCCCATTTTTTTCCTTGCATGCTTCTTAGGATTTTCTTTTTAACCTTATGTGTTGTCATAGATTGTATGGAATCCCTAGGCCGGTGTTGATCCTGTCGCGAACCCAAACTTGGAAATGGCTACTATTCTTACTTCTAGGATCACCCAACTCTTAAGATTGCTAAATTGAGGGTGATTTACTTGGCAGAGAGGGTTTGCTGCCAGCTGGGTATGACCTGTGAGGTCACCACTGTGGACATAATGGTGTTAATCCTGTCGCGAACCCAAACTTGGAAACGGCTACTATTATTACTTTTAGGACCACCTAATTCTTGAGGGTGCCAAATTGAGGGTGATTTACTTGGAAGAGAGGGTGTGCTGCCAACTGGGTATGACCTGTGAGGTCACCATTGTGGACATAATGGGGAGTCGCCACCTAGTTTTTGCAATGGCCTAGGAACCATATATATAGCGTCCTCTTGAGGAAGGGCCTTATTGATCTTACTATCATATTGGTTCGGAGTTTAGGTACGGTTTTGGGAAGGTGTAAGGCACCCAAAACCACCCAACCCAAAGGTTGGATTGTGTCTTAAGTCTTAACCCTATTAAAGGCATATACAATATTATATCTATACTCACACACACACTAGCATACATCTAAGCATACAACATGACATCAATCATCCCAAAAACCTAACCATTCATCTATCATGGCATATCACAACAGCCTAGTATTCATATAGCACATCCAAGGCATAGGCATATAAACATTAAATCAAAGTAGAAACACAAGCATAGAAAGATCTAAGCAAACATGTGATTGCATCTATACTTTAAGAAAAACTCATCCTAACAAGCATGTTCATCTCTATCATTTAACATACATCATGTGTGTTCATGTGAATGCATGACTTACCTCACTTACCTTGCTACATCTCAGTATCTATGGCATAAATGCATGAACATGTGAATGCATGTTCATGGCATCAAATGAATCATGTGAAAAACAAACAAATAACAAACATAGAGCAAAGACTTATATCTACATATATATATATATATATATATATAAAGAGAATCAAAGCAGAGGTATAACATGTGAAAAAGCAAATAAAATGAAGCTGAAATCTGAATTAGGGCTTCGGGGCAACGGTATGAACATAAATGCAGAGGCCTGCATGCGCAGGCTAGCTACATGTGTGTGCATACTTTGATGTGCACACACATGCAGGATGCATGCATGTGTAGGCTTGCTCAAGAACCCTAGCCTAGAAACACAACAAGCACAAAAAAATTAAAGCAACACTTAAAATAAAGAGACTAACAACATAACATTCTTAGAAACATAAAGATTTTCTAAAAATTAAGCAATACTGTGGACACAGGGGGGAGTCACCACCTAGTTTTTACAATGGCCTAGGAACCATATATATAGCGTCCTTTCAAGGAAAGACCTTTTGATCTTACTACCAGAGATATAAGTTCTGAGTTAAGGTATAGTCTTAGGTAGGGCTGTCCACGGGTCGGGCCAGGTCAGGTTTGGACCCAACCCGGACTTGACCCGTCGACGACGGGTAGGGGGTGGAGGAACCCAAACTCGACCTGCCGAAAAATCGGTCGAGTCTGTTTTGGGTGAGGAAGACGGTCGGTTAGGCCGGTCGGGTCATCGGAATAAAAAGAAAGCATTGAATATGAAAAAAAATAGTTGCCGGAATCTGGAAAACTCGCCGGTTTCTAGAAAAGCTCGCCGGATCTCCTCAAATCTAAGCTTGATCTCACCGGATCTCCTCGAATCTAAGCTTCATATCGCCGGATCTCCTCGAATCTAAGCTCGATCTTAACAAATACAGTCGAGATCTCACCAGATCTCCTCGAATCTAAGCTTGACCTCGCCAGAGTTGGCTGGGTTTGTAGATAACATCGGTCGAGTCGGGTGGCTTAGGGTTTGGAGAAGAAAACCGCCACTCGACCCGCCGGCAATGAGTTTTTGAAGTTAGGACCCGAGTTCGACTGCCAGAGCAGTCAAATCGGGTGGTTCTGGGTCGGGTCCGGGCGGGTGGGGCGGGTTGGGCGGGTGGCGGGTTAATCTGGACAGCCCTAGTCTTAGGAAGGTGTTAGGCACCCAAAACTGTCCAACCCTAAGGTTGGATTCCCATCATTGTGTCTTATGTCTTAACCCCATTAAAGGAATACTCAATACTTGTACCTAACTCATACACACACTAACATACATCTAACAATCAACATGACATCAATCATCCCTAACTATACATCTATCATGGCAATCAACCAAAGCCTAACATTCATCTAATCAAGCATATCACATCATAAACCCTAACATTCATCTAGCATGGCATCTCACATCATCTCAAAGAAGGCAGCATCATGTATCATCAAATCAAGGCAGCAAGCTCATCATTTCATCATTAAAGGCATTGCATACACATATTCATCAAAGGAGGGTAAAGCTTATAAAACAAACACATGCTTGTACATATGAATGCATGACTTACCTCACTTACCTTGTAGCAACTCATCACCTATGGCATTATGCATGAGCATGTGAATGGATGTTCATGGCATTAAAACAATAAAATCCTAATTCTAACATGTGAAAGCAAACAAGCAATTAAACATGTAAAACAGAAGCCCAAAAGTATGAATATATGAAAAAGGATCTAAAATAGAAGTATTGCATGTGAAAATAGAAGCAAAAACAGATAAAGAAAAATTAGGGTTTTTAGGCAAGTTCATGCACATGCATGAACAACCCTATGTGCGCAGGCAAGATTATGCGCACGTGGGTTTCTGCCCAGAAACCCTAGAAACACTACAAAGACTTAAAACACTAAATCTAATATCCTAGCCTTTCTAGACATACAAAAACGTAAATCTAGACGATATAAACATATTAAAACATAAAACAACAAAAACTAAAGTAGACAGAAAGAAAAAAGAGCAGAAAAGAAAGGAAAAGAAAAAGAAAAGTTTGAAACTAATATCTCAAACAAAAGCCTTCAAGTTCGATTTTTGACCATTCCCTTTAGTCAAATCTATTCACAATTAACAAAAAGAGTGATTAGTAATCTTAAACTCGAAGATCAAGGCTAGAAAAGGCCCTAATAAAAAAAAATTGACTGAGGATGTTTTGTGAAAAACTCCCTCTTCCATTCACTATTTCTAGTGAATCTTAATATTTTCCCGTGGGATTTGTATGTCTGTTTTGAAAATATACCATGCAAGGCTACTTATAGTGTGAAAATAGAGGTTTGGAATGACTCCTAGATGATGTGGGATTTTTTCCAAACCTCAAAATTAATGTAGAAAACTTGCCTTATTTAGTTTTTGGAATTCACTATGCATGTGCAAGATCGGGCCTACATACGCATGTAGAAAGCTGCGTGCGCAGGCCGATTCTTGCGTGCGCATATGGAGGGTTTTCTTGGCCTTATTTTTTCAAAAATAGATTTATTTGCTCATTAAAAGTTATATTTTTCATTTTAACATTTCTTAAGTCAATTTAACATCTGATTGGGCCCTAAACCAACCTTGGGTCTTAAAATTCAGCATCATTGGGGAACGGGGGCTCGAGTCGTAAGGGTTACAAAATGTGGTGTCCACATATACAAAAATTTAAAACATAAAAAACAAGCATAGAAACAAGAATAACAACAGGATTAAGCAAAAAAGAGAAAAAAGAGTTTAGAACTCAATACCTCATAACAAAAGCTCTTCAAGCTTTATTTTTTACCGTTCCCCTTAATCAAATCTAGTTACAATCAATAAAAAAGGTGATTAGTAATCTTAAACTCAAAGATCAAGGCTAGAAAAGGCTACAATCAAAAGAAAATTGACTTTAGGATGTCTTGTGAAGAAATCCCACTTTGATTTACCATTTCTAGTGAATTTTAGTGTTTTTCCTTAGGATTCTATGTGTTTTGAAAAGGTACCATGTATGGTCATTTATATTGTGAAAATGGGGGTTTGGAACGGCTTCTGGACGATGTGGGATTCATTCCAAACCTTAGTCTTTAATGCAGAAAACTTTTCTTTCATAGTTTTTGGAACCCTATATATGCGCACAGGATCGGGCCAGCGTGCGCATACATTATAGCTAAACACGCAAGCTGATTCTTGCGTGTGCAAGGCGAGGGCTTCCTTGGCCTTAATATTCCACAAATAGATTTATTTGCTCATTAAAAGTTATATTTTTCATTTTAACATTTCTCAAGTAAATTTAACATCTGATTAGGCCCTAAACCAATCTTAGGCCTTAGAATTTTAAAATCATTGGGAAACGGGGGTCCAAGTCGTAAGGGGTACAAAATTCGGTGTCTACAGCTACAATTGCTAGGTTTTGAAGTTCTCAAGGAGCTGCATTATGATGATTCAGATTTTGGTAATGTGTTGAAAGATTTTTCCAAGGGTTCTGTTAATCACCTCTTGAAGCAATAAGGTTTTCTATTAAAAAACAACATACTATGTATTCCTCAGTGTTCTTTATGAAGAGCAATTATTTAAGAAGCTCAAGGAGGAGGTCTTGTTGGACACTTTGGAAGAGACAAAACTCTGGCTCTTGTACAAGAAAATTTATGTTGGCCCAAGTTGACTCATGATGATATGTCTCTTGTGAAAAGCTACAGAACCTTCTAAATTACTTAGAGTCAAAGTCAGAACACCGAGTTGTACATGCCATTACCAGTTCCCAAGGCTCCATGGGAAGATGTCAGCTTAGACGTTGTTTTGGTTTTGCCTCAAACTCAAAGAAACAATGATTCTATCATGGTGGTGGTTGATCGATTTTCAAAGATGGCTCATTTTGTTCCTTGTAACAAAACTACAGATACATTTTCTATTGTTGATTTGTATTTCAGAGAAATAGTCAAGCTTTATGGAGTTCCAAAAACTATCACTTTTGATCGTGATTTGAAGTTTGTAAGTCATTTTTGGAATACTCTTTGGAGGAAGCTTGGGACTGCACTACAATTCAGCTCTTCTTACCCTCCACAAACAGATGGACAAACTAAAGTTTTGAATCAAAGTTTGGGAATTCTTTTAGGAAGTTTTATAAGGAAGAACATTAGACAATGGGATCTTCTTTTGGACTAAGCCAAGTTTGCTTATAATCGATCCACTAGCCAAACTACTGGTCATAGTCCTTTTTAAGTAGTTTATGGCCTTAATCCTACTGGACCACTTGAATTGACACCACTTTATGTTACCAAGAATTTCAGTGGTGATGTTGAAGAAAGGGTGAAGGAAATAAAGAAATTGCATGAATGGATCCAAAATAAGATTGGGAAGCAGAATGAGAAACACTGCAAGCAAGCAAATAAGCATCGAAAAGTAGCATTTTTCAGGGAAGGTGACTTGGTTTGGATTACCTTCAATGTTTCTGATCTTTATCCATACTATGAAGATCAAGAAGACCAAGTGGACATAGGGGCAAGTCCTTTTCAAGCAACGGAGTATGGCATCGAAGTGTCCCAAGATCTAGCAAGCCCAACCTGATGACAGTCCAAGCCCAAAAGCTTTCCTTGAAGATCAGAATAATAGCCCATTATTTTAAAACATTTTTTTATTATTAATTAAGTCAAATTGTCTCTATTTAATATCTCCTAAGTTGAATCAGACTTTATGTTTTATTTCTCCTAGGCAGACAAGTAATTTATTGTGTTTCTTAGTTCCTAAGAGTCATATCTAACTTTGGTCATATTAAGTGAATGTATTTATTTTTATTTTCATTTTCCTATGCTTGGGGGGCTGTTCCAAGCTCTATTTAAGCCTTTGGCTGAATCTAATAAAAATCAGAGTGTATTTGTATAATTAAAAACATTGTGTTGTACAGAAGATGGATTCTTCTAAATCAACTCTTATCCCTTGGGTGGATTCCTTTGGGTGGAAGTCTCTATTTTTGTATCTCTTGGGTGGTGTTAATCTGTATCCCATACAGTAGTGAGCTAAAATAGTTTTGTATCCTTAGCTAAATTCCTTTAGGTAGTGCTATCTATATCCCTTTAGGTTACTTAGATGGTGAGCTTATCTATCCTTTAAATTATCAAGTGTTTTTCTTATCCCATAAAACCAGAAAATACAAAATATATTCATCCAGCCTATTTCCATTTATTATATCGGTTAAGTTTTGGGTTGCCCCTTACAAAATTGGTATCAAGGAGGTAGCATGCCCTTGGATTTCTTGATCTACCAGTTTGGCCTAGCTTAGTGCCATGTTGCTTACTGAGGGGATTATGTGGACCTAGAGGAGCACAGGATCTTCTACAAGCACCAGGCCTTCATGTTGGTGTAGATACCACATTTTGTACCCATTACAACTCGGGCCCCTGTTCCCCAATGATAGTAAAACTGTAACACCCCAAACCTTTTTAAGCAATTTTACAATGTGAATAATATCTCAAATGAATTTTATGTTTTTCAATAAGGTTGTTAATTATTTATTGTAGATGTCCTTTTAAAATTAAAAGCATGTGATGGCATTCAAGTGATTTGTGGTGATGGGCTAGGTGAGGATTAAGGAAGAGAAGAAATTTAAGGGTGAAATGGTAAATATCTTCCCAAGATATTTTTTTTGATGAGTGGTCTATAATAACCCATACATCACCATACGGTAAGCCACCCCCCTTTTTTTTTTTAGCTGCTTCTCCCTCTCTCCTTCCCCCTCTCTTCTTATATTCACTCTTCTTCTTAGTTCTTCCCTAATGATGACAAAACCTACAAGCTCCTTTGTCGAGACCTCCTTGTTAGGGAGGATTATGTCTCCATTGGTTTTCCTAGTTGCTAAAACTCCATGAGATTTTGAAGCAGATTAAACCCAAGGTAAAAATCTGAAAATTAGAGGGTTAAGATGATTTGGGTAGCAACGGTTTTGTTAAAATCTGAAATTTTCATATAATTTGAGAGTTTTCGCTTTGAAAAAAGGTTTTGGTTGTTTAGTTTTCTAATAAGTATTTGAGAGTTGGTTTGCCAGAGCAACCATATGGGTCTTGTTGTTGCATATGTTGATGTGAGTTTATTTTAAAGTGTGTTTCCTTTGCATTTGAGTGACTTTGACATATGTGAATGTGGGCATTTGCTTGTCGCATGCCAAGTGTTTGGTAAATTGCCTATATAAGTTACGGGATTGAATTCCTCGCTTGTGTTGTGATGATTGTTATATGAGGCTATGGGTTGCATTCCTAGTTGTTAATATGTGCTAACTCATGTAACTTTAAGGTTAATTGATGAGAATGCAAAATGTCATATTTTTATCCCTTAATGTTTAGTCTTTTATATTTATTTGGTGCCTAAATGTATTCATTATTCTTATATTTTGATTTAGGATGCAAATGGAGGCATAAAGTGCAAAACGTAGTTAATTGCAAGGGAGTCAATACCGTACCGAAGGCTGTACCGGTTTGATCAGCAGTACGATATATTTCGGGTACCGGTCAATACCGCTGTACCGTTTCGGGTTTATCGCTATTATTTTATATATATATATATACATACTCGATTATTTATTTAAAATTATTTATAAATCTATATAAGAATCCTTAAATTTATAATAGCATATTTCTCTAAATTAATTACTTATTTTTAATATAATTAATTTTTGCTCAAATATCAACCCAATAATGTAAGTTGACATACTAGATTGTAAGAATAATAAAAAGATAAAAAGATGATATTAATTATTAAAAACTAGATTGTAAGAATAATAAAAAGATAAAAAGATGATATTAATTATTAAAAAAAAAACATAAAATTGCTTACCAAATGTGAGTGGCAGCCAGCCTAAAAGTCAAACTATATTGAAAATTTGAACTCATTAGAGTTCACGTGGGTGTGCCAGCCTAGAAGTCAAGCTATATTGAAAATTTGAACTCATTAGAGTTCACGTGGGTTCTTACTTTTTCTCTCAAAAAAAAAAAAAAGAGTTCACGTGGGTGTGTGTCACACAAACCAATTAAACAAGAGCCACACACACAACTAAAACTCACACAAACCAATTAAACAAGAGCCACACACACACAGCTAAAACAGAAAGCACAAGAAGAGAGTTCAGTTGTCAAAACTGAAGAAGAAGAAGAAAAATAAGAAGAAGAAGAAGAAGAGGAAGCAGCTGGATGTCTTCCCCAGTTTTTCAAAGACAGAGTAAAGCAACAAATTATTTCTTTCTCACAGGTTCAGCCTTCACTTGCTCTACCTCTCTCTCTCCCTTTCTCACTTTTTCTCATCTTCTTCTTCCTTTTCTTTTTCTTTTTTCTTCTTGTTTGTACCGGTCCGAAACATCTTTACCGGCCGAAACGGCTGGATTTCGCCGGTACAACAGGTACTCGTCCGGTAAGGCCGGTATTTTTTTGGGTACGAAACAGAGGAGGTACTCGTACTGGTGCACTGGCCGGTACGGTATATACCGGCCGTACCTGCCGGTACGGTACGGTATCGTCTTCCTTGGTTAATTGGGCAATTCTGGACAGCTTTGACATCGCTTTGTAATCTGGGCATAACTTTCTCATCCAAACTCCAATTGAGATGATTCAAGATGCTATGGAACTCCAAGACAAATATCTACAACTTTCATGTTTTGAGTTTTGAGAGATATGGACCGCATCAAGGTCGAAATTGGGCTTGAAGTTGCTGCACCTGCACTGTTGACGTTCTGGAATGTTCCTTTGTTTGAAATTCTAATATGCAGATCTGATGTGGTTTATTTTTGGAAGGTTCCAGATGTGATGCACGAAATTTCCAGCTGAAAAACACCACTTTCCTAGTTATATTAGGACTTTGTTTTATTTTTAATATTTTTCCTTAATTAGTCAGATTTGGATGTTATTATTTAGCATATTTTTAGGAGATTTTGTTGGCTTGGGAAAGGGGGAATTAACGTGTAAAAGGGGAGGAGAAATCAGAATTACAGACTCACACACGCCTCTCTCTCCCCTCTTCTCTAATTTTCTCCTTTGAGTTTTCATCATGGCCTTGCGTGGCTAAAACTTTTATACCTGGTTGAAGGAAACTGAAGCCTCGGAATCAATAAAACTATGAGATCTAATTTGTTTTTTATTGTTCAATTTATGCTTTTGAATATCAGATGTTCTTCTGTACTTATTTTCATGATTGTCTCATTTAATTACTAGGAGGCCTACTAGTTTATTATTCGTTGCAATCAACTGCTAGGTTAGATATCAAATCCGTAATTGTTTGATCTCTCTAATTTGTGAAGCAACTAAGATTTAATGATTTGCTGCGTTAGAAATTATTAGATCTTAGGAAGAATGCTCGACTAAATTAAATGCAACCGCTTGTGTTTGTGTTGTTTAGCTTCATCGATCTCTCTGGTTCTTAAGGCTGCTACTAGATTAAACCTTTAGCGCTTGTCTTGGGTTGTTTAGTAGTTAGGGTTAATTAGATCGCTTGTTTTCTAATTAACTGCAACTAAGGAGAGATAGGAAAATAGTTCCAACGGTGAATATTCAAAGTGTGAATTGATATATACTTGCATCGATGATCAATTGTAAAATTTTGATGGTGGATGTTGACTTGGACCAAGGTTTGTTCTCTTGATTGATTTTGATATTTTAATTTGAATTGTTCCTTAGTTGTTTTACTTACAATTGTTTTCATTATACTCAAACCCCCCCCCCCCTCCTTGTTCACGTAGCATAAAATTAGGCTAGATACTCTTTGTGGGAATGATCCTTACTCGCACTACTACATATATTTTTAGGAGTATAGGTTTTATTTTTGGTTGCCTACGACAGCACATCATTAATCAAGTCCCAAAGCTTTTGGCATAGAATTAAAATTATAGTAATTTTCTTTTGGGACTCTAAATCTATAAGCTACACTACGTGATTTTTATAAATTATAAAAAAATTATTTTGAGCCGAATTTTTGGTGGTACATACTAGACATATAAGGGTTTCTCCCTATACGGTTGAATTTAATCAACCATTCTGTTGGCTTAATTCTGTGTCAAATTTGCTTGTAATTTAGCAATTAGTAACCCTGTATTTAGGTGGGAATCATGTAAGGGTAGTGAGTGAGAGAGTGTGAAGAAATGCTCAAGATTGTGCAAGGATGCAGAGACTTACGGCTGGGACTCGCGGGTGACTCGCTACTGGCAAGCTGCCAACTACAGCACAAGAGTGAAGCATGCAGAAAAGATGAACAGTCACGCCAGCTAGAGCACTGCAAGACAAAAAGTCCAGCCGGGCCGTTCTGTTAGCTCAAGGCCAAGCGACCAACCAGCCCTGTTTTGAAAAACTTGACTCTTCGCATTCCACTCTCACCCCAATATAAATACCCCTTATACTAACAAAATGTAGAGAGTTTCCAAAGAGAATTTTGAGAGAGAAACCCTAGAGAAAAACAAGATTGATTCATCCACAATCTTTACATAGAGACTCTTCAAATTCCTCTACTCTCATCCTCTTCATTGTTATGTCCTTGAGAGGTTCTTACCCAAATCCTTTTCTCACCATACCCACATCTGTAAGAAGGCTATTTGGTGCTTTGGGAAGCAATTAGGAAGGGACCAATGGTTATTGGTTGATGCTATGGGCTATAGCGGAATCTGGTAAGCTAAAGAAGACAAAGGTTCGGCGCAACCTCGTTGGAGCAAGAAGATTGGAGGGCTTAGGTACACTAGGTAGATTAGGCTTGGAGGGCCTTCTACTGTTCATGTATCCCAACTTCATTCTTTAGTGGATTATTGACTGCTTGGAGGGTAGCGGAGAGGTTTTACGTCGAGAGCTTCGGTTTCCTCTTCGATAACACATCATTGTTTTGTTCTTGTGTTTACATCTCTCTTCCCTTAATCTTTGCCATTTAATTTCTGCTGTGGATGTGATTTTATTTGATTTAGATTGTTTATCAATTCTGGTATAAGCTTATATTCATTTTCCGCACATACATTGTTTGATATTAAGCTTGAATTGGTATTTTATATTTTGGGGGTCTAAACATTTATAGTGTTTTATACACTTATTGAACATTCACTCCCTATTTAATTTCAAGCTTTTTGGATAACACTCTAGACACTCAATTTTGCACCCATAATTTAATCTTAGAAGATGACTATAATGATCACTCTGGATACCCAAAAATCATAATTGCATTTCACGCATTAAATCATTCATCACATATCATAAAAATGATCTTATAACTCTAACAATCGCGATGATATGCCCGATTTCCAAATTGGACCGTCAAATTGAAAAATATCACTAGATCAAGTTTCACGGTCTGCATGCATCTTATGTGGGTGAAGTTAGTCACATGTGATTAATTAAAATTAATTCTGATTGTTCAAACAATTAAAATTAACTATGTGATTTATGTGATTGGTTGTTTGATTTGATCAGGAATAAGCTTGGTTGTACAGGAATAAAATGGATAATCAAATAACAAGGGAGTTGTTGATAATTAAGTTTTCTTAGAATAATTATCTTTTAGATAATTGTTATTTTAAGGACCTGATTATCAAATTAAAAGGGATTTATTTTGGAATACATATTGAAAATACGTCCAAGTGCAATTCCCAACTCAGAAAATCCCTAAAAGATAGTCCAAAATGAACCAAAAGAGAAAACTAGGCCGAGCACTTAAGGGTGCCAATCAGCACTTCAAGAGTGCTAATCGGCACTTGCATAGTGCTAATCGGCATTTCCACAGTGCCGATTGGCAAGGGTTCCAAATTCGGCTTAGAAACAATTAGATTAGGTCTAAACACATCAAATTCAATTTTTTTAGGGATAAAACTTTATCTAACTCGAGCCTACTGATTTTCTAAGCAACCCTAGCTTATTCTGGAAGTTCAACTTTATGACTTTCTTTTCTGTTAAGTACAATCTCTTTAGGACTTAGAAAGACTCACCCTCTTTCTAACTCTAAAGTGATTTCCCCATTCCCTTGTAGTATTCATTGATGCATTGATGCAGGTAGGTTTCCATCTTCTTATTTACATCTCCAAGAATTAATTCAATTCCCCATGCCTTTTCTAACATGTTCTTTCTTTTATCTGTTTTGATTCTTCTTTCTCATGGTTATATGATGAATGTCTATTTATGTATATGTGTTTTGTCCATGTAATAATGTAATTCATATCATTGAATATTAGATCTGTTTATTTATCAAGAACCAAAAATCAAATCTGAATTTATTTTTCAAATCTCCATTGTTTTCTTAAACCAAAAATCAGATCTGAATTATTTTTCAAATCTCCATTGTTTTCTAAAACCAAAAATCAGATCTGAAATTATTTTTCAAATCTCCATTGTTTTCCAAAACCAAAAATCAGATCTGAAATTATTTTTCAAATCTCCATTATTCTCTAAAACCAAAAATTAGATCTGAAATTATTTTTCATATTCCATTATTCTCTAAAACCAAAAATCATATTAGAATTTATTTTTCAAGGGGAAAATGGGCTTTTGCCCTTATTGTTTTAAAATATCTAGCACAATGCCCCTATTTTGAAACTATTTAGCATAATGCCCCTGTTTTTTAAACTCAATTTTAACAAAATTGAGTTCTGTATAAAACTCAATATTCGCAAAATCGAGTTATATGTATATTTTTAAGTGAAACTCGACATTAGCAATGTCGAGTTTCACTTAAATTTTCAAAAAAAAATTAAGTGGCAAAATATGCAAAAAACTCGACATTGCTAAAGTCGAGTTTCACCTTGAACTCGCTTTTTTTAAAATCGAGTTTCAAAACAGGGACATGATGCTTAATAGTTTTAAAACAAAGACATTTTGTTAGATATTTTAAAAAATAAGGGCAAAAGCCCATTTTCCCATATTTTTAAAGTTTCCATTGTTTTCCAAAACCAAGAATCCGATCTGAATTTATTTTTCAAATCTCCATTGTTTACTTAAACCAAAAATCAAATCTGAATTTATTTTTTTGAATCTCCATTGTTTTCTGAAACCAAAAACCAGATCTAAAATTATTTTTCAAAACTCCATTGTTTTCTAAAACCAAAAACCATATCTGAAATTATTTTTCAAAACTCCATTGTTTTCTAAAACCAAAAATCAGATCAAAAATTATTTCTCAAATCTCCTTTGTTTTCTAAAACCAAAAATCATATTTAAATTATTTTTCAAAACTTCATTTTTTTCCAAAACCAAAAATTAGATCTGAATTTTATTTTTAAAAATTCATTCTTTTTTATTTGGAAAAATCAGAATGCAATTTCTTTATTTAAAAAAAAAAACCATTTTGTTTCTTAATTAAACAATCAGATTTGGATTTTCCTTTTGGTGATTCATCCTATTATTTAATTAAGAAATCAGATTTGAGAACTTTTAGAAATCTATTCCTGGTCATTTTTTTAAAAATCAGATCTGAATTTTTTATCAAAAAATTCATTTTGCCTGTTAATAGATTTGAATTTTCCCTTAGAAAATCTTTCTTTTCATAAATAAAAATTCAGATGTGATTTCTCCTTGCATAAATACAATAGATCTAGTATTTTGCACATTAACCAACTTTTGATCTAGGAATATTGACACAATAATTTGCATGTCATTTTTTATGGGTATTTAAAAGGTCATCTAAAAGTCTAGAGGAACAGACGTTTGGACAGGAAGGGTGCCTAACACCTCCCATCCTATAACCTAGCCCCAGAGTTTGAAAATTTTAGGTTCGTAGAAGAGCGTCTTATTTATTTTCTAGTAGATTGTAACTAGGAAACAAAGCCATGTAAAGTTCTTTCTATCAACATGTAATTATTTCCAATTAATAAGAATGTGCATTATTCTAGACATGTTGTAATTTGTATAGTTTTCTTATTTTATTTATAAAATAAGTGGCGACTCCATATGATCCTAAAAAGGAAAGGTGCCAATGCCTAAACCCCTTCTCTGGGAACCAGTTTTCCGGTCTCTCACAGTGGCGACTCCACTGGAGATGTCGAGGGCTAAGCTTCATATTAGACTTTAAATTAAAAACCCTTGTGTTTGTATGATATTTTTTGCTTGTATGATATTGCTTATGTTTGTGTAATATTGTTTCTATAACATTGTATGAAATGTTGTTTGAAATGCCATGTCGGTTGTTTATAGCTTTCCCTACTGTCATTTTGTATACCATGAAACAACAATTATGCATGAACCCATCTCAAAATCTAGATATAGTAACCATGGATCACCGGTCTTCATTAGATTCGGGCACCTAGTGGTGAACTCACCAACTAAATGACCATCTCCCCACAATTTGCCTGAATTGTGGGAGATTACAGTCTAATATGACCATCTCCCCACAATTTTTTATAGGGGAAGATTACAGGGAGACCAAACGGAGAAAAGGCAAGGAGGAGCCAATCTCGAGTTTCTCTATGGCTAATAAGATAGGAACCTTCTAGCCCCATGATGATGTTCTTGTGGTCATGCTCCAAATTGGGGAATTTTATGTGAAAAGAGTTATGGTAGATTAGGGAAGTAGGGTTGAAATAATGTACCCCGATTTGTACAAAGGGTTAGGTTTGAAACCGGAGGATCTTAGAGAATATGATATCCCATTGGTCGGGTTTGACAGAAAGACGGTTAAGGTTTCGGAAACGAGGTAGTTGAAGTTGATTTCGTTGTCATGGATGCATACTCCCCTTATATAGCTATTTTAGCGAGACCTTAGCTGCACACTATGGGTAATGGGTGCAGTTTCCTCCACCCTACATGTACAGGTGATGTACCCAACCAAGGGGCATGTTGGGGAGTTGCTGGGATGCCAGACTGTGGCAAGACAATGCATGGTTGCGGCCATAAGACATCAAATGCTATGAACTAACCGTCTCATCCCAAACCCCACATTATAGCAATCAATGACTAGTGAGACTAGGGCTCCGAAAGAGATAGTAGGAGCCAATGTCCAATGTGAAGAGCTCGAGAAGGTAGTCCTCGGGTCAGATGAAGATAAATATTTCTAGGTGGGAACATAACTTCTACCAGCCAAAAAGAGTGAACCGATGGTTTTCTTGAAAAGCAACTTGGACGTGTTTGCATGGAGCGCATATGAAGCCCCAAGGGTCGATTTGGAGTTTATATTCCATCACTAAAATGTAAATCCAACAATGATACTGAAGAAGCAACACCCTTGGAGATCCTCCAAGGAAAATTTTAATGCGATGAAAGAAGAGGCCAACAAATTGAAGAAGGCAGGGGCTATCAAAGAGGTCTTTTTACCCTAAATGGCTGGCCAGCACCGTAGTATTCAAGAAGAAGATGGGTTAATGGAGGATTTGTGTGGATTTCACTAACCTCAATAAAGCTTGACCTAAGGATCCTTTTCCAGTCCCGAGGATTGATCAACTAGTTGACGCGACCTTTGGTCATCCTCGGATAAGCTTCTTAAACGATTTCTAAGGTTACCACCAAATCCTATTAGCAATACCCGATCAGGAAAAGACTACCTTCCTCACACCAACTAGAAACTACCAGTATCGAGTAATGGCCATTGGTTTGAAAAATGGTGATCAGGATGTTTGAAGCCCAGTTGGGGAAGAACGTGAAGGCCTACATAGATGACATGGTAGTGAAGAGCAAAGAAGTATCTGAGCACTTGGCAGACCTAGATGAAGTCTTCTCAATTTTGAGAAAGTTTAAGCTATGTTTGAATGCTTCTAGGTGTTCTTTTCGGGTAGGGTTTGGGAAATTCTTGGGCTATATGATCATCCACCAAGGAATAGAGGTCAACCCTAAGCATATCAAAGCAATCCATGATTTACACCCACTTAGGAACCCAAAGGAAGTACACCGTTTGACTGGAATGAGGCCACTTTAAATTGTTTTATCTCTAGGTTGACCGACTAATGTAGACCTTTCTTCCAATTACTGCATAAGTGGAAGGACTTTGCTTAGACTGAAGAGTGTGACAAAGCATTCAAGGAGCTAAAGAAGTATTTGGCTCACCCCCCGGTCTTGTCTAAACTCGAGAAAGAGGAGGCCTTATATGCCTACATAGTAATCACAACCCAAGCAGTGAGCATAATTTTGATTTGTATGGATGAGGGGGTGTAAAAACCCATCTATTATGTGAGTAAGTCCCTTCATGAAGCAGAAACATGATACCTCCCTTTAGAAAAGGCCACCCTTGCCATCATACACGCCACAAAGAAGCTCCCCCACTATTTCCAAGCCTACACAGTTGTAATCCAAACCCAACTGCCCCTACAATTTGCTCTGGAAATCAGACTTCATAAGGAGAGTGGCAAAGCGAGGGATCATTTTGGGGGTCGTTTGACATCAAATATATCCCTCTGACAACTATAAAAAGGGCAAGTTCTAGCCAATTTAGTGGCAGAATTCACTAAAGGAGCAAAGAAATGGGAGAATGAGGAGAATGATATATCAGGCAGAGAAGTGATGGCTATCTTGGCATCCCCTCTATTATGTTGGGAGCTATAGGACAAAGCCGCTAATAAAAAAGGGTCAAGGATAAGGATAGTCATGATCTCCCTAGAGCGAATCACCATCAAGAAATCCTTGAGGTTGAACTTCCTGACCACCAACAGTGAGGTGGAATTAGGGCCCTTTTGGCAGGTCTAAGTGCTGTCAAGAAACTCGGGGGGGGGGGGGGGGAAGCTGTAAAGGTTTTTTGTGACAGAAGGCTGGTAGTGGGACAAGTTCGAGGAGACTTTGAGGCCAAAGATTAGAGAATGCGATGGTACTTGGGCCAGATAAAATAGCTACAAGCCTGCTTTGTAACCTTCACTATAGACCAGATATCCAGGTGTAAGAATTCCTACACTAATTTATTGGCAACCTTGGCCACCCCTAGCCATGTTGATAGGACCCCGATACCATTAAACGTGGTGCATGTTGATCCAAGCTAGATGGACCTGATTATATCATTTATCAAGAATGGGACACTTCCCATGGACAAAGCCGAAACCAAGAAGGTTTGAAGAAAGGCACCACGGTACTAGCTTTCTGAGGAGAAAAAATTTTACAAACGATCTTACTCAAGCCCCTACCTATTATGTGTACATCCTGAGGCAATAGAAGCTCTATTTGAAGAACTTCATGAGGGAATTTGTGGTAGTCACACTGGGGGAAGATCTGTCACATAGGGCTCTAACTCAACGACATTGGTGGCCTAGTATGCAGAAGTCTAGCCAAGAGTTTGTTAAGAAGTGTGACTAGTGCCAAAGGTATGCCATGAACATCCATCAACGAGGGGGAACCTTCAATCCTCTTTCCAACCCGTGGCCCTTCGAGCAATGAGGACTAGCCATTGTGGGACCATTCCCGAAGGCAACTGGAAACCGATAGTAACCCCTTGTTGGGACTGATTATTTTACGAAATGGGTGGAAGTAGAACCCCTTTCTAACATCCGAGACCAAGATGTGAAGTGTTTCTTATAGTGAAACATCGTTACAATATTTGGCATGCCACACACTCTCATCTCGAATAATGGACTCCAATTCAATAACAAGGCATTTTAGAGATATTGCTGTGACTTGGTAATAAATTATAAGTACTCCACACCAGCTTACCCGCAAAGCAATGGTCATGCCAAGGCTACCAACAAGGTGATAATGGATGGAATGAAGAAAAGGTTGGACGAGGCTAAAGGTAAGTGGGTTGATGAACTACCTCATGTTCAGTGGGCATATCGCACTAAGCCAAGGAGGTCAACAGGTGAAACCCCCTTCTTTATTATTAGGTTCTAAGGATTTAGGATCTAAATGTATTAGAACTTCAATGTGTAATGTTGGCAAACCATGATCAAAACTTACAATCTAGAATTAGGCTGCTCAAAGTATGTTTATTGTAAAGTTGGAATCGAGTAATTGCAGAAAATTATTGTTCACTTTCTGCAAGGCTCGATCGATCGAAGCTCGTGCAAATTGTTTTTCTGCAAATTTTTCCAACTCAGCCCAAGCCTGTATAACGTGTAGGGTTTTATGTTTTTCCTTAAGTATAAAAGGAAAAACCCTAGCCACATTTTGTAATTGTTGTTTATGCTATGTGTATGAATCTCTTGTGAGATCTAGAGGTGTTTGCCTTCATACATGCTTAGGGTTATCAAGATCAAGATTGATGTCGAGAGCTTGGTGATCGCTTCAGTTGCTGCATAAAGAGCTTAAAGAAAAACACAAGTGGGAGTACTTGTGGTTGCTGTGAATCCAAGAAAGAAGTAGGCCGTGGACTTGGAACTATCACGTGGTTGTGGTAGTAAGTTTTCTACTCGAGGTAGCAATAGTATGTTAGTGGTCTAAGTCACTATTGTAAAACTTCAATTCTTTCATAGTGGATCTGTTTTACCTTGAGGATAGTTAGGTTAAATCCTCCCCAGGTTTTTTACCGGTTTAGTTTTCCTCGATTATCATATCGTTGTGTTCTTTATCTTTTCGCACTGTTTCAATGATATGATTTAATTGTGTTAACCTAGATCTGAATAATTTGCCTAAGTTAATCACTTGGCTAAATAACTAGGTTAATCTGTTTATGTTTAAGGGGTCTAAAAAAGTACATTTATGATGTACGGTTCTGAGGCAGTTATACCTTTGGAGACAGGGTTCCCGACGATGAGGACAGACTAATTTGACAATAGTAGATATGAGAAACTCCTATCTACAAGCTTGGACCTGATTGAAGAGAGGAGGGAGGTTGCCACCATCAAGTTGGCTCATTACCAGCAGAGACTTAGTCTAGGCCCCAACTGGGAAGAGCCCTCTCGGGTGACATCTATGGCCGGGACAGGGGCTTATCTCCTAGAAGACTTGAACAAGAATCCCCTCCCTCAGCCATGGAATGTAAATAATTTTCTTAGATATTATTATTAATAAGAGAAATCGATGTTATTCATACTCTCTATCTAGTTTAAATTTTTGTCCTTTCGACGCTTTTCTACTACTAAGCCCGTTATGACATGAAATCAAATCCAAAGACGCAAGGGCCAACCCCTTTATTAATTTTTAAAGAATTAAACAAAACCTTGGTTTGGTTTGACTCCTCAGGTCACCTACCTTGGGTAAATTAATTCTTGCAAAAGGAAAAATTAAACAAAACCTCAACTAGGTTCGACTCCTCGGGTCACCTGCCTTAGGTAAATTAATTTTTAAAGAACTAAATAGAACCTTGATTAGGTTTGACTCCTCAGGTTACCTACCTTGAGTAAATTAATTCTTACAAAAGAAATAATTAAATAGAACCTCGGCTAGGTTCGACTCCTCAGGTCACCTGCCTTGGATAAATTAATTTTTAAAGAATTAAACAGAACCTGAGTTTGGTTTGACTCCTCAGGTCACCTGCCTTAGGTAAATTAATTCTTACAAAAGGAAAAATTAAACCTAACCTCGACTAGGTTCGACTCCTTAGGTCACCAACCTTGGTTAAATTAATTCTTGCAAAGGAAAAATTAAATAGAACCTCAGTTTGGTTCAACTTCTTGGATCACCTGCCTAGGGTAAATTAATTCTTGCAAAGGAAAAATTAAACAGATTCTCCATTGGGTTTGACTGCTTAGGTCACCAACCTTGGGTAAATTAACTATTGCAAAGGAAAAATTGAATAGAACCTCGGTTTGGTTCGACTCTTTGGGTCACCCACCTTGTGTAAGTTGATCTTTATAAAGTTAAACAAAATCCCGATTTGATTTAAGCTTTTCCGGTTGTCGACTATGGTTAACTGGGTTCTCATTGTAATGACAGAGGAACCATAATGGTTTTTAGCCCTTTGAGAAATTCATAATAAGCATGGCAAAGTGTTCCTTTATTGTTACTAAAAAAAGAGAAATAATAGTAAAGTACAAAAAAAAAAGAACGTGGCATAGACAGATCATATGGAGAGTAAAAGAGAGAGCAATCATCATTAATTGGTGAATATAGATTTACAATTTAGAAGTCACTTAAAGGAAATAAAAAATCGAGTCACAAGCCTTATTACAAAAGTTCCTAACTCTAACACTCACTTCCTTACCCTTCGTTTTCCTTCACTCCTCGCTTGCCTTCAGTCGGGGTTAGAGGAGTAGGGATGATTGAGCCCGATCCTTTATCCCTAAGCTGGGGAGGAAAAAAGACCCTTGCGAGGTTCCTCAGTTCCAAGGCCAGCTCCACCCCAATAACGTTTAAGGCTTTGGTCCACACTTGCTTGCAAAACCCCTAGTAGACCTCCTTAAGTTGAGATCGAAGGTCCTGGAAAGTCTCCTTTTTACCCAGGTTGCAAGCCAATTGTTTAGCCTTCTCCAACTTTTCTTGCTTGCCCTCCAATCTTTTCTTTAGAACATCAATGTTCTCCCGGGAAATGGCTAGCTGCTCATCGACCACTTTGAGTTGGCCCCTTTGCTCCTGGGCTTGCATCTCAAAGCTAGTCAGAGCAAACTCAGCATTCTTCCTCGCCTTTTCAGGACTTAGTCAGCCTATTGAAGTTCTCCTTTGCTTTCTTCTCAGCCTAAGCTTGGGCCTTGTAGGCACTTTACTTCTGAGCCTCTTCTTTTTTTACTTTGGCCATGGCTTGATCCACCCGTTCCTCGGCTACACAAGAAGCTTGGAAAGCCTAGCAATGGAAAAACAAAGGGAAGAGATGAATTCAAGGGCCTTAAAGCAAAAAAAATCAAATTATCAAGGAGTGAAAATAGGGTCTAAAGACATACCATTGCTAGGTCCCTCTTGAGGAACATAAATACCTCATGCTTCTTGAGAGTTCTGAGCTTTGCCATGTCCCGAGGAAGGAAGAGTGCCTACCCCACTGGGTCGGTGCTCCACGACAACCTCGAAGCCGATACCCCTAGGGATGTTCTTCCTTTGCTACTGGCAAGTAGTCTGGGGCACCTTCGTCGGGTCAAGAGGTATCTCTTGGACGTCGCCCTCCTCCAAGACCCCTTTGCCGTGTTTCTTCTCCATTTTTCTCTTCTTTTCTACCAGCTCTCCTGGGGAGGCTTGGTTGCTAGTGGATGAGGGTGGAGCAAGAGTTAAGGGCCTGGTGGGAGCCGAGGGTTTAGAAGTAGCAATCTCAGCCTTTGATTCCAACAAGGACAGTATACTCACAAGATTCTTCTTGATCATCATGCCTTCAAGAATGTCTGTGGCCTCTTGATCAGTGCTCACTTGTGCAAACAATGGAATCCCTAAATGGACCTCTGAGCTTCCAGCAAGATCTGGCTGATCAAAAACCTCAAAGTCCCTCTCAAGGTCCTCGACTACTGGCCCTTCAAAAATCTCCTCTTCTTCCTCCTCAGAAGGTATTGGTTCCTCCTCGGCCTAGATAAGGTGGGTGACATGTTGGGCATTAAGCTCAACTTGGAGGGTCCCTGCAAAAGATGGAGTGATGAACCCCTTGGTTACAACGTCAATACGAGTGAGCCGAGAACCGTGAGCCTGGATAACATGCTTCAGGGCTTGGAAATGCGTGGATATAGGAGTAAATCCAAGAATCATGTAAGCGGTGTGGAGCTGACCGTAAATGTGAACAATGACCTCGGACTGAAGAATCCTATTAAGGTTAGGAATGTTCACCAGATCGATGTTCTTTGCCGTATTTTCTTTATCTGGGGATAGCACAACACGAAAACAAATTAGATAAACCCAGAGGAGAGATATGCCTACAACCAAATACTACTGCTTAAAAAGAATCAAAAAAATAAAAAAAAAGGGATAAAGAAGAAGAAAAGAAAGGTTCACTGCCCTAGACCCCTTTGCTTCCCACTTGGCTCTCCATCTCAGATGGGGCAACGAAGTCTATCATGCCAGTTTCCCGAGATTATCAAGTAGTCCTCGTCCAGGCTTTTGTTTGTTTCGAGAATACAAGAGATTAACCTAACCGAGGGGACCATATCCTGAAGATAGTACCCTATACCTTTACTATATTGGCAACTATACACCTAATTTATATCATGGTGGGTGAGATTGACGCCCATCTTTTCATTTAGTCTAGCTACACTATTAACTATTTTGAAGAGATTACGAGAACACTAGGTGGGGCAAAGCCTAAAGAATATTAGAAAGTTCCTCGTGATCCTGTCCATGGGGATCCTCATCTCAACTTCTATAAATGTGATCATCGGGATTACCACGGCCCCCAGTCGGTCTTTCATGTACTGATCCCCCATCTCACAGTTCTTTATAGTCATATCAAGGGGAATATTATATTTGGCTTTGAAAGACTTTTTTTCGGGGGTATCTACTAAACTAGTTAACCTACCCGTCCTAATAAGTATGAAAAAAAAAAAAAAAAAAAAAATTGGAGGAAACACTAACTTATGATCGAATAAGACGCAGATAACTTACAAAGTTAGGAAGTTGAGCTCTTTAAGCGACTTTTCTGAGTATAGAACAGTACTCGTGAAAAAAAATATCCTCCCACTCTCCTTATATAGAGATGAAAAAGGAGCAATAATCTTCCTACCCATTTCCCTAGGAAAAGTGCAAGTCGCACGATCTCCATCTTACCATAGAACATGGGAGACACGTAGCCGCCTACAACATTAACTACAACATTGGGGAAACCGAAGCATTAGAAGCATGCTCAGGACAGTTGAAAAGACAATCATATGTGTGAACGCAACTAGCATGTGCCAACTCCCTTATCTCTTACCAAAACCCCACTTCCTCGAGTGTTTAAGGGAGTGGAGTTTCGGGGGGCTATTGTGGGGGGAAGGGAACCCGAAGAGAAGAAACCATCAATAGGATCTACCCAAGGTGTAATTGGGCCCAATTGTTCATCAAATCAAACCCAGCCCAATCAAGACAATTGTAGTACTAGGTGGATTAGGAAAATCGAGGATGGCAATCCACCCGAGAAGGCTGAGGAACTATTACTTCTCGGGAAACCAGAGGTAAGCCACAAAAGTTATGAAATTGGAAACCGAGGACCATGTTGACATACGAATAAAAGTGGGAGAAAATTTCCAGATAAAGCATCCATCACCTCCACATTAAATGCATTGCAATAACTCAGCTTGCCATATAAATAGCAGAAGTGCCCTCACAGTCAATAACCTACTCTACCACCACTAATAAGGCAGAGATCGGACAAGTATCCAAAGAAAGATTAGCAGCCCTCCAAGTGAAAGGTTAGGATGCAATTCGAACAGTTATAAATAGGAAGGAAGATCATCCTTGAGGAAGGACTAAAAAATAGGAGAGAGAAAAGAGATAAGAATCATACTAGTCAAATTTTAATCATTCAATTTCAAAATAAATCAATTTTCATTGTAGATATATCCAAAATCATATATGATACATCTTAGTTCAACCACGAAAACAATCTTATATATTTATGCCATCTAAGCATCGACTCTTTTCACTAAACTTTTTTACATTCTTCATTCAAGTTCGAAGAATGTAAACATTTCTAGATAAAACCAATTTAATACAAAATTCTAATATTTCAAAAGGAAGAAAATTATAATTTTCATTTTTAAGCTATTACATAAAATAAATAAATATTTAATTTCATAATGAGAAAAAATTAACTTTGTCATTAAATCAACGATAAATATTTTAAGTAAAAATATCACTAATTAAGGGAAGGGTAACTTACATCCAATAGCGACACCAATTTCGAGGCTATGACACCTCAAGATCATCCAATACAACTAAATGCGCATATTAATTTTCTACCCTCAAACTTTAGCAATTAACTGAAATTTATCCATATTACATCTAATTTGAGTTTTTTTTTTTTTTTTCTCAAAACACCTCAACTAAGAGAGTATCAAAACTATTTTGCTTTTAAAGTTTCAATTATTTTAAAAATGACACGTTCTAGGAACAATTTTGGTCCAAGGAAGGGTCCAATAGTCTTTTCTGGGTGAGTGAAACATAACAGGCCTTTGTCAGATGCAGTTGGGCCAAGGGGTGAGCTACAGTCTTCCCTAACCATTTGGCCTCAAAGTGGGAGTAGGAACTCTTAATTTCTAGAATTTCCTTTTTCCAATGTC